>JADMNL010000045.1:2885000-4085000 GCA_016271365.2 Neoceratodus forsteri | reverse complement strand
AGAAAGAAAATAAAACTAAAATATTACAGAAGTTGGTGGCGGGCCCTTTGGGCTCGCATCTACCAACTTGTAAAATGTATGCTATATCAACACCCTACAACTTTCAATGGAAAGAACCAAACCATTTCTAAGATATAACATGTTAAAATTTGAGATTTTCATTCATTGAAGTTGCACAATTCCGCACCAGTTGATAATTTACAGACAAAACAACTGAAAAGCACATCCATGACACTAAGGCTAGGTACCCTATCAATTTCAAGCCACCATGACAATACAAAACACTGTCTGTGAAGTGTAAAGTGTGCCACACAATATCTCCAGAAAAGATATATTGTCTGACACGTAAGCATAATAATTGACATCTACAGGACATGACGTAAACACCCTCCAAATTTCAAGTAAAAATACCAAACCATTTCCAAGGTTTATAATGTTAAAGATTAGCAAAATTGGCCTATCACACTTCAAAATTCTAAGTTTTTTATTGTTGATCGGTTAAAATCATTACAACACATTTGATAAAATGCAAAAATGCACAACACTTACATCACATTTAGACCGTGTCAAAATTTACCTAAATAGGTAGGAATAACTTTCTTATTTTTGTCTGAAGTTACCTTATAATTAATCACTTATGACACCTTATAATATTAGAGCATGTCATTAAACCTGAAACGAGATTACACTCTGATCCCAGTCATTAATCAGAGTCAGTCACAAATAGTCAAGACCATGTCAGAAAGCTACTTTGAATATCAATTGTAAATTGACAATCCAAGGATGCTCTGATCGCCCCTGGGACAAACACAATAATAGCCAAAAAGTCAATTTCTTCAGGCCACAAATAATTAAGATTGTGTGGGTTTATGGGCAAAAGGCCATCACTTTAGTGTGTACCTAAATGAGCTTTGCATCCCAGTTATATACTATAACAAAAGTCCATTTTGTCTTCTGACAGGCTTCCTATTCGTTAATCTCTCCAAAGCGAGGACGCCGCACCACTAGTCCCCCATATAAAGACAATCAAGAAAATAATGGTGCCGTTTCGTGCCATACAATGTTAATCTATAAAGAACTGAAAAAGAAAAAGATTCCTAAAATATCAGTAAATCAGTTTTCAAAGTGAACACTTAATTCAAGTTAAGACTTACCAATATTAAAATTGAAATAATAATATTGCAACTTTTGAAACATTTAATATGGACTAAGAAACAATATAAGCTTAGCACAAGTTGTGGCTTTTCAGTATTTGGAAGTCCATTTCATGTTAAGCCAGCAATTAGGGCTCCCGAGTCCAAACATTAGTGAATTAAGCTTGATTCAGGAGTCAGATAAATTAAGTACCTCAAAATCACAAAAGCAAAAGTTTATCCTATAGAATTTGCAAAGTGCCAGAGTCACATGATGCAGCGTGCTGAGTAAGACTCTTCTCCACTAGCTCCGACCTCCCGCCCGCTTAAATACTTTTAAAACTCCATTTTGTTTCAAAGTTTATCGCCGAAAAAGTGATCCTCAGTTCTCTAACTGCTGGTGCTCTCCCGACAAGCTGTTGATGGAAGAAGAGATGAGGAAAACCGCTGCTAAACACACTCCTCTGACAATGCCGGAGAAGGCCTCAAAAAAAGCCAGGGCCTCCTCCCTGCAGTCCTTGCAGTCTGCAACTACCGAGAGCTCCGATTCAGATCCCCTTACCATCTCCATATTTTTAGAGGAATTCCAGCCTTTTAAGGCTGAAATGCAGAGTATGGCAGGAGAAATAAAATGCATTTCGAATGCTTTGGAGGATCTCTCCAAGAAAACAGCCGACAACGAAGGTCGCATATGCTCAGTTGAGAGGAAACAAAGTAAAGCAGAGCTTGATCTGGTAGCCATGAGGCAATGGCTAGCGAAGATGGAAAATAAGGTTGAGGACTTGGAGGGTCACAGTTGCTGCAATAATGAGGTGATTATAGGCCTGCCTGAAGAGAAGAGGGCTCTGATCCTATCAAGTTTGCGAAGAAGTTCGTGGAAAAGGTGGCAGGTCCTTCTCCTTATGGAACAGGATACATCATAGAGAGAGCTCATTGTGCACTGCGACCCCCCCCTCCTGATGGAGCCCCCCCCCAGGTCATTTATATTCAGATTTCTTAACTTTTCAGGAGTGTCAGCACTTTCTTTATGCGCCTAAAGACACGCAAGATTTGCAATGGGAAGGCAAAAAGCTGAGGGTGGCGCAAGATTTGCCATTGTCTGTGCACCAAAAATGAGCCACATTTCACAAATTGGTTATTAAATTAATCGCTGCAGGCATCAAGTTCAGAATGGGCTTCCCTGCAAGGCTTCAAGTTTCTTTAAATGGTTCCTGGGAGACCTATGAGGACATGGAGTCGGCAACTGCTGGGCTCAAAGAAGTGCTTCCTGACCTATTTAAATCTACCTGAAACTCAGACTGGAATAGTTTGTTATGTTGCCCTGTCATCTGGTGTAATTGTCTAATTTTCTTTAACTTACAGATCTCAGCATTGTTTCTAGGGACAGCCCTGCAACAAGTTGCTCTGACTGGTTACTCATTCGCATGGTTAAAGTCCTATGGAGTGTAGTCTCCTCGACTTAAGAGAAACATTTTTTCCTACTTGAGCTGTTAATCCTAGGACTGATCTTCAGTTTACAGACTCTGCATGTATTTGTTAATTGTAAGCTTAGCCCTGCTTCCTGGTATGGAAGCGAGATGCAAGCATGCTCATTTGGCTAGCCAGACTGTGATTCAGCTAATGGATGTTTGGGTTTCACATTAGCGGTTAAGTTCTGCTGTATCTTTTAGATTTGCAGCTGCTAGTCCCCCTAGTTTTCTGCATTTCGATTCCAAGGTGGTGATGGGGGGACGTTTAGGTCAGTCAGAGCTGTAAAAGGAGTGTTGCTTGAAAATGAGGTCTTGTCCTGGTTTACACATTAATGTCATGCCTTTCCACAGCTTTTTCTGTCCTCAAATGCTCGAAAGCTTCTTACAGGGTAAGCTCACCTATTTGGTTGAGACCTCGATATTACAGACCAGAATAGGTAGTGAGATGCTCGAATGCCCCAAACAGCTGATTGAAAATAACACAGCTGCAACCTAGCTTTTTTGGAGGGATCCTTCCTCATCCTTCCTTTAAAGAGGGTTTAAGTTTTTTAACTGGAGCTAAGGTAAGCGGCACTGACAGTAAGCTGGAAGGGCACAAACTCGCTTTTATTTTTAGAGGTGGCGTTAATTGTTTGCTTATACTATGCTTGTGATGTTCTCAGGTTTCAAGCAGTGCCACAAGAGGGCATCAGAGCTTGTTATTTCCTATTGTGATGTTTGTGTTAAACATCCCTTGTTTCACTGTATTCATTTCTATATGGTTTGCTGGATCTTCAATGGGGGAGTACAATCTTAAAATAGTGGTTATCTCTAGACAACTTTTTTGATTTACTAAGGGGAGTATATAAGATAAATGTAATGGGGATATTTAAAGGTTGCTTTAGAACGTTGTTCATTAATGGAAGTGAAATGCTTAATGTACAAAGGGGTAGCATTGAATCGGTTTTCTTATTCATGGGGGCAGGGGGGTTGGAGGGAGTGGGACTTTTTGGGTTGCCGATCATCATGTAACATGTAAAATGGGGATGGGAGCAGGAGGAGGGGGGTTAGGGGCTTATGGGGAGTTTTTTGGTGGGGTTCACTGGGGGGGTGTTATTGGGTCAGGGGTAAGAAATGGCAGGGAAGGGGGGATGTCAGGACAGCCCAGCACATACCGTATTTGGTGCAGTAAGGATGCCATATATGAGTACAAGTGGCATTTTAAAAAGGTCTCTGATTGATGATAAGGGTGATGGCTAGGAATATTCAGTTCATTATTTGGAATGTTAAAGGGGTGAGACATAAAACTAAACAATATAAAATTCTGAAGCACTTTAATCACTTGAAAGCAGAAATCATGTTTCTGCAGGAAACGCACTTGCTCAATGGGGAAGCCGGCAAAATGAGACATCAACAGGTAGGGCAGATTTTTGCCGCAGAAGGCACTACCCAGAGTAAAGGGGTTATGATCCTCCTGCATAGATCGGTCCCTTTTAAACCTCTCCAAATAGTCTCTGATCCCTTAGGGAGGTTTTTATTTGTAAAAGGTAGATTGCATAATCTGGATATTGTCCTGGGAACTGTTTATGGCCCAAACATAGATTCTCCTAGGTTTTTTGTTCAGATAATTGAAGCCCTAACCCCATTTTTGGATATCCCTATGATCATAGGGGGTGACTTTAACCTTGTTTTTGATCAGGCTCTAGATCGGTCGGGTCAATCCCGTCAGGGTCTCTCCCCAGCTCAAAGGGCCTTCAGGGACCTGTTGAATTCTGTGGATCTCTGTGATGTGTGGTGAGTGCTTTATCCTAAAATAAGGGAGTATACTTTCATTTCCCAGGTTCATGGAACCTCCTCGCGGATTGACTATATCTTAATTTCCCAAACTCTCTTACCTGGGGTCTTAGATTCTGGTATTGCATCAGGGCCGCCATCAGACCATTCAGTGGTTACTTGCTTATTATCCGTGTCATCCTTACCAAATAAAGGGAGCAGATGGAAGTTGAATAATCAAATATTGAAGGAGCCAAAAATGGTTCAATATATAGCATCCCAAATAGAGCAGTTTACTGCTACAAATAATAATTCTACAGGGTGCCCGATATGGAATGGGGGGCTCTTAAAGTTTATTTGAGAGGGATTATAATTGGCTTAATGTCAAGAAGGAAAAAAGAGAGAGCATCTCGGGTTTCCTGTCTCCTATCTCAGATCAGGGGTATGGAGACCACTCTCTCTCCATCCTCCTCAGAGTCTTTCAAACAAGGAAGCATACGTCGATTTGCTAGGGGAGCAAGTTGAATTTGCAATTTTGAAAACAAAAACAACATATACTGATCAGGGAGAAAAAGCTGGTCGAATGTTAGCGTTACGTGTTAAGCATCAGGAATCTGCCAGATTTATTGCGGCAGTCCATTCTCCCAAAGATGATTCCCTTAAAGTCTTACTTTCAGAGATAGCTGAGGAGTTTACCAGTTATTTCTGGGATTTATATGGCCCCATGGTTAATCCTCCATCGGAGGAAGGACTCTATGAATATCTGAGGGAGTTACAATTATCCTCTCTCACAAAGTCTCAACAGAATATATTGGAGTCTCCCATCTCTGAGGATGAGATAGAAAGGGTAATTAAATCTCTTCCATCTGACAAATCTCCTGGTCCAGATGGGTTTACCTCCAATTTTTACAAAGTTTTTTTTCCAAACAACTGATTCCCATCCTTTTACTACTTTTTCAATCTCTCCTTTCTGGACAGTTATCTGATCCCTCCCTTTTTGAGGCCTTCATTGTTCTGCTGCTCAAGCTAGATAAACCACCAGATTTGGTCTCAAGTTATAGGCCAATCTCCCTTCTCAAACACGATATTAAAATTTTGGCTAGATTATTAGCCGGTCATATGAATGTTGTCCTTCCTTCCTTAATCAGGGTGGAGCAGGTAGGTTTCATGAAGGGGAGATCCTTGGTGGATCATCTGAGGACTCTGGCTCATGTCTTCTTGGCTTCCAGGGATGCTGCTCTTCCAATGGTCCTGGTCTCACTGGATGCTGAAAAGGCCTTTGACAGGGTCCACTGGGATTACTTATTTGCAGTAATGGAGGTATTTTGTTTCCCCTTGAAATTTTGGAACTGGGTTAGCTCGCAATATATGTTTCCCTCAGCTAGAATTTCCTGTAATGGGGTAATCTCTAGCCCCTTCAAATTGCATGTGGGAACTAGACAAGGGTGTCCCCTGTTCCCCCTTCTCTTTTAATATATATTTAGAGCCCCTTATTCAAAAGTTACTAAGTGTCCAGGATATATCTGGCATCTCCCTAGCTGGGCAGATTGTTAAAGTGGCAGCATATGCAGATGACCTCCTGCTGCAAATAACACACCCACTTACATCTATTCCTGCCATTCTCAAAACAATAGATGATTTTAGTAAGGTCTCAAATTACAAACTTAATGTAGGAAAAACAGTGGTTTTCCCTCTTACTCACTGGGTTTATAAACAAGAAATTACTGCTTTTGGGCTTGCTTGGAAGTCTGACTCTATTAAATACCTTGGGCCCATTCTAACTCGGAACATAGTCTGGCTTAGGCAGTTAAATTTAGATGCCCTGGTTCACAAAATAGAGCAAGATCTCCACAGGTGAACCTTACTTCCCCTCTCTCTCTGAGGCAGGATCAACTTAATTAAAATGAATGTCTTTCCCTATTTGTTTTACCCCCTTAACCTGTTGAATGTCTGGCTGCCCCTGTCTTGGGTCAAAAAAGTGCACAGTATGATTTCTACCTTTATATGGGGGGATAATAAATCTAGAATGGCATTCCACAAACTAGCCACACCTAAAGCAAAAGGAGGATTAAGGCTTCCTCATATTGGGTTGTACCATTGGGCCAGTCAGGCCAATAAATATCTCCAGTGGCTGACCGCGGATCAGCTTTCAGCCCAGGCTGCATACACTCCGATCTGGTTAGAAGTGGAGTTAGCCTCCATAAAAAAAATGGTTATTCCCCTGCTGTGTTGTTGTATACGAAAGTCAGTTCCCTTTCTGAATCTTTAAGCAGTTCCCCTATAGCAGTCTCGATCAGGGTTCATTCTCAGTTGTGCGCATTTCTGAAATATGAGAATCTCAAGGATCTATTTCAACCCATGAGAGGTAATCATAATTTTCAATTAGATAACAAGCTCCTTTCAGTCAGTTGGCTTCATCAGATAGGAGACTGTCACCTTGATGAGTTTATAACACCTGATAGACAATAGTGCTCTTCAGCAGATATTATGCACAAGTTTATGATACCTCGTACAAATATTTTTAAGATTTTCCAGCTTCATCATCTCTTGATTAAGGTAATAGGTACGATTCCCCCTCTGGCTACCCATATTAGTTTTCAAGCTACCTTGACAGAGCTGGCCAGTTCACCTCATGCTGTATCTAAGATATACAGTATTTTATTTATTTGGGCCTACCCTGATATTTATGCCCCTATCACTTTTTGGTCTTCTCTTTTTCCGGGAAAGGAATTGGACTGGTCTCTTCTGTGGCAAAAATGTCATAAATTTTTCAACAGGACAGACTCAGGTTAATGCAATTTAAAATTTTGCATAACATTTACTATTCCCCACAGAAATTTTCTAGATTGGGTTTGGTGTCCTCTCCTCTCTGTACAAGATGTCAAATGCAAAGAGGGGATCTTCTTCATATTTTCTGGAGCTGTTCCAAAGTTGCCCCACTTTGGTCTGCTATTAAACAAAGGGCTGACCTTCTTTTAGGGCTGTCTGAGTTGTTCACCCCTGAAAGATTTTTCCTGTATTTCGGTGGTGAATAGGAAGTATTATATAGCATTAATTTCACTATCCATTAAGAAAGTGGTTCTTAGACATTGGAAAGATTCTGATGAACCAACTTATGTTGAATGGCTCCAGGAATTTCTAGCTAATCTCAGAACAGAGTGGACTATTGCAAGCCTTCACAATAAAATTAGGAAGTTTAATAGGATTTGGGGCCCATTACAGACCCTGTACTCATTGCAAGTTTAAAGTATGTGAATACTACATCAGAAGTTCTGGTTTAGAACATGTAATGTTGTGCTGGGAGGTATGGGGTGGGTTGTGGGGGTGGAGGGAGGAGGGAAGGGTAGGGTGAGAATGAATCATCACAAATTTTGTATCTGAATTGTTCGTATCATGTTAATAATATCATGATTTGTTCTCTGTACTGAAAATCTTAATAAAATTTGAATGGAAAAAAAAAAAAAGAATTTGCAAAGTGCCAAAGGCATGTGCTATTGAAAAGTTAATATTTCAACGCAAGAAGCCCAGGGTGTGTGAACTGAACAAACTGCAATAAATTTGAAATTTGCTCTCCATACCCAAAAATAATTAATTTAGGTTAGCAGTTCATCATAGTTTATAAACGGTTTGGAGCTGTTGCCAGATCATAGAGAATGCTACCTCCACCATCACTAATCAGGTGGTAATTCAGTAAATATCAGACACAGAAATTTGAGCTTCCCACCAAAGTTTAAACTTCCTGTCATAACATGCAAGATTTTCATTTTCAGAAACTATATTGGACCTTCAATAAGGTGCTTCTTAATAAAAGTTTAGCAACAACTCTTCAAAGGTCCCATGTTTAGCTTCATTTGCCAAGGCTCATTTAAACAGCACTGCAAGGTAAATCTGATTTTTAGAAGTCACTACATCCTTGCGGTCTTATACAAGCACATTAAAGGAGTTCAAGCTTTGTAGTTCTTAACACTCCACTAAACAGTGATGGCGTTTAGGCTGCAAAAGGTAACTGAAAGTATCAAAATACTTTGCACTCCTGCAAGGAATTCAAATAAGCGACTGTTAATATAAGAAAAGGATACCTCATAGGGGAATAACCCCTTATCCAGTCCTCCCATTATTCATTGCAGGAAGCCAAATAAATTAGTACCAAATCTCCAGAAATCCTAGGTCCTTTCTCCTTTCTTTCTACTGAAGGCCCAATATGACCAAGGAGTCCTGTCTCCACGGGCTGTATTCCAAAACCAGAAAGCCCCCTATTTGAAACTCTTCCTCAGAATTCCTCATTCTTCTTAGAATCAGGAGTTCATCTATGGAGTAAAAGATAAAAAGCACACACTCCACAGTGCGTAATTTTCAAATTCAAATTTCCTTCCACCATAGTTCTTTGCCATCCTGTTACCTGTGAACATACCTGTAAACTTAGAAAAGATAAACGCTCCACTGTGCACAGTAAATTTAATACTGATAGGAGTACTGAGATCCCCTGCCCCCAGGCAATGCTGGCATACCTTAATTCGAGTCTGTATAAGCATATATATAATTCCTGTATACTTTCTTTCATCCAAGGGGAGACATCAAAAACCAGACAGGATCAATGTAATTCTTACAAAACCTTGGCTGATTCAAATGACCGGCAGGAGGAAGCAAATGCTTGTGGCAAAAAATCTCCAAACATATTACGGCAACCATGACGTACTGCAACAACCATAGTACAGCTCAAACTAGCTGAAAATAGCAAACCACTAGAGTTTAAATCATTTTAGGAGCTTAACATGTAAGTTATACTCTTAGTCATAGAAATAGTGAGTTATTTAGTGCACTCAACATGACACAAACCGGCTCTCTCATTTTGATTCAAGCAGTGTCTCATAGCGCTAATACAAATAAAGCAAACAAGCCGCTGAAGCATTCGTAGATGAACAAAACTGCTCTGTGGCTTTCCCAGCCATAAAAGACAACACAATTCCAAAGCTGCAGTTTAAAACAAGTAAAAACAAAATGTCTGCTCACCTATTCAAATATTGGCCTATCGAATGCATTATAAAATCTGGCCATTTTGTCCTCATCTCGTGATCTAAGAATCTCATGATTAAAGAATTTGCAGGCTCATGATCAAAGAATAAAAAATGCTGAAAATCAAAATTTTGAGACAAATGCAGCAGACCACCACCATTGTTCAACAGAACCAAGCCCCCTGAGCAGAACCCACCATTATTTGTTGTCCTAGGCCACCCCTGAGCTGAGAAATGTGCATTTTTCAAAGGACCATCTCGTTCCTCACTCACGATGCAAGATCGTGATCAAAGAATCTCATGACCAAAGAATTTTCAGGCTCGCGGTCAAAGAAATTGCACGCTCATGATCAAAGAATACAAAATGGTGAAATGCGAGTTTTTGGACTATTTAGATGAAACCACTACCATGCATCGATAGAACAGAGCCCCCTAATCAAACCCCACCCTCATTTGTGTTCCTAGGCCACCCCTGAACTGATAGAATTGTATTTTTAGCTTACAATGCAAGATTGCGATCAAAGAATTTCGTGATCAAAGAATTTGCAGGCTCGCGATCAAAGATCGTTAGCGAGCCACTATCAAAGAATTTAAAAGCTTATAACTCTATTATAACTCTATTTTTTGACCATTTTACACCAAACCAAAGGCATGGCTTGATAGATTGAAGCCCTCTCAGTAAAACCCATGTAAGTTTTACTTCAGGAGTGACCACAGAGCCAAGATATTTGATTTTTTACTATCAGAATTTAACAACAAGATGACGGACCTCGTGATCAAAGAATTCTCGGGGACAAAGATTCTTTGACCACGAGGCTGAAAATTCTTGAACTGTGAGACTAGCCCAGAAGTCCAGAACCCTATTCTTTGTTCTCAAAATAACCATATAAATTTTCCCATTGACTCATAATGGGAAATTAATAGTGCTATAACTTTTGAATGCCTCAATATTTTTTCACGGAATGAAAAGCAGCATGTTTGGCCAGTGAAGCTCTTTTTAATTGATCCATGTTGCAGAGTGACACACCATATGACAGCCACAGAGTGCCATGGACAATATCCCAAAAACTGTCTTCAAAACTGGATAATTTCGCATTTTTTAGCATTTTCATGCACAAAAACCGTAAGTCAGACTGAAATGAAATTTGGCAAATCAAGAGATCTATCATGTGCCACCACGCATTCCAAATTTCATGCAAATCTGTTGAACGGGTCCAAAGTTATTAAAGCCCAAGATTTTGACTTTAACATAGACAAGCCTTCATAACCCTAAATATAGTGGTATGACCACACCACTATAATATATATATATATATGTGTGTGTGTGTGTGTGTGTGTGTGTGTGTGTGTGTAGAGAGAGAGAGAGAGAAAGAAAGCAAAAAAACATTGTTAATGCATCAGTTAGGGTTAAATCAACAAAAGTGGGGAATGAGGTGTTAGGTTTCCAACCCTAACACATACCCCTCGAGGAGTTACTAGTCATAAAGCCACAAGCATGAAGGGCCAGTGGTCTTTATGAGCTTGCTCAACCTCAGGATGGTATTATTTCCTCACATAGGACTTCATTATCTTTTGTTTTATATAATACATAAAGCTGGACACTTTTTGATGTGTCCTATGTGTTTCCATAGTGTTGTGGTATGTGTTAGTTCTGAGAGACAGCATTGCTTGGTGACTGTGTATTGGGTATTAATGTGTTCTTCAGGTGTCCATGCTACTTTATTTCAGCATAATTAGGTATCTGAGGGTCATAATACTCTAATTGGCAGCCAATTTATGTCATAATATACTGACTGGCAGCTAGTTTATGTCATAACACCCTAATTGGTAGCTAGTTGAGGTAATTAATCCTAATAGGCAGATAGCTACATTCATAAATCCTAATTGTCAGCTAGTTAGGGTCATAATACTCTACTTAGCAACCATCATATATGGGCAACTAAATTATGGCTTTGTCAATTGAGAAAAGGGCCCAATGATATATATATATATATATATATATACCATATAGTCATTGCAAAAAACATCATTAATGCTCTAGTTAGGGTTAAAGCAACAGAAGAAGGGAAATATGGTGTCAGGGTTTCCAACCCTAACACCCAACTCTGCAGGCCACAACAGGCATTGGGTGTGCCTTGGAGATGTCAACCCTAACTCTCACCAGATTCCATGCAGTAAACAACCTGACAGGGCTACAGTGTATGAGAGTTGGGTGAGCATTAGGGTTGACAATACCAAGGCACACCCCATGCCTGTTGCTGCCTGCAGGGTGGTGGTGGGGTGTTAGAGTTGAAAATCCTATTTCCACATTTCCCTACTTTTGTCACCTTAACCCTAACTAGTTAATTAATGAAGTTGTTTGCAATGAATTTCCTTACTTTTTGATATAGTATAACTGTATCCTTATTCACCTGTGGGAGTGCAGGGCACTACATTCCCATCCATCCACAATTCTTGAGTTACAGTAGTATAATCATATCCTTATTTATCAGGGAGCATTCAGGACCTGGATGGCCCTGCAGTCCCATCCCTCCATAGATAGCTTTCTTTTTACACCACCTCATGCATCCGGTACATTAAATTTTGAAATCCCCACCTAAATGTGATTGCACACCACCACAACATCATTCCACGACACAGTTGTGAAAACACAGTTTGGCCAGGATTTGAAAAATGACAGCTGTCACGTTCAAGAGGTGGTCTAAAAAAATGCTATGTTGAAAATTTGGGGTAAAAATATTTAAAATGATCAAAGTAATTGGCGAGCATAGTAAAATTTCAATGGATACACATTACTTTTCATTTTTTACATATTTTGAGAACAAATTTTCAGCATAGACTTCTTATGACCCCATCTCATGAACAAGGTTAGTGAAACTATTCAAATCCTGCTGGAAAGATGATTCCACCAAGAGACTACAAAATCACCTTTCAGGATGGATTTGCCTAATTCTACCCTCATTGTTCATGAGGTGGGATCACATAAAGGCTATTCTGAAAATCTGGCTCTAAATATGCAAACATTGCAGTGTTATGCAGTAAAGTTGAAAACCCTATTATAATACATTGAACTACAGTTACCTTAATTTCTCATATTGCAGTCAGCAGTTCCAGCAGCAAGACATGTCTTTGATTGTAGACTGGATCTTCACCATGCTACCTGTTCAGGTGAGTGAGGGTGTGTGGGGGATATGGGCAGTGTGGGGTGGTGGGTGCTCAATGGGGGTCAGGGTGAGGGGTCAGAGCCACAAGGGACCATTTTCTTTTTCACAGGAAAATAAAACATTGAGGGACTGTTTCCTTTATTTCAGATGGAATGGGATCAAGCAGGGGGGTACCACTAGACACCAGGGAAACAATGAAAACATGTGGAAGGCAATAGGAAGACGAGGTGCTACTGGACACCAGAGACATATGAACACTAGGGGATGACAATTGGAGGCATTGGTGGGCACCTTTAGACACCAGGGAAACAGTGGCAACATATGGAGATGGCATTCAGAGGGGTTTGGGGGGTGCAACTAGACACCAAGAAAACATGAAACACTATGGGAATGGCAATGGGGGGGGATTGCCACTAGACACCAGGGAAACCATGAACAGAGATTGAAGAGCTGGGAGGGGGCCACCAGACAGCAGAAAAACACTGTCAACATATTGTGATGATGATCGGAGGGGTTGAGGGTACAATTAGACATTATGGATACAGTGCCACGTGGGGGGATGCCAATGAATTACCCCATATGATCCCTTCTTATGGCAATCTGCAACATGAAAAGTTAACATTAAATGACTGAACAAATTATTTTGTTTTCACCAAACCAGCAAAGGAAACATCTGTGGAACAAATGCATTGTACCCTGAAAATTTCAGACCAAAATTCCAAACCATCTGGCTGTAAGGCAATGGCAAAAAAGCAACAAAACACTGTTAAGATGACAAATTTTTTATCATGTAATTCGAAAAACCCAGAAGCGAGTCACAAAAAAGGATTTAAAAAACAAAGAAAATGCAACTTTTGTGTTCCTTTTTCCAGTAGTTAACTGCAGAATCCACCTAACAGGTCCTGATGACCAACATACATATGCTGGTCTCCCTCTACAATGCTATTATTGTACCTTTTCAATTAAAAAAAAATAGAAAAAAGAAAAACAGGATGATGGCAAGTGAAAAAAGATATAAAAAAGGATTGGCCATACAATTACGTCATACAGCTGTTTTGAAATGCTGACTGAGCATGCTCAGAACCTGAAATTTTAAGATTTTATGACTTTGAAATAGATCAATATTTTTTCACCAAACCAGTAAATGAAATTCTTCTGAGCCAAGCCCTTTCTACTCTGAAAATTTCAGACCAAAATTCCAAACCATCTGGGCACTAGGTGATGGCAACAACCAGAAAAAAACTGTGATTTTTTAATATTTTTAGTACTATTCACATCTCAAAACCCACACATCTGACTGGAATAAATCTTGGCACCTCAAGAGATCTACCCCCCTGACGCCATGCATTCAAATGTTGTGCAAATCCATTGAATAGTTGTGAAGACACTAAATGCAAAAATTGGGATTTAACATTAAAGTGCCTACTCATCCCTAATTATGGTGGCACTACCGCGTCACTATAATATATAAATTAGTTGCAAAAAACTTTGCCAATGCACTAGTTAGGGATGAAGAGACGAAAGTAGGAAAATGAGGCATTAGGGTTTCCAAATCTCACCCTGGAGGCATCAAACCAGGCGTGGGGTGTGCCTTGGGTTTCTCAAGCCTAACACTCACCCCATTTTCATACACTGTGCACATCTCAGCTTATTTACTTATCAAATGAGGTGAGCATTAGGCTTGAGAACCCCAAGGCACACCTCGTGCTTATTGTTTGCTTGTGGGCTACTGCTGGAAAGATCAAATCAAAATGATGTGACAGTGGTGGTGTCTGTGTTTGACCACCATTGTGGTTAGCATAATTACTGAACTGTTTGCAAATAATACTAAAGTGAGTAAACAATTGGCAGTATAGTGTAGTGGTTTAAGGCTCTGAGCTGCAAATCTGGTGACATCCAGCAGACCAGACCTGGGTTTGAATCCCACAGCTTCCGCGTGCATACTGTGTGACCCTGAGCAAGTCACTTAACTTCCCTGTGCTCCCAGCTCGCACCTCCAACAAAACTTTCAGCTTAGTGTGCTATTCGTCACTGTATGGACTTTAAAAGTGATTACTGGCAAATAACCACATTATATCTCTGACCTACTACATCTAAGTGAGCTCCAAAACTATGCCCTAAGGAGCTGCTCCCTAATTTCCCTGAGGATCCCTAGGGTCATCACGCACCTTGGGAGAGTGGCCATAGGTTACTCGCTGTCAACCCTCTGGAATGAGATACAGAAATTCCTGAAACTGAGATCCCCAGTAAGCATTGCAGTGTTCAAGACTTTATATGCAAAAACAATTACAGAAGTATGTCACTGCTTCCACCGTCTATGAACTACTCCCTCTCTGTGTACCATCTTTTGACCCGCACACATTAAAAAACCTTACCCTGCAGAAACCTTATACCCTTCTCACCCTTGCCTCATCATTCCTTCCATCTCCCAAGTCTCTCTACCCCTTGCTCCCACTCTGATCCCCAAGTGCCAAGGACCCCACAGAGCTCCCAGCGTGGTCACCACAGGAACAGTAGTCATCGGCGGTTGGCGCCTCCAAAGCTGCCACCTAAGACCGCTCAATCAGATTACACTCCCAGAGTACCGAGAATACACCAGGGTCCCAGCTTGGACACTGCATGCATCCGCAGTCTCCGGGTGGCCGGCACTACTAATGTCGCCGCCCGTATCCCCCAACCATACACGCTCACTGGGCGGCCGGCGTGTAGAGCCTTCCAACCTGAACTTTTATCCCTAAGCCATAACTGGGTATTCTGTACAGTACCACTGAGTAGGACTCTTGCCCCTGCCCCCCCTTACCCCTTGCAACCTACACCTACGCGAGATTCCAGTTAAATCTCCTTTATTCTCACCCTTTCCTTAACTATGTCACATACATAGCTAGATACATTACAATGTGTGCCTAAATGGACTGCTAGTCTCACTGTTACTTAGCTTGCTTTATTATCTACTCCTATGTTTCTACCCTAATGCCTGTATTTATGTGTATTTACGTGTATTGTACCTGACCTTGTGTGATGCAGGTCCACCTTGTAAATGAGCTTGCTCAACAGTGGCTGCCTGGATAAATAAAGATTTGATTGATTGATTGATTGATTTCTGGTTAAACAACCAAAAAAAAATTGAAATTCAAGGGGTCCTATGACATGGGTGGAGCTGATATGTGTGAAAGGTTTTACTGCATGAGCACCTAAAAGGGGAAAAGGGGGATGGGGGAAATGTATTTCTATTTATCTGACTTCCTCATGGTCTTTGCATACTTATTGTGATCATGTGCTTTTATAGATTTCTGCCTTTGAACACTAGTGCTTATTTAGTCAGAACTTTTTGTAAATAGATTCCCCAATCCCTCTTTTCCCCTTCTAGCCTACTTTTTAGTATCCTACTGTTTTTCTTAACTAAATCCTAAACTTCATTATAGTAGCTCAACACTGCAGCTGCAGATCATGAGTCAGAGAGTTGGAGCCAAGCGCTGCATTTGTGTGTGTAACAGCAGTTTTATGTGAGTTGGTACTCTCGGACAGTTGGAGCAAGGTGCTGTGTTAGGGTGTGTGAGTAAAAGACAGCAGTTGTTTTTTTTTTAAGGGCAGAAAGGCCATTTAAATACCATACTGGGAACCAAGACAGCTGTCACCAGTTGTGTTACCTTACACTGAGCACATCCATCTGTGAGGAAGCTTCAGATGAAAGAGAGGCCTGTTAAGCAGAGAGCAATAAGGTAGTCCAGAGAAACAATTTCAAGCAGGGAAAGGCAGGACAAACAATGAAACAAGCTAATTTTTAGATTTTTTTTTTGAGTGGCACTTACACTGCATGTGTGGGAGCTGTGCTGGCAGCACAGACTTTATAAGTTTTTATCCCCACTCCTAATACATCCACTGGCTGCTGATACATTCCCTGCCCCCTGGCAGCCATAGAGACCTGAAAGCAGTTGTAAGCTGCAGGGATTTCCTGCAAACAAACAATTTGTGTGATATAACAGGCAGCTTCTGTGATGGTTTCACTGCTGGTTCATGTAGTGATGAATTCTGGTGATACACTGATGTCAGAGGTGGGATGGGTTTTTGGAGTGTTTAGCCTCGACCCACATACAATTCCTAGCCACCAGCACATCACCAAGCTCCCTGCCAGTAATGGAGACCTGGAAACAGTTGTAATAAACTGTAGGAGTTACCTGCATACAGCCAGTTTGTGTGATATAACAGGTAGCTTCTGTTATGGTTTAACTGCTGGTCCATGTAGTGATGAATTCTGATGTTCATATAAAATGACACCGAGTGTCAGTGGCTCCACACCAGGCATAGGTGGACAAAGATTCTGATCATTAACTATTCATTTCTGTGGCAGAACGTAGTCCTGTCATGCCATGGCATTGATAACATCATATGCATTTACCAATTGACAATGATTATTACCATGTCTAAGGTGAACACAGTTCTCCTTATCAGACATTCTCACCTAACATCTGCTGTTAAAAAACTGCATTTTTTTCATTTATTGCAGCTAAATTGCAAATGTTCAAATGTGCAAATGCTGGGTGGTCTAACATTAATTTAGACTGAGTGGGGAGGTTTACAGTGATGAAGGAATGACCTAATTTAACATGGATTGCATTCCAATTCACAGAACAGAAAGAGAAAAGGGAGCTTCCAAACAAAAGAGTGAAGGTTTGATTTTTTTAATTCGAGTTAATCAATAAGCACCTCCTTTCTTAACAGAGTATTCATATAATTAATGTGACAAGAGCATTTAAAAGGGATGTAAAATCCATATCATGTATGAAACAACCATAAGCGTTGCTTTCATAATTTTACATCGTTCACCAGAAAGAAACGCTATGATGAATAATGGCATTTTCACAGGGGTAACAACATGGCCTTTTGATGTGTCATTGGGGAGATTCAAATTTAATAACATCAGCTTTAAAGTTTATTCTCCTTTGTATCAAATGGCATAGTCTTGGGTTAATCAGAAGTGTCAAATCCTGACCTGATAGTTTTTTCCCCCTACCACAGAGGCTCTAAAAAGCCAGACGTACAGTACAATAGGATGCTTTTTATTTTTTGGTAAAGTGCACCCTGGTCAATGTCTTCTGTAGATAGCTTATCTGTCTGTGTGTTGTTACTGGTGAGTGTTGTGGGAAAGGGCAAGTAGCATTTTATTCAGTTTGTGTAATGGCAATTGGCACATCAAAACAAAAATGCTGGCTGGCTGCTCAGAGTCAGACTGCAGGATACCATAAATTATTTTTTTAAATGAAACTTGAGCATTTCAGCCATCTTGGGAGCCATTACAGTTTGAATTATTATGCACCTTAACTGTTCACAGTCTTTCCATTTGAACAGTAAAGTTCAAACTGTAAAGAACAGCAAACGGTTATTTTCCATTCGAACGATCCTTACCTATGCGAGTGACAGGCGATTTTATCTCCCCACAAAAAGACATATTTGCCCCATACGTTTGTAAATCCTCAGACAAAAATGAAATAAGTATGTGACTGAAACCTAAAAACAGGTCCTGTTCACTCCTTACCAAGCAGTATTTCTTTAGAAAACCATTTTTTAAAAGGGAAAAAAGATGACTGACTTCATAAACAGTATTCCTCTGAGTATGAACAGTAAGCCTTAATTATTAAGAGCTTTTTTTACCTGCTTGTTTAGCAACTATCACAAAAAAGTAATTATAATACAAAAATACTGAGATATCTTTTCAACAAACCATCCAAAGACAAACCCTTGGCACAGACCCCATCATCCCTGAAAATTTCATGGAACAATTTCATGACATCTGGGCTGTAGATGAGGGCACAAAATCTCATGTTAAGTATAGTAAAAAAAGGTTTTTTTTCTGTTTTTTACCACTCCATATCTCAAAAACCATACAAGATGTCATCATGAAACTTTTAACATTTTGAGACACTGGCAGAATGACCATGCATGCCTAATTTTGGGTTATTTCATCAAAGAATTACAAAGTTATTGAGGTGCAGAATTTTGGATTTAACATAGAAGTTCCAGTATAACTCTAACTATGGGGGCACTACCGTGCCCCTATATATATACAGCACTATCTCCCTACCATCACCTCATCCAGCGGGGTCACTGGTTTACCATTGAATTCAGCTGACTAACATGGGATCACAGAGCATATCCACTGAGGTCAAGGCTGCTACTATACACAAAGTCTGTTAACAATTACATACAGTATCTATCTATCTATCTATCTATCTATCTATCTATCTATCTATCAGTATTGATCCAACATTTTCAAACCTTACAGGACCAGATTAAGGAATAGGCAACATAGGCACAGGCCTAGGGCCCCCCAGCATATATTTACTGCATACATTATCCTTTCTTCTGCCTGAGCTGCATTTTTTTTGTAAAGGACTAAGCCACATAGTTATCTAAGCAAGACAGGGACTGAACTGTGACATAACTCTCACCTCCCTGATTAGATGTTAAGTACGGCTGATAGCTTCAGGGGGCCCTGACCAGGCTGACCTTTAAGGTGTGAACAGGCCCATTTCCTTTGCTTTGTCTCCCACTCCAGCTTAGAATCCCCACTTAGAATCAAGTCTTTCTCTAACAGTACATTTCAGTGTGTATGCTTTATATTTAATCTCACTCCTAAAATTAAGAAATCTACAATACATTTCAATGGTACAGTTAAAAATGGTACTCTTTTTTTTTAATTCCTTCATCTCATATATATTGAAGTTCTGACCTTGATTTAACTCAGTTTTTAGGGTGAACAGATGAACATATTTCCAAATTTCCATCAGCAAATCTTGCCTTTTATTGATCCTGGCTTGCTTATCAATGACAGAAATGTTTGATCCCGGGAATGATTTCTTCCAACAATGACCCGCTTTGCAATATAACTTCAAAAGTTTATGACTCCTCTAGTAAACCACCAACTTAACTCTTACAACACCCAGGACCTTGCCTCTTCTAGAGCTGAGTCCCTACCCAAAAAAACTCTCACATCTTGGTTCATACTACCTGACAAGACCAAATGATAATACCCAGACTGTGAGCGCACTGGGGGAGAGGCCTTTGAAGAAATGCAAATCCTGACACTTCACACCCAAAAAATAGTTTTTACCAGGCAAATTAGTAATTATTTTCTCTGAATGATCAAAACTCAGACTACTGCTATTTTTCCATACTGATATTTAGTTTCATTCATTTTGAAGCATTTTTAGTTAGGTTAGTTATATTTTATGCCACTTTTTAGGGACAGAATATTTTTTTCATGTTTCAGTAACTGATATGCAATGGCCAAAGGGTGCAGTTACACCAAAGTGGCACAGTCATGGTAAAGGGGCATGGTTGTGGTGAGGGGGGCTCCAGATTTCTCTTGGGCCTAGGGCCCCAGGTTGCCTTAATCTGGCCCTGTCGCCTTATAAACATGACATGTACCATTTAAGGTATATTGGACAAAATGTCATTTCATGCAAGAAGTTTAAAAACAAATCTCATCCAGGATTTAAAAAATGACACATCACACTTATGATGTGGTGTGGAAAAACAGCTATGCTGAAAGTTTGGAGTGAAAATATTTAAAATTAGTTAAATTATGAGTGAACATTGATATACTGCAACTTTCACTCATAATTCCAGAAGAACAACACTATTGCAGAAATTAAGTTTCAAAGTCAATTGTTCTTTTCTTTTAAAGTTTTAAAGTTTTAGTGTGGCAACAGGGAACTGCCAACCAAAATCTTGCCCCATTCACTCATAGTGTGGGCATTTTATTTATTTGTACACCAAATTTTCAGCATAGTCTTCTTATTACCCCACCTCATGAACCTGGCAGGTGAAAATTTTCAGATTCCTGCCAAAACATTGTTCCATGTCACCAAAATGTCATTCCTTGCCACATGGGTGAAAATGTATTTTGGCCAAGATTTGAAAAATTACAGCTGTCATGTTCATGGGATGGTGTGAGAAGAATGGCTATGTTAAAACTTTGGGATCAAAATATTTTAAATTACCAAAGTTATGAACGATCATACAAACATTTTATTGTTCATGCATAAACAGTTTTACATATTTTGTCCCAACTTTTCAGTTTATAGTAGCCTTCTTATGACATTACTTCAGGAACAAGGGTGGTGAAAATGTTCAAATCCTTCCTGAAAGTGGACTTCATCAAATGACTAATAAATCACCTTTCAAGCCTGATTTGCATAATTCCACCACCATTGGTTGTGAGGTGGAATCCCAAAAAGATTATGTTGAAAATGTGGGGTGAAAATATGCAAAAATGATAACGTTATGCATCAAAGCTAAAAAAAACATTGAAATATACTGTACCACACCTACCTTTGTTTCTCATATTGCAGTCAGCAGTTCAGTAGCAAGACGTGTCTTCAGTCAGAGAGTGGATCTTCACACTGGGATGTGTTCAGGTGAGTGAGGGTATGTGAGGGGTGTAGGGTGTTGGGTGCTCAGTGTATATTGGGGTGAGGGTCATATCTGTGAGAGATTGTTTTTCTTTTGCAGGTTATTAGAAAAAACATCGAGGGATGGTGTTCTTTATTTCTTTATTTCAGTTGTTACTGTATTGGGCAAATGCAGGTAGATGACCTGGAGGAGAGGGGGGTCCACAGAAACGGTACAAGGGGTGGGCTATAAAATACCATTGGGAAGAATGGGCCACCTGGAGGGGGGAGGGAGGGAGAATAAAAGTGAGGTTGGGGTGGGCACCATGGTCCACTTTTAAAATATATAAAAATAGATATAAAAAAATGGGAAGGCCAGGTGGCTACCTGAATGGGAGGAGGGAGAAAAAAGCAGTACCGGGGGGTGGGCACTCCAGTCAGCTTGATAGATAGATAGATAGATAGATAGATAGATAGACAGACAGACAGACAGACTGACTGAGACAGAAAACAGAGACAAGACGAACAAATAGAACAGGGGATTGGCAGCTCACTGCTCTTACTGCAGCCTGCAGTATGGCTTCCAGCTTTGGTTGCTAAAGTCAAGAATGTCCAACTGTTCTGATATTGAGACCTTGAGAATACAGCTCATCTCACTAAGCTGGGAACTCAGGATTTTGGGTTGCCCAGTAAAGGTATTTCTGGAAAGTTTTTAAGGAAACAAACACCAGAATGTAGCTAAATGGGTCCCATTTAGCTAGGCTCTGGGTTTTTTTAAGATATCATTTTTATGCATTTTCAATATTTGTAAGTTTAAAATAAGAAACAAAATTGGTGGCCAGCATGATTGGTATTTTTGTCAGCATGAGAGATAAATCATGAAAATAATCAATCTTTTTTTTATACCATTTGAAGGGTAAATAAGCAATTGCATTTGTTTTCTTTTAACATTCATGGCAGGACATTAACTCTAAAATCTGTTTAACTCTGGAATCATATAATATTTTTTTTTTCATGAACTCTTCAAAAAGCACACCCTTGGCATGGGTCCCTTCAATCCTGAACATTTCATGAAAAAATTCCACACCAACTGGGCTGTAGATGAGTGCATAACATATTCAATGTTAAGTATTGAGAAACCAAATATGTTTTTTTCTGTTGTTGATTTTTGGCACTCTGTATCTCAAAAACTGAACAAGATGCCATCACAAAACGTTCACATCTTGAGAATCTGTCAGTCTTACTGTGCACACCCACTTTTGAGCTATTTTTTCAAACAATGACAGAGCTATTAAAGTGCAAAAACTGAAGTTTAACATTAAACAGCCTACTCAATCCTAACTATAGTGGTGCAGCCGCACCCCTATAATATATATGGAATATGCAATTCCCCCATCATAAATATCTGTGATGCTTCTCCTGAGTGTAGTTTGACCTTCTGACATCACTAGAGATGGCACCATGAGTGATGCAAATGTCAAACTATACAAGGGGGAAATACACAGATATTTTTGATGGGGGTATGGCATATTACATTTATGCAATGATTTGTTGTACTTTACGATGTTTTGTTTGTACTGTATTTTTTTTTTATTCAGATGTCTGGACTGGCCACTAGGGGTGCTAAATAGGATGGCAGCTTAAAGATCAGCTCCGAAACCCATTGGGAAATATCCTTTAAAATCGTTTTTCTACCAGCTGGTATTATATCCTCATTCTACTGTAACTTGTGGGGTAATACTCAAGCTATACTAATTTAGTTTCATTGATACAAAATGCCTTTATTTGCTGTATGGAAACTGCTATTTTACTGAAGAGCCTCCTGGATGAGGTAGGCCTGAAAATGTGGCTGAAGGCCACTTGCCATAAACCTGGGAGTAACCGTCAGTTGAGGCGATGTTCATCCAACTTATGGCCCAGATGGCACAAGTCACTGTGGCAACTAATCAAAACAACCCAAGAGGTTCAAAATTTAGAAGCCAGGATGCTGCATACCGAACAGCGGGTCACGGTGACGGAAGGGCATTTTCAAGACTTAAGGGCAGAATTAAGAGATCAACAATGGACCATACAGATGCTGCTCAGTAAGATGGATGACCTCGAGAATCGAGGTCGCCATAATAATCTTCACTTCCTGGGCTTCCCTGAGCATGTAGAAGGCAAAAATACTAAGGGATTTCTACAATTAGCCATTGCAGAAATGCTGCAGTTGGACCCATTGATACTGCTCCAGGTGGAATGCGCACACCATACGTTAGCCCCCATGTCTCAGGCACAGGACAGACAACGACCTATCATAGCCTGATTTATTGATTTTAGGGACAAAGAGAAGGTCCTTACTAGAGTTCATGAGTTACAGCATGTACTGTGGAGATCGACTAGGATTCACATCTTTCAGGACTTCTCTAGGGGTCTGTCAGACAAACACCGAGCATACTCTGAGGCAAGGCATAAAATGTACAGTATTGAACTGTCCTTTTCCTTGCATTACCCAGCCATGATGCGGGTTATGCATAATGGGGTCCCGAACAGTTTTGAATCTCCTGATGCACTCATGGATTTTTTACGGCACAACTGGCCAAAAGAATTCACCACCACTACCCTGGGAGTCCCTTCAGCAAAAGCTGCTACCGACGGGTTGGATTGCCACTCCTCTTCATCAGTGAGCAGGCCTGCAGTTTGGCAGGATCTCAGGGAGCAACACTGGGAACTCCCCCCAAAAACACACCAAAAGAGGCAATCCTCAAAGAAACATGGCCACTGAGAGCATCCTTTGGAGAGAGGGCAAGACGACACAGAAGAGGCCACAAGCATGGACACTGTTGCTCCAGATCCATTACAGGCCTACCACACCACTAATCAATATGAAGCTTTACACCCCAGCTCTCCGGATCAACACCCAGGCATTGTGGATTCGACTGTAGAAGGCAGGCCCACTCCTATGTTGCAGCCCAGCTACCTGTCCCCGTCAGCAACTCCTCACCAACTGCAGAACGGAGCTACAGATAGCGATGGGCAGCATCCACCAAAGGCTATGAGGGAGGTCTCCTCTACCAGCGGAGATCTCATCTTCAGTGTGGACCATCCTGAGTGCTCTACTTCTCCAGGGCAATCGATCAGAGAAAACCCACCAGCATGATCAGATAAGTAGTCATCCTTCTATTTTCTTTCTGTTCCTGTTCTTTTAATCCCCTGGGGAGTTGTAGGTATGGGATGAGTTTGGGGTGTCTAAATTGATCGTCAGTGGACAATCTCCTTGGCTGACCCATCTGCTACCCTTTCTCCATGTTACCCATGTAAGGGAACTTTCGAGCCCCTTTTCACCCCGACCTTGACCCCTGTGGCAGAGAAGATACCTCACTCCTATACCGGGAGGGATTCAATGAGGCCTACCATCAAGCTCTCAGTGGACATCCTGGTCAAAGGTCCAGACACATCTAGATGGCAAAGAAGGCCTTTTTTGTTCCAGCTGATTAAACAGCAGAACTTTTGTGGGTTTCACCTTGCTTGCTTGTGTGGGGGGGGGGTCCGCTGGGAAGCTGTGTCATATAATATGAAAGTATTTGTCAGAATGCATAAACTGTTGGGCTGAATGGGTAGCCAGGATGTGTTTTTCATGAGGCCCTAAGTGGTGAATGGCACAGGCCTGTGCCCCTCGTTTTTTAATTATTTTTTTTTTCTATCAAGGGGTGATCTCCCAGCCCCTGCCTTGGGTGGCTTACAGTACACTCTTCATAGGTGTGATGAGCCTGACATCACCAGGATTTTTGTTGTGAGAGCATGTTGCCACCCATCAGCAATAACCCTAGGCTAGCCGAAATAGTGGGCAGTCCTCCCCTACTTTCTTTCCTGCAAACCCCCACCTCATTAGAAGCATTGTGTAGTCCCACTTTAACTACCCCTGCTTCTGATCTACACCGCTGGAGCAGCTCTCTCAACCCTCTGGAGTTGCAATGAGCCATACGGTCCAACCTTCCTATTGGGTTGCTCAATTCTCTCGGGGGGGAACCCCCCCTGCACTCACCATAGTGCTAAGGAAGGATGGTTACCACTTGATAATGCCATGAGAATAGGGGTTGGCCTATAGCAGGGCTCTGCGGCTGAAGAGATGCCTCTATATCCCCAAATTGCATGGTACACTGTGCGCAATGTATATAGTTTGTTAAAGTGTTTATGTATGTTTGTTTCACAAGAGACACACACAGATGTTTCATTATTTGTTAGTATAAGGTCATCTGGTAGGGGCAGGGTATATGGGCTTTACCCACTCTCTTCATATCTGGTGGCGCTCTACAGAAATTGTCTCTTCTGGTTGGGTTTCCCTCACCCCCTATCTGCTGGTTGTTCTTGATATATCTCTTAATTAAATATTTGCTCCCTATTACTAACAGGTGATATCGCTTGTCAGACGTGGAACGTCAGAGGGCTTAATACCCCAAACAAGAGGAAGCAAGTTTTGGGCCACCTTAAGAGACTTGGAGCGAGGGTTGCCTTCCTGCAGGAGACCAAACTTACCAGGGGGGATCCTGAGAGACCGAAGAAGGAGTGGGTAGGTCAGGTCATTCATGCCTTGGCCTTCTCTAGAAAGACAGGGGTGGTGATTCTGCTTCACAAGCAACTACAATGGAAATTGCAGAGACAAGTGAGAGACCCTGAGGGTAGATGGGTGGTGCTCATGGATACTGAGGAGGACCCTCTGATCCCTGGTAACATATGCGCTCCAAATGAGGACTTGCCCTCCTTCTTTCACAAGTTGGCCCAGGTGCTGGGATCCATAGCTCTGGAAGACACCCCCATTTTATTAGGGGTCGATTTTAATCTTACTCTGGACCCTTTCCTGGATAGATCCCCTTCCAATGCTGAACCCCACTCCAGGGCTGTAATGGCAGTTGCTCAATTACAAGAAGATTTGGCCCTTATGGACATCTGGAGAATATTTCACCCCTCCCAGCGGGACTACACCTTTCATTCCCCAGTACATAGTTCTCTTAGTAGAACAGACTTCTGGCTCACCTCGCTTACTATTACTAGTAACACTGTTAATACCATTATTCATCCCTTAGTTATCTCGGATCATGCCCCTGTGCATCTTGCCTTCATGTGGAGCCCCCCTCTCCCTAAGTCCCTGGCATGGAGGCTGGACCCATTGCTACTTCATGACCCAGACTTTCCCCCTTGGCTTCAAAAGGAAGCAACAGAATTTTTTGGGCATAACTTCATAGCAGATACCTCTGTGGGTACCACATGGGAGGCATTCAAAGCTACTCTAAGAGGGGCGATAATAGCGTATGCGACCTGGTGCCAAAAGAGGAGGGAATAACATTTGAGGGGGCTTGAACAACAACTCTGAGAAGTGGAGCTTGCTTTTAATGCCCTTCGTGTCCCTTCCCTTAGGTCAGAGGCAGGTCACAAGGTCACCTCTCTGAAGATGCAAGTGAATGAGCTGGTCTCTAGAAAGGCAGAGATTTCGATCATTAGACTCAAGGAAACATATTGGGAAGGGGAGAAAAAGGGGGTAAGCTGCTGGCATACCATCTCAAAAAGCAGCAAGCCGAAATGCATATAGTGGCTTTAGAGGATGCAGGGGGTAGGACCCAGACCTCAGCGCAAGGTATTAATCAAATAATGATGGATTTTTACTCCTCGTTACATAAATCCTCCAGAGCCCCAGACCCCCAAGGGGTCCTCCCATTTCTGGAGTCCCTACATCTCCCCAGAATCTCAGAAGCCTAAACTAATGCCCTAGATGCCCCAATCTCAACCCAGGAGGTGGCAGACACTATCCTCTCCCTTAAAAATGGAAAGGCCCCAGGAGGGGACGGTTTCCCTATTGAAGTGTGGCAGCTGTTGCATCCCATAATCTCTCTGGTATTGCAACAAGTATTTACTGAGTCATTGCAAACAGGGTCTCTCCCTTCATCCCTTAGGGAGGTGACAATTACTATACTACCAAAAAAAAGTAAAGACCCTCTTAAAGCATCCAGCTACTGCCCTATTTCATTGTTGAATGCTGATAGCAAGATGCTAGCTAAGATACTAGCTAACAGACTTAATCCTCTTCTTCCCAGTTTGATCCACCCATCCCAAGTAGGCTTTGTTAAAGGCCACTTTAGCACGGACCATATTAGATTGTTGGTAAATTTAATCCATAAGGCCCAAACATTATTTTCCGCCACTGTTGCCATTGCAATAGATTTCGAAAAGGTCTTTGATTCCCTGGAGTGGGACTATGTCCAACAAGTACTTTGCACTATGGGCTTGGGGGCGGGGCTTTGGGCCTTGATTGGGGCAATATAGTCATCCCCAGCTGCACGGATACTCATCAATACGATGCTGTCTCCCCCATTCATACTGGGTAGGGGTACCCCTCAGGGCTGCCCACTTTCTCCACTACTTTTTGTATTGGCAGTAGAACCCCTGGTGGCTGCTATTAGGCAAAATCCTCTAATTTCCAGGGTCCAGGTGGGAACAAGGGCATACCCTACTCTTATGTATGTGGATGACCTATTGCTCCCTATAGCCAACATCGTCACCTCCCTCCCTCCCCTACTGTCAGCCTTGTCAGATTTCTCTACATTTTCAGGGCTCAAGATTAACCAGGCTAAGACAGAGGTCCTACCTTTAAACTGTAAGTGTACCTCTCAAATGGTTACTCAGCATGGGCTCCAATGGGCCATAGAGGGGATTACCTACTTGGGCATTACTATCTCTCCTAATCTGCATAAAATCTGGGACCTGAATATGAAACCACTTTTTGTGTCCATTTGTACAGAACTGGACAGATGGAAATCTCTTCGACTGTCACTTGTAGGTAAAATATCCTCAATTAAAATGGTCACAGCACCAAAAATGATGTATCTTCCCTCCCACATCCCTTTGGAAATACCTTGTTATTGGTTTAGTAAGTTAGACTCCCTGCTGGGATCCTTTTTGTGGGAGGGTAAGAAACCTAGGTACAGTAGAAATAAGCTCAGAGCTCATTGGTCGGAAGGGGGACTGGGGTCTTCCGTGGTTAGAGGGGTATAAATGGGCCTTTCAGCTGGCTCAGACATTAAAATGGTTCCTTTTCCCTGAACAAAATGCTCCCCAGTGGCTGTATATGGAGAGAGAGGTATGTCACCGTACTCACTTGGTACTATTGTTAGTTAACCATCCCCCTAGGGGCACTCACTCTCATCCTACTATTGGTCCCTCTCTGGAATATTGGGCCAAGGTGCATAAGAAGTTGGGCACCTCCCCATCTCCCCTAAGACTTACCCCACTATGGGGCAATAATGAGATGACCATCAATAAACAACCAACTGCATGGCCATCATGGGAACATGGTGTTATCTCATTGCTTCGAGATATGCTCATTTCTGGTACAGATACCCTTAACTCCTTTGAGGGCCTGCAGAGCTCTTATGGGATCTCTCCCAAAGACTTCTGGTGATTCCTTCAAATAAGGAGTGCCATCCTTACGTACAGGCATAAGCAGCACCAAGAGCAACAAATCTCCCAGGTAGAGTCATGGCTGGCCCTAGAAAGAGGACAGTCAAGCCAGGTATATGCCGCCATTCAGAGCACCATCCCGTCCCAAGCAGAGGAATCCAAGCATAAATGGGAGAAAGCACTGCATGCCCTATTATGAACCTGGAGTGGAAGTCTTGTCTAAAATTAGCTCACGGGGCATATTCTGAAACCAGTAGTCAATTAATACAGAACAGGATAATTCACTCCTGGTACAGGACTCCTGTAGTCCTCGCCAAGGCAAAGATGGCTCAGTCTGACCTGTGTTGGAGGTGTCAGGAACTCCCAGGTGACCTGTTCCATATACTTTGGTCCTGCGGGCTGAGCCAGCCCCTATGGCAGGCTACATGTGAGATGGGGTCCAAAATACTTAGGAAGCCTGTGCCTCAGTCCCCTGAGTTGCTGTTATTAGGACTCCGGACTCTGGACCCCGGACCCTCACCTTCATCTCTCCGAGTTGAAACTACTACTGACACTCAGTTTGCAGGTTAAAAGACTCCTACTGTGTAAATGGCGGTCCCAGATAATCCCCTCTCTGGGGGAGGTACTTACTTCCATGGCTCAAGTTGCCAGCTGGGACAGAATATCACATACTGAGACCAATACCCTCTTTAAATATACTGCCCTCTGGTCTCCCTTCTGTTTTTGAAACCTAGGGAGGGAATCGGCTGAATAGGCACACCCATGCTACTATAATGGTCTCCTCTCATGGTGCATTTAGGGGCAAGTGCTGAAGAGATTGTTACTGAGTTATAGGGGACCCTGCTCTACGGATGACATAGTATAATATCAGTAAAGGATAGTATCTTCTCTGACAATGAAGACCTGTTTGCTTTGTGTGTGTGATCTCTTGTATTTTGTAGGCGTAAAGTCGAGGACAGTGGCCCTGGACCTCTCATAATTTCTGAAGCTTTGTCAAAGGCTGCAGAAACTAGCAGGATGAGGCCAGGTAAGATATGTTTGTATGAGTTAGCCATAATGCAATGCACCAACTGCTAATACTTTTAAAGTTAATCTCCAGCTGGATAGGTGTTGTACATCCAGGCACAGAGTATTATCCTACTGCTTAACTGGCTAGTACAGTATATTCAGTTCATGACTATTTGGCCAACATGTTCTGTTCTCTGCTTCTACAAACATATGTAACAGTCTGTAAGACCTTTGCAATGTATCCAACTGTTTTAATGCTTGTATCGTCTTAATAAGTCAAATCAATAAAACTTATTAACCACAAAAAAAAAAATTCAGATGTCTGAAAATTTTTCAAGATGACTAAGCGGTTACTGCAACTACTAATGCACATGAAACTATTGAGTGCAGCACTGCATCAGCCTGCAAGTTTCCGATGCATGGCCTTGGTGGGATAGCAGATGTGGGGAGTTCAGTAGTGAGTGGATGCAGTCTCTGTGGATGTGGGCTTCAGGACAGTGGTTGCTGGCATGTGGAGAAACAGAGCAGCAATGAGATGGAGTTTGGTGGTCGGGAGATGGAGGGAGGTATGCTGCAAGGGATGTCCAGTTTCAGAGAATGTTGTGACATTTCTACAGTTGTGAGGTATGAAAGAGAGAACCAGAATGTTTTTGATGGAACATTTTATATGATTTTGTGGAGTTTTTTTAGTTACAGTTAGAAAGAGTTAAAAAGTGAAAGTACTCCCTGGAAGCCAGCTGTGTGTGAAGTAAAGCAAACTGCTCCAATTTTCAAATTGTTAAGCTTATGCTGCTGACAAGGACCAATAAGGAGCTACAGTGAGGATATTTTTTCTCATGGCTTCCGACAGTGAGAATACCAGACCTAGAGTGAGAATATTTTAATATTCTTACTGTAGATCCACAGGGAAGAAAGCTATCACTCATATTTCCCACAAAATATCCCCCACGTGTTAGATAAATATAGATAGCTAGATAGATAGATAAACAGACAGACATACAGACAGCTCACGCCATCATCCCTCTTCCCTGCTCCTGCCAGCCCTCCTCCTCCTGAACCCTTCCTTACCCTTGCCTGGTTTTTGACCCCCCCCCTTACTCCCCTTAACATCATGGTTGTGGCAACCATGTTAAAGTTTTCAACCTGTTTTGACACCTACTTTCAGCACCAGCTCAGCCTCCTTTCATTCAGGTACTATGCACTTTGAGTTTGCCCAATCTGCACATATGATTTGTATGCTAATTCATTTGTCCCCATATGCAATGTTTTGCCATTTTGTCTGTAATGCACTCAGCTTATGCTTTTTAAGTCATCATCATTGTAACCACATCACCTAACTGGCTGTATTTTGTTTGTAATTGTGCTTCGCTCCTTCCCCCTTCCCCATGTCCCACTTGAAAATGAGCCTCAACTCAGTGTGCCTCTCCTGGTTACCAGTTTTAAATAAATACATAGATAACTAACTAATTTACTAAATAGATGTATTAATGCTATACTGAATGGGATAACTAAATTTGAATTTCATCAGACAAAAAGGGAAGGAAACTGTATACTGTAGGTGCCCTGGCATATGTAGACAATACAATATTAATGACCACATTCATGAAAAGAAAGGTTAGGTACATTTTCCTGACAATCACATTCCCGACACACATTAGCTCGACTCTCTAATCCTGACATCAAAAATGCTTACACACATGAAAACCTGACTCACAAAATCCCAACAAATAATATGTGAATACTGTAATCAACAGTCACAACTTTTAAGAAGAACTATTGAAATAAACTACATGAAACTGAAATATTTCAAGGGACTCTCTGACCAAAGCAGGGGAAGAATAGGGTTTGATCTTAGACCTTGATTTGGTCTGCAAAAGAACTATTGAAATAAATTACATGAAACTGAAATATTTCAAGGGACTCAGCATCTCTGACCAAAGCAGGGGAAGAATAGGGTTTGATCTTAGACCTTGCTTTGGTCTGCAAAAGAACTTCGATCTTGAATTTGGTCAGAACTTTCAATTGTCTTTAGTTCTTAGGTGCCAGCCACACTATGACTTAGATGTGTCATGGCCACTTTTTCTTGCCATGTACTTTGGGCCATTAATTATCAGCAAGCAAGATGGAGACTGTTCTGAAGTGCCCTCTATGTCAGGGTCCTTCTTCTGGGGATCCATAGCTCTCCTGTTGAAAGGTGGGAACACAAAGCAGTTTCATCTGTTAACATTAATAACAACATTTAGAACTTTTTCCATAACTGGGGGGGGGGATGAAGAAACTACTAACTACATAAGCCTTAAGCTGGCTAAACATTAAAGATGCAACATCTCCCCCTTTACATTAATTGCCAGACCTCAGGAACAGCCACATTTAGATTCAGCCCCCTGGAGAACCAAAGGAAAGGATGTATCCCCAAGGCACTTCTGGGGGGCTAAATCCATGCCCTCTTCTTTAGATGATGCCATGAAGTGTAGGATTACACAGTGAGTAGCCCTTATTTTGTTAGCTGCTAAACCCATCAAAAGTGGCTGCACATGGAAGACTGGTATCAAGTGCGTGCAGCCCAGATCAATCAGTTTCTGTAACTGTCATTAGCGCTGACAATGTAAGAGTTAGGTAATTACATTTCAGTACCTTGTGAGTTATAAGGAGGTGGAGTGATAATCTTTTTGGATCAAAGCAGTTTATTTGATCGGCACAGGATACTGTTGTTTCTTGGCAGCCCATCGAGATTGTAAGTGATGGGATTTTAAGTGACGGGATTTTAAATGTCATGATTGAAAATGAGTTGGAATTTTGGTGTTGGGCATTTGTTTGTTGGGATTTCATCAGTCGGGATTTAGTACGGATCCCTTTCAGGCTATACCTTCAGAAGAAGTAGAGTACTAATGGGGCCCCACAGACTAAAGACCTACTCAAACCCCCTTGAGAGTCCATGTGGAAGATCATAAAACAGGCACTCATGATCACTTCCTGAGGCTGAAGAAGGACCCCACCCACACAAACACACTCATACAGTCAGAAGCTGAACATGACAGATGTCATCTCCCCCCCCAATAAAAGTCCACTTCTAAGGTGGTGTAACCTCTGACTTGAAGTGTAACCATCCTGCCCAAAAGACATGAAAAGAAAATAATTAGATGGTTGTAGCCCCCACTGTACTACCACATGTACTGGTTCATGCGACAAGTCTGATTGATTGTACACCAAGGTAGTAAATGTAATATGTAACATTGTAACTGTTTGCTAATATACATTGGAATTGTATGTGGATGTTGTTTGTATATCTCTGTAGTTCAATATAAAAAAATGTAACTGCAAAAAAAAAAAAAAAAAATTTAGAAAAGTCATTTCCCACACAGGTATTTAGTACATAAAAGCCTAAAAAAAAATAGTAAGTCCTTTAGGTGCAGTATTTAGAACTCATTCTGTAGCTCTCCCAGTTTCTACCTAAGAGTACACAATGCAAGTTGCTTCAGGCCTCCTACAGTCCTATCTCCACATTTTGGTAGCCTGAGGTTGCCAGAGATAGTGAGGGTCTGCGGGAAGTGCAGCCCTCCCCATGTACGAAGCACAGCCACCAACTTAACCAGTTTGGTAGCCTGAGGTCGCAGGATGCCGTGAGGGTCTGTGGTAAGTGCAGCCCTCCCCCCGTATGAAGCACAGCTGCCGACTTAACCAGTTTGGTAGCCTGAGGTCACCAGAGGTCGTGAAGGTCTGCAGGAAGTGCAGCCCTCCCCCGTACAAAGCACAGCCACCAACTTAACCAGTTTGGTAGCCTGAGGTCGCCGGAGGTCATGAGGGTCTGTGGGAAGTGCAGCCCTCCCCCCGTACGAAGCACAGCCGACGACTTAACCAGGTAGACGCTGCTTGCCATGCTGTTCCTCCTCGGATCCTCTAGCTCTGCATTGGCGCCTTTCTGTTTTTTAAACACTGCTAAAGCGGAGCGCAGGAAGAGAACTCTGTGTGTTCTGTGTGTTGTTCTAGAGACTTTAAATCCCCACACATGTAGAGATAGTTTTTATTTTACTGTTTCCGACTCCATTTTAACCCTTGCTGGCACACTTAGACTGTTACCTTAATAGTTTTTATTTTTACGGTTCCAACTCCATTTTAACCCTTGCTGGAACACTTAGACTATTACCTTAATCATCGATTGCATTTGCTTTTTTTTTTTTCTTTTAATTTACACTGCAGTTTCTGACTATGCCAAATTTACTTAGCCTGGTTACTTTAATCATCCTGTGCCATATTGATTGCATTTGTTTTTAATTACACTGCAATTTCTGTCTTTGCCACATTGTATTGCTGTATCTTGGCTAGCTGGGATGCACTACACAGCCTTGCTAATCCCCTGTGTGGCAGGAGCCTTACCTCCCCCCCCCCAGGTACTCACCCTATATCTTGAGACTCACCGTCCCCTTCTTTCTACCTCCACAGTTTGGTAGCCTGAGGTTGCTGGAGGTCGTGAGGGTCTACGGGAAGTGCAGCCCTCCCCCTGTATGAAGCATAGCTGCCGATTTAACCAGGTTGACACTGCTTGCCACGCTGTTCCTCCTCGGATCCTCTAGTTCTGCATTGGCACCTTTCTGTTTTTTAAATACTGCTAAAGTGGAATGCAGAGAGAGAACTCTGTGTGTTGACCCGCCGACACAGAGCATCAGCTCCCCACTACCCCCACCACCACCCTTGGTGGGCTCTCAGTTATATAGTGAAGGAGAACTCTCCCTTATCCTATCAGTCAGCTTTCCCATCCACAGCTTATACCAGCCCACCACTAGGTGTCCCCTCCCTCTCCTTGCTCTGACCTTACATTACTGCTTCATTAAGCACACAAAAATGCTCCTGCTCACCCCTATTGCTCTCACATTACTGCCCCAACCTTCCTCCATCTATCATAAACAATGGAACACTACTAAAACCCCTGTGCCCCTGGCTAATGGTAACTCCCCCCATGGCTCCCCCATCCTGAGAGTCTGCTTACTAGCCCAGGTCACGGCCCAGTTGCACCATAATATAAATACTAAACTTTTTACCCTCTCCATCTCCCACAGATTACTCCTCCCTAGGAAAGGCACCCTATGGAGATCCTCTTTCTCTTCCCAGCCCCTGGCAGCCCCCCTTCTCTGTGCTTACCCCCCTTTGCCCACTTTCTCCTCCTATCAGCCCCCCATACTCTAAAACTTCCAATACCTACCATGGGGTATCCACAGCAGACCTGCCTTCAGCTAAGCACCCGATCAAGTAACAAGCATCTCAGGTCACTCATTCTCCTCCTCCTCCTGATGGGCAACGTCCACCCCAATCCAGACCTTCAAAATGCTCCCCTGCCCCACTCTCAAGCAGCCCATGAGTTCTGCATTGCATCTCTCAACATCTGCAGCTTACAGAAAAAATGGGACTCCTTCCAAGGATGGGTACTCCAACACCACCCAGACATCATAGCCCTGAGTGAAACCTGGCTCTCCCCCAATGTCCCTGATGCAGCGGTTAACCTCCCTGGTTACCTCCTCCTTCACTCCGATAGCCTAGGAAAATGAGGGGGTGGTTGTGCTCTATACCTAAAAGACATGCTCTCAGGCCAAGTACTCCCCCTGCCACATCTTGCACCGGGGCTCAGGCCCTCACCATTAAAATAACCCTAGGCAAGTTTACCTCCCCGCTCTTAATCACTACCGACTACATCCCTCCCAGGGACCAGAAGTTTGCTTTCCAAGACATCCTGTCCCAGCTTTCCACCTTTCCCACGCAGTATGAAAAACTAATAATGGGAGATTTCAACATAAATTGGCTGGCCAAGACAGCTGCTTTGTTCATTAACGAGGTTGCAGTGCTAGATCTCACTCAAGTAGTCACTGACCCCACCCAGGTAAACCCTCGAACAGGGACATCCTCCCTCCTAGATCTTGTCTTTACAAACTGTCCCCACAAAATAACCAGCCCCGTGGTCCTCCTGGATGCACTAAGCGACCACTCCCCAGTATTTTTCACCTGGTGCAGCATTGCCCACAAAGCCCCCCTAAAATGACCTCTCAAAGCAAACTGGGCCCCGGTAAACTAGCCCAGCTCAAGGCCTACCTCAAATACTGGGAATGGTCTCCCCTAATGAACATCCGCGAGCCGGATCAGGCACTTGAACAATTTACCACCACGTTCAACGCTACCTGTGATAAGTTCGCCCCCCTAACCAAGAGCACGTCCAAGGGAAATCATGCCGCCTGGTTCTCGGACCACCTCCTGGGCCTCCTGGGGCACCGGGACACCCTCTGGTTCCCAGAAAATTAAACCCAATGGCCTGAGAACAGGCTAAGCTACAGAGTGGCCCGAAACAACTGCACTTGGGCCACTTGCTCTGCCAAAGCAGACTACTACAAAGCTGCTCTAACCTCCACCTGGGGCACCGGCTGAAAGGTTTGGAGTAATATTAAGGAACTATGTGGCAAGCCTACTAATCTGCCCCCTGGACAAATATTAATTAATGGTCACCTCAACACAGATCCCTCCAGCATAGCCTCAGCCCTAAACTCCACTTTCGCTGCTCTCAGCCATGTCCTCCCCCCCAACTTCTTCGATCCACCTCTTGCCCAGGAACCCCCACCGCCACCCCATGCCCCACCTTTCTATTTATGCATCCTTACTCCCAAGACAGCCAAACCCTACCTTTCCAAAGCCCTTAACCATGCTCCCGCCAGTAATGATTCCCTGGATCTCAGACTTCTCCACCTCACCGTGTGGGAAGTCCTCTCCCCACTCACCCATATTCTCAACCGCTCTCTGTGCCAGGTGAAATTTCCTGCATGGTGGAAAGAGGCCTATATCACCCCAATACATAAGAATGGGGATAGCACCTCCACAAACAACTACTGCCCCATCTCCATCCTACTGTCCCTATCCAAAGCACTAGAGCGCATAGTCATCAATCAACTCACTGACCACCTCGCTAAATATGACCTCCTATGCAGCCAGCAACACAGCTTCTGCAAGAGTCATAGTACCACCATGGTCCTCCTTGAATTTACCTCTCATGTCCACTCCGCCTTGGACCATGGACACATCTCAGGAGCCATCTTCGTGGACCTCTCGAAGGCATTTGATTCTGTCAACCATGCCCTCTTACTGAACACTCTTGCCTCCAGTGATCTCTCTAAAGATGCCTTGAACTGGTTTAACAGCTATCTATCTGACAGAACACAACTAGTTATGATAGGCACCGTCTTGTCCACCAGCCTCCCAGTCCACTTCGGTGTCCCACAGGGATCCATTCTTGGCCCTCTCCTTTTCTGCCTCTAACTTAACACCCCCCCAGCGGCCTGCCCCAGCAGACTGGAACTCTATGCAGATGATGCAGTCCTGTTTGCTTCTGAACCGAACCCCCTCAAATTACACCAAACACTCCAACATGCTCTCCATGAATCTGAACACTGGCTCACCACCCAGCTCCTTATCATCAACTATAACAAGACTAAAGTCATGATTTTTGACCATCCGCAAAACCCTCTACTGAGCCTCTGCCCCCAATTTCTAACCATTAATCAACCCCCCTTGAACAAATGGACACCTTTAAATACCTAGGTGTCACATTAGACCCAGTGCTCAATTTCTCTCAGCATATCACCTACTATCCACTGCTCTTAACTCTAGACTAGGCATGCTCTACAGGTACAAGCACTGCCTCACTCCTGAGGTGCTGCGTCTTACCATTAACTCCTCTGTGCTCTCCTTCCTGGACTATGGCATTCTCATCTACAGTGCAGCCCCCACCTCAGCCCTTGACAGACTCTGACTTGTTCTAAACAAGGCCTGCCGTCTCATCCTTGGATGTGACCTCCTCACCCACACCTGCGACCTCTACAGTACCACTAACTGGCTTAACTTAGACAATAGAATCAAGTACCACACCTGCCTTATAACCAAAAAGATTACCCTTGGCCTCACCCCCCCACCCTAAACAAAGTTATTTTCCCGTTGCTCCTGCCAGAACCACCCATAACTCAACCAGACCTCTACTATGGGGACCCCACTGCCGGACTTCCCAATATCAAAGAATGTTCAGCTAAAAAGTCCCCTCCTGGACAAATGCACTCCCTAGTCTAGTCACCAACAAAACAAGAATAGGCCCTTTCAAATCCGATGTAAGTAATCCCCTCCTGACCAGAAATCGATGTGACTGCCCCTAACCTGTTGCCACCAGCTTCTCGCTGATCACCTCACCGATCACCACCAAACTTTCTACTCTGACAAACAGCCTCACTGACCCTTTTGTGGCTGTGCTATAATTTCTGTTTTCCATGTCATCCCTGTCTTCAAGTCACTCTCTGTACTATGCATGTTTCCTGCACTATGATGTTATGTAATGACCTGAAATTCTGTCAATGTTATCCCTGTTTCTCTATATGTTTGACATAGAACCTTTGTAAATGAGTCTGTGACTCAAAGGTCTTTCTGAATACCTCAATAAATAAATAAATAAATTGTTGCTAGGATGCTGATTCAGCATTCAGTGAGCACTAAAATACAGACACTTTAGAAAATTTGTGCCTGGTACTTCTGTCACTCTGCAAGCAGTCACACAGTACATACACAGGCATTGAGGTTTAGAATGAGAAGCCTGCTCACTTGGGGTTGTACAGATATAGTGCCTAACCTGGTAGTACCCTGGGTCATGTGACTGCCATCCTCCAAGTCAAACTTAATAAAACAACTTTAAAAATGTATAAAAGTCACTTACCACACAGGTATTTAGTACATAAAAGTCTAAAAAAACGAAGTCCTTTAGGTGCAGTGATTAGAACTAGTTCTGTAGTTCTTCCGGTTTCTACCTAAGCCTACACAATATGAGTTACTTCCTGCCCCCTACAGTTGATTGTTGCTAGGATACTCATTCAGCATTCAGTGAGCATTGAAGTACAGCCACTTTTGAAAGTTTGTGCCTGGTACTGCTGTGACACTGCAAGCAGTCACACGGCACATTACACAGGCATTGAGGTTTAGAAAGTGTGGCAGAACAGAATTTGAAAAAAAGTTGGTCCAGCGGATCAAAGTTTTCTTCCTGAAGGAATGGGCTGTTAGGTGTACCAAGGGCATCACATTTGGGTCACTGATGACAGACATTTTAGGGAGAGGTCAAGACAACTGGTCCCCACCAAAATTAATGAAGTCCAGAAGCACTTGCAGAAGATGCTGGCTGCAGGCATCATTCAGGAATCTGGAAGCCCCTATGCATCCCCAATTGTAGTTCTTAGGAAGAGGAGTTGGCCTGTCAGAATGTGTGTAGACTACCGGACAATAAACAAAAGAAGTATACATGACCAGTACCATCTTGTCCATTATCTGAATGAATCTCAATGGTTCAGTGTGATGGATTTGAGATCCAGCTATTATTAAATCGCCATGGGCAAGAAAGATTGAGAAAAGCAGTACACCCCTTTTTGTCAACACCTAGATGGTGAAACTGGAAAAAAGACCATTACGGTGACATTCACGGTAATGGTTCTTTTTCCTTGTTTTGCCTTCCCCCAGTGTTCTGCCCCCTTCCCGACCAACACCAACATGGAGTTGGAATCCTAAAGTCTGAGGGTGCGAGGGGCAGAGCCCATCACATGGGGGGTGTGGGGGTGCAGCCCCCACAGAAAGCACCCATTTCAGATGCGGCACAATACCTGCGTTGGTATTGTGCTGTCGCTGTGGGGGAGGTCGGCATTCTCACTGATGAGATAACTTGGTGCTTCCAAGAAAAGACTGCATTCATCTGCCCCCTAGGGTTCTATGAGTTCCTATGAATGCTGCAAGGGATCTAGGGGTGTCAGCCACATTCCACCATCTGATGGAGAGAGCAGTGGGTGTCATGCACCTGTTGGAATGCCTTGTGTACTTATATGATAGTATCATATTCGGAATAACCCTGGAAGAGCACAAAGCATGGTTGTTCAAAGTACTCAACAGACTGGAAGAGTATGGCCTCAAGCTGTCTGTTGACAAGTACCAGTTCTTCAGGAACTCCATTAAAAATGTGGATCACACCGTGCTCCAAGATGGTATCTGTACCAATCTTGATTATGTTCAGACCATCCTGACCGTGCCAAAATCCAATTGACTGAGAGAACTGCAGAGTTTCTTGGGATTCTTTGGCTATTACTGATGTTCATGAAAGACTGCATTAAGATAGTCAAGCTTCTGAAGGACCTGACCCAAGGATATCCTCCTGCCAACCAGAAAAACAAAAGGGCACAACAGTCCACTCTTGAAAAAGTTTACCACAGATAGCATGAAACATTTTGTCTAGATGGACCTGAGCTTCTGACTAAGCATTTGAAAAGATAATCAGAAAGTTAACCAATGCCTGGTTGTTGGCCTATGCAGACCCCAGATGCCATATGGGTTGTACACAGATGCCAGTCTCAGTAATTTGGGAGGAGTGTATATCAAGAACACCCAGTGAAATGCTGGTCAGTAACTTATGCTAGTTGAAGTTTATCACCATAAGAAAGAAATTATATGGTCCACAAGCTGGAGTTTTTAGCACATAAATGGACAGGTTGGGGGATGGGGAGCTGCTGACAGTAACTAAGGAGGAGAGAGACATGAGGGTCATAATCACAGATGACTCAAAGGCTGCTAGGCAGATGGCAAAGGCAGTGGGAAAGGCCAGCAGGATGTTGGGGTGTATTGGAAGGGGAATCACAAGCCAAAGGAGGGAGGCAATAGTTCCACTGTACAAGACCCTGGTGAGACCTCACCTTGAATATGGTGTACAGTTCTGGAGACCACATCTTTGAAAGAACTGTCCAAAAAAGAGACAGTGCAGAAGAGGGCAACCAAAATGGTGAAGAGATTACATCACAAGCCTTACTAGGAGAAAGAGTGAGGGACCTCAATTTGTACATGCTGGAACAAAGGAGGGAGAGAGGTAACATGATAAAACATTCAAGTACAACAAGGGCATTAACAAGGTGGGAGGGGACAACATATTCCAGATTAATAGTAGTTTCAGGACAAGAGGACACAACATGAGACTGAGGGATGGCCACATAAGGGGAAATGTCAGGAAGTTCTTTTTTACAAAAAGGGTGGTGGATGCATAGAATAGCCTGCCCCAGGAGGTGGTGGCAGCCTATACAGTGGCAGGCTTCAAACATGCATGGGACAGAAACAAAGGAAATATAGAGATAGGAAGAAAAAGCTACAGCCAGTGACTAGATAGGGTCACTAGGCACTTTGTTATGCAGCTTAAATGGGCAGACTGGCTGGGCATTGTGGTCCTTCTCTGCCAACAGCATCTGTGTATCTATATATCAATTGCCATGCTACACAACGTCAAGGGGTAAGTTAGTTATTACATGGAGGGAGGTAATGTGCTCCTCTGCTGAGGAAATGGCACAACTCCAAAGCTGTGACCTCAACACAGACTCACCCCACCCCAGGACATGGTATTTTCCAGCTGTATTCCACCTCATTTTTAAGCTGTACCACATAGAGGCAGCAGCATAGAAGAACCCTCTGGAAGATTATTTGTCTGTTTATCGTTGTTTTACAGGATTGTGTAACTCCTGGGCAGATTGGGGCTTTCTGGTGACAGGGAGCCCCCTTAAATTTAGAGATCATGCCTGTTAAGCTTAAGCTTTCAGATTGGATAACCTGCTTGCTAACCTCTATTTCTAGTACCTCCAGTGCCTGGATGGAGATCACTTGCCTTGGAGGGTGTTTTTTCTCTGGTAGGGCTGCAATTTCTAACCTGTGCCTCAGGTAAGGAATTTTATTTTTTGGAGGAAGTTCACCATTAGTAGCCCCTAATGGTCTATTTTTTTCTAGCCAGCTCAGTTATAAGTGCAGCAGTGTTCAGCATGGGGTAGGGGAGTGATTGACTCTTCTTTTTTTTCTGCTTTTCTCTTGCCCGGTTAACTTTTTTTTGTAAGTATGTCAGGTTTTGCCTCCTGTTTTCCACAACTCCTGGTATGCGCCCACCCATAAAAATTTCTGAGGTGGCAGAAGTGAAAGTAGGTGAAAGTAGTTCTTTGTGGGCTTTTCTAGGCATGTTGTGTGTGGCTTCTCTGTTTGTGCCCTCTTCAGCTAGCTGCTAACAAGTGTTCACATCTATGTCAAATGTCATTTTTGGGGCATTGTTTAGTGCTTTGTGTGCTTTTCTCTAGTGTGCAATTAGCCCATTGTCATTTCTTCACTTTGTGCTTGGCGCCCTTTCTTCTTTCTGTCTGTCGAGCTACACATGGGGTGCATGCTAGCGTGATGCATCATGCCAACAGTGGAGCAAGCTGGGCTGTGCATGCACAAGACTCACCTGTGTGCAATGGCATCATGCACTACTATGACATCTGATGCCTGCGTCCGCTATCAGCCTTCATTGTCGGGTGCTTGGGAGTGCAGGATCTCACTCCCAGTGTTCATCCTGCTGTTGCTCAGCATGAACAGCCTGCTTATGTGTGGCCTGTTACTGCTCAGAGTGAGCAGCCTACTCCAAAGATTTTTCTGTTTAGTATTCTGCTAAGAGATCCATTTTTTTTTCCTGGTCCATGTTAAAGGTCTGGCAGGGAAATGGTTTACACTCTTTTCACAGGGATGAGCTGTCCAGCACAGAGCTCAGGGCATTTTATCCTTAGACCACATAGTCTGCTATTGCTCCTGATGAGCAGTCTGGCAGGCAGCCAACCCTGTTTTTGTTACAGGGAGCCACAGCAACTCTACCTTGCTACAGTTTGGCTGGGCACACCGTTTTGATTCCAGAGACAGCAGTCTGGCAGTGAACCACCTCTTGCATGTTGCCCACAGGTGTTGTAAATCCATGATAATGGTTAGTCAGGCTTGAAGTTACTTGGGTGAGCTGGTCTGCTAGGTTGCACTTGGGATCCTCACACAAGTCCCAGATTCTAGGCTGGTAGCAATGGGCAATGAGTGACCTATATGAACAAGGGATGTTCATGTGTCCCCATAGGGGTCTTTGTTGTCTATGGCACCCTCATCATCCATAAGTAAGAACATTGCAGTGATGTGTGTGGCTACAGGATATCCTCAGGGCTTCAAGTTCTTCCTACTCTCCTCCATCACAGAAATACCTGGTAATATGTATTGGGTCCATTTTGTTGTCCTAGTGTACAGGTGTCAGGCACCCATGCTGGGTCTGGCTTTGTCACTGAAGTTATGAATGTGGTTAAAATTGGATTGGTTGGTATTTCCATGGGTGATGGTATATTGATTTTTCACTGTTTGTGTAGTTACTAATGGGACAGTGTGTCTCTGTGTCGTGTTATGGTAATATGTACAGTATCTATGTTCCTTTACCAGCTGGATGGAGTCATTTGCCCCCTCCCCCCGAGGATGTCAGACTGACTATTCCTGTAAATGGGAATTTTTCTCAATATCCCTTTACTGGCATGGAATTGTCAATGCAGACTATGGAGGTTTTGGCATATACTACCAAAACTGTTATTTTTCCCTTCCAGGTATTAGTAGTGGCATCATGATTTATCGAAGAGCAATAATAACAAAGATTAAGACTTGCAGCAGGACTAGGAGACCCTTGGTTCAAGAAATCTGTAGTCCATACTGGGTAACCAAATTTAATGTGGCTTGTTAAGTCCCTCCCTGCTGGACCATCGAGCTGGGGTGGGTGGTACATCTGTGGTACTGTTGGCAATGTTTGCTCTATTTTGTTTTCTGCTGAATACTCTGGATCATCCTAACAGTGATCTGTAGGTCCATCCTGTGAAGATACCCCATTCTTACAGATCCCTCTGGTCAGTAAGGGATACCCACAGGCATGTCCAGGTATGCCACAGCAGAGCAATCAGTTCATCTATTTGCAGGTGACCCCCAACCATGACTGCAGGTCAAGAGAAGGATATGAGGCAGGAATAATTATAATCCTGACTGTATGGAAACATAGCCATCTCAAGAAAGTCACTTCTCTGAGGCAGAGATAGGTAACAGGTATCAAAAGGTGGCAGCCTCCTCTGCCCACATTGTGTTATGTGTCTTGTAGGAGGTTAAGTGGTCCAACTGCCCATCACTGTGTATGTGTGATGCACTGAAATGGTCCAAGATGGTCAAGTCACAGCTTCCCTGATCAGGACTGGGATAGAGAGAATGATCTCAACCCTTATGTTGTTTGGTGTGAGGCTCCTGTGTTATGTTACATCATGTTGCTAGGCCCCAGAAAGTGTTACTCACAGTCTTTCATTACTGTGTATGTGACTTGGACCAGGGCCAGAATCTCACAACTTCCCTGGGCTAAGCTGTGCTGCTGTAGTTCCAAAGAAAGTTTCCTTATTCGGCTGCAGCAAGTGTATCCTGATGCTAGCTGAAGGTTATGTAGAGCTGGGAGGGATTAGCCTTAAATTATAGCATAATACTGCCTGTTAGATGTACTGAAAAAAGTAGCGGAGCAAGTGGTCAGATGCATTCTTTCCTCATAGCATCTGTGATCAAGGACCTCCCTCTGAGTTTTTTTCCTTGGGCCCTTCTGAGCATGTCTTTCATAACAGGTTGTTATTCCTAAGTATGCTAACTTTGTCATCTTCCTCTACTGTGATGCCCAGCTGAGGCATGCCCACTCCATCAGACCATAGGCTGAATAGCTTTTATGGCGAGTGAATATTATCTGTCTGTTGCCAAACACCGGATCATTGTTCAGAATACATTGATGCAGAGCATGGCTGTTTCCAGCCCACAGTTGATTGTGGAAGGTAATTTTAGTAGGGGGCTGATTCTGCTGTACGGGCAGGTGTAGGCAGAAGAGGTGACTTTCCACAATGCACAAGGTTCACATCTCACCTCTCTAGGCAGAAACTCTACCACAAGCAACCTTGCATTGCTAGTCATTAGAAGGATGCAAGGTTTTCAGTCTGTTCTGGTTTGTCCCTCTAGAATGGGTTGCTCAAAACCTAACGGCCAAGAGATGATCCAACAGACCACCATTTCATTAGCTTATTCAAAGTCCCGGGGTGCATGGGTTCACCTAATTGTTCTCCGTGGGAGATTGCGGTCATTGCAAATGGTGTCGCAAAAGTCCCATTACAGTGTTAAGGCATCTCTGAAATAAGAGGAGTATTGCATATCAGGATGGCTGTGCATCAAGAGGTCATGATGCTGATGGAAGGGCAATTGGTGCAGGACATTAGAAATCAGATATGCTTGAACAAGCTCTTTCAGTCATTTCAGTGGCAATTTGTCAGTAGTTACACTTATGACATGTCAGTAGCCAGGGATCTGGGGCCAGGGACCAGTGTCTGCTTAGGAACCACAACGATGGACTGATGTCAGTGTAGTCACAGACTGAAGTCTATCGAAACTCTGATGTGGTTTGACTATTGTCCATTTTAGAACCACAAGGATGGCCTACTGCAGTGTGGTTCCTTGCAGTGTAATCCCAGCCTGAAGGATCTCCGGTTTCTGTTTCAGTTGTTCTCCAGTAGTCTTCCCCTGGATGGCATGCCAGGAGGCTTCTGGGCTAGTGTTTTGGGGGGGCTTATCTTGACACCTCTTCAGAGCTGCTGTGGACCCCTCTAACAGTGAGTCATCTGCTGCAGGGGTCACCTTCTTGGCAAGATCCAGGTACAGGAGGTCCTGGGCCTTCAGCATCCATATATTCCATCAGGAGAACACAATGACACATAGTAGATTCAGGCCACAACTATAAACACATGGAGGCAGGCATACTGTGACCATGGCAGTACAGTACTTTGCCCTGCAGGCTGGAAGACTGGTTGGACATAGTTCATGTCTTTTGGACTTTGGATGATTTAAAGTGTTTAGCTATGACAGTCAATGTCACTGGACAAAGGAGGAGACATTAGATGCCTCTTCTGGTGGAGGAACCTATTTACCTACCTCCTGATTAGTGTTTTTTCTTATGTCTACTCCATTGCATCTGTCAAGGATTCAGGGTTCAGAAGTGAAGTCCCTCTGACAGCTGCAGAGTGGCAAAGAAGATCTTGATTGTTTAGTACTAGTTTCCTTAACCATGTACAAGGTTAGCAGCCGGGTTGTCATACGAGATAATATGAGCAGCAGGAGTTCTTAACCAGGGAGTTTCCTCCAGCTGGTCATAGGAGAGGTTATCTTAGCTGCTCCTATTCTGAGAGAGTGAGAGAAAGAGATAGAAAGAGAGATAGAGAATGAATAAATAAAAGTTTTGTTCTTGTTTCATTTGGTTCAGATGACCAGGGTATCAGGGCCCTAAAAGGCCATGATACTACAAATCTGATGTTTTTCTTGTGTGTAGTAGGCAGTTGTCAAGAATAGCATCACTATAGTTTCACAAGTCAATGGTATCTTGGTCAGGAGTAAGGATGGCTAGGTATGGATTCCTCCCAGTTGGATATTGCACATTAAGGCACGATAATGCAGCAGGAGAATAATTTTTTTCTAAGATCAAGGAAAGTTGAAGCTGCTAGTGGAACAAAAATATTTTTCTTGTTGTTCCCTGAGTGTCTTACCTTTGCTTCTGCTCTGATCTCCAAGAAGGGCATATATTCAGCACTCGCCATAGCAGAAGAATGAAGTCCTTGAACTCATCAAGTCCATTTGTACAGAGTTTGTTCTTCAGAATGCTCATGGCACCATGATCTGTGAGGACAGAATTTGACAAAAGGTATGTAGTATTTTAGCATTCCCCTTTTGTCCCCAAGACACTTCTTTTTTTTATACTTCATCTTTCTTAGAGATATTTTTCTGTTTAGTATATATCTGCATCAAAGATTTTACATATGCATTATATTTAACATTTAGAAAAACTTATATCTGGGAGTTCCATTTTACAGCATAGTGGATACTCTCAGCCTTTCTTGTAATATACACCAGATTGTAACTTATAATCAAATAATCAATTAAAAAAACAAATGATATTATCATTAAATAAAAAAGCATATAAGGTCTCTATCATTTGTCCCTTATTACATTTAGTAGTAAATTAATTTATTATAAATATGCACATAGACTTCTAACTGGTAGTTTAGGAACAAAAATACATAAGACCAGTCTATATCACTAAAAAGATTGCCAAGTGCTTATACTAACAAGAAGAAGATTTTATAGAAAAGGAAGGAGAAGAATAGAGAAAGAGAGAGAGAGAGATTGTAAGATAGAATAAAAATATATAAAAGGCTCAATTTAGCTCATGCTTGGTATTACTAGCAGTAGAATTAATTTGAATAGTATGTAGTTTCAACCCTGTTCAGGACCCAGCATCAGCATAGGGTAAACAAGTTGTTATTATTCAGATGTTGAACTCATAGAGAATGGCATCTAATCTATTGTTTCCCCTTAACCCTCCTCCCCATCCCCCACAAAAGCGCCTTCCATCTATTCCACCTGTTTATAAATTGTGGAGACCTAAGGGCCAGAGAAAAGGTAATTCTTTCCAGAGTTTTTATATTCTGTACCAGCTCCCTCCACTCACTTACAGATGGGGAAGAGTGGGATAACCATTTCTTGGTAATTGCCTTGCAGGCCGCCACTACAAGGATATTCCAGAGATATTGGGCTTCTCGCCCCCTTATCTCCATAGGGTATAGGCCCAGAATCAGGTGTTCTGGCCCTAAGGGGGTTGTGATGTTAAAAACCTTACACAGTTGTTGTTGTATATTGGTTCAGAGATGCTCTAGTATTGGACAATGCCAAAAAATAAGAGCCTGAGAGGCCACAGTAGTCCCACATTTGCACCAACATGCTGAAGTAACTGCAGGGTTCCATTTACCCACCTGTTCAGGTGTTCAAAAATATCTACTTCTAAGTTTCCACAACAACTCTCGCCATCCCGGTGATGAAGAGGAATGCTATGTGTTTTTTATTGATTGCAGCCATCTTGTCTCACTGAAGTTTACCCCTAGATCCCTTTCCCACTTCTCCTTAATATATGTTGTAGAGTGTTGTAGATCGCAGAGGTAATTTTTATATAGCAAAGAAATAGCCTTCCCTCCATTCTCAGTGGCCCAGATCTATTCAAACACTGTTGGCTGTATGAGATCCCGAGAATTTAGTAAAGACTTTCGGAGTTGTTTCATTATATAGTCCCTCAGCTGATAGTAAAAGAGGAGATCCCTCTGCCCCCCCAGTGGAATTTTTCCCTTATTTCCACAAATGTTAATACTTGTTCTCCATTCATCAATTGCCAAGGTGCACAACACCCCTGCACCTCTTGCCGTTTGTACCAAGGGTCCTGATGGGCCTCTATGTGGTATGAACTAAAGGTCCATGTCCAGTACTTCCAGAGGTATTCCCTAGTGGCTCCCCTAGCAAAACTTATCCTACACCCCCCAACAGCAGCTTCTGTACCTGTAAATAAGGGAGGGGAATCATATTCTGGAGCACTCAGAGAAAAAAGCTGAGACACTAATGAAGGAGAGCGGGGAATGGCCAAGTCCATTGATTTCCGGTGAGCAAGATAGCCTGAGTGTTGCAACAGAAGAGCTACCTTGGTATGAGCCACCAGCCAATAACCCTCCAGGCACGGCACTCCATTACATCCTAGCTCCCTCTGCAAAACAAGGGTTTGTTTTCTCATTCTGGGGCATTGTCCTAGACAAACAAATTTTAAAATAATATTTTGCCAAGAATCCAGTCTTTCTCTAGAAATCCAACAAGGGACACACTGAAATAAAAAAAGGAATTGAGGCAAAAGGTTCATTTTAGTAGTCTGGACTCTTGCATGAAAGGGGAGCGGCAGTATGGACCATCTCTCAATATCTGCTTGTATTTGTTTTAGCAATGGTAGGAAATTCAACTGCTATAAAGACGAATTACTAGATGATAGTTTTATGCTGAGATATTTCATAGCAGGGAGGTCCCATTTCAAGGGGTACCTATCCCTGAGAGTCTGGGACGGCTCGTAATTAAAAGAGATTGTCTCCATTTTGTGGGTGTTCAGAGAGTATCCAGATAATTTTGAGAATTCTTCCAGGTGCTGAAATAGGTGAGGAAGAGATGTTTCAGGTTCCGTAATATAAAGCAGGATATCATCCACATATAAGGCTAATTTTTGTTCCTCTTCTCTTATTCTAATTCCCTTTACATGTATATTTTCTCTGATACTTTGAGCAAGGGGTTCTAAGTACAGTGCAAAAAGAATAGGGAACATGGGACACCCCTGTCTTGTACCTCTACTTAATTTAAATGAGGGTGAAGTATGACCATTTGCTCTAATAAATCCCATTGTTGACTTGTATATTTTAAAAATGATGCTAATGAATTGGGCTGGGAAACCAAACTTAATTAACACGGCCCTAAGAAAGGCCCATGAGACTTTATCAAAAGCCTTTTCGGCATCTAAACTTAATAGGATAGTGGGTTGATGGGTATAATTTAAATTGTCAATCAGATGAGTGGTTCGACGAAGGTTGTCCTGGGCTTGACGGTTGGGAATAAATCCAGTTTGGTCCAAATGAATCAGTTGGTGCACTAGTTTCTGTAATCTCTTGGTAAGAATAGACATAAAATGTTTGTAGTCAGTATTTAGGATAGAAATCGGATGATAGGATGGACATAATGTAGGATTTTTTCCTTGCTTCAGGATAACTGAAATGATAGCTTGCTCCCAGGAATTCAGGGGGGAACCCTTGTCTTGCATTACCTCATTACAGACAGTTAATGACAGTGGGACCAACTGACCCTTGAAGTGTTTATAAAACTCTCCTGGAAAGCCATCTGTACCCAGGCATTTGGGTGTTTTTACATCCGAGAGAACCGCTTGCAGTTCCAAACTGGAGATGGGGGCCAACAGTCCCGCTTTTGTCTGTGGAGGGAGGGAAGGCAGAGATAGATGTTTCAAAAACATTTCTACTTTACTATCTTGTGGGGGTGGATAAGGGGCAGTATACAGTGAAGTATAGAAATCTCTGAAAGCCAAAGCAATCTCCGAGGTCTGATTCAGTCTATGCTTAGTGACTGTGTGTAGCAATGTGGGAATCAAGGCCCGTGCTCTCTGAGATCTCAGCCGTGCCGCCAGTAAATGAACAGACCTAGGACCACCTTCAAAATATTTCTGCCTGAGGAAAAGGACCTTCTGCTTTACCTGATAATCCAACAGCTTATTAAGTTCTGCTTTAAGTTGACAAAGTTTTTTATTAGTTACCGCCTCATATTTGATCTTAAGCTGTGCTTCACAAAGATCTCTTATTTCAGCATGACCTTTCTAGCTTCCCTCTACCTTTTCTTAAAGGCTGAGATGGATATAAATTTACCCCAAACTATGACCTTTATGGTATCCCACAACAAAGGTGATGGTATCTCTGGGGAGGCATTCTCCGCCACTGCTTACTTTACCGTGTCTATGGTTATCTCCTTCACTTCTGGGTCTTGAAGCAGAGATATGTTAAGTCTGCAAAACATTTTTTTAACAAAGTCTCCTAAGTGGAGTTGGCAAAAAATCAGAGCATGATCTGACAAAACTCTATGCCCTATCCAGCTGTCCTTAACCTGTCCAATTGTCTCAACAGGGAGTAGAAAATAATCCAGCCTGGAATGTGACTGGTGGGGGGCTGGGAAAAAGTGTAGTTCCTCTGTTTTCCATGTGTGGTTCTCCACACATCTGCATAACCTAGTTCAGAGAAGAGTTTAACAACTTTTTTACTAAGAGACTGATAACGGAAAGTACCTGCAGAGGAAGAGTCCAGTGACAGATTTAGAACCAGGTTAAGGTCCCCTTCAATAATCACCTCACCTTCCACCCATTCCTGTAACTTTAAAAAGATCCATCTGTAAGTTTGAAAATCAGACCCTGGTGGGACGTAGATGGAGGCAAGGGTCAAATTCTGTCCAAAATAATGGCCTTTAAGAAAAGCAAAATGACCCTCCCCATCTACCAGCTGTGCTGACTGCTCAAAGGGAGTTTTGGTAGGGACAAGCACAGCTACTCCTCTCCTACGGCCTTTTCTGTACATTGCACAGACCGCAGCACAAAAACCCATTTTCGCCAATTTTTTGGTTTTCCTGCAAAGACAGGTGTGTCTCCTGTAATAAAAAAAAAATCAGCACCTGTTTTCATAAGGAATGATAATATTTTGCTATGCTTAACTGGGCTATTTAGGCCATTTACATTAAACGAGCAAATAATTGAGGGCCATGTCAGTAAAATAAAATGGACTCCTCCTATGCAGTAATCCTTATGTGACAGTTTCTTCAAAAACTAAAAGACGAAAACAACAAAAAATGAGTAAAAAACCACAAAACAAGCTGGCTCAGCGCAGCACCTAGATAAAAGTTGGCAAAGTGGATAGCAAAGAGGAGAGTCAGAAAAAGAAAGCAAGAGACAAAAGTTGAGAAAATGATAAGATAATCTGTAATAAAAATAAAACAATGTCTATTTCAACAATATTAGGATTTGAAAATATCCAACAACAAACAACACTTTCAGTGCCCTAAAATAGGGCTTGGCTTCCAAGGTAGGGGATCCAAAAAAAAAACTTAGGATCCCTTATCCTCCTCCTAGTGTATGGGTGTTAGAAAAAACTTCAGGGGAGAGGTAGAAGAGGATTTTACCCTGAATCTACAGGTCCTCCTCAACAAAAGTCTCCAATGGAGAGATTTGTATTAAAGTCGCCATGTACTTGCTCAAACAGTAGGTAGTTATGTAAGAGAAGAGTATTAATTACACCAATTCTCCCCAGGGCCCTACTTAGTTTTGGCTAAACCCAGTTGTAAACAACCGAAAGTAATTCTTCCCATCGACATATGCTACAGCAAAAAGAAGGTGAAGCATAGTGGTTAAATGTAAGAAATTATAGTTATGACCCAGATTTCCAACAATTGGGCAGCAAACTAAAGGCACCACCATATTTGCTATGTGCTGATGGTTAGGCCTATTGGAAACCTTAGGATTCATAGAGAAACAAAACATTATTTTAAACCCACCCCTCTTTTCTCCTTTTTTCTTTTTATAATTTGATATAACAAAGATAAAGACATTTCCACAGTCTCTAAATAATTAAAGTGTTCTGGCCCATGAAAGATAAAACTGAACCAATGAAGGACTGCCAGTTTCTCTTCATACCCCACAATTTTCAGGGTTACTCTACCCTGCTTTAAGAAGGTATAGATCAAGAAAATATGTTGCTCTGCACCAACGGAATTTCCATAGCTCCTTCAGCTGCCTGAAGAAATGTATTTCACTGTTGATCGCGCAGCTCGTAGTTGCTCCATGGCTTCTAGTGCCTTCCTCAGCGGTGGAACACCATCGCGCCTGTTTGTGTTGAGAGGCCATATCTGGGAGGATTGGCTATATTTCAGCAAGTGGTCCACTTCAGTTGCAGGAACAGGAATTCCTTTTTCCCTCATGGCCTCTAGGATCTTCCCTGGATTAAAGTAATGTTAAGGGCCCTCTTCCTAGTGCACTCGGGTTTGGCAGGAAATGGGGTTTGAAACTTAATACCTTTTGCCCTTAGTATCTTGAGAATTGGAGTGTACAGTTGTCTGGCTTGTTGTATCTCGGGTGCATAATTGTGATCAAGGAAATCCTTGTTGCAAGATATGTTAACTCTTTTTTGGCTCACACTCGATGGAGGATGTCCTCTTTGGTTTTAAAACTGCTGAGTTTAAAAACAATACAGCAGGGGCAAGCATCCACTCCAATGGGCTTGAGGCCTAATGAATGGTGGGCCCTTTCTACATTGAGAGCATAGTTTGGTGGCAAATCAAGTATGTCCTTTAGTAGGTTCTCAATAAACGCAGTCATAGGAGTCTCCTCTGCACCTTCTGGTAAACCATGCAATATTAGGTTACTGCGTCGTGATTGGCCCTCCAAATCAATGCATTTAGATTGTAGAGCTGCCGCATGTTGGGTCAGTGGGTCATCACAATCGCAAGATATTTATTGTTTTTTTCAGATTCTTTTATTTTCTCCTCTGCTTTTTGTACTTTAGTATCAATACAAGAGATCTGTTGTGCCAGAGACTGAAACTCTTTTTTTGAGTCTGCTCGAGAATCTCTAATTACTTTAAGGATAGTTTCATATCTTGTACATGAGAGGAGATCTGCCTCAGCCTCAGTGTCATACTCCAAGCCTTGTGTGCTGCTCCGTGAACGGCTTCTGCTGTGCCCAGATCTAGACAGGGCCAAATCGCCCCTTCCGTCTCTTTTTGTCAGGGGTTCTGAGCAAGGAGGGTGGCCCTGTATCTCTTTTTTCGACCTTCCTTTGACATTCTGGTTATTTTTGGTCAATAGATGCGGAAGAAATTGTCCCTGGGGATCAGAGGTTCACTCTTAAGCTGCTTTCTGCTCCGTGGCGGAACCGGAAGTCTGTCCCCAAGAGACTTCATGGGTTACACTGTGAACCTGACAGACACTACCATCCAGTAGTTAGTTGGATGGTTGGGAACTATATGGGATAATATTCTCCCTATGCTTTTCTAGATGGATACTGCTTGATAGAACCCATATATGTTAACTAACTTCCCATTGTCAATGTGGAGCAATACAGAAAGGAGACATTCCATAATACTTACATAATTTCCTTTTCTGTTAGCTCCAACATTGTCAATGGGGCCTCTCCCTGAAGCTGTTTGCTCTTCTGGAGAATATTGTTGGTATATATTTTTCATTTTTTTGTTTCTTGCATTGGATAACATACACAGTGTTTTTTGATGTTCTGATAGTCTGGGATTCAACTTCTGGTGTTGCACACTTTTGTACAACAGCTTATAATTTGTGTATGAACCATAGATTTCAAGGTGAGATGTAACATACTAATATACTAAAATGCCAGCAGAATAGGCCTAAAAGTCTTTCATGTCTGCTTGTTTGGTCAGCCCCCACCCTGAGAGCTGACCTTGTTGCCCCCTTCTCCCTCTCTGGCTTTTCCCTTCCCAGTCCCAGATATTCTCGCTGCACTTGCTTTTGCTTCAAGAACCCTTCCCCTGTACCTGTTCCACCCCCTATTGAACCCCTCTGCCATCTCTGCCTCCACCAGCTCCCTGGGCAGTGCATTCCATGGCTCCACCACCCTCTCAATGAAGTAGCACCTCCTCCTTTCTCCCCTGAATCACCCCCCCTCCAGCTTCCACCCATGTCCTCTAGTTGCCCCCCCCTTCCTTTGGAGCACCTTGACTGCTTCTCCCCTATTTACACCCTTCATGTACTTGAAGACCTCTATCATGTCCCCCCAGTCCCTTCTCTCTTCCAATGTGTACATATTTAGCTCTTCGAGCCTCTCCCTGTAGGTCCTATCCCCCAAGCCCCAAATCATTTTGGTTGATCTTTTCTGGACCCTCTCCAGGAGTTCAGTGTCCCTCTTTAAATGTGGCCTCCAAAACTGCACCCAGTACTCAAGGTGTGGCCTCACCAAGCAGTTATACAGTGAGAGTATCACTTCCCTCCCTCTGGAGGAGATCCCCCTAGCAATTCATCCAAGCATCCCGTTGGCCTTTGCCGCTGCCCTCCTACAAGTCTCCTAGTTGTTCATCTTGACATCCACCACCACCCCCAGGTCTCTCTCAGCCATCGAGACTTGTAGCATTCCCCCCCCAGGGTATACACTTGGCCCAGATTTCTGGCTCCCTGGTGCAGTACCTTGAATTTCCCTGCATTGAACCTCAGCTTCCACTTTCTAGACCACCTTTCCAGAGCCTCCAGTTCCCCCTGTAGGGCCACCCTCCTCTCCTCCCCATCCACCACCGCCCCCAGTTTTGAGTCATCCACAAAGATACTCATCTCACTCCTGATACCCTTCCTTATGTCAGCGATGTAGGCGTGGAACAGGAGGGGCCCAAGGACTAATCCCTGAGGGACCCCACTAATGACCCTCCTTGGGGATGAGACTATCCCATCAACCATGACCCTCTGGGTTCAGTCCTGGAGCCAATTGCCTATCCATCTGATCTTCTGGTTCCCCACCCCCATTTCTCCCAGCTTATCCAACAGGCCTCCTGAGGAACAGAGTCAAACACCTTGCTGAAGTCAAGAAAGAGGACGTCCACTGGTCTACCCAGGTACAAGGCACTCGTCACCCAGTCATAGAACTCCACATGGTTTGTCTGACATGATTTCCCCAGGAGGAATCCATGATTTCTATCGTCCAGGCACCCCAACATTTCTAGGTTCCCCCAGTCTCTCTTTGACAATGCCCTCCATCACCTTGCCCACCACTGATGTCAGGCTGATGGGCCTGTAGTTCCCTGCCACCTTCCTTGATCCCCCCTTGGGGATAGGCACTATATGCACCGCCGTCCAGTCCTGGGGCACCCACCCTGTCCTCAGAGAGATGCTGAAGATCTCCACCAGGGGTTTCACCAGGACATCCGCCAGTTCTTTCAGCACTCTGGGATGTAATTTATCCAGCCCTTGTGCTTTCTCCATCTTAAGGGACCTGAGGGCTTCCCTCATTCTCTCTGCCGTGATTTCCACCTCTGCTACCTCGTCCCCCTGCTTTGTGTTCCCCCCACCTGCCAGTAATGCCCCCCCTCTCCCCAGACCCGATGATCAGTAATGGTCCCCCCCTCCTCAGTTTCACCATATCCTCCCATGTATGATGCAGCCCCCATTTTCCTTGGTGAAAACTGAGGCGAAGTACTCATTTAGTACCTCAGCCTGCTCCCCCAGGTCTTGTGCCCATTCCTCCCCTGTTTTAATCCTGCTAATCTGCCCCTTCATCCTTCATTTTTCCCCAATGTATCTAAAGAACCCCTTGTTACCTCTCCTAATTTCCCTGGCCAGGTTCTGCTCCTTCATTGCCTTAGCCATCCTCATCACCCTAGTGGCCCTTCTGGCCATCAGCTCGTACTCCCCTCAGTCCCTTTCACTTCTTGAGCACTTGAATTGCCTATAGGCAAGATTTACATTTGCTGAGGGAACCTGTATGCGTATCAACCAGTCATGTGTACTTCATTACTTCTAACTAAATGTTTTTGGTTTTTTTTTCTCTGAATTCAAACCAAGTTTTAGGAACAAAAGAGAATGAAATTAAATGTTGGAGTTCATGAAGGGCAGGCAGACGTCTCAAGCAGGGGACTCTGTTCTACAAGACAGGTACAGTAGACCTGCATTTTCTATTAATCTATGATTTTTTTTCTGGTATATGCTTAAGTGAGGATGTAACCCAGGGTATGGTCCTAATAGTAGCAAGTAGTAATAGTTCTGTATTTTGTGCATTGCATTAGTAATCTATTTTGTACACTGCATTGACAGAAGTAAACTGAGGAGGAATCCAGCTGGACTGTACCATGTCTCTGGGGGTCTGTGCTGCGGTCACAGTTTTGGAGCTGTCTACTACCTGAATGGGGGAGCATTACCCCCACCCCATATGTATTAACTACCTTTTCCACTGACAATAGAGCTAAAAAAAAAGGAATTATGGTAAGTATGATGGAATTTCTCCATGAGTATCTCCATGGGGCCCAAACCACAGTCCACACTGATAGCAACCCACTCAACAATGTACACATGACTGTGAGATTGGATGCTGCAGGTCATCGTTAATTGTCAGCCCTCTTAATATACAATTACTATGCTGTGCATTGCTCCAGAAGAAGCAGCATTGACATTGATGTGCTATCCAGAAGATAATGATGCCAGGGATAGAATGGATCTGAATCTCGGAGACTGGCATTCAAGCTTTGTGTGAAAGATACAGTATGACTTGGAAGAAATTACACACTCCAGTGAACCACCTCATCTGGTGAACAGTTGGACACCCCATCAGACTGCATATCTGGGCACTGTTCAATGTTGTGTCCCTCAGTAAACCCACTTTGCCACAACTGGGTCCTCAAGACTACAGAACAGAGCAAATGGAGGACCCCACAATCCAAGACATTGCTAAACCCCTCCAAAAAGGGGGATGCTCAGAATTTGTCAAAGTGAATTATCCTGACACCTCCCTGCTACTAACAGAGTGGCACACATTGAAAGTGCCTGACAGTGTGATTTACAGAGAGCCACAGAGCAATGATGGGCCAAGTTTAAAATAGTTGTAACTGCTAGTCAGTTTCAGAAAACTGGCTCTCAAAGCCCTACATGATGAGTTGGGACACTTGGGTGTTGACAGACCATTGTGCCAAGTTAGAATGAGGTTCTGTTGGACCTGGATGAGTACAGAGGTGGAGAACTACTGTGAACAGTGTATAAGATACATAGATACATAGACAGTGTCAGCAGATAAGGGCCTATGGCCCACCCAGTCTGCCCATTTGAGCTTGTAAGTTCAGTTTATGTTTTCCAAGAAGTCTGTTGCCCCTTACCCCTGACCTCCAGAATTCCTTTATGTCTATCCCATGCATTTTTAAATCCCTTGATTGTTTCAGCCCCCACCACTTCCTCTGGCAAGGTGGTCCATTTGTCCACCACCTGTTCTGTGAAGAAATTCTTCCTCATGTTTCCTCTGAATCGTCCTCCCTCCAACTTCATGCCATGCCCTCTAGTCCTGGAACATCTTTTCACTTAAAATAGTGTATTCCTGCACCTGTTCCTCCTGTAAGATACTTGTATGTCTCTATCATATCCCCTCTCTCCCTCCTCTCCTCCAGGGAGTACATGTTCAGTTCCTTCAACCTGTCCTCATAGGACTTGTGATGCAATCCATGCACCATCTTTGTTGCCCTCCTCTGAACCTTCTCTACCCTGTCTATGTCCTTACGTAGTTAAGGTCTCCAGAACTGTACAGTGTACTCCAGGTGGGGCCTCACTAGTGTCTTGTATAGTGGAATTATGACCCAGTGGAAAATGCTGCTGACCCAAGCAGCCCCTTTGGTGAAAATTACCACATGTGAGCCCATGGACTTGGTTTGCACTGACTTTTTGAGCTTGGAACAAGACAAAAAGAACATTGCCAACATTCTGATGGTGACAGACCACTACTCTTGGTACATCTAAACATGTCTTGCAAAAGACCAAAAGGCCACAACTGTAGTCAATATTCTGAATGAAAAGTACTTTGTTGATTATGGACTGCCTATGAGAATTCCTTCTGACCAGGATCGAGATTTGGACAGTTGGCTGATCAAGGAGTTGCCTTGCTGGGGGATTAGGAAGTCCCAGGTCACTCCCAACCACTGTCAAGATGATCCAGAACCAGAAAGATTCAATGGAACCTTGTTAAATATGTTGGACATGCTGGACCCTTGTAAAAACTCTAATTGGAGTCAATAAGTGAGCATGCTCATCCATGCACTCAGTTGTACTTGTAATGAGGCTACAGGATAATCCCCATATCTGCTTATGTTCAGAAAGAAGGCTAGACTCCCAGCAGACCTTGCGTTTGGAGTGTCAACTAATGGAGACAACTTAGAGACTTACACCAAATAAGTCCAAAACTAAAACAGCAACTGGACAATGACTATAAGCTGGTTGCAAAATTGTCTACAAAAGAAACTTGGCAAACAAAACCAGATACAACAAATGTGTCAGAGCTCATGAGTTACTTCCTCAAGAAAGTTTCTTGCTTCAGAATTTGAGGTTACCCAGAAAGCATAAAATTGCAGATCTGTGGGGAAATATCCAATATGTGTTGACAAAAAAACTTGTGGACTTGCCAGTGTATAGCAGAAGTAAAACTTTGCATTGCAACTATCTTCTCCCCATTATGCAGCTGAATGTGCTAAATTTGGACAATAGCCCAGTACTTCCCCAGAGGGTGGAAACCAGAGGTTCGTGCAAACACAGAAGCAAATCTAGTCGGCCTGCATCCAACCTAAACAACTGTTCACTCAGGCCTCCAGAAAGGGCCATGCCTGAATCAGTACAAAATGCAACAGATTTGTCTGTTGAAGAGGACGACCTTTCTGGTATTATTCCACTCTGGACATTCCCTATCTGTTAAATGCTTCCAATGATTAATGGATGCCAAGTACTCCACCCACAAAATTAAAAGTAGGTGCAGAGCCTTTTAAACTCCCAGTGAGAGCAGCTACCCCTGAACTAGTGCATGTGGAAGATCACATAAAATCTGCCCAAGCACCAGATATTGTAATTGAACATGCTCATTCTGAGGAACCTCATTCGCTACCCAGGGAGGAGGGACATGCACCCTCAGTTGCCCAGGATTTGGATGAAACTCCATTGCAGTGTTCAGAAAAGCCTGTAAGATCCATTTTGGAGCTTGTTTACGACACTCCAGCTGGCCCCACTGATCTTCCCCTTTACGTGGTGCATCATGGAATCTACAATATATCACACTCCAATCCATACAAAGTATTGTGTTTAATAGCACTAAGTTATAATGTGGGAATGCAGAGTACTGGAAGTGGTGGTCAGAAAGGAACAAGTTATCTATATAGAAATGTCTGTGAAAGTGTTGCTAGTTCTGAATCTGCTGATATTGTTATGTTGCTCTGGATCCACTGAATAGCCTAAAGAGGAAGCATGTGTCTAAGTAGAACTGTTAATTATTGTTATTGCCTGTTTCATGTCTTTCAGATATGAACTTGAGGGAACTCATGGAATTTGATAGGACAATTTGTGATCCAGCGGAGAGTATAACCCCACCTAAGGAGGGGACTTACCAGACTGTCTTCCTGTTGCCCTTCAATGGCCCTGAACTGCTGCAGGTGGTGATGATGGCTCCCTTTCTCTCGATCACATCTGTGGTGTGTGAGAGAGGGAGTCCAACAGGACCATTGTCTCAGCTCCTTCTGTGGTGTTTCAGCTGTGGCTGTAGTTTTTCACTTGGTCATCGATCCCAGAAACAGGGTCCAGGAAGGACAGGACACCATTTGTTCATCAACACATCAGCATCACAAGGACAGCCAGTCATCTTTTTGAGTGGAAACACATGATGCAAAAGTTATCCTCCACAGTGCTCCTGCTTTACCAGATGTAGCTGCCATGTGACACACTCCTCAGCCATACAATGAACCCACAGGCCCAAATGGACGCAGCCCAGGAGAACTACAACAGTTTCCAGGGGCACAGCACACAATGCAGGGAAGTAAATAATCAAAATTAAAGATCTTGGAGGACAAGGCTCCTTCAACATATGGCGATAGCCATTTTGTTGACCCTTGACCCACCAGCTTGGTAAATCAGAGGGCTAGAAAGCCCCAAAAAGGGTCAATAAAAGACCGTGGGAAGATGATGTCATCAGGGTCACTCCCATTGTACTGGTGGGCTAAGATGGTCAATTTGAGGGTGGGACAAAAAAGAAGGACTGATGAATGGTACTGCCTGTCCAATAGGACACTGAATTGGGGAGAAGAAGTTTCTGGGCTCCTAAGGAGCTTGTTGCAGTCTGAAAGAGGCATTGAGATGTTCAGACCTGCTGCCGATGAGACCAAGTGACAGGCCTAGCCAGGCCAACAATCCTATGAGCCCTCACCAGGGTTCATTCTGCAAACTCACAGTGAATGCTCCAGCAATCACAGCTCCACTAACAAGGGATACGGGATTAACCATGTGAAGTCAGTTAAACAAAATCTGCACTCACCTGTGAAGTTCAAGAAATCTTTTTTTCCAAAATAGGTTTAAAATTTGCTGCCACATCCAAAGGACACCATCAGGTTGCTGACAAACAGACCTGACTGGTTTTGTGCTCTAGCACGTCATCAGGGAAAGCTCTCCCTGAAGATATGCTAGAGCACGAAACCAGTTAGAGTCTGTTTGTCGGCAACTGAAGGTGTCCTTTGAATGTGTTGGCACATTTTAAACCTATTTTGGAATAAAGCTTTCTTGAACTTCACAACTGAGTGTGGATTTTGTTTGAACTAAACTCACTGTGAGCCTTATGCTGGCATTGCACTATTCAGAAACCATGCCAGACAAGCATCTGTTGAAAAAAAATACTGAGAGTTTGAGTTGTGGGTCATTGCTGCATACCAAAGCTGCTTACCAAGTGGATACAGAGACCTATACCCTACCCAGGTTGCTTCAGAGCCAGAAAAGGGGCCTGCTAGCCTTTATCTTGTGTGTGTGGGGAGGGGGGATTGGGGAACAGGGAGCTACAGGGCACATACACTGAGTATGGGAGTATGCTCAATCCACAAGAGAGTCATACTGTGAAGGGTTGCTCCTGGGGTCTGTGCTCCTTGAGAACTAGGAAACCACTGCATACTGCTCCTTTGACTGAGAGCTGAGACAGAAGGGTTGCACTTGAGAGTTATGAGCCAGAAGGACTGTGCTACTGCAGAATATCTGTAGAAATCTTATGTTCTTCATCTCCAGGACACTGGGCCTTGTTCCTGACTGCTGCTCACTCTGTTGCTGTGTGTTGTCCCTGCCTCAACTGAACTGCTGCATCTGTGAGTTACATGTCCGCTGGCATTGCTGGCTGTGATCCTTGTACTTTTACAATTTGGGATTACAATTACTGCATTTGGATTGTCAGGTTTCAAGCATTTCTCATCTGAATGTCAGGGTCTTTAAATTGCGCTAACACACTGTAGCCTGTTGGGGATGTGGGGGTTAAATTGCAAGATTCCTATTTCTTATCAGGTACATCACTGAAAGAACCTGGGCAACATACAGTAGCTACCAGCATGCACCAAGACTCCAGTGTCATGCCTTGGTACCCACTGTCACTGGTTACTGTGACATACTTGCAATTGTTGTTTTACTACTGGTACCATTTGAAGAGTTTACCACACCTTGCGTAGTATGATTCACCTTGTTGTGCACCTTAATTAGGCGGGTGCTTCATAAAATGTATGGGATCTGAGACGGTGGTAGTGACTCACAGTACAGTTACTCCCAGGGAGACATTGTGATAGAGTGGGAGTGTTCAAGGTCACTTGCGTCTGTCTAACCCCTTCTTTCCTTCCAGATTCCAGGCCTGTCTTTTTAAATAAAATTACTGTTAATTTGTTCAATTTTACTTTTTTGTGTGTCCCCAGTTAGTATAACCTGAATGAAGTGTATATTGGTGAAGATAACAGCCGCCTTATTGGTCCCCAAGGGGTGGTGCAGTCTAGTGCAGGGAGGTAGTTAGGTACTAAACCCCAGAGGGTGGTACTGCACACAGCATCTGGCCCACTTATTCTCTTTGGGTGGAGGTGCTGTGCAATTTCTTATTTGTTCTGTCATGAACCCCCTTACTGCAAGAGAAAGAACGACCCAATCTCCTCATGCAGGTGGGCCCTGTACAGTCACCAGGCAGGAATGTGAACCCAAACATGGCATTCCAAGGGTCATGCACCGGTCTTTTTATTTATTCATTGGCTCTCTCTGTCTTAGATACTGTAGATATAGGGTGCACACACACACACACACGAAAATATGAAATAAAAAGGCAGCATTTCTTGATATGTTTTAGCTAAGTCCTAGCTGATCAGATCATTTTGGAAGGCTGCTGCAGCATATTTGTCTGTGAAAATTGATTTTCAGAGGGTAGCAGTACAGTTGGTGGATCAGAGTCTTTATAGAAATTGTACAGAAGTTGCTACATGACAGCTTGGGGTGGACTTGTGAGCGTTTGTACTTTGACCAGATCAGATATGCCTGCATATATGTGTGTGTGTGTGTCTGTGTGTGTGTGAGCCACCACCTCCATAATTTATCACTCTGCAAGATATTTGTTAGTGGTAATTTAAATGTTGTAGATGACGACTCCTAAATTGCTCTGCTGGTGTACAAAAAATGATTCTAGTAGCACCACCCCTTCTGTATTTAATTCATACTCAGAACAGCTCATAACTTTTCAATGACAAACTGTTCACTATCGCTAGTTTCCTGCTGTGGACTGTAGCCCACAGGAAACTGAGCTGTGGCCACCAGGCTCATTTTACTTGCTGCCTGAGCTGGGGCATGGACCTAGGTATTCGGCTATGAAAGTGTTATGCCCACATCCAGACCTATTCAGTTCCAGATGATCATAACATAATGTATAATACTTCTGATGTTCCTCACAGCAGTGTATTAACCATTTATGAAATCAACTTTTCTTAAATGACTGAAACTTATAAAAATGTCTATCGTTTTTTGTTTGTTGTTTCTTTCAGAAGCAACAGCAGGGCATGTAAGACCTTAGTCAAAAATATAAAGGTCAACTGCTTGTGAAAATGTTCCCTTTTTTGCTCCTAATTTTTTTAGAACACCATAATTGACACTTTTTACCAGTTGTGTTTATGGAACCTTTTTTTTTCAAATAAGCAAACCAATTTTAATCTACTGTATGAGCGTGCACCACATAGACACATATGACAAACAATCAGCTATTTGTTTCATCAGCAAACCAAAACAGCATGATTCAGAATTTCTGCCATCCTCCCAACCTGCTACAGTGTGAACTTTTATTGACACACAGGCAAGTTTTTTTTTTGCCATTTCCCCATCTGTTGTCACTAATGTCTTGCCTACAGCCATACAATGACCCCTGCTGGTAGTGGTGAGGATATGATATTAGTTCCCTTTATCCTGACTAGGAAACTCCAGCACCAAGATGCAACAGTAAACCCTTCCCTTGTTCTGTCTGAATCTGGATTGCCTCCACATGAACTGGGTGATTACAGTGCATCAAAACACTGTAGTTTATAAACTACACTGCAATTTAAGTGTTATCTCAGAAGTAGCACTACATAAGCTATTCATGGGACTCAGTTAACCTTAAATAAAGAATAAAAAATATGTTTTATACCAAAGCAGAGATTTGAAAAACCTCCTCCAAAAAGCACTATCCCATCTTTATGATTTAACCCAAAAAAACATATTAGGTATTTAAAGATAAGCTGCAAATCATTATGGTATTAGCAACGGACAGACAATAAAATCAATAATTGTTTAGAAAAATGAGTTAAAGGAATGATACAAGTGTAACCCAAATTACCAAATCGCCAGATTCTAAATGACTTGACATGTGCTAGCCACACTTAGATTGAAAACAACTAAAATTGCATAGTGAGTTTAATCAATTCCTTCCAGATTAACAATGGTAACTGATTTGGACAAATGCTCATCAACTTGAAAACTCAAGTTTAGAAGGAGTTTGTTTAAAAATCATTGTACTTTATTAATAGAGTATTATAATAATCTAGGTTATGCTGGTGAGATTTTGTTTGGGGAAAACTGACCATATTCACACAGTATGTTGGGCATGTAGTAAGTTGTGAAAATATTTGAGGGGAACTATGGAGAATATAGGAAAGATTTTTCAGTCCAAAAATAGATCCCTAATTGGAGCACTTTTTGCTAGAAGACTCGAATATACAAACATATGAAATTGCCAGCAGATACAGGCCATTTGGTCTATCTAGTCTGCTTGAGTGTGTAGCACTTCAGTCCATTAGACTGTAGCTGTTCCCCTCTCATATGCCCTCCCCTCCATCTCCCACCCCCTCCCGGTTTGTACTCCCCTGAATCTGCCACCCCCTCTTGAAGCCCCAACACTCTGCAGCGATGTGACTTCCTCTGGCAGAGCATTCCACCCTGCCACCACCCTTTCTGTGAAATAGTGCCTCCTCAGGTCCCTCTTGAACCTGCCCCCTTCCGACTTCATAGAGTGTCCCCTGGTTTCCCTTCTGCTCTTCAGATTGAACATACATCTGGTGTCTACTCTGTTCAAGCCCTTCAGGTACTTGAAGGTCTCAATCATATCCCCTCTCTCACTTCTTTCCTCCAGGGTATACATATTGAACTCTCTCAGTCTCTCCTCATATGGTCTGTCCCCCAACACCAGGATCAATTTTGTTGCCTTGCACTGTATCCCCTCCAGTAGTTTGATGTCCCTTTTCAAGTAGGGGTGCCAGAATTGCATGCAGTACTCTAGGTGCGGTCACACCAGGGATCTGTAAAGGGGTAAGATGACCCCCCCACTCCTAGAAGTAATACCCCTTGCTATGCATCCTAGCATACTGTTTGCCTTTGCTGCTGCCTTCCTGCACTGAGCAGAGTGGTTCATCTCCCCAGTTACCAGCACACCCAGATCCTTCTCCTCCTTCGATCTGTTAACAGGGCTCCCACCAGCCAGTAATTGTGTTCTGGGTTATTGCCTCTTAAATGCATCACTTTGCACTTCTTGGCATTGAACTCAAGCTGCCAAGTGTGAGACCATTCCTTCAGCTTTGCCGAATCCTCCTAAAGTACTTCTGCTCCCTCCCCATCTACCTCGGAAACAAATCTTTATGTCATCTGTGAAGAGACTGATCTTGCTCTTAATCCCTACTTCAATGTTGGCTATGAAAATGTTAAATAGAACCAGTTCCAGCACCTAGACCTTTAGTACACCACTTGTTAGTGCCCTATGTTCAGATGCCTCCCCTCCTCCACTACTACCATCTGCTGTCTACCCTGCAGCTAGTTCTCAACCCATCTGACCAGTTTTCTCCCTGCTCCCAGACTCATCAACTTGCAAGTCAGCCTATCATGTGGCACCGAGTCAAAGGTCTTGCTGAAATCCAGGTAGAGGACATCCACCATATGTTCCCTGCCCTGTGCCCTCATAACCCAGTCATAAAAATCAACCAAGTTTGTCTGGCAGGATCTGCCCAAGACAAACCCATGCTACCTGATGTGCTGGAGATTGCTATCCTCAAGAAAATGTATCACTCTTTCCTTGAGGATTGTCTCCATCAGTTTTTCCACATTGCAGTAAGGCTTACTGGTCTGTAGTTCCCTGGTTCATCCTTGGGTCCACTCTTACAGAGATGTACCACATGTGTTTCCCTCCAGTCCCTGGGCATGCACTTCGAGTTCCAAGAAGTATTGAACAGGTCTACCAATGGCCCAGCCAAGATCTCTGCTAACTCTCTCAGTGCCCTGGGGTGGACTCCTTCTGGGCCAGGTGCTTTGCCTACCTTCGGGGACTTAAGGCCCTCCCTTACCCCTTCCACCGTGATTTCCCCATCTGTGGTTGTTTCTTCCCCACCCTCTCCCACCTCACTCTTCCTTTCAGTTTTGGGCTCATCCCCCTCCTTGGTGAAGACTGAACAGAAGTGTTCATTGAGTACTTCTGCCTGCTCAGCCCCCTTTTCTACCCACCCACTTCCCCTCCTGATCCTAACAATTTTTTTTTTGTAATTTAAATTTTTATTGAGTTTACACGCCACTCCAGCCAAGTTTACATAAACAGAAAATGAGAACTTATGACAGTTAATACAAATAGTTCAGCAATCTTATGACAGAATGCATAAGGGGCGTAATATATAATAAACACTCCCCCAAACAGAGAAAAACACTCTATCTACTCCAATAAACCCCCATCCTCCCACCCCCCCCAAGGTTACATTAGGAGATTTAGCACAAGAATAAACCAAGAAAAAATAAGAAAAAGAAAGACACCGGCCTACAAAACAGAAATTAAGCTTTCGATTTCCAAGTTCTCAACAATGAATCTAAGCGACCCCACAGCGATACAAAGGCTTTAGACTTGCCTAGAATATAGGCAATATGTTTTTCTAGCTGTAATGCTAAAATGCACTCCCGGTGCCACTCCAATAGAGACGGGAAACTCTCAGATGACCAGTGCCTTAGAATTATTAATTTCGTAACAGCAGTAATGAGTGACACATGAGCTCTCCAAGATCTTGAAGTGGCCTCAGGAAAAATTTGCAATAGACAAATTTCAGGAGTATTCATGCTATAAGAGCCAAGGATAGGGCGTACAAGCCTACTAATGGCATCCCACAGAGTACGAATCTTCGGACACCCCCAAAGCATATGAAATAGAGAGCCCTCATCCAGTTTACAGCGCCAACATAGGGGGGAATTGCATGCCTTCCAACGGAATAGATATGTGGGTGTTAAGTAAAGGTGGTGCATAATATTAAATTGAACCAATCTGAGTCTATCTTGTTTAACAAATAGATAAATGGAATTCCAGAGCTTTCTCCAGAACTCCTGAGAATCTCTAACATTCAATTCACCGACCCAATAATAACAAACCCCTGATGGGAGTTTACAATCCCACTCTTGAAGCAGTCTATACACCTTGGATACAGCATGAGGTTGTATTGCAGCCCTTAACAGACAATCCATATTTCCGGACCGATGATCTGCAGTAGAAAAAGAAGCAAAGCCCTGAGACAAAGCCTTTTTGAGTTGTAACCATTTGAAAAAGCAGCTATCAGCAACACCAAAGCACCTTTTCAAATAGTCAAAAGGCCGTGGTTTATTCTGATCCAGAAAATCCACCACTGATAAATGGCTAATCTGAGGCCAGAAGGCTGGGGATATTGTAGTACCTCCAATCTTAAAATGTACATTTTCAAAAATGGGTTGGGCATCCGAGGTCCACCACATGAGTCCAAGGTGTTGCTGTAACTGGAGGAGAGCTCTCAGGACCACCCATGGGATTATTCTTTAATAGCCTAGGGATATTAGATGGAGAGAGAAATAAAAGGGCCCTCAAAGAGCACTTTACCCTTTTCGCTAAATCACTTTCTATATCGTACCAAAGTGGTCGATATTCTGAGTGCCAGTGATCCCTACTCCACCAACCTAGTTTACAAACATGCTGGGCCACATAATATAAAAATATGGAGGGAGCAGCCAAACCTCCTCTGACTTTTAGGGCTGTCAGCTTACTATAGGACCTGCGGATTCGCTTTCCTTGCCATATGAAGGTATTAAACATTTTTTGCAGTCTGGCAAACCACTTTTTCGGGAGATAAACCCCAAGCATCCCCAAGGGATATAAAAGTCTTGGTAATACATTCATTTTTAGGAGATTTATCCTGCCCCACAATGTCAAAGAGGCTGACCGCCATCTGTTCAGATCATCTGATATAGACTGGACAAGAGTATCTAAGTTCTCTTTAACCATCAATGAAAGGTTTACGCTGATGTTGATGCCCAAATATGGCAGCAATTTAGCTTCCCAGCCCAGTCCAAGCGATTGTAAATCCGCCCTTATCACCCTATTATTTAAGGGGAAAATTTTGGTCTTTGAACGGTTTAATTAATAACCCAATATCTTGGAGAAATAGTCAATTTCCTCAAGTATAGCTAAGAACGAAACTTCTGGGTGTTCAACATGTAATAATACATCATCTGCATAAGCTGAGCAGGTATAGGCAACATTCCCTACCTTGATCCCTTCAATAAGCGGATTCCCCACGGATTCCCCATTAACCTGTGTAGGAATGGCTCAAGATATAAATTAAATAATAATGGGGATAAGGGACATCCTTGCCTGGTACTCGTTCTAATCTAATAATCTGTGACAATACCCCATTACATTTCACTCTGGCAGAGGGCGAGGAGTATAAAATTTTAACCCATTTTATAAAATCATCTGGCAGACCAAAAGCTGACATAGTAGAAAACAGGTAATTCCAGGAAACTCTATCGAAAGCCTTTTCGGCATCAAGTGAAAGAAGCACCGCGGGAATGTCAGACTCCCCTAGCCTCCGCCATGAGATGTAATAATTTTCTAAGATGGTCCTGAGGAACCCTCCCCTTCATAAAGCCAACTTGCTCTCTGCAGATCAGGTTGTCAATTACTTTAGACAATCTAACTGCTAGAATCTTCGCTAAAATTTTAACATCTGTATTTAACAAAGATGATAGCTATCCAGATTTGATGGGTTCTTACCTGGTTTCAAGATTAGGGAGATTGTTGCCTTGAGAAAACTTGGGTCCGAGATACCATGGTTATACCAGTAATAATAAATCTCTAACAAGATTGGGGCTATATTTGATGAAAAGACTCTGAAAAAGTTATTGGGATACCCGTCGGGCCCAGGGGACTTGTCAAGGGGGGATCTGCTGGATAGCTTGGAAAATCTCCGAAAGTGTTATGGGAGCACCCAAATCAGTAGCTTCCTCTGCAGAGATTTTTGGGAGATAAACCGAATTCAAAAATGCATTGATTTCTGATTTTGAGGGATCACATTGTGTATCTTGTGAGTATATCTTTTGAAAAAAGACTCTAAAGGCTTCTGCCATTTTGACCGAATCCGTACAGATTTGGCCTCCCTGAGAAATACGAATTCCTGCGATATGATGCGCTAGGTCCATCTGCCTAATCCGCATAGCAAGAAGCTTTCCAGCTTTCTCCCCTGTATCTAGATATTGGAGCTTTGCTCGTAATAGTGCAAGTTCGGCTCGCTGCTGAACCAGTCCTGAGTATTGAGCCTGTAACTTATGCAATCTAATCCTCTCTGAATCAGCTGAGTATTGGGACAAGCTATACTCAATTTGCTTAATCTGGGTCAGCAAGGAGTCCATCATATTTCTCTGAATATGGTTTTTCCTAGAGGAAATCTTAATTAATTCACCTCTTAAGGTACACTTTAAAGCAGCCCAAACCATATCCTTTTGATTTACTGAGTTTTGATTAGACTGTAGAAACCACTTGATATAATCCCTAATTATTTTTAGATATGATTGTTCTTTCAGAATTTGACAATTTAATCTCCATTGGGGTGAACGTTGGGAAATAGATGATGGCCTGTACAGCACACTCACCGGAGCGTGGTCCGAGATAACTCTAGCTGAGATGTCAGCCTGTATCATGCCAGGGACCAGTAGGGAACTGACTAAAATATAATTTATTCTCGAATAAGAATTGTGCACTGGGGAATAAAAAGAATACTGCCGTAACCCTGGGTTAAATATACCCCAAATATCAATTAATGCTGTATTCTCTATAAAACCCTTCAAGGCTCTTTGTGCAGGGGATAAGCCCTTCCGTCTGTTAAATGTCCTGTCTAGGTCATTTTGAAGTACGAGATTCCAATCTCCTCCAATAATTGCCGGTTGGTGTGCGCCCGAGATTACCCACCTCAATAGTTTTATAAAGAAGAGGGGAGAGTCATCATTAGGGCCGTAAGCAGAACCTAATAATATTGGCTGCGAGGCTAATTGTGCTCGTATAAATATATACCGGCCATCGGGATCCCAGTATTCATTCAACAACTTGAAGGGGACACTCCTGGCCACAAGTATGGCCACTCCTGCTCTTTTAGTTGAGGCCCCGGCCCCATATACCTGGGCAACCCACATCCTCCTAAAGTATTGTATATCACATTTTCTTACATGTGTTTCCTGAAGGAAGGCAATATGTGCTCCCAGGTGGTGTAAATGCCTTAATATTACTTGCCGTTAAGCCCTATCCTTGGCTTCCTTGATGTTCCAGCTAATAAACTTATATATCTGGCTCATATAAGCGCTAAGGTAAAATCCATGTGTACATAACAAAAGACCTGGAAATCTTACAATCATGCATAAGGCCAGTTATGCAAGCTAAGGCATCCTTGTGCCGAAAAAGAAAAAACTTTCCCAGTAAACTGTAACCTTGAGTACAATTATTACCCTCCCTACCTTCTAAAACTACCCTAGCCCCAAGCACCCCCTCCCTTCCCCCAGCAATGCAACAAAGTTGTGTAGGACCCCCCAACTACAAACTCCCCAGTTCCCCTGAACTGTTCTCCAAAATAATACCTGCCACATGATAATCATTCAATCAGCCCAAAATACTCAGCCACCCCGCCTGGAGCCCCTGCCACCCATATCATTAAATGATAACTCACCCTTTCGAATCAAATGTGATCCCTAAAATCTAGCAAATTACATAGCATTAGAACAAAGATAATTTATGTCCATAAACATTTCACTAGGTAAGTACTGAGGACATATAATAAGCCCCATTAATGAATAACAAACAAAAAAAACCCAAAAAAAACCCGAGTCCATTGTAGTGCTGGTCGGAGAATCTGTTATCAACTGCGATTATGCATGTAGTAAATCCTGTCCAGCCCAAGTCCGCATAAAATTGAGATCCAAATATGCTCCATTTCCAAAAGTATATAGACTGAAAATAAAATTAATATACAATCCTTGTCAGAAATTATATTACATCCAAGACTTGTTGCCTTACAATGGCTAAATAATATGTAAATACTCCATCCTGCTAAAAAAAAAAAAAAAAAAAGATTATCCGGAGATGCTGATCATGCAGTCTTCATGTGTCCAGCATAGCTTCAACCAAGGCCGCTCCAACTTTAAGCCAACACATCCGTGCCACGTTCCCATGTCCAAGCACATATCCCAGACAAACAGAAGAGGGCAAAAAAGGAAATAGAGCCCAGATCTAATTTGCAAAAAGCACCTCATAGGGCATTATATAACACCAAAATAATCTCACTTAAAGAGATCTGGAAGGAGACGCTGCAGATCCTGGTGAGCTTGAGAATAAGATTCAAATGTAAGCCAGTTCCCATCCAAGTTTACCATCAGCACAGCCGGATACTTTACTTTGAAAGGCTTGGATGCAGCAATAAGTTTGGTTACAATTGGGTGTAACTCTCGACGCCTCATTCTCACTGAGTGAGGGAGATCCTGAATAAAACGAATTCGTTTGCCCTCCCAGAGTAGCTCTTCCACTCCTCTCACTTTATCTAACACATGCTGTCTATCTTGATAGTTAAGGAATTTCACAATAAATGGCCTAGGAGGTTGACCCGGTGCAGGAGGAAGCCACAAGGCCCTGTGCGCCCTTTCTATGATGTAATCCCCTCCACCCGGTGGGGAACCAGCAATCTTGGAGCAAAGCTTCTGGATGAAAAGAATCGGGGCACTCCCCTCCTCCTTTTCAGGTATCCCAATCACCACAACATTATTGCGCCTGCTGCGCCCCTCCAAGTCCTCTAATTTATCCTCCAGCTTTTTAAACCTCCGTTTCACAAGCACTAGCCATGTTTCATAATTTGCCTGTTTGGTCTCCAGGGAAATTACCTTCGTTTCAGTATCCCCTACTCTCTGTGTTAAAACGTCCATCGATCTCTTGATTGCTTGCATATCATCAGCCACTGAAGCGATCGCCATCTGTAAGGGTTGCAGTAGCTCTAGAAATCTTGATTCTGATAACGGGGCATCCGTCGTAGGTAAACTTGATAGGCTAGCGGCCTGTTGTTTCACCCTCTTCGCGGCCTTTTCCTTTTCTGGCGTCTGGGGAGGCGTATGTTTCGGCCTTGTTTTTTTAACAAACCCATCCATGCTTTAGCCAAATAAACAGACTCTAGCTGCTCTCGAAGGCTCCCGGATGAAATTTGGGGCTAATAGCTGTAAACTTGCGCTAAAATTAATTTATTTTCTCTCGGATGATGGCGGAGCTCTGCGGGTGCGCTGCTTACGCTCGGGCTGACATCATGTGACCCCCCTGATCCTAACAATTTGATCCTTGCTCTTACTCTTCTCTCTGATATATCTGAGTCTCCAGGGCAGAATTATATATTTTTTTTATTCTGGTTATACATAGAGATATAGATATTGATAGCAGATAAAGAACGTTAGGCCCATCCAGTCGGCTGTTTTACCTTACCTGTATCAGCAGCCACTGACCCTACTTGGTCATTGGCTTAGCCTCTCCTTCTCTCCTCTAAGGTTCCCTTATGCCTATCCCAAGCATGTTTGAATCCCCCACTGTGCTCACTTCCTTCACCACCTTGGGTATGCTATTCCATGCATCCACCACTCTCTCTGTGAAAAAAAATCTTCCTCGCATTCTCCCTTATCCTACCCTTTTCCTGTCTCATATCATTCCCCCCTCATTCTTGTACCTCTCCTGTACTGAAAGAGGTCACCCACTTGTACCTTGTTTATGCCCTTAAAATACGTAAAGGTTTGTATCATATCACACACTCCCTCCTATCTTACAATGTATACATATTGAGGTCCTTCACTCTCTCCTCATAAGCCATCTGGTGCAAGCCCCGCACTATCTTAATTGCTCTTCTCTGAATCACCTCCACGCTTTCTATGTCCTTTGAAGATGCAGCCTCCAGAGTTTTACACAGTACTCCAGATGAGGCCTCAGCAGTGCATTGTACAGTGGTTTCATAAGTTTTATAAGTTTATCAAGCAGAGTAGACTTACGTCCTTTAAGTGCTTGCCCAGATTACACCATTATGTATTTATTAACATAGAACTCATCCAGTCTTGTTTTAAACAGTTCAATTTTAGTACTGCTTATCACCTCAAGAGGCAGGGTCTTCCATATGGAAGGCACCCTTTGGCTGAACCAACTGTTTCTTTTTTTTAGGTTCCAGTGAGGTAACTCTAACTGTAGGTGGTGCCCCCTAGTGTTGTACTTAGATTCTTTTTTTTGATTAGGCCATATTCTTCCCATAAAATATTATCATGGAGTGCCCTATAGAGCATACACAGGTCACCTCTCAGTCTTCTATACTGCAATGTATAGATGTCAAGATGTTCTAGTCTTTCCTGGTATGTTAATTCATTGGTGCCTACTACAGCCTTAATTGTTCTATGTTGAACCTGTTCCAGTTTTAGTATATCCTCCCTCTTCTATGGAGGCCAAACTTGGACTCCATATTCCAGGTAGGGCCATACCAGGGCCTGATAAAGAGGAATAATGACCTTCCTGTCCCTACTTTTTATATGATGAAAGATACAATTTAATCTTTGATTTGCAATTTTAGTAACATTATTGCAGTGAGTAGTAAATTGTAGGTCAGAGGATATTATCATCCCCAGATCTTTTTCCTCAGTTGTGGTAGGCAGATTGGTTTCCCTGATTCTGTATACAAATTTGGGGTTGGATTTCCCCATATGCATAACAGCCCATTTATTCACATTTAATTCAAGTTTCTTATTAAGAGTCCAGTTTGCTATGTCTAGTAGGGCTTTTTGCATATTATTTTGCTCCTTCCAAGTGTTAACTATAGACCCCAGTCTCCAGTCGTCTGCAAATTTTGTCAGCCATATATTACTATATTTGCAGTTCAGTGATCTTATGTACATGTTAAATAGACATGGACCCAACACGGACCCTTGTGGCACTCCACTTGTCACCCACGCCCAATCCGATAAGACACCATTCACCATCACCCTCTGTCTTCTCCCCCGCAGCCATGAGGCAATCCAGTTAACCAGCATGGAATCCACTCCCAGTTGTTGTAATGTGCATACCATTTCTTTATGAGGCAGTTTATCAAATGCCTTGGAGAAGTCCAAAAAAGCCACATCCACGGCATTACCCTTTTTCCAGTGCTTTCGTTACATGTTCATAAAAAACTAGCATATTAGTTTGACAAGAATGGGATTTCGAAAAACCATGTTGTGCTGGATCTATTTGATTTGTTACACCCAGATGTTCTTGAATGATATCCTTAATTAAGCCTTCCACGATCTTACATATAAGTGGTGTCAAACTAATTGGTCGGAAGTTACCTGGGTCGGACCTTGGACCTTTTTTCCAAATAGGGACAACCAAGGCATCCCTCTATCCTTGTACCACTACCCCCATGTCGATAGATTTTTGAAAAATATAAGTTAATGGGACTGCCAAATATTCTGCCGATTTGAATAGGGTTCAGGGATGAATGTTGTCTGGTCCAGGGGATTTATTAATTTTAAGATTTTATAACCTGTTTGTAACCTCTACTACATCAATTTTTGTATTACCCAGACTAGTTTGAAATCTTGTTTTTTATTTTATTTTTTTTATTTTATTATTAGCAAATCGGTTTACGACCTTTGAGCCAGGGGCTCATTTTCAAAGGTACCTCATCACAAAGAGGACAATACAGTACAGACATTCATGTTACAGGATGTAGGATTACATGGAGTTAACATACATGTTTGTAAAGAACATGATAGATACAGCAGCAACTACAGTATGCAATAGCTCACTTATGGCTGCAGGATATGGGAACATCAATCAATCGGTGATTGGACCGATATTACCGAAAGGCCAGATTGGTTATTGTGGCAACATATAGACTGGAAATACAGCAGTATATTATGGTAAGAGCAGTCAGGAGCAGTGGCAAAATTAACCAGGTTACAGCAGCACATAGTAAATTAACCAGGTTACAGCAGCACATAGTAACACTGCCGGAGGTGAGGTCAAGAGAGCAATTTAAGCCAGGTACAGTGACATATAGCAATACTGCGGTTTGAGCAGTCAGCAGAGCAGTGGTAATTCTGCCAGGGGAGATATGTACCCGCATGGGGTAAGTCTAGGCACCAAGGAATAATTACTGTACAGACCATCGTGGTATAAGTATAGAGTGGTCCGGTTTGGATGCTGCCCAGTGGGCAATGTCAGGGCCCAGTGGGCATTGTCAAGGCACAGTGGGTAGCACCTCAGATTATACAGGTGCAGCTTTGTGTGGTGAACAGTTCACTTCTGAGAGCAGTTTTGAATTTGGAGATCGTAGGGGCATCTGTGACGTGGAGTGGGAGCGAGTGGAACCAGGAAGGGGCTCTATGGAGGAAGGACCTCTGACCATGGGAGGTCCTGGCTCTTGGTGTCTGGAAGGTAGTCTTGCAGGAAGTCCATGTACAGACCAGGGGTTTGGCTATGGGGAAGGAGGCTGTCAGCCCTGGGGGGGGACAGTCCTAGGAGAGTTTTTTTTGCTATTAGGCAAGTTTGGTAAAGCAGTCGTTCATCTAGGTTCAGCAGTGTCGCCAGCTCGTAAAGCTGGCATGAATGTGTAAACCTAGGGGCCCCAGTGATTAGTCTGCATGCCTTGTTAGGTAACAGGAGGATTTTGTTGAGCGCAGTTGTGTCAGCAGCCCCATAGACTGGGAGTCCATAGTCTACCAGGGATAATATGGAAGATGTTACCGCAAGCTGGAGGGCAGAGGGGGGGAGAGTGCTTTTGTAGCAGTATAGGATACCTAGCCGCATATTGGCTGCTGAGGCAAGGGCGTCAATGTGGGTATGGTAGTTGAGGGCTGAGTCAAAGGTGACCCCAAGGTACTTGAGCGAGTGTACTTGCTCTAGCGGTTTTTTGGAGCCAGGGAGGATGTGGAGTGGAAAATTGCTGGCTTTGTTTTGGGGGTGGGCAAAGAGCATTGTTTTCATTTTTTTGAGATTTATGATCAGTCTATGCTTTGTGAACCAGGTTTCTGCATCAGTATATGAGAGCTGCAGGGATTCCTGAAGGGAGGTAGGGTTGCGGGTGGGAGGCAAAGATGACAGCGTCGTCTGCATACAGCAGCATATTACCGGTGCATTCACTTGGCAGAGTGTTAAGATAGAGCGAGAAGAGTAGAGGTCCCAGGATGGAGCCCTGAGGAACTCCTGATCAGATGGGACATGATTCTGATAGTGTTTCATTAATTTTGACACATTGGGAGCGGGCCGATAGATAGCTGGTGCACCAGGCGAGTGGCCCAGTAGCGAAGCCAGTCTGGTGGAGTGCCCCCAGTAAGAGGGGGTGGGAAACAGTGTTGAATGCCTTGGAAAGGTCAATGAACACTGCCCAGCTAGGAGCCAGAGTCAGGGATGTGTGTAGGAATGTTGAGAACTCCACTAGTGCTGTGCCTGTGCTGTGTCCTGCCCGTAAACCGTGCTGTTCAGGGCAAAGGATATTATATTTAGTCAGGTACTCAGTAATCTGTATGGCGACCAGTTTTTCAAGGGCTTTGGAGAGGGGAGGGAGTATAGAGATAGGTCAGTAGTTCCCCGCTGAGGACCTATCACCCCCTTTGTGGATTGGAGTGACAATGGCCATTTTCCACACTGTGGAGAACTGCCCCAGGCAGAGGGATTTATTGAGAAGGCTGGTAAGTGGGACAAGGACCTGGTCCAGTACGCACCTGAGAATGGTGGGGTCCACAGTGGAGTTGCCGGGACTATTGCTCTTTAGTGCACGGATCAGGTGGGGTCTAGCTTCGAGGGTAGTTACTCTACGTAGGTAGAAGCAAGGGTGCCGGTGATCTGGGGTCGGTAGGGAGGGTGGTGGGTCGAAGAAGTTACTGGGTAGGATAGGGCTGAGGTCCGTGAAGGAGGAGTTGAGGTGATTTGCGATGCCTATTGGGTCAGTAATGTTGGTGCCGCCAATATTGAGATGTGATGGGGCAGGGGAGCATGTGCTCCCATTCAGTTGTTTGATATTGTCCCAAAAGGTTTGGGCACATCCCCAACAGGAGGTGAGGGTGGCTTGATAGTAGTCGGCCTTGGCTTTTCGGACAGCCCAGGTGCACTTATTCCAAGTGGCGTTCTAGGCTTGTCTATCAGCCGTCTGGCCTGTTTCTGTTGCGAGGTGCCACAAGTTATCCCTATGTCTAAGTAACTGTAATACGGCAGGGGTAATCCAGGGCACTTTATGTTTTTTGGTTTTGGTAGCTGAGAGGTGTGCGAAGAGGTCGCAGGCTGTATTAAATGTATGGGAGAAGAAGGCGAGGGCAGTGTCTTTATCTGGCGTACGGTGAATGGGCGACCAGTTTCTTTGGGCCAGAAATTGCCTAAGGTTCTTCAGCCCACCAGGTTTGAAATGCCGGCGAAGCATGTGCTGGGCGGTGGGTTTTGGCAGGGTGGTTACCCAATGGAATATGGTTGGGGAATGGTCGCTGAGTGAGTCAGAGAGGATTTGGATGCCCAGGATTTTTTTGGGGCGGTTGGTGATGATGACATCAAGGAGGGAGCTGGCACCTCTCTTAGGGTTTACTCTTGTGGGTTTGGAGACAAGCTGTGTCATATCAATGGCAGCAAAGGAGTCCCGGGTGATGGTGGAGGTGGGGCTGAGCCAGTTAACATTGAGGTCACCCACAAGGACTCAATCAGCCCTATGTGGGATGGTGGTAAGATAGTCAATTAAGGATGATATAGCTAAGTTTTGGTTCTTAGGTGGAATGTAGGCAGAGGTGAGATACAGGGGGCCCCTAGGGGTCTGGAGTGAGTTTAAGGGTGAGGGCTGTAGCCCCACCTGCCAGGGCTGGGGCAGGAGTGCTTGACCAGTGAGAGAATCCCTTATATAGATGACGAGCCACCCGCTTGCTTGCTCAACCACGATCCTCCCGGTATAGGGTGTAGCCAGGAGGGTGATGAAGGAGTCAGGAGTGGACTTTGATAGCCAGGTTTCCACCAGTGCAATGATGTCAGGTTTGTGCAGCATGACCCAGCATTGGAGGGTGTCAAGTTTGTTCAAGTTGCTGCATATATTCATGGAGGCAATACTCAGACCAGGGGGCCCACCTGGTGGGCAGGTCAGGGAGGGGCCTGGGTTAGGATGTATGTTGCCTGTTAGGAGTAGAAGGAGGATCACAGTTCTGGGCAGGACATGGTGGTGTGTGTGTTTCCTACGTGCATGGGGGGCTGAGGGGGGACCTTGGGGGAGCAGGGAATGGGTAGGGATTGGCAGGGTGGTAGGGCGAGAGCGATAAGTTGCCAGGGGTGGCCTGGAGTGGTGGTGTGGTGGAGCATGAAGAGTGGGTGTTTTTGGTCAGTAGGCATGGTAATTGTGGGGTTTGTGTGAGCCATGTCTAGGGGAATTGCCAGTGCTGGAACCAGAGATCCAGGAGGGATGGCTGGCTGAAGGCATGAGGGTACTAGAAGGTAAATGAGGGGGAGGCATTTTAGGAGGAGGTGGTCAAACATGGCAAAATTGGTGATAGCTGGGACTTAGGTAGATGTTTCTAAATGGACTACTAAGAAATGTAGTTACCACTTTGGATTAGTGGTAGCTACATGAACTACGGTGGGTAGGGTGCAAGGTTCGAGACTCAGCAGGGGCAGCTGGTGAGATGCCTGGGTGAGGGCAGTAAATCCACGTTCTAGGGCCTAGAACAGGTTGGGTTTGAGTTAAAAATTGGGTGGGAAATAGTGACTCCTAGTGGTCACTGGGAGTCAGTTCAGCCAAGCAGTCCCAGTCAGAGAATGGGCTAGTTTGAGGCTGGGGGGGTGGTGTGGATGCCGATAGCAGAGGTGTGAGTTGGAGCGGATTGGAGATTGGAGTGGCTCAGGAGGTTTGGAGGGACCTAGGAAATAGTAGGGATGGGGATAGCTAGTGTGTGCAGGGTGGGTAGTAAGGGTCCCTCTAGTGGTTGGCAGGTATAACTTGCTAATGGCAAAGTGGGGACTTAGGTTAATGAGAACAGGAAGTGATGTCAAGGGGGGTACCTATAAAGGAAGGGACGAGCCAGGGTGGGTGGGGCAGTCGACACGTGCAGTGTGTCGATGGGCTAACCCCCCTCACAAGGGTGCTGTCTTCTTGAGGTAGTTTAATTACCTCTATGGCTGCACCCGCAGAGATTGGAGCTCCGGGAGGGAGCTCAACGCTGGAGTCCTGCTGGCGTGTGGGTCGGGAGGGCAAGTGGGGCCTATATTGAGGTGGAGACAAAGACCTAAAATTAGTATGCAGCGGGAGACCAGGGCTATATCCCGATCGGAACAGAAAACAATGCAGCAGGCTATGGTAAGCTATTGAGTTAAATTATATCCTCAGAAAACAACTAGGTAATCTTTAGTTACACTGTAGTACATCAGCAGCCCCCCACACAGTCTAGAGGTAGCGTGCAGCTTTCCCGTTCATATCGAAGCTAGACTGGCTGGTAAAAACAATCGAACATGCACCACCACACAAGCAGCCACCTTTACAATCCCCCAAACAGTTCTGAAGTTAAACCCTCTCACAAGGGTGCTGTCCTCTTGAGGTAGTTTAATTACCTCTATGGCTGCACCCGCGGAGATTGGAGCTCCGGGAGGGAGCTTAACGCTGGAGTCCTGCTGGCGTGTGGGTCGGGAGGGCAAGCGGGGCCTCTATGGCTGCACCCATGGAGATTGGAGCTCTGGGAGGGAGCTCAAGAGTATCTGTAATATTTTCCTGCTTATTAAATACTGAGCAGAAATAATTGCTCTGAATGTTTGCTGTTTCCTTGGTGAGAGCTTCTAATATTCTTTCACTCAGTCTCACTGTTCTGAGCAGCCATACCGGCTCTGACCAGAATTTGTTTACTGTCTCATTTGTCTCACTTTCACAGTCCCTCTGTCTTGAGTGTGCAACTAAAGCTGAAGCAGTGAAGGTGGGTGTGTCTCAGCAATCAGCATGAGAAAATACAACATCTGACTGTTCTTGAGTGTGACTAGTATAAAGGAAACATGCACTATCCTTATAAGTGAATTAAACTGTTTTGCAAACTATTGACCTTTATCAGAGATAACAAACTATTAAGCAGTTATACAATGTTTAGCAGTACATCAAAGAGGCAGGTAACATTTATGTTGTTCCATTTTAAGAGGCATTATTATCTCTTGCAACACAGTACAGTCACTATATAAAATAAAGAGTAGCTTTCTTTCTTAAATATACCATTTTCTTTGCCAGCCAATATCCCATTTTATAAACACACTCAAGAGGTTGTATGGAGGTTAAGCATACTAATGGCCCTCCACTATGAGTGGTTGAAGCCACTCTGCTTTGCCTTGTAGTTCCAACACTCCCATAGCATGGATTATTAATGCTCACAACTCTCTCATGGTCTTTTGCTTATGTGTTCATAAGGAAGTACATGAAAACTCAAATAAAGTATGAGGGGATGTATGGGGCTGAAGGTGGCACCAGTATCTGAGACATAAAATAGGAAATAATGGTCCAAGTGCTGCATGGTCTGGTTAGTGTGAAGACAGTGACCATGTTCAAGCTCAGAAGGGACAGATTCATGGGCCTGGAGGGGAAGTACAAAGTGGAGAGGGGGAGTGGAAGCTGACATCAAGAGGGACATGGGCTGGTTGAGGATGAAATAATCTAAATAAATATGGTCAGGCCAGAACTAGACTGGCACCAAAACGAAGGGTGGAACCAGACAAAATGGACCAGTGGTCTTTATCTACCTGTATCCTATGTTGTCTAATGGAGGCAGAGGATTATTTTTTGAGATGGATAAGTAAGAGATGGAAATTTGATTCAAACAAAACATATTTATAAATATTGTATATTGTGCCAGTTGTCAATAAAAGGGATTACGGAACAAAAAACACATGTAGTACAAAGACAAATTTAAAGAAGTTTAGCATAATTTGCCATTTTGCTGAATTCACAAACAGGGTAGCTGTTCATTTGCATGTGCTAAGCAAGCATATTTTACTAGCAAGAAAAAAGTACAGACTCCTCTCTGCCTTTTTTAATAAGTGAGTTTGTGATAATAAACAGTGTAATGGCATGCCCTACAGTAGTTTGCTGTACAGATTTGAAGACTATGAGTTAAAAACCAGGCTCTACATATGGTCTTGATCACTATCCTGGAATATCCTGCATGTATCTGGGCATAAGTTCCAAGTGGTTGTGCTGGTGAACAGGCAGAATCAGGTCAGTGCACACTACTAATGGTGTGGCATGCCCCTAAACTCAATGCATCCAAAAAGACCGTAGTGGCACAAAAACTGCATTCTGATGTAAGGTGCAAACAAAAAGTGATTTTTTTTTACCAAAGGTTGCTCTGTAAATAGAGTGATATTTCAAACACAATACCACAAAGTCCCAATAGCGCAAGTAAAGCAAGGTAATGTTGCTGCAGTTAATCACTAGCAAAAAAAACAGGGTGAGTGAGCAACCTAGTGCTTCAGCTCCTAACCAAAGTCTTCCTCAAGGGGGAGGTTTGAGAGACACATAGAATCTTTTATACCAAAAATATTCTAATATGGGGTGGAGCCCCAGTAATCACATGTAATAAAAGTGTAGTGTAATTTAAATCAAAGGACTAATTCATCAAATACAAATTAGTAAAAATCAGCTCATTGGCAATCATTTGAGACACCTGTAAGCAAAATGAAATTGCACACTAAAGTAATTGCTACATTGCAAATAGGTGCAAATGAGGCACTCATAAATCTATAGTGCACCATATTTAATTCCATTAATAACAAACAATTCAATTCAAAGAAATTAGCTTAGAGGTGAAAAAAGAGGGAAAAAGGAAAAATATTCAAGTCTGTAAGTCCTCATGTTTGCTTCAAGGCATCAAGGCATTAATGTAGAAGACATCCCAGAGATTAAGTCACATAGCAATTCATTCTTTATCTGGCTGTTTTTTGTAGATGTTGCAACCATCAGGCTTGAAGGAGTCCAAAAGGTGGAAAAGATAAATAAACTGGGGGTACTAGAAAGAAAAGCAGAGTAGACAAAATTACACACACACACACATATATATATATATATATATATATATATATATATATAGACATATATATTCTGTGCAAAAAACTGCATTAATTCATTATTTAGGGTTAAACCACAAAAAGCCAGGAAATGCAAAATCTTTAGGGTTGCCCCTCCCCCCCAGACCTGCCAATCATCCCAAGATTGACAGATGACGGTGTGTGTCATTGGGTTTGTGAGTCATAAATGTCACCCCATTCCATGTGTAATGATATTGACAAGGGACAGTGAAAAAGAATGGGGTGACATTTAGATCTCACAACCCCAATGACAACCCCCCCATCATCTGTCAATCTTGAGATGATTGGGGGATCCAGGGGGGAGAAGCAACCCTAAAGATTTTGCATTTCCTGACTTTTTGTGGTTTAACCCTAAATGATGCATTAACGCAGTTTTTTGCATATTATTTCCTTACTTTTTGAGAAAGAATAGAAAACTAAGAACTTGCAGAAGTTGGTGGGAGCATGGGACTTTTGGGCCCTGTGCTCCCACCAACCTGTAAACGTGTCTCTACCATCAACATTCTCCAAATTTCAATGTAGAAGACCAAACCATGTCCGAGATATAACATGTTAAAGTTTGAGATTTTCATTCGTCGGAGTTGCAGAATTCTGCACCTATTGACATTTTACAGACACAATGACTGAAAAGTCGATTCATTACACTAAGGCTAGGTACCCTATCAATTTCAAGGCACTACCAAAATGCAAAACACTATCTGCAAAACATAAATCACATCACGCAATATCTCCACAAAATATATTTTCTCCAACATGTAGATACCGCAGTTTACATGTACAGGACATGCTGTCAGCACCCTCCAAATTTGAAGTAAAAAGACCAAACTGTTTCTGAGATATTTAAACATAAATATTGTGAAAATTGGCTTATCTATGCCATTATAAAATCTAGCCATCTTGTCCCTTCCTTGAGATCAAAGATGGTGATCAAAGAATTTGCAGGCTCATGATCAAAGAATAAAATATGTTAAAAGCCAAAATTTTCACAGAAATACGATATGCCATTTGACACAACAGTTAAGTACATAAACACTTATTTCTTACGATTTGTTTACTCGTGGCATGGCTTTTCTGTCCTAAGTCTGTCTGTCTGCTGGTCTGTCCTCCAATGCGCTCTCTCTCTCTCTCTCTCTTCATCTATCTATCTGTCTGTCTGCCTCTCTCTCTTTCTCTCTCTCTCTCTTTCTGTTTGCCTGTTTGTCTATCTGCCTGTCTTTCTTTCTTTCTGTCTGCCTGTCCATCTGTTTATCTATCTAGCTATCTATTGAGATACATAGAAAGAAAAAGCAGGATATGTAAAACACAAAATAATGACTGTGTGTTTATTTGTCTCATTGTGTTTGATAAATAGTAATAATAATAATAATAATAATAATAATAATAATAATAATAATAATAATAATAAAAATAAAACAGCTACTCTTACATCCTGCTTCCAGGTCCAATATTTTAAGGAACCAATGCACTGCATCCAAATAAACAATAAAACAACACAGACACTATCAGTTGGAATGTCAAAATATTATTCCTATTTGACAAAGTTTATGCAAAGGAAGGAGGAAAAGTAAAAAAAATCATTTCTTACCTTCACTTTGCTATCAATAAAATTAGAAAGACGAAAAATGATGAACAGTATGTGCGATAGAGAGAATGGACCGCAACAGAACAATTGCAAAATGCTCAGAGGGCTGGACTGCCATATTCTGGTGCTCCCTCACTAATAAAGACAGGATGTGAAGACAGTTAGCCAATCGCAGCATTTATATCAGATTCTCCCTAATCTCTTTCTTTCAATGGAATTCGAGACGGGGATGCTGCTTTCTGCATTTTGATTTGTTCTCTAATTGACCTAAATAAAGCCTCAGATTGACAGTGCTCTTCCAGACCCCCAAGGCACACTACCAAAAAGAGAAGAGACATCATTGCAAGTAATTCTCTTATTTTCTTGAGTAATCCCATTTGCTATTGTGCTTGTCCAATCGCAGAATACTCGTTGCTTGTAAAGCCTTTAACTTGCATGACATTTTTATTTCACCATTATTGTTTTTTCGCACGTCCTGGCACCAGGGCTCTTTCAGTGTCTGTGGTTTATTTTGGGAACACTTTGCCATGGTTGTTCAAAATAAGCTGCCCTGCAAAAAGAACGTGACAATTTGACTGAATTTGAAAGCAGTTGGTGGGGAGGTACAGAGCATTCTTCCAGTTCCCTGTCACTGACTGGGAGCTGCTTGGACCACAATGCCGGATAAAGCAAAAGAGAATCAAAATTCTACCTCTGGAAGGGTCATTTCTTTTTTAATCGAACATTTGTTGGGATCAGAAGGGAAGGAGAGCAAACAGCAGAAAGCTGCAAGAACTGCAGAGGATGACCCCAAAGAGTCGCCTATACACAGCGCCCTAGGCAGCAGCCATTGCATGGCAATCTGCTGCCAGGTCTTGGCCGTGGTGTTTAGCACCACCCAGCTGTATCCAATCAGGGACAGTAGCAGGACTCTGGAATGGTACTGAACAAGGGCTCCCCAGAGTTATACAGTATATGGTGTACCAGCCCATACAGTATGTGATTTGTATTCTATGTAAAAATTCTGTTTATAGCTAATGGGATTTCTTTAAAGCTGACTAGACCTAAGGCCCTATAAAAAGCATCAATAGGTTTATGAACTGCAGGGGTAGAATAATTGTTTTCAGATGGCTCATGATTTAATATGGCATGGAACTGAATGTGTATTTTGTGTTTTGGGGTTTGGTTTAAGGCTACACAATGTTTTTTTCTGAGTCTGGCATGCAAGGTTTATGTTAAGTGTGGACATTTAGAGATGAGGGAGCTGCTTGTGACAATGTTTGTAGATCTGAACTGGAATTACAATGACACATGCCTTGTATTTGGTATCAAAAATCCAGTTTCAAATGTTACAATTGTTTTAAAACCAGTCTATATGTATCTAACTGTGTCTATTATTCCATTTACTAATTAAATTTTAATTAATTAATTTTACAATTTTAAGGCTAGTAAAGACACACTAAGTTGAAGCTTGTTTCCAGTCACCTTCTGGGAGCACAGGGAACTTAAATGACTTGCTCACGGTCACACAGTGTGCAAGTGGTGTCTGTGGGATTCAAACCTATTTCTCCAAGTTTGGAGTGTAGTAATCTTAACCACTACACTATACTGCCTCTCAGTTTATATTTATAGACAGCACTATTAGCCAATAAGATTAGTATTACTCATTGGTAATTATTAATTGCATGCAGTTAATATCCATTTGTGGTGCATATTTACTGAAGTCCTAAATTACTGACTGCTAAATTGTCACCTAATGAGGTGTGTTATTCTGAATCTACTTTACCTATGTGAAATACTGTAGGGCCTTCAAAAAACATGCAGTAGGACCAGTTCCTTACTTGTTAACAGATTTATATATTTAAATGGATTGCCTTCAACATCTCCACAATGCAAAGGTGTGTCAAAACAGGAAGATTTTTCAAACTAATAAAATAATTTTCAAAAAGCAATACAAACAATTCTTACCAAGTAATTGTCAAGGTCCTGCTAAACACCCAGGATGGTTGTGTATCTTTCCAAACTATTCACATGCTATAAAGCACCAATCTCAGTGCAAAGCATCACGGATATGTAAATCCTTGTGCAAAATTAAAAGTAATGTTGCAGAGTTTCAGAAATGGAGTGCAAGACTTTTACTGAATTTTGGAATGTGTGTTTATTTTCCTTTATCTAAAAAAATTATGTTGAAGCTTATCATGTGAATAGTTGCAAAACATCTGTCAGTGCTATCTCCCAGCTTGTTCTCACCACGAGATGACTACATTGCCTTAGATTTGAGCTTCATTAGCTAAAGTCAGTAGAAACAGTCAGGGTTATATTATCTTTCTCTCGGAGTCAGAGACATGTTATCCTTCACTTGGAAGTCCAATTCCTTGCTGTCAATGTGAATAATAATGCTGTATGACTCATAAACCAAACAATAAAGATCTGAATATCATTTACAAAATGCTGTTTAGTTACTACAAATTAGGAACAGGCAGATAGGAACTGGAAGAGAGAACCACTGTCCCATTTAGCAAAACCAATTTTAACAGCTAAACTTCATATTGATTAAAATATATATCTAGAATACTGATTCTAAAGTAAAATCTATATTATTCATTTCGACTGGTGACTTTATAAACAGAGGAAAAAACTACAAGAAAATTAAAGATGAAATCGCAAACAGGTCAACCAAAGAAAATTAATATATTTATTAGCTGACGAATGAGTGGATGCACCTAATACCAACTTATTTTAGTTCACTAATTTTTTCATGCAGCAAAATTTAAGTATGTTTAACAAAACTGTTACAGTTTCTATGAAAACTAAAACATTCATGATGTTAACATTCCAATTAAATAATTTGCAAAATATTAAGTAGTGCCTTGTAAACGAAAGGTCACTTTGACACTTTAGCAGATTAAAGAACAATGACTTTTGTCTGTGTTCCTGAAATCTCCATGTGTGTATGGTTCCATGTTTAATAAGCATAGTCACAGAAGCATCCAATGTTAGGTCCAGTAATCCAATTTCATTTCTTAAGAACTAATCCATACTGTTCTATTCTATCCAGTGATCGAGACTCCCCCTTCTCTCAGAGTCATCCGAGAGACAAGAGGGTGCCTATAGCAAAGAAGAGGACAACACGAGCTCGAGAGACCAGAAGGTGGAGGCGATCCACAGAGAGGATGGAGTGGCACAGCTAGACTCCTCTGACCCGAAATCAGCCAGAAAGAAAAAGACCCACACTGTTTTCAGTCGGAGTCAGGTGTTCCAGCTTGAATCTACCTTTGACATGAAGAGATACCTGAGCATCTCAGAGCGGACAGGACTAGCGGCCTCCCTCCACCTCATCGAAACCCAGGTAAAGATCTGGTTCCAGAACTGCAGGAACAAATGGAAACGGCAGCTGGCTGCTGATCTGGAGGCTGTGAACATTTCCCATTCGGCCCAAAGGATTGTGAGGGTTTCCATTTTATATCATGAAAACTCTGTACCCTGCACAACAGCTCAGGGGTTCATGCTGTCCCACATGTAATCCCTGTTGGTGGGCTTCTCCAGTTCTGTGAACTACCCCATCTCCACCTTTCTGAATTCAGTTCATATTCTAAGATCTCAAATGAGGGGCCTAGTGTAAATCAAATGACAATAAAAAGACTTGGCCCCGAGGAACCCCCATTTTATGCAATACTTACATTCTTCTCTGTTTTAAGGTGCAATTAAACACTTTCAGGTGTAAGGCAGACAGCATGCCGGCGATCAGGAGAAAAATCCCTAAAACCCAAAGAACACCATTTTTGTAAGTGCATCCAGTGAAGTTTCATGGAGATATTCTGTAACAGGTCCCCAGGCTATTCCCAAGAAATTGTGGATATTTACTGATATAGCTATATACTTATGATTAATTTGTAGTTTTATAACATAGCATGGGGCCAATGCAAGGGAAACACATCTAATAGTCAATGGGTTGCTTCGTGCATTTATTAATTGTGGGATGATCCTAATCAGGTAGATGGAAGGACCTGCGCTCCCTGTAACAAAGGTAGCAGCTCAGAGAACTGACTTAGTGCCTTTTTTGAGATTTAAAAAAAAAAAAACATTCCTTTATTTCTGTTCCCTCAACAGTGAAGATAGTTTTCATTTTAAATTTTGCTGCTCTTGCTTAAGTATAAATTAGCTGCTCTGCTCTGTTGCTTTAATTCATTTTAGTGCTTAATCCTGGTGTACAGATCTAAACTGGTTTTCACTGTATGCTTTGCCTAGCAGTTACTTGCTCAGTCACAGAGGTAATTGGATCAGCTTTCTGGTATTTAATCTCTCCTACCTCTCCATTCCTTGGTAGTACATCGGATCCAGCTGCTCTGCACAGGGGCTCACCCCCCACCCCCCGATCAGAGCTCCGTGCTCTAGGAGGTCGAGAGGGCTGTAGTCGCCAGACCGGAGGCTCTCCCCCACCCCCCAGGAATGAAAAAACTCTGCCCAGGTAGACGGAAGGACCTGCGCTCCCTGTAACAAAGGGAGCTGCTCAGATAACTTCCCCGCAGTCGCTTCGCCACTGCTCCCCGCCCCGCCCCAATACGCTCTCACCCTTGGCTGGTGTTAGATTTATAGGCACAATCCTCATGATATCTTGGGTGGTCTTGCATTTTTTTTTCTGACAGTCGAGTTTTCCATTTGCTCCTTATAACTCCTGGCCACTAGAGGTCACCTAATCCTGCAGGTGCTTACTAAACATATTTTGTACTTTAACAGCCGAGTTTTCCATTTACTCCTGATAGCTCCTGTCCACTAGAGGTTGCCTATTCCTGCAGGTGCTTACTAAATATATAAATACATTCTGAACTTGCCATAGCCCAGTTTCTCTGCACCCTCCCATCCTATCTCTCTGTATTTTCTCCCATCTACATAATAGCTTTCCCAGCTCTGCTGACTCTCCTAATGGATGCATTCTCCCTACTGATACTTTCTGTGCTCTCCTGCCCTGACACTCCTACCTCACCCACTAACGTTTACTCCAATGACAACTTTTACTTTTCCCACCTACTAGCTACTGCCTCACCCACCCCTCTTCCCCCTTCTGCACTTATTAGCAAGTGCCTGAGGCTTTTAGCTAGGTGCCTCCAGTTTAGGTCAAAATTCTCCCCCAGAGTTTCAGCAAGGGCTTGCTTCATGATCTCACTTTGGATATGTATCCTGTCCTTTACGCTTGCGGGGGATATGGAGGCTAATCCTTGTCCTCCTCAGGTACCCAACCTAACGCAGCCTCCACCGTTGCTTTTCCTCCCGATATCCAACAGTCTCACCTTGGCTCACATAAACTCTAGGAGCCTTCTAGCCAACCTCCCTAACCTACAGGTTTGGGTGAGTGTGAACTGACCAGACATCTTAGCTATCACTGAAACATGGCTAAAGCCCACAGTTACTGACTCCCAGTGCTCCTTTCTTGGCTACAATATGCTCCAGATGGACCACACTGGGGCAAAAAGAGGTGGTGGCCTGGCGCTCTACTACAAATCGCACCTAAACATCACCCTCATACAGGACCCCCCACTGCCTAATTGTGAGGTACTCCATTCCATCCTTCTGCTTGGTGGAGTTAAGAAACTCCATACCTTCTGTATATATTTTCCTCCCCAAAATTCCAAACAGGGTCTCTCGGAATTCATGGATAACTTGTTATCAGTAACAGGCAAAAACGACATTATCTGCCTAGGGGATTTCAACCACGACTGGTCAGAGAATAACTCAGCCCACCTATCCTCCCTCATTAGTAAGGCAAACCTATCTCAGCTCATCCAGGAACCCACCGGGGTCTCCCGGGGGTGCCTGCGCCACTCTGCTCGACTGGATCCTCACAAATAGGAAGGAATACGTCACCATGGCAGGTGTGCTCCCTGACACCATAAGCAATCACTTTCCAGTTTACTGTGTCTTGGACACCTCCACCCCCCTTTCCCCTCTAAAGTTGTTTCCTTCCCTAACCTATCCCACCTAAGCGTGGATGCTTTCACAACTGATTTAGGCTTTGTTGACTGGTCTCCTCTCTACTTAACCGAGGACATTAACTATGCAACTGATTATTTTAACTCCATCTTTCTTTCTCTGCAAAACCTACATATCCCCGTCACCAAACACAGCATGGCAGGGAAAGTGACCAAGTGGCTCATGCACCCCCTGCTTCAACTGCTGAAACACAGGGACAAACTTTGGTCTGCATGGAAGGTCTCTCATCCATGCACTGACTTTGAAGCCTATAGAGCTTTGCAGAACAACTGCAAAAAAGAAATTCGCCTGGCTAAAAGCACCTACTATAGGAACCTCCTAAAGTCCTCTTCCGACAACCCTCAAATGTACTGGGCCCAAATCAAGGAAATTCTTGGCAATAACAAGCTTCAGACACCAACGGACATGAATATACAGGGCATTTACTGTAACAACCCGGTCACCATTGCCAATGCTTTTAATTCTCTCTTTTCCTTGCTACCGGCTGAAGCACCAGCTGGGACCCTAGCTGATTGGCCTTCTGCTCCATCAATGACCCCCACTCCACCCACCCTTGCACTGGCTCCGACCACGTGCTGAGAAGTACGTAAACTTTTCAATACCCTACCAGCCAGCAGGGGCCTGGGCCCCGATGGCATCCATCCTGGTATACTCAGGCAGTTTGCACTCTGGCTGGCCAAGCTGGTCACCAGGCTTTTCAACCTTTCTATCAGTACCTCCTCTGTCCCATCTGCCTGGAAAATGGCAAGAACTATCCCAATTCTCAAAAAGGGGGATGTCAAACTTATGTCCAACTATCTACCCATTTCTTTCCTCCCCACTCTCAGTAGGCTTCTTGAGAAAGTAGTCCATCATCAGCTCTCTGAACACCTCGCCAAGTTCAATCTTCAGACACCCTATCAACATGGCTTTAGGCCTGTACACAGTACCACCACAGCTCTGAGCCAACTTACCAGCAATATAAAAAGCAATATGGATAATGGCCTACTCACCGGTGCTGTTTTCATTGACCTGTCCAAAGCTTTTGACATGGTTCATCACCCACTCATGCTGGCGAAGGTCCAATCCATTGGTGCCCCTGACCCCACTCTATCATGGTTCCTTAGCTACCTGGACAATCGCACTCAGGTGGTAGCTTTCCACAAGGCTCTATCCTCCCCCAAAAGGATCACCCGTGGTGTTCCACAGGTGTCCACTCTTGGTCCTCTCCTTTTCTCCCTTTTCCTAAATGACATTCCCTACCCTTCCTGTCACAGCTGCACTCTCATGTACGCCGACGACCTGGTTCTCTACTCGGCATCTAAATCGATGGAGGACATCAACCTCACTCTCTCAAATGACTTTCAGGTCCTTCAACAATGGCTCTTGACAGCCATCAATATCTTAACCTGGACAAAACACAGGCCAAGCAATTTGGTTCTTCAAAAAAACTACCCTCCACGGCCCCTAAGCTCCTGGTTCACTGCCGGGACGGTTCGTCTATCACCAACACATCCTCCTTCAAATACCTGGGGGTCACACTCGATCCCTCCCTCGACTTTTCAATACATGTCAACGTGGTTTGTCATGCTGTTAACGCAAAAATTGGTGGTGCCTACCGAGTGCGCCACTTCCTCACACCTTCAGCCAGATTATCTGTAGCAAAGGGGGTGCTTCTCCCTCAGCTCCAATATGCTCTACCTCTTAGTTACTCTGCCAACTCCAGTGTGCACAGCAAATGGGACACTTCCTATAATAATATCTGCAGATTCACCTTAACTGCCCCTCGCCTTACTCATCACTGCCTCCTCTTCTCCGGGTTAAACTGGCTGTCACCCAAGTATCTCCGGGCCTACTCCCTGGGATGCTTTATTGACTCCCTAGCTAGACCTCCTAGACTGGACTCCCTGGCCAACTTGCTGACCCCCACTTCCCAAACCCATACCCTCAGGTCCTCCTCTGTCCCTTTGCTCTCAAGTAGACCTTGCGCCACAAAAATGGGAGAACAGGCTTTCTCTTACTTTGCCCCTAAGTTCTGGAACTCACTCCCCCTACAGGTTAAAAATTCTACCTCCCACCGGGTCTTTAAAAACTCTCTGTTCTCTCACCTTCACACCCTTGGTCACTGCAGAAGCTCATAAAATAACTTCACTTTACCCCCGGCCTGTGGCCCGGACCTACTCCCATTTCTTGCTACATTAATGCTTTTAATGTGTTTGTATCCTGGTGTACCAATCTTGTTGTTCTTATCCATTGTGTATGCTGTTAAATTATTGCTTATTACCTTATGTTTTTCTTTGAATGTAAGATGTGCTACTGTAATATGTGTACCTTTGTCCTGTGCTCTCCCGGGTCGTGCTTGAAAATAGGTAGGATTGTTGTCTAGTGCACTTACCCAGTTACCAAAAGCTAATAAATAAATAAATAAATATCATTATTTCTTTAGAATATCTAATTTTCCACATTCTACTTTATAACAGAGCATAAGATTGCGAATAAAAGATCAGTACAACAAAACTGTGTGTTTTCTTTTACAAAAGGGACAGATTTATATAATTTTAAAATAACTACTTTATTTGTCAAAAGAGACATTCATAAGTCATAACAACAAGCGGTTCAAACTTCTCATGGAATTCAGGTGTTTGTCATTCTCTTCATGGTTCTTTGTGTAATGATATATATGTACCCTCTGATCAAGCCAGAACTAACTGGTATCAGTAGAAGCACCAATGCAATCTAGAAATTGATGTTTCTTTGTAAAGCTTCCAATATGAAATCCCATTTACAATAAAGAAATACAATTTTGATTCCATTTAGACGTCCTCCCAAGATCTGTTCTTTTCAAACCCCAATTTTGCACATAAGTATTGTTTTCTGAGTGTTGACTTCAGTTAGTTTTCCTTGATGTTCATTTACCAAAAGTTACTATACCGAATCATAAAATCATGTTGGGATTCACCAGATAAGTTGCGGTCCTGCAGTCTCAGTTTTGACATTCCTTGGACTGACATGTTAATGTTTGAGATTTTCATTAATCAGAGATGCAGAATTCTGCACCTGTTAACATTTTACTGGCACAACGACTGAAAACTACATCCATGACACTAAGGCTATGTACCTTATCAATTTGAAGCCACCAGCACAATGCAAAACACTGTCTGCAACATGTAAATTGCATCACGCAATATCTCCACAAAAAAAATTTCTTCCAATATGTAAAGAATGCAATTCACATCTACAGGACATGCCAAGAAAACTTTCCAAATTTCAAGTAAAAAGATCAAACACTTCCAAGGTATTTAAACTTAAACATTGGTGAAATTGCCCTATCTAATGCATTATAAAATCTGGCCATCTTGTCCCTATCTCGCAATCAAAGATGGCAATCAAAGAATCTCACGATCAAAGAATTTGTAGGCTCATGATCAAAGAATTTGCAGGCTCATGATCAAAGAATAAAAAATGCTGAAACTCGACTTTTAGGCAGAATTGAATGAAACCACCACCATGCCTCGATAGAACGAAGCCCCCTGAATAAAACCCACCCTCATTTGTGTTCCTAGGCCACCCCTGAGCAAAGAAAATATATTTTTACCTCACGATGCAAGATCACGATCGAAGAACCTTGCGATCAAGAATTTGCAGCTCACGATCAACGATCGTTAGCAAGCCACAATCAAAGATTTAAAATGTTTAAAACTCTATTTGTTGACCATTTTAGAGTGACTCAAAGGCATGCCTCAATAGAACGAGGCCCCCTGAGTATAACCCATCCAAGTTTTACTTCAGGAGTGACCCATGAACCAAGATATTTGATTTTTTTCAATCGGAATGCAAACATTCTTTGACCGTGAGGCTGCAAATTCTTCAACCGCCAGTCGGGACCAGATAGCCAGAACCTCATTCTTTTTTCTCAAAATAACCATATACATTTTCCCATTGACTTATACTGGGAACTTAAAAGTGCTATATATTTTGAATGCCTGAATATTTTTTCACCAAATGAAAAGCGACATGTTCAGCTAGTGAAGTTCTTTCAAACTAGCCATGTCACCAAGCGGCAGCACCATGGACAATATTCCCAAAACTGTCTTAAAAACTGGATAATGTTGCATTTTTCAGTGTTTTCATGTGCAGAGACCGTAAGTCTGACTGTAATGAAATTTGGCCAATCAAGAGACTACCATACCCACTGGGCATACCAAATTTCATGCAAATCTGTTGAACGGGTCCAAAGTTATTAACACCCAAAGGTTTGACTTTAACATAGAAGTGCCTTCACAACCCTAAATATAGTAGCGCGGCTGCACCACTATTATATATATATATATTTTTATCACTATTATCAGAAAAAATAGAAACAACACAATAGCAATGCAATTACTATTCTGGTAATGAAGGAAATCTTTATAAATCATACAACCAAATGGTATTGTACAGTATTAATAAAACCAGTGAGGATATTGAAATACAAGACCCCTGGAGGGGTTGGGGTCAGGCAGGTAAATTCAGTTTCAATGTATTTCCTAAGGAATCATTATTTTAGAAGAAAGGGCTTCAGGTTTCACTGGTTGTTAAGTCCAGTGGGTCTAACACTATTCAACCTATAAATCTATTTACTCTTCTGTTGTAATAACAGATTTGCTCTTTCTCCACTTGTCTTCATTGGGGGAATCCATTCAATTTCCATGTAACTGAAGCCCTCTATAGTTAAGTCATGAGAGATGGCAAAATTCAAGCTAACAGGGGTATCTCTCTTACAATTTAACATAGAATAAACATGTTCCTGTATGCATTCTTTCAAAGAGCGCACTGTCTTGCCTACATAAATCAAGCTGCAGCTGCACCACAAGATATAAACCACATATCTGGTGTCACAAATAATAAGTTCTTTGATATCAACCCTCAGTTCTGAATATCTTGGATGAGTGAGGCAGCTGCCTGGTTTAGCATATTAGCAGATATTACATCTGGTGCATTTATAAAAACCCTTTGATCCAATAGGCAACCATGTTTGTCTGTTTGTTTGGGGTTTGCATCTACTATGCACCAACTTGTCTTTGAGTTACTCAAGGTTTAGGGCCCTAGAGTAGTACTAACCCAACTGTCACTTGATAGGATTGGCCAATTCCTATGTACAGTGTTACCAATGCTACCTGCCAGATGATTAAATTCAGAAATTAATGTACAATGTCCTTGTGTCATTGGATTTCTCCATTAGCAGTTGGCACCTGGGTATTTTATGAATGTTCTCCTGTGTCCTAAGCAAAAGTCCCTGATCATAGCCCCTCTCTTTAAATCTTAGTAATAAGTCCCTTGATTGTCTCTCATAGGTGACATCTTTGCTACTATTACGACAGTCTGAGTAGCTGGCCATAAGGAATGGAGCTTTGGGGATGGGCACTAGTGGCATGCAATAGAGAATTACAGGTCGTGGGCTTCCTATAACATTGTGTCTTGATGATACTCTGTGTATTATTAGTGGTAAGGGTAAGATCTAAAAAATTAATTTTTTTTGTCTGTATAAAAAGTAAACTTCAAATTTAATTAATTTGTGTCCATCCATTTATTGAATTCTGGAATCTGACTCTGATCACCCTCCCAAGTACACAAACTATCATCAATAAGGCAAAGTCAATAAAGTATGCTCTTATCGTCTGGGTTCACAGTCTCATCATAGATACATTTCTTTTCCCAGTTACCTATAAATAAATTGGCATAGCTCGGGGCCATTGCCCCATGGCCATGCCACATTTTTGTAAAAAGTGCTGTCCCTCAAATTAAAAAAAAAAATATGTGTTAGAATATATTCTAAACCTTTTAGAATAAATTCTTTTGGCAAATTGCCAACTGGGCTTTGATCATTTTAGACTGTGTTTATTGCCGCTAGTCCTTGTGTGTGTTCTATAGAAGTATAGAGGTCTTCAACATAGGTAGCATAGGTAACATAGGTATATACAGATCTAAAAGAAAGACTTGCATCCATAATGCTAGCCATGTTTTAAACTATAGCCCACCCAATTGATATAACTTATCCAATTTTACTTTAAAACTCTCCAAAGATGTACTGCCTATTACTTCCTTGGGTAGTGAGTTCCATACTGAGACCACCTTTTGATTAAATCACATTTTGCACCACCATGTTTTACAATTTTCACCACTAAGCTGAAGTGATTGTGCTCTGGTGGAGTAAACTTGCTCATGGAAAACTAGTCCCAACTGCTCTCAAAGGTCTTGATCTGTTACGGCTTTGAATAGTAGGCACATATCTCCCCCTTAATATCCTGAACCTAGAGAAAACAAGTTCAATTCCCCAAACCTAGTATCATAACCCATATCTTCCCTGCCCTTCATGGAGTGTGTTGCCCTCGTCTGAATCCTCTTCAGCCAATCTATCTCATTCCTATGATATGGTAACCATACTTGCACTCTATACTGAAGTATTGTCCTCACCAGGGATCTGTACAGGAGGACTAAGACTTCTCTGTTTCTGCTGGCTATGTTTTTTAAAAATGCAGTCTAATACCCCATTAGCTTTTCTGCACACATTATTGCAATGGGCCTTACATTTCAAGTTGTTTGTAATAGTGAGTGCCAGATCTTTTTCTTCTAGCACCAATCTAAGTGTGGTGTTGCCTACATAATATGTGTGGCTGGGATTATTTCTACCCAAATGCATGACTGTTCATTTGTCAGGGTTCAAGGCAAGTCTAGGTGTGTTATACCACTATGTGGTGTAGGTCCTCCTGCATTGAATCGTGGTCTCCTTGATCCTTTATCTCAGCCCCTAGCCAGAAGTCATCTGTAAACTTGATCAGCCATACCCTACTGTGCTCATGTTGGAGTGATCTTATGTAGATATTAAAAAGGCATGGACCCAACACTGAGCCCTGTGGTACTCCACTTGTTATTTGAGTACAATCTGAAAAAAACTCCCATAATGCTGACCCATTGTTTTCTGTTTCCCAGCAAAGAGTGAATCCATGACACAATGTTGTCATGAATACCCAATTGATTTTAATGCTGTTATAAGCTCCTGATGTGACAGCTTGTCAAAGGCCTTCGTGAAAACCAAAAATACTACACTGACTTACCTTCCCCCATCTAAGCTTTTGCTTACCCTATTATAAAACTGAAACATATTTTTCTGGCAGGATCTTCCCTTTGTAAAGTTGTGTTGTAACTCATCAACCAAGTGCTCTTTCTGTATAATAATATGTTCCTTGATTATCCCATTCAAGATTTTGCACAGGGTACTTGTTAAACTAACTGGCCTGTAATTTGATGGTCTCTTTTTATCACCTTTCTTAAATAATGGAATTACAGTTGCTTCCCTCCAGGATTCAACTACCTCCCCTGTATCCAAGGACCATTGGAAGATGTGGCTTATTGGGGGGTGCTAATTCATCTGCAAGTTCCTTTAGCAGCCTAGGGTGGAGCTCATCTGGTCCAAGAGATTTGAAAGTATTTAGGGTGTTTAGTCTCTTCCTTATCTACTTATGGCAGGAGTGGGAGGTGAGGGGCTAGCTGCACAATCGAGCAGACTTGACAGACCGTAAGGCCTATTTATGTTGGCATTTTCGTATGTTCATATATCAGTTACTTTGATATAGATTGAACACTGTGAAATAGTTAATTGATGACCCCTGTTACCTTGATCACTTATATTGCTGAAAACTGTTGCAAAATACCTATTATGTGCATCTGCCATCTCCCTGTTAGTTATTGCCATCAATCCATCTGGGCCTAGCAGAAGCCCTATAGAATTGAAAGCTTCTTTTTATTACTTATGTAACCATAGAAGGATTTGTAGTTGTCCTTTGTCTTGGTTGCCAGTTTAACTTCATAATCTGCTTTGACTTTTTTGATTTCTTTCTTCACCTTTTTTTGACGGTTTCTAAATCTTCCCCGACATTTCTCACTCTTGCTAATTCCTTCGCGATTTAAATAGTTTTTGTTTCTTTTTGATCATCTGTTTTATTCTGAAGTCTAGCTAACAAGGTGTTTTGGCCTCATTATGGTACTTCCTTTTTATGGGTACATATTCTCTTATACATTGATTTAGTTTAACCACTAAGATGTTCCACATGTTTTCAGTGTTGTTATCCTTGAACTCCTGACTCCAATTCCATCTTGTTAGGATTTGGTTCATCGCTTAGAAATTTGCCTTGTTAAAATCCAATGTGGTAGTAGCCCCCAACTGTTGTTTATTTGGTTCCTTAATGGTAAATTTAATCATGCGATGGTCACTATCCCCTAGGGGGTATGATAACTTTGCAATCCTGGATGTTATCCTTAATATTCTCAGAGCACACTTCTCCCCCATCTGCTCATGCACCACTGTTGGTTCTGGACTCTGAAAACAGGAATCCTAGAAAAGTGTTGTTTTAATTTAAAGTAATTATTACTATATTTCATTGTCATATGCTTTGCAACTGAACTCTGTTACTATTTTTCACTGTTTAATGATCTTTACAATCTGCATGCAGTACTGCACTTTCTTCTTGTAAGAATGTCTTGTAAGGTGTCTCAACATGTCTATTATGTGTGTACTCCCTTCGACCAACCCCCAGGGCACATCTGGAATCGAGCAGTAGTCTGCTCAGCATGCTTTCCTGGTAAAACCTTTAATTAATTAAACAAATAAATAAATAAATAAATATTAGTAAGGACCACATCTAGGATATTCCCCACCTTGTTTTCTAGTTGACAATTTGCTCAAGGCCTGCTTGATTGAAAATATCCAAGTAAGTGTTCTCTGTTTTGAAAGAGCTTTTCAGGGTGTTCCATTTTACCCCCAGTCAATTAAAATTATCTAACATTATTATTCTACCAGCAGAGTTAAGGTCAGTTATATAATTTTGTAAGACAATATCATCCTCCTTTCTAATAGATGGGGGCCTATACACTACTCCTAAAAGGATTTGGGGGGACTTTTTAAGGGTTATTTTGATCCAGAATTGTTCGACCTGACTTGAGTTTATGGTCACTTCTTCTGCCTCTATATCTTCTGCTACATACAGAGCTACTTCTCCTCCCTTTCTGTAGTCCCTTGATTTAGTAAATTGAGTAAAACCCTTTATCTCTTGTTCCCAATTATGATTTTCATCCCACCATGTCTCCATAATAGCACAGATTTTAATGTGCTGTGTTTCTAAAGTGTACTTCAGCTCCTTAAACTTGTTTGTCATGCTCCTGGCATTAATAAGTAAGCTCTTCCACCCTGTTTTATTTGCTGCTTGATTAAATGTGAGCTGCACATTTTGTATGGTCTCTATGCTTTCCTCCTTGACCCCTCCCCCATTTGCATGTTTAAATGGGCATTGATGTATTCGTTAAACGTTCAGGCCAGACTTCTAGATCACATTCTATTTAGATGTAAACCATCTGGGCTCATTATTCTGTCATCTCCATATTTGTTCCCATTATCAGTTAAGCCATAACTCCTTACCAGGCACCATTCCTGTAGCCAGTTGTTTAGCATTCTAATTTCCTTATTTTGTTATGCTGTCTACCTTTAACTGGCAGTACCCTTGACATTGTAATATCACCTCCCCTGTTTTTAATCTCAGAGGCCACTTTCTCTTAAGTATGGACCAAATAAAAAAAATTAAATATGATGGCCCATAAGTGGGTCAAAAGGTGATGAATGAGCAGGTGAGGGGGAGTATTTGGTAGTAGCACTGGTCCCTATGGTCACTATGTATGAGATGAATTACCTTCTTTCTGGGTTGCTAATTGAAGATTTGGTGTGCACAAACCATGCTCACACCCACTAACATCTGGTGACACCATTTGCATCTTGACTTAGTCACAGAGGAGAGTATACCTAGTGACTTGTTAAGTCTGTATATCATAAGTCACTTATGTGCATTCAGCCCATCAGCAGACAAAGCTACAGTAGATCATATCCTTTGTACAGTAGTCTCTCATACAGGAACGTTTAGAGTGGTGCATTCCACTTTACATCAAAAAGGAAGGGGACTTCATTTAACTTTTGAAAAATAAATCCTTACAAGTTATTATAAATTTCTCTGGCTAACTCCAGTAATTTATAGTTAAGTAAATAGGGCATCTGTGTGGTGTCTTTTCTGGTGTAAGAGACTCCTTTTTTGAGGTTTTGGAAGACAGAGCTACTCAGATTAATTCGGCACTCCTATTCCCAAACCTCACACTCTGAGTCTCTTATAAAAAGCACCCCATGGAGGTCATATTAACTTTTAGCAAAGATTTGTGGCAGCACAGCAGAGATCCTGTTTGTGACTCCATTTTTCACTGTCTCTAATGGTAACTGAGATTTTGGCCCAATAGTTTGTACATAATGACTAATGTAATGAGTTCAGATTCAAAAATTTGAGATATGAACAATCTGGGCCTGATACAAGAAGGATGATGCAGGGCTTGTGTCAATCAACCCTTATCTTGGGCGCAACTGAGCCAAATGCATTTTCCACAACTTTGCCCAATTCAGCAACATTTGGCACAGTTGAGATAATTTCTTCAGTTTACAGCAGCTTGCATCAAAGCTTTGGCACAAGCGCCATAAACTGGCTCCCCCATTGGCTCACAGTTAGATGGGGGAGCTGGTCTAACATGAAGCAGCTCAATCAAGGGACTTGCATTGGAAGTTGCAGATGGCACCCTTTGTAAATTTCAGTTGCCGCACTAATAGTCGCAAGTCAGCCCTTATGATCAACCCTCCAATGCAAGTCCCTTGCATCACTCTAAGCCTATTCCTGAATCAGGCCCTGTGACTTTCAAACCCAAATCTTAATCTTTTAAAGCAATGTTTAAATAGTATTTGGTCATATTTTTTAATTTTATCAGAAATGTAACCCTGATGCTCTATGAAATTTAGGAGATTCAGGGCCTGATATTCAAAATCCTAATTTTATGCTGGTGCAAATAGGGTGCCTGAGCCAGGGAATATTGATTCCACATTTAATAACATCTATGTAATTGATATGGGAAGAGTTTCCTATCATAAATAAACCAGCCATGCTCCAAGAATAGAGAAGGAAGTTTAGAAGAGGCTTGGCTGATTTCAATAGGCTATATATACAGCTGTATTTTGTGCCATTTAATTAATAATATTTCCTGGAGACACAATCTTCTTCCTTAAATTGGATTGGGCCCACAGGAAATAAGAATATATGCAACTTTTGAAACAACTCCTTTAAATCAATAGGATCCATCCCCCTTTTTTCTATGCCACACATGTTTCCTTAGTTATGGCCATAGAGGATTAATTTCATAGCTCAGCTTTTCATGTAACCTTTGCATCAGTGTTTTTGCATTGAGATTATTGTAGATTTATCATCAATTTCCTGCTCTGTGCTAATCATCACCCCAACATCTGTCAACACTGAGCTAACTAACTGCTTTTGCTCAGCTGAGATATAACGAATAATGCATATGTAAATGTGTGTTATGAGTTGTTTTACACATATGGGGAGTGTAATGACCATAAACTTCAAGAGCAACGCTCAAGAGCTCAAGAGGTTTATGAAAGTCATCACACACTGAGAGTGTATAAATATAACTCTTAAACACGTAATTTTATGTGTTTGACATTTTATAATAACTGGTGTTTGGTGGGTTTTTTTTTAATTCTTTTCTCCTTCCCGACTGCCCAATGCTCTCCCCTTCAGTTTCAATGGTTCAGGGAATTTATATTACTGAAAATAAGTTCAGCTGAGATTTTGATCTACTATAGTTCTCTGCATGCATGGAACCTTTAAGTATTTTAAGCCCCTAAACTAGGGAGTTGAATCCTGGCTTAGAACTGTAAACTCACTAAATTTAAATAAAAATGTTGGTAGGAATCCGTCTTTAAAATTCTGGCTACAGGTTCACTAGACACTTCAGCTACTTTGCTAAGCCACCTCACAAACCTTTAATTCTTAGATCATGTGCAAATAATCAATTAACTATTCCCTTCTGCAGAAACTTTAGAAAGAGTCAGTTATTTGAATTGTGGAGTTTTGGTGTTGGTCTGCCATGGGACTCTTACCTTCTCTCTGCTCTGCCAGGTCCATCTGGATCTGCTGCAATTGTCACTTTGCTGGTACCAAACAAACTGAGTCAGATGCGTAAAATAATAAGCAACATTAGTTTATTCAGAGACATCAGGCAGGAGCAACTTCTCACCATGAGGTTCGAACTCAGACTAACTACAGACAGGAAATTGGGGGTTCCTAGCCCCTGCAGGCAATAATTAGCATACCACATTATCATAAACTCTCTAATTTGCAATACTGTTTGTTCTGTTAAAGGGGCAGCAGTTATATTAGCCCCATAATTTACTGTACTCTACATCAGTGAGCGTGAGTACCACTCGAACAAAAAGCAAAAAGAGCATGGCAATGGCATTCAAACATAAGAAATAGATGAAAATATCTGAGCACGTCTTTAAGGTAAGTGCTTCTATGGAACTCAGTCAGTGGATGGCCATGGAGGTGAGAGGTGGGCTGTGCCAGTCGACAGCTGGGGATGGGTGGGGGAGTGCTGGGTGGTCTGGCATGGCTTGGTGTGGGGCCACTAGACTACCAGGGAAATGGGTGTGTTATTTATTTTCATTTCAGTGATTGGGGGCTACTAGACTACCAGGGACATGGGGGTGCAATCCAATTATTTACAATGACTGGGGGCACTAGACTACCAGAGATACAGGGGTGCTATTTATTTAATTAACAATGATTGGGGGGGGGCATTGGACTACCAGGGATATGGGGATGCTATTTATTTAATTAACATTGATCGGGGGGCCACTAGACTACCAGGGCATCACAGGGTATATGCTGCATTTGTGGCTGATGACTCAGGGTCAGGGCATGGGTGGGGGAGTTGACTGCACCACCCTGTGGGGCATCTTGCAGAAGGGTATTTGGGGGATGGGGTGTGGGCAGCCATGAAGGGCTGTGTCTGCCCACTTCAGGGGGCAGGGGGTGTAGGCAGCCCTGCCGAGTGCCTATGGCTTGTTGGGCATGGTGGGGGCACCTTCGACCTGAGTTGCGGTTTGTGACATGCTTGCCAGGTGTGCCCGTGGGTTGGCACACCAGGCCAAATGTCATAAGTTGTAAGACTTAGCTGCGATGACCCTGCCCCTTCTAGAATAGGATGCAGGGTCAATATTGCAGTTGCAGGTGGTGCAAGTTGCGTTTGGCGGTGACTTGCGCCACCCTTCTGGAATCAGGGCCTTTGTTCTGTAATAATAAACTGCTGCTCAACTTTAAAAAAACTAAGAGCATGCTATTCACGGTTCCTCAGAACTAAAAGAAGTTTGGGAAACTGCAGGTACTGAGCACTAAAGGGGATATACTGGAGCAGGTCGACACCTTTAAATATCTCTGGATACACCTGGATAATGCCCTCTAATTAACTACACATGTTGACCACATTGTCAAAACTGCCAGTGCTAAACTAGGAGTTCTCTATCGACATCAACACTACATGTCTCATGAGGCCCTAAAGCTGGTCACAAACAGAGATGTACTAACCACAGTAGACTATGGCCTTATAATCTACTGCCCCGGCACTGACATAGCCCTCAAGAGGGTAAAAATCATACTCAATAAAGCTTGCCGGCTGGTCCTAGGAGCAGACCACTGGGCACACACTTGTGATCTATATAAAACAACTGGATGGTTATTCCTTTAACTCAAGGCTCAATACCAGGCCTGCCTTCTGGCAAAGAAAGCTTTAGTTGGGCTAGCTCCTGAATCCACCTTTTGACATTTCAAGCCAATCCAACCAACCACCAGTACACTGTTGTTCGAAGGGTGGGCTCAAGTTACCTTTCAAGTGGACCACAATAGCTCAGCGATCTCTCTCCTGCAGAGGGTCCTTGTGGGTAAATGCTCTCCCATCAGAACCCACTGAATGTAGACAAATCAGAAACTGCAAAACAGGTCTCTGAGCACTCCTAGCTCTCGACTGCATTTGTGAGTACCCTAACAAAATCTAACCCAATATTTACTACCTAGAGCTCTCAGAACATTGTTTATCAAGCACTGGATATGCTGATTAATGTCCTGAACTCCCCCATGTCCTTCACTACAAGTGTTCTACCCCCCCTCTACACCAGACCCCTTCCTCTGTTCCACCCTACCCCATCCCCTGCCTCCCTCAACCCACCCCACTCTCATATGATTCCCCACTCACCTTAGACTGCCAACCCCCTTCACACTCCCCATCACATCTTCCTTCTTTACCACTATCTCTCCTATTTTGCTCCCTTCCCATATCCCTCCCTAATAACCCTCACAATCACCACCAAGGACAAAGCCCTCTCAGGCTGCCTCACAAGCCAAACCTCATTTAACTATCTCCCTGATTGCCCTACCCTCCCTAACATGTGATCCAGCAACTCCGCTGCCAACCTGTGCACCTAGCTTCTGGACAGCTTACCTCCAGGATCTCAACTACTGTGGCATGTCTCCATATATTTAAACTGACAGTGAAATTTAGCTGAAAATTTCTAGACAACTGGTAACTAAAGTATAACATGAAAATTAAGCACAATTGTTTATGGAACCCATGTAATCTGAAATCAAGTTATCTCAAGTATGTTACTGTTCTGCTTACATATGTACTGTCTCTTGCTGTCTTGTCTGTCCAACTATATGTACTGACTTGGAACCTTTGTAAATGACCCATTGGCTCAATAGTGTTAATCCCAAACTGAAATGAGTAAAAAATAAATAAATGTCCTCCAGGACTTGTTTCTGTTTGTGTCCCACTTTGTAGGCTCTCTGAATGATTGGCTGCTGGTTGGTCTGCACTTAGATGGTGCTTTGTAGGGTATCACAACATCCAAGTTTGTTATCTGGATCAGCAAAGACATCCGGATAGTTCTTCAGGAATTTCAAAAGTTGCTGTTTCTCTGTTGGACAGGTTGGACATTTTGAGGAGGATAGTCACTGACTGAGGGGTGGCTCTGTGGAGGCTGGAGTGGTTGTAATAGTACTGGCAGGATGGGAGTTGGTGGAACAAGGCTGAGGCTCTTGTACAGTAGGAGGTGGAACTGGTCCCCTGAAGACAAGCAGACAAACTTTCCAATGTTGACACCCTTTGAGATGACCACTGGTTCATCTGTGAAGTTGCATAATTTTTGGAAGACTGCACCGCCATGCACCACAGACAAGGTGTTTTCTGGATGGAAACCTGACAAATGCAGAGTGGGGGATCACATGACAATGCCAACCACACCCGGTGGAAGTGGTTCACCTCGAATCTTGGCCATCAAAACCATCTCTGACTTGGGAGGCACATTGACTGAGTCTATAGCTGCAAGCTGCCTCCGAGGATCTAGTGACATTTTGATGCAAAGTCTAGTATGGCTTTGTGAGCTTTGAGGAAGTCCAGGCCAAGAATCACCACTGGTGGTAGTTCAGGCACTAGGTAGAACTTGACAGTAACTTGCTGTGAGCCAAAGTGGAGCTTGAGATGGACCATGCCTGTGATAGGTACTGTAGCAGTACTTGCTGTGATAATGTGCTTTAGGTCAGCTGGAGAGACATTAGGTACATGATGAACAGCTGGGTTGTCTAGAATACTGCTATAGATAACTGAGATTTTTGCTCCAGAGTTGACAAAGGCATGTGTGGGCCCCTTTCCAATGGTTACAGAGACGTAGTTTGCTAGAAGAGGTGAGCTGATGACAGAAACCTTTGCCCCTGGAGAGGAGAGTGTGCCTGAGTTAGCAGCTAGAGGATGCGGATTGTTTGAGTTGTGAGAGTTAGAGGGGCAGCCAGTTCCTGTGTTCCCCTGATGCTGGGAGTAGTTGCAATCATCTTGCTGATTGTACTGTGGTGGGTGCCTTTTGGTTTTCTTGATTACTGTGTTAGTACTTTAACTTTCAGCAGGCAGCAGGCAGCAGGCAGCAGCAGCGTGTCTCTTGAATCCACACCACTGGCAGGTCACTAGTTCTCGTGAATGTGGGGGTGGCTCAGGTTGCTGTTGAAGAGCATAGACAGAAGTTGCAGAAGAACTAGATGAGCTGAGCTGCAGACTATTGACAGTTGTGGTGATCATCTCTATCATTGATTGCTGCTGCTGGACACAGGTTGCAACTGTGGCTAACTGTGATGACTGGGGCACTTGCACTGTGGTAGCCTGGAACACTGATATGGACTCTTGTGTGAGTCATGCAGCTTGGATTGTGGCCATCCAGTTGTTGGTTGCTGTTGAATTACATACAGGCAGAGTTGAGGAAGAAGTCCCCGTACAAAGGTTGTGGTTTGTTTTTTCTCAGTCTTCTGCAGGCATTTGCACCATGACTCAATGTCCACTATGAATGCTTCTAGAGACTCAGAAGGTTGTATGGTGCATTCCCACAGCTGTTGTTACAATATTCCTTTGACTTGTTCTGGAAGTGCATTGAACCAGAAAATGGCAGTCCCCTTCAGAAACAAGCACAAGACATTGGAAATCCACAAAGAATCAGTCCAACTGTGTAAGGAAATCCAGGCTCAGAATTGCTCAAGCCAGTCAACAGTGTCTTCATGAGGCAGTGCTGAGCAGGGTACTGGCTGTAAACTGGTATGGACCATTGACTGTGGTGAAATAGCCTTAATGTAGGCAATATCATCTTGAATAGCTTGCACAGCTGGTGCTCCTCGAGCGGAGAAGGAAGACTGGATGTTATGCATGATGGTTTCAATTTTGTAGCCCCACGGCCTTGAGGTGGTAAAGAAAGCACTCCAGACACTCTGGTGCCCATATCAGTGTCTTTGTTGGACATTTTAGTTGGAGATGAGTGTCGTTTCATTGAAAGAAGGTTGTAAGGATGAGAAGGAGTTGCTGTCATGCAGGAGACAAGACGTGGAGTAGATGAAGTGTAGAGAAGAAAATATTTTTGTAGACGAAAGTACAATTATTTGTAGGCAATTTCCATCAAATTATGTCTTAATAAACAATTCCCACTCAGTTCTGTGTTGTCAGTTATTTAAGTTTTTGGTGAAAATCAACTATCTGTTGTACGGTCCATTTATTTCAATAGGTCTGTCATTGATTCCTATGGAATGAGGTCATTTGATGTCCTTCACAAGATGGCCACTGAACTTTGACATGCAGCACCAGTATGCCTTATCTGTAGCAAGATGACCACCAGCAGGGGTTAAGGGTGACTGCCTTTGTTGTCGTTGTGGTGCACACACAATGGAGGCTTCTTGCCATGAGGTTGCTGTGCAAGGACAATATGGCGACAGGCCTTCTTCCCCACTGAAAATGGCAGGCTTTAGACTTTTGGCGAGTAGCAACTGCTGGGGGAATTTCTGTGTTCATTTTGCTGCACTCCATTTTGGGTTATGGAGATTTTGATTTCTTTTGTATGCTTTCTGTTGCCCCAAGGCTTGTAGGATAATAATTTATAGTTCTAAGTTTCATTTCAGTGGGGCACTCCATTTATTAAGTGATGCTGTGTACTGCTTGAAGGCCCATGGCTCTATTTTGCAATTTTATAAAAAAAATATTTTGCTTTTCTGTCTGGGTTCCCCTGCCCCTGTTTCATTTATAGCTTTTGATGGGAACTCCATTTGATGCCTGGCCCAGCAGAAGTTTAATGTGCAGCTTGGCAGTCCATAGATATTTATTGTATATTTATCTGTTTTGCATTGCCTTTTGTTGTGTGGCCAAGAATGGCAGGGGAAGCATCACACTGTGCAGCTGCTGGTGCAGGGTTAAGCCATGGTTATCTGGTGGAGCAGCTGTGAGAGAGGCTTCTGGTGAGTCAGAGCCACGTTGCAATGGCAAGAGGACCACAAGGCAGTGTCAATTGATCTGCCGACTTGAGGGGCAAGCTGCAGCTGTTCGGGAAGGTAGCAGGCCAGACTGGATCTCTGGTGCAGCATGAGTGGGGAGAGGACCATGAATATGCATTGGCATGGAGTACAGCACAGGCAGTGACAGCAAATGCAGTTCACTTCCAGGGATTTTCTCTTTCTATTTCTCCTATCTGGGTGCTTTACCTATTAGTATTGTGGTGCACATTTGTTGATTTTGCTGTGTCTTGGCCATTGAACAGTACCTGTTGGAGTGGCATGCAGTGCAATGGAGTGGAGCGGGAGGGGAAGCAGTTGGTGCAGGAAGACAGAGCAGCCATTTGTGATGGAGCCACAAACAGAGGCAGTATCAGGGATTCTAAATTGTAATTTGATTTTTATATGTTGGAGCTGCAGTCCATAGTTTAACAGACAGTATTGCAGTAGGTGCTGTTTAATTTTGTGGCGTTTCCTTGCTTGGCAAACAGAGCAGTTCTGAAGGAAGCCCTGGCATGATGTAGGAGCTGAGGGGTACAGTAGCAGCTCCATAAGGTACAGTTTGCAGCTCCAAGGTACACAGAATTTGGCACATTTAATTTTAACAGGTCAGCCATGGAGCAGCTTGCCAGCAGTGCTGAACAGCTTTACTTTTACTTGTCTGTTTACAGGAGAAGGGCTGCAGGTTGCTGTATAAACAGGAGACAGTTCATTGTTGCTTTTGCAGACAAGGCTCTATTTAACTCAGCATGCAGACAATTCAGGCATACTTGAGTGATGACTCTGGGGTACCCAACGACACAGACAAGCGAGATGGGGTCTGGGCAGAAGAAGGGCCACATTCTCCACCATGTGTAGCATGTTGGTGTTGGTCTGCCACAGGACTCTTACATTCTCTCTGTTCTGCCAGGCCCATCTGGATCTGCTGGAATTGTCATCATGCTGGTACCAAACGAACTGAGTTGGACACATAAAATAATAAACAAAATGACTTTATTCAGAGACCTAGATAACTGGGTTATCATGCTGTGAGCATATGAGTTTGTTTTTTTACTTTGCTCTATTGGTATGCTCTGGGGCTCTACCTTTGTTTTGTTAAGTACTAGTCTTAAAAAATCTCTTATTTGAATAAAATAAATTTTATTATGTTTTACATTAGTCAATGTATCTGTATTAGCATGTTCCCTAAAGTATCAACTATCTGTGAGAATTGTATACATTTCAACTTTGTGAAGCATGAGTACTTATTGTTTAGTATACTTGTGTGACTTTTTCCTGCTATCTCAGGTTGCCCAATGAATTGACTTTTTATCCCTGTAAGCCTTATCTGGTTTACAAAGAATTAAATACACACAGACACACACACACACACACACACACACACACACACACACACGAATAAATAAAAACATGAACAAATAAATGGTATTTTTTTTTACATTTTCAAGGAGAAATTTCCTTTGATGAAACAGGTAAAATAATGTATTTTCCTTATGAACAACATTTAAATAGAGCATTTTGTGTTTTATTCACAGTTCATAGTCCTTTCAACATGAGAAATTTCTTTTCACCAGAACAATTGCACACTCTTAGGGCAGGTAAATCCCTAAAACATCACAATGGCATACAAACATAGGCAATGTCAAAAGAAAAAGACTGTTGGTCCATCCTGTCTGCACTATTATGCCTTATCCTACCCCAAGACCTGCTGTCTTTCCTTCAGCCCTCCATTGTTCCCTAACTTACCGCTGCCCCCTGAGTAACTATTAAATCCTTAAGTCTATCCCATCCATGCTTGAAACAATTAATGTTTTTTTTTGTGCCAACAACCTTTGGTGGTAGGCTGTTCCATGGCTTAACTACTATCTGTGTAAAATAAAACTTTCTCTCGTCCCTCCTGAATCTCCCCTTCCCCTCCAGCGTTCACCCATGTTTCTGTGTAGTTCCTGCTAAATAGCTCTTCACAGTTTACCTTGTTCATTCCTTCCAGGAACTTGAAGGTCTTCATTATATCGCCCCTATCCCTTTGTCTTCCAGTGAGTACATATTCAATGCCCTAAGCTGATTCCTGTAGGATCTGCCCAGCTGACCCTGAATTATTTTGGTTACCCTAGGCTTCACTGTCTCCAGCCTGTGTTTGTCTTTCCATAGGTGAGGAGCCCAGACCTGGGCACTGTATCCCAGATGGGCCTCTCCAGTGACCTGTAGAGAGTTAGTATGACCTAATTCCTCCTGTTATCAAAGTGCCTCCCAATACACCCCAACATTCTGTTTATCTTGCTGTAGACCTTGCTGCATTAGCCAAAATTGTTTTAGGGAGTCACTTATGATGACACCAAAGTTTTTTTTCCTCAGAAGAAATACCCAGCTTAACCCCTCCTTTCCAATATTCTATTCTAGTATTCTTGTTCCCTATAAGACTCAACTTGTACTTTTTGGTACTGGATTTCAACTGACAAACCTTGAACCACCTCTCTAACTTTTGCAGGCCCTATACTAAAACTCGTTCACCTCCCTCACTCCATCTTGGATGTCTACCCTGCCACATATACTAGTGTCTTCTATGAAAAGACTGCTCTTGTCCTGCATTCCTTCCTTATTGCAGATTTTTATTATTTAAGGTATGGCAAATTAAAATTAATAAACTAGGAAAGAGTACATATTGGGCCTACGCACAAATGGGTGGGTTATACACACCTGAGGTGCTTACCCCACTGGGGTACCTATGTGGCCCCGGACAGGTGCAGGGTGTGTGGTATGCCCAACTACAAGCACCTGTGGTTATCGCCTGTCAATGGCCATGCCCCCTCGGCATGCAGGGTCACACGGGCGGTCGGGGTGGAGCCGCAGACCTGGGTGAGGATCCAACTGGATGCCCGTACTGGGTCCCTGAGTGGATCCCTTGCACCCCTGCAGTGGGTGCACAGAGTAGAGGTGAGCTGCATAAAGTGGCGATGGAGGAACACCTGTAGGGCATTTGCCTGAGGAGCTGCCCCAGCCCTCCTCTGCAGCCTAGTGGGCTTTGGCAGCATGGATGTCCACCATACCCGGTGGATGCTGAACAATGGGGACACATACAGGGTTTCACCTGGTCTTGGCTGGCATACCCAGTGACCCCTGTGCCTAGAGCTATGCATCTTAGTGAATGCCGCATAGTGTAGGAATTCTCCCAACATGTCCAAAGCGGATCCTCCCCGAAGGACTAGAAAGGCAGGCATGTCAGTGCCTTGCACACCCTTGGTGAATGTCACCGAGGGTCCATGGGGCACCCGCTGTGCAGAATTCACATTTAAGATTGCCTACACACCTAGGTTACACAGCAAGTAGGCGACAATTTTGTTCTTGCATAGGGCCCATTGAGTGGAAAAGATGAATCTTCTTCAGGTATGTGGAAAGGCAGAATAAAATGGGTTATAATAAGAAATCTTAAAAGAGAGAGAGACAGAAATTTTCAGATAGAGAGAGAGAGAGATAGAGAGGAAAAAGAGAGAGAGAGAGAGAGCAACCCATGTATAAAACAGATATGTTAAAGGTGGTGCCATTAAAAAAGGAAGTTGGCAGTTAGGTGTGGATGGGTAGGATCATCCCAGAAAGGATGCAGAAAGACAAGGAGAGGATATTAAATGCTTTTCAAAAGCATTTTTTTTCCAAATTGAGTTTTTCAGTCCTGTTTGTTCATTTCACAGTCCTCTAATTTTTTTAGCTGGGAAATCCAAAATCGCTCATACTGTAGGTCTTCTTGGTCTCTGACTTTATGAATGGCAGTTATGCAAATATGTACAAGCTGGCAATGACTTAATTAACTGAAGTTTCTCAGAGATGGCAATGTCTAGTTTTTTGAGATGGAATATTTGTGGCTTCTAAAGCATTTTCTCAAAGATTTCTTTGTTGGGCCTATATATTGCAATCCATGTTGCTTATGACTGAAAGAGTAATTCATTTGTTTTGTCCCACAATCCATGTTTTTTTTTTCTTGTAGTGAGACCCTGCAGCGTAGCTCTAGAAAAATAGAAACATAGAAAAATAGAAGTTGATGGCAGATAAGGACCACAAGGCCCATCCAGTCTGCCCATGTTTTTTACTACCTTATAAATGTGCCATCGGCCTTTGCTCTGTCAATGGCCTATCTAGTCATACTCATCTGTATTGCTCCCTTATGCCTATCCCATGCCTGTTTGAAGCCCTGCACTGTATTCATATCCACCACTTCCTGAGGTAGGCCATTCCATGCATCCACCACCCTTCCTGTGAAAAAGAACTTCCTCACATTACCCCTTAATCGGCCTCCCTCTAATCTCATGCTGTGTCCTCTTGTCCTGCTATTTTTCATATTGAAACATGTTAGACTTCTTTCACCTTGTTAATGCCCTTAAGGTGTTTGAATGTTTCGATCACATCACCTCTCCTTCACTCTAGGGTATACATATTGAGTCCAGCTAATCTGTCCTCATATGTTTTCTGATGCAGTCCTGTACCATTTTGGTTGCCCTTCTCTGGATTCAATTTGTTAATGTCCCTGTGAAGGTGTGGCCTCCAGTATTGCATGCAGTACTCCAGATGGGGCCTAACCAGTGTCTTGTAAAGTGGGATTATTACCTCCCTCTTCCGATTTGTGATACCCCTACTAATACACCCTAACATCTCCCTAGCCTTACCTACTGCTTTAGTGGTCTGCTTCGATGATTTCAGGTCATTGGTGATGATGTTGCCCAAATCTCTTTCTTTTCTTGTGACTGCAGGCAACTCCTCTCCCAGCCTATAGGTGGCTTCAGGGTTTCTCTTCCCTATGTGCATGACCTTGCACTTCTTTGCATTAAACCCCAGTTGCCACTCTTCTGCCCATTTTGCTAGCTTATCCAGATCTTGCCTCATTCTGCCAACCCCATCTGGATTATCTACTCTGTTGCAGATCTTGGTGTCATCTGCAAACAGACAAACCTTACCCTCCAGTCCATCTGCAATTTCACTTATAAAGATATTGAAGAGGACTGGCCCCAGGACTGATCCCTGAAGTACCCCACTTGTGACTTGCATCTCTTCTGGCTGTTTACCCTTTACCAGCACTCTGTTTTCTGCCCATCATCCAGTATGCCACGCAGTTGACCAACTTCAAACCCACCCAGCTCATTAATCAGTCTTCCATGTGAAACAGTATTGAAAGCTTTGCCTCAGGTACTGACCAGAAGATCATCTCATAGATTTGTATTTGAAGCAACCAGGAGTATACATTTGTGCATCTATGAGAAGCAAAAAAAAAAGAAAAGAGTAAAACACATTCTAATTTAGGGGCACTGTTACAACGGAAGGTGCTGTTTCTTAATTATGTACTGTAGAGGGGTAGTCCAGGATGATACAGTATATCACCATCACTGGTAATATGTTTCCTGGGTTTCTGCAAATCCCCAGTCCATCCAGGGCAGCCATGTTGGATCAAGTTAAGCAATGGATGATTCCAATGCCATATAGTTCTACTGGAATAATGGGATTTTATTAATATCAGTTTTGCATGGTTCATCTGTCATTGAACCTGCCTTTTCCAGTATCCCTTTGAACCAGGAAATCCCTCAGTCACCTGCACCTTCTATTAAATATGGAGTTTTGAGAATAGATTATGTGTAGACTGAGTGTTCTAGTTCATTTAGTTTCCTTATTTTAGTTAATTTATTTTCTTTAGCTTTATTGTTTTGATACCTTGAAGATAAACTCTACCATACAAGTTCTGCAGCGGAGTATCAACAAATTCTTTCAGATCCAGTAGGCAGTAATGTGTATGTGACTGGGCGAAAGACAGAAGAAACACGCTGTATTCCTTCATTTATGTCACTGATGAAAATACTGAAAAGCACTGATCCCATGACTGACCCCTGTAGCACCCCTAATTATGATCTCCCTCTCTCCCGGCTTGATGCTGTTCACTATCACCCTCTGGTTGCTCCCCTCCAGCCAGCTATCCACCAGTCTAAAAATATTCTTCACTGCACCTAGATCTCCTAACTTCTTCCACAACACTTTGGGTGGCACAGAGCCAAATGTCTTGCTGAAGTCAAAGTTGAGTAAATTCCCTGCTTGGCATTTATCACTGCCCTAGTTATCCAGTCAAAGAATATTATCAGGTTGGTCTGACAAGACTTCCTTGCCATCAGATCATTCTTCATACTCTCGTGGAGCCCACTTTTCACCAGGCTGTCCAATAGGTCTTCCTTGACTAGCGCCTCTGCCAGTTTACCAACAATGGAGGTAAGACTTATGGGCCTGTAGTCACCCATTTACTTCTTATCTCCTCTCTTGTGGAACAACATCTGCCACCCTCCAATCTTTCAGTACCACATTTGACACTTGACTACAGTGGACTACTGAATAGCCCTGTTATGGTTTCAACCCATTCTGATGTCAGTTCCCTGAGCACCCCTGAGTTCATATCATCTGGCACTGGAGCTTTATCTATTTTTAGGGCTGCAAACAGTTTTCTAACCCTTTCTCCCATATTTATCACCTACCCCATTTCTGTGATCCTCCTTAAACTGGATGGCCATCCAAACTGTTGTATATTAAAAGAAGCACCATTACACTGTTCTTACAAACAAGTTTTCTGCTCTGACATTATGTCAAAAGGAAGTATCACCCCTTTCACAATATCATTAAGTGGCATTAAGTGGACACAGTGATCCTTTGGCCTGACCAACAACTTAGCAGCAGTTTTAAGCTATGCACAGTGAGGGTCACCATCAGGGTCATAAATTCTTCTTCACTGACACAAGTGTGTTTAGGAACAGGCTGGAACAAACTAAGAAGTAATCTGCATGGCCCTCACACCATCCTAATATTAGCCAATGGGCACACACAGTGCCATTCTGTCAGCAAAAAATGGTCAATGTCTCATGATCAGCCAGACATCCATGCCATAACCACTCACACTGCAGGAAGTACTCAATCCCAAGTGTTCTATGTGAATGTGAAGCACACCACCTGCCAATGCTACAGGTTAGGCTGCTATAATATTTATGGTGGCCCACATAATTATCATGCATATGGCATCTAAACCATTTTCTTTATACTTGTTGCATTGATATGTTATTGTTTGTTATCCTTTGACTGCTTCCCACTACACACAACAGGAAATGAAGTGATTCTCAGTTCTGTATGCTTTTCTTGGTTAAACCTTTTAAATAAATCAATTAAAATAATAAAATGGTTGCAGGACCATTGCTGAAATCCAGCCACCTCATTTGTCCAATCATACCACATGACAATTCTTTAACCCCAATAAACAACCTATATATAACTGCTTAAAGCATTTTTGTTTTACAGATACAAACAGATTAGTACATATCTGAATGAATCTGACTGCTGCTACAGTGGTGTCCACCATCAAGCTCCCACTGTCTAGTCAAATCAGTCAGTATCTGACTGAAGAACCATTAAGAACAGTCAACACCATCACTTTTCACTTGCCTGCCTTTATGCAATAGTTCAGTTAATCACTGGAGCCCACAGACTAAAGGGCTTATGGAGGCAAATACTTGCACAGCACTATTTCTGTACAATGACACCTGCATTAAAAGCTATGTATAGAGGTGTGCCAAAAAACCTTCTGTCAGTGGAATTTCTGTGAAAGTCAGACTTGTTCTGCCAAAGTGAGGAAACAAATTAGCAAGTTTTGCATAATGTCTGACTTAGAACGGTAAACAAAATGTGTAAACTGTGGATTATTCTATTAAACTGCAGAGAAAAAAAAACTCTCTGAAAAAACCTTTTATCATTGAAAACAATGACGGGTCTGGCATCATTACAAGGTTAAATCCAATATGCTGTGTTAGATAAAACACATTGTTTATGAACAATATATTTATCATTTAAAAAAATGAAGGTTCTACAATGAATTAAATAGATTACCAGTCAATTGACCATTGAATACTTATTTCTCGTAATCCATACAATGACGGAAAATTGTGCAAACATGTTGTAATCCATAAAAAAACCAGCCCGTTCCTCCCATTTAAAATATCCAGCAGCAATCACACAGACGCTTAGTCACCTGACATGTTTCTCTCAGAAGAGCTTGAGAAAGGTCAGGTGACTGAGCATCTGCCTGATTGTTGCTGGATGTATTAAATGGGAGGAACGGGCTGGGATTTTATGGATTACAACACGTTTGCACAATTTTCACCACTGTATGGATTACGGAAATAAAGGATTTCAATGGTAATCGACTGGTGAATTGTTTCTACTCCTTATTTAGCAGAACCTTCAGTTTTTGCACCATTTGCAGTTGTGGTGAGTGAATAGGAATTATTGGTTCTGTGTTAATGTGACTTTAACCCAGTTTTACAGCATATGCTGGTTTGGCCTTGTAGTGGTGCAGGTCCCGTCGTTTTCAATGAAAAAAAGGTTTTTTCATTTTACTATTGACTTGGCACACTCAATCCTTTGTGCTCCAGTTTCACTTTTGTACTTGTCAGAGAAAAAAAGTCTGCAGATCTGATCACTGAACTGAGGAATAATTGCATGTAGTTCGGAATAATTCATTAAACTGCAGAAAAAATCCTCAGAACTGATATTCCTCAGCTCATGTGCATTATTCTGCAGTTCAGCCAAAAAACAACAGGGCACAAATCTGCCAAACACATTTGAAATATTCTGATCTGGCTAATGGTGGAAGATCAGAAAATTCAGTGAAATTTCTGAATTTTCACAGAAGTACAGCGAAAGTCGAATTCACAGCCTTGCCCACCTCTAGCTGTGTAGATGATTTAGTATAGTATATTTATAGTAATTAAAAACTGTGAGACTAACCAAGTGACACCAATTATTACAACTAGTTATGACTGATGCAACATAACATTAGTATCATGATATAGTTAGCCATAATGGAACCTGCTGCTGGGCACCCCTGTATCTGCCTGCTATTAGGCAACTAATTAGACAGTTAACTGAAAGGCACCTTCTAGATTTAGAATTAGGAGACTGCCTGTAAACTTGCATTATGTCTGATGTAAAGTTAGCTGGCTGTGCATTCATGTATACCTGCCTGCTCTACAAAACTGTGCATTGCATTCCTCTTAATTTATATAACAGGTCAGAACACATTTTACTTAGCACACTTACTTTAGTTTTTGTATCATGGGAGGTAATGCACTCCCTGGGACTGAGTACACACTCCAGGGTGCAAAGGCCCTTGTCTAACATCTCATGTCACAATAGGACAAGCAGTGTATATCCATTCTCTTGATTATGCATGATCCCCAACAATGCACAGTCTGTTGTGTGTTAACCCCTTTGTAGTATAGATTGTCTTTACCACTTTAATATATGAATTTTAATGTAAAATCTTTATGGGCTTATTCCACATCAAGATAATTGTGACACCTTTAATCATTCTGACAAAACAATGGTAATAGTGCTTGACTTAGTCCTTCAGGTCTCTGCAGTTTCTTCATTGTCCTAATCTGAATAGTTGGTGTAGGTGTCATCATGATCTGCCTCTGACCTGGCACTTGTTTTCCTGATGGTCCCGTCAAATGCCTCAAGTTGCAAGGAGATGGTCATAGTGTCTATGCTCTTGCTGGTATGGTAACTGAGATTTAAAAAAAAATAGAGAACATGTCTTCAATAATTTAAAAAAGAAAGTTATTAAACAGTGTAAGTTAAAAAACAACTCCTTACTATAACTGATATTTTGATTTCATCTGAGACACTAATCAGGTACCTGAACCAAAACCTTTTCTTGTAACATGCTGAATATATATATATATATATGGGTTAATATCCCAGTACTGACACTGTAGTGCAGCATGAGAGGGGTGCTGCACTTCTGAGGTGCCGTCTTTCGGATGAGACGTTAAACCGAGGTCCCATCTGCCTGGATTGGTGGTAGTTCAGGTGGATGTTAAAGATCCCATGGCACTTATTGAAAAGAGTAGAGGAATTTCCCCGGTGTCCTGGCCAAATTTCCCTCATTCACTAAAAATACCACCAACAGCTTAGTCTGGTTCAAGGTCAGTTGGCATTCATCTGTATCCCCCTCTCCCCGGTCGTGCCGGAAAATAGGCAGGATTTGTCTAGTGCACTTACCCGGTCAACAAAAACTAAATAAATAAAAATAAATAAAATAAAATATGACAACATATTCTCAACTCTGAGTCTTAGAAATCTGAATTTAATCAACAGACAAACTGTGTGACTGAAGAGTAACCATTCCCTGTGAACAAAATGAAGGCATGTTAGTTTTAGTATACTTAGATAAAAATACAGTTGATCAAATAATTAAAAGTAAATCAATAGGTGTCTACAAAGTTAAAAATAACAGCAAGCTGAAAATAAAAAAAAACAAAAAAAAAAACAGCCATCCTAGACTCCTGCTATGACTCCTATCACTTCTGAGGGAGCTATTCATGCAGAAGGCCTCACTGAAAAGGACCATTTGGAGTGGCTCCACTTTTAACCTTGCAGTTCCACCCCACTGACATCACTGAGCTTGCTGGTCATTGCAGAAACCATGAACAGTAACACCTGGAATCAGGTCTGGCTCAGGGAAAAGGATCTGGGCAGGTTAGATGGCAGAAAAGTCTGAAGCAGTTATTTGTCTGCTCAGTAGCCAGTATCAGTTAATTGACAGTAGGAAGAGTTGTATAAACAGGTCTGCTTTTAATTCTGCATCCCCCACCTCCACTAAAGTAACTCAGCTCACTGGTCACTATGGCAACAACCAACAATAACACTGAACATCATGGAAAGGGCTCAAGGCAGAATAAATGGCAAAAAACATTTGAAGCAGTAGAAGGAGAGAACTCTAGATGGTATCAGTTCAGAGGCAAGAATTGTACAGGTGGCTTCACATTTAACCTTGCAGCCCCTTCCCACATTGGTATTACTCAGCTTACTGCAAGTCACAGTGACAACCATCAACAGTAAAACCTAATCATCTGTGCTGGACGAGGGAAAGGGCTTAGGGCAAACTAGATAGAAGAAAATATCCAGAACAGTAAGTAGCTGGAGAGCATGCCACACAGAATCAGTTCAGTGACAGTGGTAAATTAAGCACTGAATGATTTCTTTAGAAAAAGGATTAGTTAAATACATGCTCAGTGTATATGTTAAGGGGTTATATAAATGAAATACTTCCCTTTTTTTATTTAGTTGTTTAACCAGGAGTAGCACACTAAGCTCAAAGCTTTTTTACAGGAGCAACCTGAGAGCTCAGGGAAGTTAAGTGACTTGCTCAGGGTCACACAGTACGCAAGTGGAAGTTCTGGGATTCAAACCCAAATCTGGTCTGCTGAATGTCGCCAGATTTGTAGCTCAGAGCCTTAAACCACTGCACTATACTGCCTCCTTTTAACATGTACAAAGGCCTGCAGTGTTAAATAACTGAATGTTTATAGAGGAACTCCTCCTAAATTGTGGTCTCAACCAATTAACAGAAATATAAACATTCTCTACGTCTTGTCATCAAAAACCTGATTTGAGGGACAGGGCTGCAGTAGCTGGCAATAGCTGAGCTACAGCTAGGATTGTAGTCAGAGTAAGTTAAACATTTAATTGATCCTTTTATTAAAATGTAAGCTATGCTTACTTTAACTCCTCAGGATGGCAGCTCCTCTGCATGAGTTGACTGCCGGGGAGAAAATCTGCAGCTTCTCTTTCAGTCTGTATTGTTCAGGGCATTTTTTCTGTTTTCATTCATTACAGAAATAAATGGTGTGATGGAGCAAAACCTTTTATGTCTGCAGGCATACTGTGTGTGATGTTTATCAAAGCACATCAGACCTGTATACAGTATAACTACTTGTAGTTACATACCATATTATACAGTAAACTTTTTTTTCTGTACTCAAGGATCAGTGAAATAAACTGACATAACAGATTTTTTTTGGAGTGGGCTGGCATGATGTATATGACTTTTATCTAAGCAGATCAGACTTGCAAACAGTATACGTATAATGTTAGTTATAGTCATATATTATGCAGTTAGTTTTATTTCTGTACTCATGCATCCGTAAAATAAAGTAACAGCACATTTTCTTTTGTGTTTGGGCAGGCATGCTGTATGCGATATTCATCAAAGCACATTAAGCTTGCATGCTCACATATTTAAATAAACAAAGCACATATACACCAATTTTTTTCTGTACTCATAATGTAATGGCTGATTGGAGCCTGGGATGTAACTTTTTATTGATTGATTGATTATGCAAGTTTTAGGGCTTGTGGAAGTTAGGTGTTGGATTGAGAGCACCAGACACTGAAGCCCTCTGATTATCTACATAATATATACAGCAAGAATGCTCCAGTGCATGCTTTCCCACACTTTCTCACCAGAGTGCCTCAACTTTGCCATGGAGAGATCACCACATAGATGAAAATGTAATTCAGACATTCAGACTACATCTCTTTTTAGTCATTGTCCTACTTTATGAGACTGCCAGCAATGATGCCATTTAGTATCAGTTTTGGTGGTGGTCTTATGATGTGGACACCTGAAAAGTGGAAATTGGACTGAAATCACAACTAGTTTCACAAAGGCAACTGAACATCCCACAGGTTATAATAGCTTTAGCCACTACTGACCTTGGCTGAATTTCAATAAGTAACCTACAGGAAAGAGGATCCATAACCTGGCTCCAATCCACTGAGCCATCCAGTTCCCCCTACTCACTTTTTAACTGCTTGTCAAAGATGTTTGGCTTTGAGGGCTGTCATGAGATTTAGTAGATGGACAAGGCAAGACTCCTTAAGCCAAGATGGATATATTTTAGCTAATGGTAATAGATGTTGATATGTGGACAACCCAAACAATTGTTCCAGCTGCACTGAAAACTATTTTAAAAGAGACACTCACAGGAGGGCATGATAAGTTTTATATTGTAATTTCACTTAATTCTGTCCATTCTCTGATGTTTTGCTACCAAAACAACATGCATTCCTCAACTAGATGTAGTTTGGACCAGTCTTGTGTGCTTTCCTCACTAGTATGTTTTTGACATTTATGGCAAGGTTCTCACTCTCTGTTTTTTTATTCTGCCTGTAGTTTTCAGCTGTTTCAATGAGAATCTTAACATAGTAGTTCATGCCATACCTTCCAACACCCAGAAAACAGGATTGGCAGATTTAAACCTTGGGGTATACCAGAGTTGCAAAAATGCAGGATTTTGAAGACTTAAATTGTGATCAGATATTTGTCCTTGTCCAGTTGTGAAATGAGAGTTCACACTAACTTGGCAGGCTCAGCAACAGCAACCCCATACTCATCATCTAATTTATCCAGTTGCTGAAGCAGCAATCAGAATTATAGTATGGTTAGCAGCCTAGTGAAGCATCTAAATCCCATTTTCTATTAGTCTCTTTGCACTGGGGATGGAGACATGACTTCCACCATTTGCTGTATAATGTATAGAATAGTGGATGGTCACCCATCCACAACAAGGCTGTGTTTCCCTCGAGGGAGTTGATGACATCATTGAGACCTTGAGAGCGAAGCTCGAGAGGTCTCTCTGATGTCATCAACTCCCAAGAGAGAAACAGCCTTAGTCTTGGATGGGCGACCATCCACTGTTTTATATAGTGTATGGCTTAGGGCTTATTGTTGATGAACATTTTTTTGTTTCCGTTGCTGGCTTGTTTTACCGTCATGCTTCTCACTTGAGCATCTCCCCGCTCCCACTCACTTCAAGATTTGTCCCGCTCTTGCTGCCACTCGCTCCTGCTTCTCCCTGCTCCTGCTGATGCTTGTTTTGCTTGTTGCCACTTCTGCTCCCTCCGGTATCACCATTAGTACTTTTTAAAATAAAAAAATCACTTTTGTGACACGGAGAGATGGTAACTCCTCTTGCCAAAATGGGCAGAGTCCTCTACTTGCTGCTTGCTAAACTGCCAGCGCCATGTTTCCAGTATTTTTTTATGTCGAGCTTGTTGGTATGAGCCAATCAGAAGGCAGTTCAAAGCTAAAAGCTGTTGTACTATCATTCTGAATCACGTCGATAGTACAACAACTTTTTTGACCTTTAAACTGCCCTACAACAAGATTGATAAAGCCACCATTTTTCATCAACAATAAGCCCTAACCTTATACTATATAATCATTCTTGCCTTGTATTGTTCACACAGGTGCTGGAATATGTTCAGAACAGAATTCCAACAGGGTACTGTCTCCTTTTCCAGCTGAACTTGTTGTCAATTATTTTCTATTTGAACATCTCAAGACAAGCTGACATGATGGCATTTTGTTTGTTGTTGATAGCAGTTCCTCAATATTTGTCTCATGATGCAAAATTCCTGTAGTATGAGACTCAAGCACTTAGCCAAGAAGGGAATGTGTGTCACTTTTTACAGCTGCCTGGGCAGAGCTCTGCAGATGTATTGCTATGATTTTCTTTACTTGCGCTGTGGAAGCATGTGACCAGACCACTGTCCAGTGTGCTTCTTCAGTGCTCTGGCACAGTTTCCAGTTGTTGTGTTTATGTGGCCTTTCCCATCTGCTGGCCACATAAACACACCCACTTCACGGGGCACTTCTTTTTCTTCCACAACTGTGAAAGTAACGGCCACCGTGCAAACATGGCCACTGAATCAGACTGTCACGCATGTGCAGTTCTGTCATCACTGCCATCTTGAACATGGTGAACTATGGCGCTCATAGAAGTGCTCATTAAAAGCTCTGCACAGTCTTATCAGCTCTGATCAGAGTTTGTTTTCTCTTAGAACAGCTGTGATATCTAATACTTGCACCATTATCTGCTGCAACAAAGCCAGTGACTGTTAGGTTAACCACTGCTCAAATTTACCATGCTGTTCAGTAAGGATTTTAATACTCCAAACAGAAAAATACACTTTCTACAGCTGTGGTGCCCACAGTAAATCAACTACAATAAGTGCCACTCTCAGAAACTGTGGCACTCACTACATGGCAAGGAAAAATGCTGCTTGGCACAAAAGGATAATGTGTCAGAAACTTTTATTAAAGGTTAAAAGCCAACATGACAATACAGCCAGTCCAAGATCACACCTTAAAATCTTAAAGTGATATACACTTAATACGGACCACACATAATGAATTTGTCAGTGCTCAGCCACAAAAGGATCAGTATACAAACACATACTATTAAATAACATACTGTTCAAAAAACAGTGCTGCAAAGAAGGACGACACTGGAAACTGTGCTGCAGAGTTCTAAGTAGTACTCTTCAAATTTACTCAAAGTGAAATTCACCCAGCACTCCAGCAATCTGCTATTTCACTAACAAAGTGGAGCCCCAGCACCTCAGCAACTTCCCTTCCAAACCCCTGTTGCATGGGCATTTGTATTTATCTTGTGTTTGTATATTTTCTGTTTTGTTCTATTAAAAAAATATATATATATATATATATATATATATATATATATATTTGGCAGTAATTAGTTAGAATTTTGCCCATGTTATAATTTTGTTTTGTTCATTTGGAATTGGCATTATTACGTATTCTTCCAAAAAGTGTACCATTTTATTTTAATTGTGCTGAGATCATACTCATATTTTATTAATTGATTTTAATGCTTGATGTTATTATGTTATAATTTGATTTATATGTATTATTGGATTTATATTTGATGTTATGGTTTTAATGTGTTCAGCACCGTGGTATGTTGAGAGGCGCTTTATAAATAAATTTATTATTATTATTATTATAATTATTATTATTTTGCCTGTACAAAGATGCACATTGTTTTTAGTGTTAGCATATCTTGTTCTTGTTCATGCATAATAAATTTCTTTTTTATTAAATCTCTATACTACACAGCTATTGTTATTTCTCTTTCTGCATCTTTCCAAAGATGTTGTCATTTATGTTTTGATAATATTTTCTGTAAGTAGGATAATCAATTAGTATTAATTTGGTCAATATTCTGTTTTTCTTTTTACTCAAGGCATAATAATGAAAGTTTATTTTCTGGGTTAATTATTTTTAACCAGTAATTTATTACACAGATTCCTTTAATGGCATTTGTTTTTATTTTACCCAACTCTGCCCTGACCATTGCATTCACTGTAGAATTTAACACTTTTAACAGAGCTTTATAATAATACATTAGATGGTTTTCCAGTATATTACATCCTCTTACTTCAGATCCTCACACCTCTCCCCCATAGAGTAGATCCAGATTTATTTTTGCTTCTGCAGCTTTGAGGGCTGGCACTATGGTATTCCCTACAAACTGATAATTAAATCTGAGCAATGCTTTAGCAATAACTTTAGCTTTAATACATTGCTCTTTTAGGTGTTCAGTCCATTTGGCGCTGAATGTAATTTTAATATCTAAGTACATATATTCTTTTTCTTTTTCTACTAATTAGTTGTTTATATATATTTTAGTTTTATATATGTTTGTGGTTGTAGGTCCCAATAACCATTATTTTTGTTTTATTAAGGTTTATTTTTAGTCCCAAGTGTCTACATTTTTGGGTAAATACATAAATTATCTTTTGCAATCCCGATCATGATAATACAAAGAAAATAATGTTATCTGCATATGCCAGTGAAATAATTATTTGATTATTTATGCTTAGGACATCTAAATTATCTATTTCCTCATATTCCAATAAAGAGTTAATATATATGTTGAATAGGGATGGTGCCATCAGGCAACCTTGTTTAACCTGTCTGCTAGTTGAAAAAAATTCAGTTAACTCTCCTTTATTATTATATCTGATCTCTGTGTGTGTATCAGTATACAACAGATAAATAGGAATCAAGATTGATGGAGGAAGATTCTTTTTTATAAGAATTTCCCAAAGGGTATTTCTAGTAATAGAATCAAATGCATGGGAAAAATCTACATACAGAATTAATAATCGCATTCTTCTTATATGTATACATTTTTCTATTAAATGAGAGAAACAGAAAATATTATCAATGGTCAAAAGGTGCTCTGTAAAGCCAGCTTGAAAAGGAGATAGAAAAGAATTAGCTTTTATCCACCACGTATGTTTGTCCAATAAAATTCTGGCAAAGATTTTCAAAGAAATATCTATAAGACTAATGGGTCTAACATTGCTAGGGTCATAAACAAATCCTTTTCTATGTATAGGCATGATTATGTTATTTGTCCACTCTTTAGGAATGTATCTATAGCATAAGCATGAGCAAAAAAAATCTGTCAAAATGGAAATCCAGAATTCACTGTTTTTTTTATAAATTTCAGGGGGTATAGTATCATGACCAGAGGGCTTGTTATTCTATAATTTTAAAACTGCATTTTCCATATTTTGCTGTAATGGTGTGGGTACTACAGATGGACAAAACACAAATTTAAGGTGCAACCCACCTAGATAAGTGGGAAGTTTATTAAAATATATCACTTTCTTAAATCAGGCACCTTTTTCCAGCATTTAGCTTTGATGGTTTAGGTTGTAAGTGAAAACCAAATAGTTTACTACTGTCATAACAGAACGGGGAATAATCATCTAATTTCAAGAATTAGAACCTTCTTCTTCCACTGATCAGAAGTTACTGACCTCCTCTCTCTGTAGGCCAGCTTAGGTATAGGTTTTTATACCCTCCCACCTGATCATGTGCTCTAGTCCCAGATTTTACAGATACAAAATTTTAGAAACAGAATTAAACACAAGAAGAGCCATATTAGAGTCATACCATAGTGATAACAATTTTACTAACATCATCATTTGTGAAAAACATTCTAAACCCATAGTTTGATATCATTAATGACCATTCCTTAAGTTTGGACAGTATAAAAAGAGCCCACTAGGGGCCGCCAGTTCCCTATAATCCAGGAACAGAATGTTGCAATCTCTCCCCACAACCAGAGCTCAGGACAAATTCTATGTTCAAAAATGTCTGCCAGGCTTAAGGTATGGTCTAAAATAATTATTTTAATTATTCCTTTTATTTGATAAGTAAAGGATTTGTGTGGCATTAGGAGGAAAGACTTCATGAAGAAGAGGTTTTAAAGCTTTTCATGCAATCAGCTTTTCAGGCACAGAGTTAAAAACCTCTTACAAGACTGAACTTATGCTATCTGCCTGTTTGAACTTGTAATAAAATTTCTTCCTAGGTCTGCTCTACTCAAACTGGAATCCTTTCCTTTTAGTCCTAGCCACAGTAAAACAGCATAACTCATACTGAAGTGTGTTAAAATGAAACAGAGACAAAACACTGTTATTTCTGTCGGTCTAAGCCGTCGGCTGAATCTTTCCAAGCCGTCGGCTTAGCGTTTCACTCTTTGACTGAACCAAACTTAGAGAGGCTAACTGCTTTCTTCCAAAGGAAGGTAGAATGTGATTTTAAGTAAAAAAAATGTCCTTTAGGATGTATAGTAAAGGTTGCAGTCTTTTTGAATGCAAACCGGAATCTTTATTTAAGCTGCATGAACGTGCGCACACTCGCACAGTCGCGTAGGTTTAGTGAACATTCGAGCAGCTAAATCAGGAGATGCTGCTACTCTTAGGGGCTATCTTGAGGCATACTGGAGTCCAATTTCTCTTACCCAGAGGATATTTTTCCATTCTACTAAGCAGAGATATTTTGAGAACATTTGCTAAAAGCTAGCAATGTATACACAAATAAAAATATCTCTCTTTCTTCCAGAGAGCAACTCTTGTATAAACTCCACAAGGGTTTTATGCACAATTTTACTATTTTGAAAGAAGGAAAAAAAGGCAGGGTAAGAAATACAGTATGGGGTTCTTTTAATTATAAGGAGGTGGTCTGCCTCCTTATATAGAAATATAGGGATAGCTCCAGCAGAAAGAAGATAGATGGTTGCAACCTTAAACTATAAAGAAGAAATTGTACATTATGTGCGTGACAGGTAATGGCCCTGTCACATTTACCACCCCTAGAAAAAGAGGAATCATATCATAGAAACAGAGTCCTCTTTCAAATACCCCAAAGGGGGTGGAACTCCCACCCTTCCACACTCAGGAGTTCCATCCCAGGGCCCCTTTTACATCTATATACTGACATCAAACAGATCAGTCCCATACACACCCTGGGATAATGGATACCTAATTGATAATGTTCATACGACAAACTTTAGGACTTACAGTATGAGTTACATGGTCCAATCCTCTATTTTCTGAGGGTTGGAGGAGCTCTGGCCCACCCATTTCCAAAAGCTCCATCTCAGGGTCCCAGCATACTAGAGCACAAAGGTGCTATACAACAAAAACAACAACAAAAAACTAAGACACTTAACATATTACTATCACCCTGAGATCCATCTACTTTCTATGCTCTACATTCTATGTATTTATTCATACCTTTCTAAGTAATTTTTCATCTTCACTTGGTATATTTTCAACCTCTGCCCCATATCAGGATAAATAATCAGCATTCTTGTGTTCAGGTCTTTTCCTATGTACAACTTTAAACCAGTATGGTTGTAATGCTAAATACCACCTCATTATGTGGGGAATTTTCTCCTTCATTTGATGTAACCAGCAAAGGGGGTTGTGGTCTGTAACAACAGTGAATTCTGATCCCCAAAGATAATATTTAAGGGCTTCTAGGGCCCATTTAAGGGCCAGACACTCTTTCTCCACTGTTGTGTATTTACGCTCTCTTACATGTAACTTCCTACTCATGTAGACTACAGGATGTTCCTCCCCATCTATAACCTGTGTGAGAACAACCCCTAAACCTACCCCGGATGCATCAGTCTGCACTAAAAAGGGCTCTTCAAAATCTGGGCTTCTTAAAACTGGATAGGCACATAGAGTGGCTTTGATTTGTCTAAATGCTTCATCGCATTCTTTTGTCCACTCCACTTTATTTGCATATTTCTTTTTGTTTAATTCTGTCAGGGGTCCAGCTATAGACGAAAATCTTGGTATAAAGCGAAAGTAATATCTGGCTTGTCCTAGGAAGGAACAGACTTGTTTCTTAGTCTGAGGGATTTCACATTGTGATGCTGCCTCCACCTTACTAACCTCAGGCCAGATGACCCCATTTCCAATTATATACCCCAGGTACCTTGTTTCCGTCTGTCCTAGGCTACATTTGTTGGGATTAATGGTAACCCCTGCCCTTTTTCATGCTCCAATAACCTCTACTAGATGGCCTATGTGTGTTTCCCAATCTGTAATAAATACCACTACACCTTCCAGACAGGCTGCAGAAAATGAAGTATAGGGCTGAAGTGTTTGATCCATAAAGTGCTGGAATGTGGCCGGCGCTCCGTGTAGGCCAAAAGGCATCATTAGAAATTCAAATAAGCCCACAGGGGTACTGAAAGCAGTAATTTCTCTAGACCGAGGGGTAATGGGTATCTGCCAGTACCCTTTTGGGAGGTCAAAGGTAGATATATATCTGGCACTTCCTAGATGATCAATAATATTGTCTATCCGGGGCATGGGATATCTATCAAAAAGGGAAGCGGCATTCACCTTGTGGAAGTCTAAACAAATGTGAATACCTCCTTCCTTTTTATTGACTATTACCATGGGTGAGGACCAGGCACTATTGGAGGGTTGTATTATTGCCAGTTGTTCCACGACCCTTACCTCCTGTATTGCTTCCTTTCTTACCTGTACCAGTAACCGACATGGTTTCTGATGAATGGGGATACTCTGGGTTAATCTGATCTCGTGCTGGATGCCTACCACTTGACCAGGTACACTGGTAAATGTGTCAGCATATTTATTTAGCAACTGTTGTAGCTGTGTGCATTGTGTTGTAGTCAGTGTAGGATTCATTTGTACTTCTTGAATTTGACCCCTATGTTCCAGTCTCTCATATGCTATGTCTAGCTCAGACTGTTGGGGTTCTGTTTGTATATAACCACTCAGATTAACTTCCTTGGGTCTCTCATGCCACAGTTTTAATAAGTTGGCATGATATATCTGCTTACTATTTCATCTGTGTGGCCTATGTATCTCATATGTTACTGGCCCTACCTGCCTAATGACACTGAAGGGCCCCTGCCACTTCATTAATAATTTATTTTCACTGGCAGGTAGGAGAAGCAACACTTGGTCCCTTGTGACAAATTGTTTATGTCCCATTCCAGTATCGTAATATCTCTTCTGTTGGGCCTGTTTGTCACTCAATGTTTGATGAGCTAGCGTAACATATCTTTTTAAACATTGTCATAGAGCCATCATATATTCTAGGACACCCTTTTTTCCTATCTTTGTGTTTTCTTCCCAAGACTCTTTAACAACATCCACTGGACTCCTGGGATTACGACCATAAAGAAGGGTAAAAGGGGAGTATCCTGTGGAGGCCTGTGGCACTTCTCTGTATGAAAACAGAAGATAGGGTAGGAATAAATCCCAATTACTACCTTCTTCATTAACATATTTTTGTAACATTCTTTTCAAGGTTTGAATAAACTTTTCTGTCAAACCATCAGTTTGAGGGTGGTAGGGGGAGGTTTGTATCACTTGGATGCCCAGTAACCTATATAACTCCGACAGCATTACCGAAGTGAAGTTAGTTCCCCTTTCTGGTAATATCACTTTTGGGATGCCCACTCTGCTGAATACCTTTGCAAGTTCTTCGGCCACTCTCTGAGCTGTAACTGTTCTCATAGGTATCACCTCTGGGTAATGGGTAGCATAGTCACAAATGACCAATATGAATCGGTTGCCTTTAGAGCTGGTCTCCAGGGGTCCTGCAACATCCATGGTGATCCTATCAAATTGCTGGCTCACTAAAGGGATGTTTTGGAGGGGTACCATATCCTTTTTGCCTATTCTTGCAACCTTTTGACATTCAGGGCAACTCTGTACGTACTCCACTACCATTTCATGTATCCCAGGCCAATAGAAATGATCTAAGATCCTTTTTAAGGTGGTATCCCTCCTAGAATGCCTGGCTAGAGGAATATCACGGGATAGTTGTATTATCCCTTTCTGAAATTTCTGTGGTACAACCAGTTGTAATACTTTATTCCCATTTTTGGGATTAGTATATTCTCTATATAGAATATTGTTCAACAGTAGATATTTGGGGGTCCCATCATTGTTATCTTTTCCAATCTGTAAAAAAAATTGGTTAAGTGATTCATCATGTTTTTGTTCTTTAGATATAGTCTCCGGCCCACAACTCATAAGTCCATTAAACCTTTGATCTCGCCAGTCCTTTTTATTGTTTCTTTTTTCTGTCTTCCCTTTTCGTGATTTCCCCAGGGCCTCAAATAGTTCGTCAGAAAAGGGAAACACCAACTCCATCTGTTCATTAACCTGTTTGGTTTGCGATCACTTAGATACCACTACCACAGTTGCCAATTCATTTTTTCCATCAATTTGGAAAAGTCCGGATGGTCTTGACCTATAATCATTGGGATGGGCAAATAAGGTACCACTCCAACTGCCATCTCATTGGTAGTACCATTTATAGTCACTTTCATTGGGGCAGTAGATTAAAAATGTGTATCTCCATGGATACAAGTAACCATGGTCTCTCCTTCCATTTTCTCTCTCCCTTCCACCAGGTCAGCTCGTACCAGAGTTTGTTGACTCCCAGAGTCCAACAGTCGTATGATCTTATGGGGTCCCATTTTAACTGTTGTGATGTATGGGGCCCAGCTGGCTAGGTCCAATGTCCAAAATCCCTTTTAACTGTTGGGCAATTTCTAATAACATGTCCCTTTTTTTGCAGCCGTGACACACTGCCTCTGACAGGGGTATTCTCTCCCTCTTTTCTTTTCTTATATCTGGCTTATTTCTGTAAGTATCAGAAGAAAAAGTATTTCTTACCAGAACTGTAACAGGTGTGTGGGTAGATCCCCCTGTATATCTTCCCCGTGATGGTCTTGCTACTAGGAAGTCCTCTGCCAATTCAATTGTTTTTTCGTCTCCTTCAGGCTTGTGCTCCCTGACCCAAAGTTGTACATCCTGGGGAAGAATTTTAATAAATTGTTCAATAGTAATGGTCTCCATTATCTGCTGGATGGCCTTACTCCCTGGCTGGAGCCATCTGTCACTAAGGTCTTTTAGGCTTGCATATACCTCCCATGGGGCATCTGTTGACTGCATCCTCAAGGAACAAAAATGCTGACTGTATGTCTCAGTGTTAATGTCGTATCTCCGGAGTATCTCTTTCTTCATATGATCATAGTCATCAGCCACTTGAATGGCTAAGTGGCTATACATGACCTGTGCTCTTCCAGTAAATTGAGGTTCAAGTTGCACAACCCACTGTTTCCTTGGCCGTCCACATGTTTGAGCTACCCTCTCGAATGTCATTAGGTAGGCCTCAATATCATCTGTGTCTTGCAAATGGGCTAGTTTAATGTGTTGTGGGGCTTGGGGTTGTTCTGCATGCTCCATCCGGATAGCTTGTAACACTCGCATAGTGTCTGCCCATTTGGCATCCTGACATCTTCTATCAAGTTGTCTTTCTTTATCCAACTGGACCTGTCAGACACATAGCCACTTCAATAGTTCACCAACATCCTCCATCGGTGCCTGTTCCATATAAGAGGCATCAACATCCTTCTCTAAATCCTCTGTTTCCAATGGTTGCTCAGTTGGAAATACATCTCCAGGGTCACTATGCTCCTCCTCAGATTTCTCAGATGGTTGTCTTTTTATCTTTTATACACATCAGGTAATCGAGTCAGTAATTGGGCCCCTGTCTGGGCTGCCATCTGCCTCATGAGAGTGCCTTGTATTTGTCCTCTAGCCACCATGTCCACCGTGGGTATCAAAAAGAAAAACCTGCCACTTCGTCTCCCTTCCTTGTCTTTGACAAAAAATACAGCAGCAGTAATCCCACATCTGACACCAACTGTAATGGTGTGGGTACTACAGATGGACAAAATGCAGATTTAAGGTGCAACCCACCTAGATAAGTGGGAAGTTTATTAAAATATATCACTTTCTTAAATCAGGCACCTTTTTCCAGCATTTAGCTTTGATGGTTTAGATTGTGAGCAAAAACCAAACAGTTTACTATTATCATAACAGAAGGAAAAAAAATATTCTAAATTCAAGAATTAGAGCCTTCTTCCTCCACTGATCAGAAGTTACTGACCTCCTCTATCTGTTGGCCAGCTTAGGTATAGGCTTTTATACCCTCCCACCTGATCATGTGATCTAGTCCCAGATTTTACAGATACAAAATTTTAGAAACAGAATTAAACACAAGTAGAGACATATTAGAGTCATACCTTATTGATAACAATTTTACTAACATCATCATTTGTGAAAAACATTCTAAATCCATAGTTTGATATCATTAATGACCATTCATTAAGTTTGGACAGTATAAAAAGAGCACACTAAGGGCTGCCTGTTCCCTATAGTCCAGAAACAGAATGTTGCAATCTCTCCCCACTACCAGAGCTCAGGACAAATTCTATGTTCAAAAATGTCTGCCAGGCTTAAGGTATGGTATAAAATAATTATTTTAATTATGCCTTTTATTTGATAGGTAAAGGATTTGTGTAGCATTAGGAGGAAAGACTTAATGAAGATGAGGTTTTAGAGCTTTTCATTCAAGCAAGTTTTCAAGCACAGAGTTAAAAACCCCTTGCAATACTAAGCTTATGCCATTTGCTTGTTTGAACTTGTAATAAAATTCCTTCCTAGGTCTGCTCTACTCAAACTGGAATCCTTTCCTTTAAGTCCTAGCCACAGTAAAACAGCATAACTCGTATTGAAGTGTGTTAAAATGAAACAGAGACAAAACGCTGTTATTTCTGTTGGTCTAAGCCGTCGGCTGATTCTTTCCAAGCCGTCGGCTTAGTGTTTCACTCTTTGACTGAACCAAACTTAGAGAGACTAACTGCTTTCTTCCAAAGGAAGGTAGAACGTGATTTTAAGCAAAAAACCATCCTTTAGGACGTATAGTAAAGGTTGCAGTCTTTTTGAACACAAATCGGAATCTTTATTTAAGCTGTACGAACGTGTGCATGCTCGCACAGTCACATAGCTTTAGCGAACATTCGAGCAGCTAAATCAGGAGATGTTGCTACTCTTAGAGGCTATCTTGAGGCATACTGCAGTCCAATTCCTTTTACCCAGGGGATATTTTTCCATTCTACTAAGCAGAGATATTTTGAGAACATTTGCTAAAAGCTATCAATGTATACACAAATAAAAATCTCTGTTTCTTCTAGAGAACAACTCTTGTATAAACTCCACAAGGGTTTTATGCACAATTGTACCATTTTGAAAGAAGGAAAAAAAAGGTGGGGGAAGAAATACAGTATGCAGGGGTGGAGTTCTTTTAATTATAAGAAGGTGGCCTGCCTCCTTATATAGAAATATAGGGATAGCTCCAGCAGAAAGAACATAGATGGTTGCAACCTTAAACTATAAAGAAGAAATGGTACATTATGTGCGTGACAGGTAATGGCCCTGTCACACTTGCTCATACAAAATTAATGGTTCATATATGTCCTCCACTAATTTAATAGTGGGGCATATTGCTTCTACTAATTCCCCTCTGTTAAACATTTTGCTGAAATGTATAATTCAATCTTCTCTGGAAACAAATATGGCAGGCAATGGAGAGTAAGTGTTACAGCCTTTTGATACTAAGTCCCCATTTTTTTTTTATCATTTTTGTTACAATATTTATTTTCTCTGTAAATGACCTTCATAATATCATCATTTAGTTGACTTAAACACTTTTCCATTATATTCCGGTTTATCAAATCTTGAGTAATTATCTCATTAACTCTTTCTTCCCCAAAATCAAAAATCTCATCCATCTCCACACTGGTAACTTTAGATCAAAGAAGTACCCTTTTACCATGTATTTCCAAGTTTACCTGGGGGCATCTATTTCAGGGACTATATTTTCCCCCTTATTTAACTCAACCATTAGTTCCAGAGAGGCATGGTCACTTTCGGCTGTAGTTGTAATAATCAGTTTATGGAAATATTTATCATTTTCAGGATTACAAAGAATATAGTCAATTAAACTTTGACATTGTGAGGAGGAATAAAGTTGTGTTTCCAACCAAATGTCCTGGGAGTCTTCCATTAAGGATTAATAAACTATTTTCCTGTATTAAATTCTGTAATTCCAGTCCATTGTCATTTGTATTTCTGTCCATGCTGTTTCTTGGTTTACATTCACTTAAATCAACATCTGTTTTCAGTATTCTAAGATTATCATAAATTGCTATTCTGGAATTAAAGTCCCACACAACAATTATGATTCCTTGTGGCTATTTTTTTTAAATAGCATCTTTATCTTTAGAAAGATTTATCCATATTCTTTTTATGTCCCTTTTTACATTAGAAGGTGGGATGTATACATTTATAATATTATATAAATCCCTTCTCCAATTAATCACACTAATTATATAATTTGTATTCTTTATAAAGACTTCCTTAATTGATATTTTCCAATCGATTTTAACATATGTTGTTAGACCACCCCTAAATCTTCCAATTTATTTTTTTTTTTGACTTCAGGGCATGAAATGCCAGATAGCTGTTCAGGTTTACAGGTTCTTACACCCATGTTTCCTGAAAGAGGATAATATCAAATCCATTTATAAACTGCATCAATTCATTATCTATTACTTTTCCAGCTATGCCTGCAATGTTCTATAGTAAGAATTTTTTTTTACCATTATCCATTGTATTACAGCTTTGATTCTGCATATTACTATCATTTTTCTATAGTTACATATTTTGAGAGTTTTGCTTCATTCTTTGGTGTTCTTTGTTTAGGGTATTCATAACAATTAATAGGAAACTTGCCTTATCTAGTTTCTCTGTCCCTTGTAGTTATCTCTCTGTAATTTGCTTTGAAATGCATGTTAAATTGATCTGGGTTCCCATCCCTATAGGGTACACTCTCTTAGCCTTCTGTATTTGATAGTCTTCTATCTCAATTGCCATGATTCCTGCTAGGAGTGCTGTAACAAATGACTTTAAAGCATCCTTATTTTCCCCACGCAACTCATCAATTTCAAATAGTGATAGAATATATGTTTCCTTACTCTTATTTATTTCCTCTGTTTTATTTTGGGAAAAATCCATTTTAAGTGTGTAAGTATTTCAGCAAAATTTTCATATACGATCTCATCAGCCCTAATTTCCTCCTTTTTCTTTATACCTTGGATTGTTTTCCAGGTTAAAGGAGATTGGACCTCTAGCCCTAGAGTGTGAAGACTTTGTTATTTACACCAGGTTTTTTTGCCATCTCCATGTCAGCCAACATGTTACAAATTGGTATTTCCTCATCTGATTCATCTCTATATAAAAAAAAACATGTCTTCAGAGTTAATTTTCACCCCTAGTTCAGCATTAAAATATATTCCATGAGTTCTTTTAGGGTTTCCAGAGATTCATAATTGTTTTGATATATTCCTTTTAACCTTGTAGTAGCTTCTTTCCCAGATAAATTTCTATTACTCTGTGAGTTATCCCTTGTGCTATTTGCTCTAGTTTTATTAGAGGTTTTATTTAGAAGATTTTATGATATTTCTTGTATCTCTTTACATTTTTCCTTTGATTCTTCTTTCTTTTTTCTATCATTATTTTGTTTTGAGGGGGGAATCATCATGCAAGCAGCAACGTGGTATCCTTCATCCCTTTTCATAGTAGTAGTTGGTTTTAATCCTTTTTTTCTCGTGTTGTTATTTTTGTTCCTGCTTTTACCCTTTGCCTTTTTTCTTGTTCTTTGTTCATTATTACTTACTTTTGGTGTATTTGGTATAAGCACTGTTGAAAAGGATAGCCTCTGTTTGCCTATATGTTGCTCTAGATCATTAATTGTGTTCTTTAGTGACTCCAGATGATCCATAATTAAATGAGGGAATCGATGGAATTTTCCTTTTATATCATTCAGTGCTTCAAGGAGAACTATATTAGCCATCACTCGAGGAGCTAAGGCTTTTACAGTGTATTTGGATAGTGTATTTGGGCATTGTGCCAGAAACTGTAAATCCACAGCTATTTGTTCTACCTCCTTATCCAAGTTTTGGAAGACAGCATTTGGTGATCTAGCTAGGACTGAGTTATTCTTATCAGAAGTTCCTGATGCAGCTAAGATTATCGAGTTTCCTGACAAATCTAGAGGACTAAATTGGTCCATTTCTGTAAGTTCTCTATTTGCTAAATCCTTATTTTCTTGATCTATTTCTACTTGTACTAAGAGGTTGCTACCTTCATTTTCCTTTATATTTATTTTCCCTATTTTTTATACCTTCTGTCTGTCTGGTTTAGTGGTCTTTATATCCTCTTTTTTAGGAAAACACATTGCATTACTTTTTGAGAAGTTCTGTCTTTAACATCATTATGCAGCTTTAAATGCTTGCTTCCCCTTTTCCATTCCTGCCTTCTTTAATTACAGTGTAGGTAATTCCATCTCTTTAATTGGTATATTCTGTATACTGTGTTCATTGCAGCTTCTCTCTCTCTCTCTCTCTCTCTCTCTCCCCTTTATTACTGACCTTACTTGTTTCCCTCATTGTCTTTTTATTTTCCTCTGATGTTGATTTTTAAATTGTCCTTTTTTGTTTTCCTCTGGCATTTGGGAATTGTTCCATTTTTGTGGAGTTTTAGTTTTTGGAGTTTTGGTTTTAATTTCCAGCATGTGATCTACCTGTTTGTTTGTTTTTTCTATTAGGGTGGAGGTAGTGGTTGCTAAGTCTCCCTTAAAGACACATTCTTTGGGGGTTTATCCATTTTTTTAACACTTTCTGTGAAATCTGCACTATTTTGCTACTTCTTATGTTCATTTTGTCAGGTAGTGAAGATACACAGAAAAATATATGCAGTTATATAATTATTATATCAACACAATATAAAAACTGACAGATACATAAACAGCCCCCCACAAAAGTACAAATGGAGCAACCACTATTGCCCCATCCAGTGTCTTTACTTTGTAATTTTCTTCTCCAGTTCCACCACAGAGTGAAGTAGAGAGAGAAAAAAAGAAGAAAAAAGTTCACCAGATGTGAGGCCCAACCCTGGCCATCAATATGATCTTCCTGAATGTTGGGAATCAAAGTTCTTTCTTTTCCTCTACTTTCCACTTCCCTTTTAAAGCACCAGCATCTGTCTTTCATTTTCTAATGTCCTTGCCAGTACAAACATTATCTAAAAAGTTTCCAGTAGAGTCTTTGCTCCACTTGCTTCTCACTGCAGTTATTTATTTTAGCAGTAATTTATAAGAAAGAGTACAAGAAGAGGTGACACTTCAAAAATAAGGAAACCCACTTCCACTCATTACTTACTGTAAACTTCCACTCCCCAAGAAAAGAAAAAAAAAAGAAGGGGAAAAGAAAGAAAAAGTATATCTGTACAAGAGAGCCTTTAATTTAGTAATTTTACTTCTAAAACTTGATAAGTATTTTGTGAATCCTATGAATTTAATTTTAACAGAGCCAAGTCATTCTTATACATTAGAGTAGGAAAACCATGTACCTGCATTTGTAGTTTCTTGATTTTAAATTAATTAATTCTTCTTCCAATGCTCAGATCTAATCTGACTAAAAGATAGCAGCCAATACTTCTTCCTCATTCGAGCCTAGTATTTTTTTAGTAGTTTAGCCAAATCACAGCTGTTTCTATTTCCCTGTTTTGGATATGCTTTAAATATGCATCAGGAACAAATGCAAGTGGCCACCAGCTTTAACCTTCCATCTGTATCAGTTGAATCCTTTAGGCTCTGTTATCTGCAGAAATATCAGCCAGAGATAACTTAGCAGGCTCTAAAAAATGTTAACACTCTATGGTAAAAACTGCATGTGTAGGTTACTGGACAAGAGTGAAGCAACGTGTTTCAACAAAGGATCAGATCAAACTGATCCCACTCCACCATGACCAACTTTTATTACTGCACATTAATTGATAGCACAGGCTTCAGATTTAACCAATTATCCAATTAACCAGTTAACTGGAGAAAACTTAAATTGAGAACCCAGCCAGCTCTTGTGTTTCTACTTATAGCGCTATCAAGTCTAATGTTGAGCAGCTGGATCACATAGAAACATAGAAACATGGACTTTGACTGCAGATAAGGACTGCTTGACCCATCTAGTCTGCCCATTTCCCTACCTACAGGATAGGCCGTAGATCCTAGTTAACCAACAACCTATTTCTTCCTACCCCCCATAAGAATTGCCTTATGTCTGTCCCATGCATTCTTGAATTCTCCCACAGTTTTAGACCCCACAACCTCCTCAGGAAGGCTGTTCCATGCATCCACTACCCTCTCTGTGAAATAATACTTCCTCACATTGCCCCTGAACCGCCCTCCTTCTATCTTTAAATTGTGTCCCCTTGTTCTTGCAAGTCTCTTTTTCTGAAAGATGCTACCCTCTTGGACTTTGTTGATTCCACTGAGGTACTTAAAAGTTTCTATCATGTCCCCCCTCTCCCTTCTTTCCTCAAGGGTATACATATTAAGCTCCTTTAGTCTATCCTCAACGCTTCTCTTGCAGACCCTGCACCATTTTAGTTGCCCTCCTCTGGACTACCTCTATCCTGTCTATGTCCTTGTGGAGATGGGGTCTCCAGAACTGGACACAGTACTCCAGATGGGGTCTCACCAACTGTCTGTACAGAGGGATAACAACTTCCTGTTTTCTGCTGCTGATACCTCTCCCTATACATCCCAGTATACCTCCAGCCCTCCCTACTGCCTTCTCACATTGCTTGCTAACGTTAAGTTCATCTGATATGATTACCCCCAGGTCCCTTTCCTTTTTTGTTGTCGTTACTACCTCCCCACCAATTGTGTATTCTTCTCCTGGGTTCTTGTTTCCTAGGTACAATATTTTGCACTTCTTTGCATTGAATCCTAGCTGCCATACTTCTGACCATTCCTCCAACCTTGCCAAGTCCCTTTTCATCCTTTCCATGCCTCCTTGTGTATCAACCCTGTTGCAGATCTTTGTGTCATCTGCAAAAAGGCATACTTTTCCTTCCAGTCCCTCTGCAATGTCACTGATGAAGACATTAAAAAGGACTGGACCCAATCCTGAACCCTGCGGTACCCCACTAGTAACCTCTCTTTCTTCAGAGTGGACTCCATTTACAATTACCTTCTGTGTCCTGTTGTGCAGCCAATGTTTTATCCAGGCTACCACCCTGGGACCCACTCCCAGGCTGGTTAATTTGACTATTAATCTTTTGTGTGGGACTGTGTTAAATGCCTTGCTAAAGTCTAGGTAGGCCATGTCCACAGCCCCTCCCTGGTCTACTACTTTGGTCACCCAGTCAAAGAAATCTATTAGATTCATCTGACATGACCTTCCCACTGTGAATCCATGCTGCCTTGGAACCTATGCTCCACTGGCCCCTAGGTACTCAACTATTCTTTCCTTCAGAAGTGACTCCATCACTTTCCCTACCACAGAGGTCAGACTGACAGGTCTGTAGTTTCCTGCCTCTGTCTTGGTCCCACTTTTGTGAAGGGAATCACATCTGCCTCTCCAGTCCTCGGTACCACACCATCCTCCCATGATTTGTTAAAAGAGTAGCCAGTGGTTTCACTAGTTCCTCCTTAATTCTTTTTAGAATTCTGGGTGAATTCCATCAGGACCCATTGCTTTGTCCACCTTCAGTTTTAGGAGTTCTTGCAGAACCCTTTCTTCTGTGAAAGGACTGGATCGACCCCCATGAAGAGTGCTTCTGTTAGTTGGATTAGGCACTTCCCCTCCTCTTTGTGAATACTGAGCAGAAATATTCGTGTCAGTATCCCTGCTTTTCACTGTCCCCTCTGCCCACCCACCGTTCATTCTATTCAGCCTCAATATCCCTCCCTTTGTCTTTCTACGTTCGCTGATGTACCTATAAAAGGTTTTATCCCCCCTCTTAACTGAGTTGGCTATCTTTTCCTCAGTTTGGGCCTTTGCTATTCTGACTTCCCTCCCTGCTTCCTTCTGCCTTAACTGGTACAGCTCTCTGTCCTGCTCCTTCTGTGTTTCCTTATACTTCCGGAATGCTAACTTTTTCTTCCAGACTTTCACAGCCACCTCTTTTGAGAACCATAGTGGCTTTTTCTTTCATTTTGATTTGTTTATTTGCTTCACACAAAGACTTGTTGCCTCTGTGATGGCAGTTCTGATGATCCCCCATTGTTGCTCCACACCTCCTTCTAGCCTGTTTGCTAGTGCTTTTCTGAGGTACTCTCCCATCTTGCCAAAGACAGCTCTCATAAAGTCCAGTACCCTCACTTTTGTATGGCTTGACTCTGTAGCTGAGTTTAATGTGAACCACACTATTTGATGGTCACTTGTCCCCAGATGGCAACCCACTTCTAGATCTGAGATCCTCTCATTGCCCCCATTTGAGAGTATGAGGTCTAAGATTGCTCCCTCACGAGTGGGTTCTGAAACTAGCTGTTTAATGTCTGCCACCTGTAGGGCATCAAGAATGGCCCTGTTTGGATGTGGGTTGCAGCAATGTGCTCCAGTTAACATCTGGTACATTCAGGTCTCCCATCAAGTATCTCCCCTTTCTCTGCCATTCTAAAAATGCCTTCTATCATATCCTTGTCCATTCCCTCCCCCTGACATGGGGGTCTGTACACAACCCCTGTGCAGATTGTGGTGCCCTTTCCAGTCTCCAAGGTGACCCACAGTGCCTCCTCTCCTCCCTGTTTACTCTTTTGTTCAGTTGCTTTTACCCCTTCCTTTACATAGAGAGCTACTCCTCCCCCTCTTCTCCCCTGCCTGTCTCTCCTGTAGGTTATGTACCCTGGTATGTTAACATCCCAGTCATGGTTCTCTGTGTATCATGTTTCTGTGACTGCTACGATATCCAGGCATCCCTCTTCCATCAAGGCCACCAGCTCAGGGAGCTTGTTGCCCAGACTACGGGCATTATTACTCATTACCCTCCATTTCCTGATGGCCTTACTCCCTTTGCCCCTATCCCTGTCCTTCTTGCCTTGCCACTTTCTCCATTTACCCTGCCCTTCTCCTATTGACACCTCTATGTTGGTGTTTGCCTTACTACCGTGATTATTTGGGGGCTAGGATTTCCCTGCTCCTTTCCAGTGCCTCCCCTTGGCTGGTTTAAAGCTTGCCAATGAAGCATTTAAACCTATCACCTAGGATCCTGGTTCCCTCCCGGACAGATGCAGCCCATTATGCCAGTATAAGCTTGCATCACTCCAGGTGGACCCCCAGTCCCCAATGAAGCCAAATCCCTGAGCTCCACACCAGTTTTTCAACCACTGATTGAATCCATGGTGTGGAACACCTAACCTCTCCTATGCCATAGATGGGCAGCACCTCCGAGAAGGTTACCGCTCGCGTGCTACTTGACCAAGGCCCCTCCCCAATTCCACAAACTCTTCCTGCACTTCTCTAATCCCTTTCTTAGCCAGGTCATTTGTCCCTAGGTGGACAATGACATCCAGCTCCCTCCCCTGTGCAGCTGCTCTGGCAATCCTGAGGATTCACTCCCTGTCCCTTCAAGCCATGGTGCCAGGCAGGCACCTTACCTCCTTCTTCCTTTCCTCCCCCAGTTCTACCTTCCAAACAATGTTGTCCCCCACCAGGAGTTGTTTCCTTCCCCTGCAGGGTCCCCTGCTACCCTCCTGTGGGTCTCCTTTGTGGGGGTTCCCAGCATCCTCCTTGATTCATTAATCAATTAATCTATTAACCTAATGTGTATTTCAGTTGCTCAGTCATCAAATTTAACTAAGCAGTGTTTCAATCAAGCGTGCAATTAGCTATTTTGTTTCGTTCTTTGATTTTACAGGAATGTCTTATCTAATAAGTGTTTGAATTAGATGTTAATTTATGACTCCCATTTTATAATTACAACTAGCCCAGCAATATATAACCCCCTGAGTCCCAACAATCTCAACAGTTCCTGTGAATACTTAAATAATGTTTCTTAAATTGTTTCTTTGTTATAAATATGTGCACAATCAGTTAAAGAGAAAATAACATACTAAAAATAGATGTTTTAAATAAACCAATATCAAAATTAGTTTAAAACTTTGCTGAGTTATGCTTAGTATGGAATATACTTTCAGTTCTCATAACTTTTAAGCTTTATATTTTGTAGCTTGGTGGAGAAAATAAGTGGATAGATAAAAAAAGAGTCTCAAGCTTCAAAAAGAATGCATTGCACAATCATTACATTCACTAAGGTTTGAGTGTGCAGAATTTACACTGGTGACCAGCACCTGCAGAGGCCACCCTCACATCTCCCCTATCACACTGTCTTGGTCACCACTCCAACTCTGGGTGCTAAGGGACAGAAGCAAGAACCAGGTTTTCAGCACACTTTACTTCTAGCAGCACAAGAAAGTCTAGTAAGTGCTCTGAGTTAAAAAGCTAGCTGTTCCAAAATTCAGGCAATGGTGGAATACCTTTTATAAGGAACAGGTAAGCCACTCAGAGCTCCTGCTCCTTCCACAACCAACAGCCTCCAGCACTCAACTCTGCTCTGCTCTGTGTCTAGATGAGCGTACAGCTGTGCAATTCCAAGTATTCAAGAGTTTGCAAGCCCTCCTCATTGGGAATAATGGTATAGAGTTCTTTGATGTCAAGCATAATGAGCAGTTTATTTGGTTCTACCACTATGTCTTTCAAAATAGAGATGGTGTGGGTGGTATCCTTAACATATGACTTATGATTAACACTGAAGGGTTGCTAAAATTAATCTATGTAGTGGGATAGGGGCTCTATGATACACTCTGTCCCAAAAATATTTTGGTGACCTGGTGAATTATAAATGCTCTTGTGGACCATTGGCAGGCAATATATGGTGGGACGAATAGGGTGGTCTACTGTCAAAAATGATTTAGGTTGAGTATCAATAATGCATGTTTTAAGGGAAATCTGCAAATATTGATCTATATCCCTTTTAAACATGGCAGTAGGATTACTCAAAAGTGGTCTATAAATGGCTGTGTTGCTTAGCTGTCACATGATCTCAGCTTCATAGTCCACTGAGTTCATGACAATGACACTACTGCCTTTATCTTCCAATTTGATGGTAATGGCAGAACTGCTTTTCAAATCATTTAGCAATTTGAACTCTTCAGATGACATACAAGGGCTATTGCCTGCTTTCCACTATCTCCTCCAAATCTAGTTTGCAAGTTTTTAAAAAGAAATTTACCAAAGGGTTTGTTGGGGAATCAAATCTAGATTTCAGGTGAAAATTAGATGTAGTGCCATTAGATTGAGTATTTGCACCTTCATTTGTTAATACACTATCTTCTTGGGAACCATAATCACCCTGTGCAGACTCAATTGTCAATTTGCCCACTGTTGTTCTCCCCACCCCCCATTTCTACCCCTTGCCCCTTGTTTGCAAAAAAAAAAAATTAATTCAGAGATCTAGCAAACTTTTGAAAGATCAGTATATGTCTCAAACCAGTTCAGATTATGTGTAGGTACACAATTCAGATCTTTGTTCACAAACACTCTCTCAGCATCCAATAATACATGGTCAGAGAGGTTATTAACATTATCATTTGTTACCAATGATTCTCCTCCCTCTGTTCTGATGGTACTGCTGCATGGAATCATTGGTGCCACTGTCCGCCATCCAGTTGTTGTTCCATCTTCTGCCTCGGCCCTGTTCTTCCCTCTGCCTCTCCCTCTGTTGTAATTTTCCCCAGTTACTCTTCCATCCTCTCCGTGTATATTTGACTCATGAAAGCTGATAACTTAGGCTACAGTGTACTGGGGGTTGGCTTTCTTATTGGCCTCATAACTGTCATCTAAAAAAATACTTGAAGCCACATCTGAATCATTGCCAGCATTGTTTGAACTATTCAGACTGCTTTCATTGTTAGTTTCCTCAAAATTGATTATGGTTGTTTCTTCCAATTAAAAACACATCCATTAGCATAGTCCCTCTCATCTCTGATGAATATTTTCTGTTTATATGCCCTTTAACATTAGTCCAGTTTTCCTAAGCTTTGTTCAATTTCTCTTTAAGAGTAATACATTCAGGTGAGTCTTTAAATTGATTCAAAGCAGTTTCTTTCTGCTTTAATTCTTCACTAAATTTGGCTTGCATTTTAAATGAGTCCTTAGCAATCAGTTTGATTAGTCAGAGAGATGCATTATCTTTCCAGGGTTTAAAGAAATCATCCCTGTCTTATCTGAAAGATGGAAATTTTAGGATCCTTATACCCCTAGGCACTCTACTAACAGATAGATATTTTTCCAGTATGACTTGTTACCAGACTAATCTTCTGATTTTAAAAAAACAACTTCTCGTAAAGAAGGAGGCAGTAGAGCTTAGTGGTTAAGGGCACTGAGCCGCAAACCTGGAAACCTGTGTTTGAATCCCATCAGCCCTCAGTTGCATACTGTGGACCCTGAGCATGTCACACAGCTTCCTTGTGCTCCCAGGTTGCACCAGGAAAAAAGCTCTGTCTTAATGTGCCTTTCCTGGTTAAACAATGTCCCCTTTCCCCTTCCTCCTCATACTGTGCAAATGCCTTATGAATAGTTAATGGTCACAGTTCCTCAGTATCTTGATTAGTGTTAGTAGTTTCCTGGGCATATGGCACATCAAAGCCAGGCTTATTCAAAATAGCATCCAACAATATCATACCAGGGCTAATAATGGATGATGTGGCAGCTGCTGCTGAAATCATTTCAGTAGTTGACAAGTTTGCCAATTACACTGGTATGATATATGGTGAGTCATGTGTATTGTCATAGCATAGCTTCAAAAATGTAACAGTCTAAACAGAAAAAGCCACTCACCACAGATTATGGGAAAATTATATAGTATGCACAAGCATCCCACTATACTAAGGATTATAATAAACCTCTACACTGACAACTGTACTAAGATTAGGTATAATCTTCAGTGTAACTTTACAAAATCTTTTAGAACAAATTTAGGAGTAAAACAGGGGTGTATTCTGGTGCCATTATTATTTAATTTGTTTCTAAATGACTTACCAGAGTACTTTACAAAACGAAGCTCACACTCACCAGCTGTCAAGGGTATCTTCATTCCCCTGTTGTTATATGCAGATGACTTAGCCCTAATTTCTATTTCACTTACAGACTTAAAGAAATATCAAGAAACTTTATACAAATATTGTGTGCAAAACCAGCTTATGATTAATATTCACAAAACAGAAATTCTAATTGTTGGCAAACAGATAACTAATACATCCTGGACAATTGATAACAATATTCTTGAAGTTGTAAAATCTTTTTGTTATCTGGGATATAATTTCACCTCCAATATGAAATTAATACTTACTTAGCTTTTACTGACAAAAAGTTGACTCAGTCTAGAAATGCCCTGTTGAGATTCAGTGCACAGTTTGGGGGGTCCACAGTTCTTCCAATGCTGAGAGTGACTGAAGAAAAGATGACACCTATTGCTTTATATGGTGTTGAGGTGTGGTACACTGGGAAGTCTGAGTCTATAGAAGACATTTCTCTTACTTATACAGAATTGTCTTCCAAGTTTCTAAAAGTATAGCAATGAGTATAGTAAGATCTGAGCTAGGAAGAATCCATATAAATTATCTAGCAAAAGCTTCTAAAGTCTCTTACTGAATCAAACTATTAGCCCAGGATGACTCTAAATTAACTAGTGTGGTTCTAAAAGAGAAATGTACTGGTGTAATAGGGGGTATGTCTCTATTTGGTTAACTGATCTCCTGGATACTCTAAAAAGAACATACTCTACTGATGTGTAAAAGTCTCACTGGACTATTCTAAAGTTATAAAAAATAAAATCAAGCTTGTCTCAATTGTTGAGGACATGAACAAGTCAGTTCCTCAAAATAACATAAGTGGTTTTCTAAGAATAAAATAAATCAAATATTGGAACCATATTTATTCATCTTAAATGATAAAAAGGAGAGACAAATCTTTATGAAGTTTTGACTAGACTTATACACCTCCAAGTATTTAAATTATGTTTATTCAAAGTCAAACGCCCAAAGTGAAGTTTTATATTGTGACTGTGGGCTAGGGGAATTTGAGTCACTCATTCATATTATTTTATACTGTCCTAAATATAAACATATCTCTGATCATATAATGTTACAGTATACACTCTGTGATGATATGACTAAGGAAGAACTATTAAGATTACTAATGCATCTGCAAACTATGAAATCTGCTAAAGAGATGACTATCTCAATCAGAAGGATTTTTCAAATGCTTACAAATAAGGATAAATTACCTAACTAACTTAATATTTTTAAGGGCCTGTTTGTAATTCAGGAAGGGGAGGTGATTATCTGTATGTTTGGTTTTTTTTGATTATTGTTAATGATGCATTATGTAAATTGATTTGTAACTGTATGCTTTTAACATTTTGTAAAGGATTAACAAGCCGATCAATAAACTAATTTTGAACTTGAACACTCACCACAGCTGTGGTGCTCACAGTAAATCAACTATCACTGTCAAAACCCACTATTCACTACATGACAAAGAAAAAACACTGCTCGGCACAAAAGGATAGTGTGCCCAAAACTTTTATCAAAGGTTAAAAGCCAACATTACAATACAGCCAATCCAAGATCACACCTCAACGCTTTATGCTTGAACATTTTTTCAAGAGACATCTGTGGTCCCTAGTGAACATCCCTTAAATAGTTAAAAATCTTAATGTGATATACACTTACTGTAGTACCGACCACATGTAACACTGCAACATGTATGAAGCATGGCTGCACATCATAAACCACTCAACATTCCATTGTTGGGAGATGATAAAGCAAATAATTTATTCAAACATGGTAGCACCCCCTCTCTAAAACCACATCAACGTTTCACATGACTCTTAAGGTTTATCAAGACATAAAAGTTGATGTGGTTTTTAGAGAGGGAGTGCTACCTTATGTTTTAATAAACTATTTGTTTTATTGTCTCCTAAGAATGGACTGCTGAGTGGTTTATGATGTGCAGCCATACTTCCTACACATTGTAATTTTGCCTTCTCAGTATTGGCTCTATTGTGTAGTCCTTATCTGCTAGGGTTTACATTTTTAGTGGTTAGATCACATGTAAAGAATTTGTAACTGTTCACACATACTAGGACCAGAATACAAACACATACTATTCAATAACATACACATACAGAATAACAGTGTTCAGTAGCTCAAAATCAGTAAGCCTGATTGCTAGATATATACAGAAACCACAGTGTAATCAGAGAAAGGGCTGGACTTTAGTATTATCATTCAAACCCAGAGGAAGGTCCAATCAATATCAACATCATGGGGCCGTACTCTTACCTTTTCAATGCCTGCAAAATTCCAGACATGTTGTGAGGCTGCACCTGAATTATGAACGTGGGCTGCTATAGCATTCTCCACACTGCTTTGTAGGATTGCCCTTAGATGTTTGCCCACTATCTCTTTTAATTTACATTTAGTTCGACCCACATAATAGGCACCATATGAACAGTTGCCCATATAGATTACATAGGTGGAATCACAATTAACAAATCCATTGATTGCATACTGTGCAATTCACCAGTATATGGATTAGAGAATGTGTCTGTACTACAGATTATACGGTAATACATACACTGCTGACACTAGAAGCAACCTGGTGGTGAAGAAGACAACCAAGCTGATGTGGTATACTTAGTCTGTAAAGTATATGTAAGCTTTATCAGCTAGATGTTGGGGTCAGTAATACTCTTTAATGTTCTAGTATGTGACCCAAGACCTCAACATACTACAAAGTTTAACATACGGATGAATTGTCTGGGGCATTTTTCCTTTAGTCTATAAAGAAGGGAGGACATGCTCAGTTTTGCAATCTAGATCATACAGTATAGTCAGATGGCAATTTCAAGTCCTTCACATGTCTGTCATCAGATGCATTAGTGGAAGTGGTAATTTACACAGAGCTTGCAAAACCTTTGATTATAACATGCTATAAACATGCCCAATAACCCCTTATTTCAAGTTTGTTACTACTATGAAATGTTTTTGTTTAACTATACAATCCTTCTTAGATAATCCTAGCTGTACCATGTAACTCTGTTTCGCTGTCTGAGCTGTAACTCCAGAATGTTCTTGTACTTGTACTAGTCAACTCCTAAAGTTTCACTACATATAACTAATCCTGAGTCACCCCTGAAAAGGGGACCTTCGGGGCTCAGTGGTCCTATCCAGTAATCAAAATCTAATAAATAGATAAATAAATAAAGCTGAGGTGCAGCCACTGTAGAGAAATACATGCAGTATGGTTACTGCATCTTTGGCAATACCACAAGGAGAAAAAAACACAGAAGCTCTTATCCTATACAAATGAGTAAGGCAGCAGAAACAGTATACTTACAACTTTTTGCAAATGTGTGCATGGAAACATCATGTTACTTGGTATGAAATTACTTTGTGTCTTTTGCAGACATCTGTGGAATGGATAATTGAAGGGACATTCTCTTTACACATGTGACATTATGTTACATAGATACATAGATGTATAGAATTTGTCGGCAGATGAGGACCACTTGGTCCACCCAGTCTGCCCAGTTACCCCTAAGATTCTCTTGTGTCTGTCCCAAGCTTTCTTGAGACCATTCAGTGATTTTCCCCAACTAACTCAGCTGGTAACCTATTCCAGAAATACACCACTCTTTCTGTATCACTTGGTATTACTTTGTATGAAAGAACAGAAAAAGGCCAGAGCCCATTGAGACTGTTCCCCACACTATGTGGGACATTATTTATCTATTATCCCTCAACCAAACATCTAATTTGTTTTTAAAGACAGTGGCAATAGTTGCCTCTACCAATTCTTGTGGCAAGGTGTTCCATACAATGGATGCTGTGGTCGAAGATTTTCTTTACTGTCTATACTTTACCTTAATTTCTATGTACTCAGTAACCACACCCAATGGTTATTTCAATAAACTCAGTTTATTGTCTGCACACATATATGTGGGAGCCTCAGCTAAAGGAGAGAGCTCCTCGATTATTGTTCACAGAAGCTTATATACCTTTTTTAGTTTCACAGTCTAACAGTGATCTCATGCTTAACAACAGCTTTTTCTTATTTTTAGCAAAAACCTTAGATTTAGCACTTTCCGTATAAGGAGTTGTTTTTTTTATACTTACTATGTGTCTCCCCTTTATCTTAGTTACAACCAGCTGTATTTCGCTTCATTTAATTTTTCAAGGTTTTCTTATCTCTGTCAAACAACCTCCTTTGTTTTAGTTAGCACAGAACTGCACATTCATTATGGCTGTTTTACAAAGCAGATAGTTTTAAAGCATATGAAAGGCAACATGGCTATATGGCTATAACAAAGCAGATAGTTTTAGAGCATATGAGAAGCAACATATCTATATGGCTATAATCACATATAACAGTTATAAGCTCTGGTACAATAAGCTTTAAGACATAAAGTTATTATACTTTAGGATATATAAAAATTCCACCACTCCTTTTGATACTCTGTATCAACTAACCACCCCCCTTTTTATTTATATGATTTAAAACTGGTTCCCAGCATACAGATAGTTAAGGCATGGAGTTACAGATGGAACACAATGGTGAGTTTGTAAAACATAATACAGAATTGAGGGATGTCAACACCACAATTGAAATATGTGAAAAAATGCTAACATGTGACACACATATAACACAATATAACATAACAATTTTGTTGATGAAAAGAGTTCATGGAATTCACTTTGAGAGTGAATAAGGTAGATGCTACTCTGTGTTGAGGTGTGGCACACCCTGGGAGCTTGATTGAAGAATCTGTTGATAATGTCTCTTGACAGATAAGTCCTTATAAAACATAACAGTCCATGAAATTAACAGTTCATAAGTTCATAAAGTATCCACAGGTTGATGTAGTTACAGTACAGATGAAATGTCATTTGCAGAATGGTAACCCCACAAGGCATATGGGGCAATACAGACAGTAATTTAAAAACAAAACACCAGCATAGTAGAAAAGTCAGTGTTCATTTTGCTGGCTGCAGGTTGGGACGGTAGGCACACTGGCCAGGGGTGCATTAAGTCCTTTTAATGGAATAGCCACACACACACACTGGCATGGCATTTGTTTTGTCGTAGTTGATTACACCCCGGCATAAAGATTAACAGTCCATGAAAAGGTAGCAATTGACAATAAACCATTAAGAACACAGTCCATAACAGAGCAATAGGGTTGTAGAAAGTACCAGCCATGTTTGGAACAAGCGGCAGTGAAGAAAATGGATGTATTGCTTGAAGGTTAATTGAAGCAGAATCTTCTCGCTGGAGTTAGGGGAGTGCCCCTTCCTCAGGCTTAACTTTATAGTAAGCAGAAACAATAAGCTTGATTGCAGAGTCTGAACTGACTGGACCTTCTTCAGTTGATTTAAAGTTTTACAAATAGGTGTAATTTTGCTGAAAACATTACACTTGCAGAGGTAGTCCTTATAAGGAACCAGTCAGGCACAAAGATGGTGATAACATCAAAACTGTGGCAGTTGTTTTTTTTTTTTTAAGGAAAAAGATGAAGGTCTTGGCAACTTAGATACAAGTATTACTGCTGTTGAACATGGAGATCTTATGTGTGCCACACTGTGGAAACCTGCAAACTTGCAAAGTGTGTTAGACACTGAGTTAAAAACACATAAATAACAATCTTTTAAACTATTAACTCCTTGTTTTGTAAAGAGTGGTGTGGCAGAGCCTAAATTCTGGCAATTAGAAAGAAAAAAAATTAAAAATGGGACATTAGCCGCACACCTGGGGGTGCAGGCCAAGGTTTAATTTTACCATTTGACCATCTGTAAATCATGACAGTGTTATGGTTACCTCCTGCTTTTAAATCACAGAAGTAGTTATGACAGTGATGAACATTATTTCCCTGTCTGTTGCAAGCAGGCCTGAGTTATAAAATCTTGTAATGTTACAATACATAGATACATAGATACATAGACAGTGTTGGCAGATAAGGGCCTATGGCCCACCCAGTCTGCCCCTTTGAGCTTGTAAGTTTAGTTTGTTTTCCTAGAAGTCTGTTTCCCCTTACCCCTGACCTCTAGAATTCCTTTATGTCTATCCCATGCATTTTTAAATCCCGTGATTGTTTCAGCCCCCACCACTTTTTCTGGCAGGGTGTTTCGCTTGTCCACCACCCGTTTTGTGAAGAAATTTTTTCTAATGTTTTCTTTGAATCGTCCTCCCTCTAACTTTATCCCATGCCCTCTAGTCCTGGAACATCTTTTTTTGCTTAAAAATAGTGTTTTCCTGCACTCTGTTTCTCCCTGTAAGATACTTGTATGTCTCTTATCATATCCCCAGACTCATTACCCCCCTTTTCCTCAGTAAAGACTGAGCAGAAATACCTGTTTAGTATGTCAGCTTTACTGTTGTCATCCTCCACGCGACTCCCATCCTCCCCCTTTAGTCTCACTATCCCTCCCTTTGCCTTTCTTTTTTCACTTATGTACCTGTAAAAGGTTTATTGTCCCCTTTACCCACTGATTTTGCAATGTGTTCTGTCTGAGCTTTGGCTTCCCTTACTGACCTTTCTACCTCCCTTTGTTTTTTCTGGTACTTTTCCCTATCCCCTTTTGCCTGTGTCTTTTTGTATTGCCTGAATGCTATCTTTTTGGCTTTCACTTTCTTTGCTACCTCTTTGGAAAACCATAATGGTCTCCTCTTTTTTTTCCTCTTGCTAACCTGCTTAATGCAGTTGCACACTTTAAACATATTGTTCATAACAATATGCCTTTTACACAATGCAATTAGTGGGACAAATACATATGTTGTTGGCCTATGCCAATTTAATAACAGTGCCTATTGCACCTGTGACAAGTGAAAAGGTCTACCTTTTTTTTTACCCTGTATAGTGAAATACTTTAAAGTACTGAGTGAGGTAAGGCTTGAAGCATAGGTTTGGAGTACAATCTAAATTGTGCATATTATAATTGTTAAAATTGAAAATGACAAAAACCTGCATAGAGTACACTCATTCTTTAGGGGTACCTGTGAGTAATAAGACAAACGGAGCATTAATTTTACTTTTGGTTTTGCTTTGGAACATATTGTAGGGGTGGGTCAGCAATGCTGGCCCCAGTATTTAGGTTTGGTTTTGAGCATTAAAAACATTATACATATGGAGCACTTTTCTGAATACACACATGATACAGTGTAGCAAGATGTATATCAAAACATTATAACATAAACGTGAAACATAAGCATGTTTGTAATAGAACAATTTTAGTATTGAGCATAATGCATAAAATACATTTTAAACAACACATATAGACTGTAAACTTAGCTTAGAGTCCAGAAATGTTAGAGTACTGTGAATTTACTGGTTGAAAAAAAAATGCATTTATTGCTGTACAGCTATGACAAAAGTTGTTTTACATTTGTTTTGACTGGATAAGAAAGCTGAAAAGACAATCAAAAGAATGAATATGTGTGGACATACATACACAACTTCACCCTCCAGCGTAACTGATTACTTGCTGAGGGCAGAAACCCTTGTACCAATAATAGGTGTGAGATTTAACTGTTTGCACTAGAAAAAACAGAAGGGCTTGGGCTGGGTTATGCTGTTAAAATACCGTGGGTCTTTTTTAAAACCTGTAAATAAGAAACAATTATTGGCAAATATACATTTTCTTTATTTACCCCTTTGGGGGAACAGTGATGTACCTTGCAACCTTTGTGGGTACTACACTGGAAGGGATGGAGGAAGGGTAGCTTACACCCTCCTCCCAAGCTCCTAATGATGGAAGAGACAGCTCGAATACTGTAGCAATAAAAAGGTTAGCTGTGGATGGTGACATGATTCCCACCTACTACACTTTAAATTATAACAAGATAATATTACAATTAGTTTAGTAAGTTTTATACCATACTATAAAGATGGGGAACTTTTTTTTCTCTAGAAGAAAGAGAAGAAACACAGATAAACAACACAATACTAAACCTACACAAGTTTAAAAATAAAACAAGATTATTTTTATAGGATAAAAGAAGCCAAGCGTCCCTTTTTTATCCTAAGCTTGACAAAATGTCAGCTGAGTATATAAAAAATCTGGATTGATGGTAATACCATACGTACGTACCTCTTAGAATGCATTTTAAAAGACAAAAAATGATTACACTATGGTCACATAAAACAAAAGCCATTGCTTTTAACTGTAGATGGTAAACTCTCAAAAACAGCTGTAAGTCAGAAGAAATGAGAAGGAAAAAAAAGTGTTTTTTTTACTTAGAATACTAGTTTTGCAATAAAAAGTCAAATTACAGAGTTCACTCTTGGTGTGCTTTCATGAAAACATACATTTTGTGTGAAAAGTTGTGCTTTAGGTATGGAATACACATCAAGTTTGAACTGGTAGTAACATAAAATGTTGAAACACAAGAAGGTCAAATAACGTGCAAAAGGTCACAGTGTGCATGCAAGGGTCATTTAAACCCAGTTATTTTTGCAGTGTCCTTGAACACTACTGATATTAAATATCTTTAAATAATAATAGAGCACACAAAACTGCTGGCCAAGACAGTACACACACATACACATACACAAAAAGAAATACTTAACACAAAATAAGACTGACATTATTTGACACTAATATGCTGAGGTAATGCCCATAGTTTTATTAGAAAACTGAACGTGTTTTAGATATATGTGCTGCCTCCTGCCTGTCTTGTAACACTGCCAATTTTTAAACCAACACATTTATACATATTGCCATGCCAAATCTTTTCAGAACAAAACCTTTTAAACACATTTTAATTTCTTTAAATGCAGTACAATACCACCATTTGTAAGTGAACACATCTAGTATAGAAGTATGATAAAGCCATTTATAGCTGTTAACACATTACATTTTCACCTATCAGTGGCTTGGCACGTTGTTTGCAAACTACAACTTTTTTTGCACATTGCAATCTATGACGCCATATCTCTTTACCTTTAACACTACATGCTTTAACCAGCAACTACATACAAAAGTTCTTTAATGACCCTGTCTAGGCAGCACAAATGTTTCATTAAAAATGAAACCAATTAAAACAGTCAGCTATGAGGCAAAGAAGCTTTTTTTTTTTTACTGTAACATGTTGTGCACCTAAGGCAGTCAATCCTATCTCGCAACCTTGACAACAGAACATAATTACAGAACACAGATATAAGCTAGAAAATATGCACAAGAAAGACGGAGCATTACCTTGTTTAGTATACGTATTACAGAAATAAAACAGACAGACATAAAACAACTTTGAATAAAAAAAATTCAGACTTACCCGGTGCCAAGGTATTTTGTTCTTCTTTTCCGATACACAAGTCTGAGTCAGAAAACTGACTGCCGGACCTTTATGATAATTTTTAAACACTGCAGCTATTTACCCTTTTAAAGGTTTTAACCCTTTCAAAGGTTTTCTTTTGGCCATTTTAGTAACCTGCCAAACCAAGTCTTTTTCCAGAGCTCTGGGTTGCAGTTTAAAAACAAAACAAAAAAAAAATCTCTTAACAGTACTAGGTTGAGATCCATCTGGTAGAGGTCCCCCGGATTTCCCATTTTGGTTCCGTTTACTGGTACCTATCTCTTATGCGAAGTGCCAACCTAACACTTCTCTTATTTGGACGTCCCCTGACGTCAAGTGCCCTCCTAGCACTTTCAGGTGCCCACCTAGCACCAAAACAGTAAATGATGACTGTCACCACTCCCTACGCGTCGTGTCTCTATGGTGGGACTAAAATCCCCGGGGCCACCTTCCCCAGAGACCAGGACTTGGTAGTCCGATCACAGCGCGACATGGAGGGGCGAAGTCATCCTGCCAACTACGCCAAAAACTGTGGTCTCAGATTTTCTTTACTGTCTATACTTTACCTTAATTTCTATGTACTCAATAACCACACCCAATGGTTATTTCAATAAACTCAGTTTATTGTCTGCACACATATATGTGGGAGCCTCAGCTAAAGGAGAGAGCTCCTCGATTATTGTTCACAGAAGCTTATGTACCTTTTTTAGTTTCACAGTCTAACAGTGATCTCATGCTTAACAACAGCTTTTTCTTATTTTTAGCAAAAACCTTAGATTTAGCACTTTCCGTATAAGGAGTTGTTTTTTTTATACTTACTATGTGTCTCCCCTTTATCTTAGTTACAACCAGCTGTATTTCGCTTCATTTAATTTTTCAAGGTTTTCTTATCTCTGTCAAACAACCTCCTTTGTTTTAGTTAGCACAGAACTGCACATTCATTATGGCTGTTTTACAAAGCAGATAGTTTTAAAGCATATGAAAGGCAACATGGCTATATGGCTATAACAAAGCAGATAGTTTTAGAGCATATGAGAAGCAACATATCTATATGGCTATAATCACATATAACAGTTATAAGCTCTGGTACAATAAGCTTTAAGACATAAAGTTATTATACTTTAGGATATATAAAAATTCCACCACAATGCTCTTATTGGAAAAAAGTTTCCCCTTTTGCTGGTTTTTATAAGTTTTTACTTCAAGCTGTTTATTATGCAGTCTTGGAATATGTCTCCTTTTGGAGAGTGTTAGACCACATTTTTCCATTAGATCTGGTGAATTTATTAAATTAAAAACCATAAGCATATCACCTCTTAATCTTCTAGTTTGAAGAGAGAAGAGACCAGTAACGTTTAATCTGTTCTGATAATCCAAGTTTGTTAATCTTGGAATCATTCTAGTTACTCTCCTTTTAACCTGTTCAAGAATTGCTATGTCTTTTTTTTGGTTTGGATTCCAGGAAGGGGAGCCATAGTCTAGATACGGTCTAATGTATGCCCTATACAATGGAATAAGGCATTGTTCAGTGCGATTAACAAAAGTGTGTTTTATTTGCCTCAAAAGTCTGTTGGTCATGCAAGCAGTTATAACACAGTGATCATTTGATGTAAGTTTATTATTAACATATATCCCTAAATCCTTTTCACAATTTGATGAGTGAAGTGGTAGTCCGTTTATATGATATATCATTTTTGGATTATTTACACCGAAATGTACTGCTAAACATTTGTCTTGATTAAACTGCATATGATTTTCATTTGCCCAAAGTGTTAATTTTTCCAAATCCTTCTTTAATGCAGAAATATTTTCTTGATTATTAACCTTGCCCCCCAATTTAGTACCATCTGCAAATTTACCCATGAAGTTATTTGGCCCTGTTTGTAAATCACTGATAAAGAGGTTAAACAATGTTAGTCCCAAGACCGACCCCTGTGGTACACCACTTGTCACACTACCCAAATCAGACAATATATCATTAATTCTGACTCTCTGAGAAGGATTTGTCAACCAGTTTAAAGTCCAGTTGACAATATCAGGTGACAAACCTAGATTGTGCATTTTAGTAATGAGTTTTTCATGAGAGACTTTATCGAAAGCTCTACTAAAGTCCAAAAGAATTACATCAGTAGGGATACCCACATCTAGTAGAGTACTTATATTATTGTAAAAAGATATCAGATTGGTGGTGCAGGAATACTTGGGAGTAAACCCATGCTGATTTGAATCATAAATTCTTAATTTTTTACAATCTTGATCTATTAGAGACTTCATTACTCGTTCCATTAATTTACCAGCCACTGAGGTCAGGCTAATTGGATGATAATTTTGCACAGATTCTCTACTGCCTTTTTTAAATATGGGAGTAACTATTGCTGAATGCCAATCATTTGGTACAATACTTTCTTGTAAGGATTTATTGAAAATAATTGACAAAGGTATAGAAATATTTATAGAGGTTTCGATCAAAAACCATGGATGAATACCGTCTGGGCCCAGACTAGTATTTTTTGAAGTTTTTTTTTTTCTACTTTGGGACATTTCTGCCCCATTTACACCCCCTCCTGTACTCCCCTCAGTGCTCCACTCCTTCAGGCCTCGCTCAAGTCCCATCCTATGTCCACTACCATGGTGTCTGTCCCTAGAGTGCCCAGTAACTCCTTACCTCCTCCAACTGCTCGAGGAGCACCTGCACAGTGGAGATCTGCCCATGGGTTCTGGATCTGGATGGCTGTTGGGATTGCCATCATCTAGGCTCACTGGGGCATTTTCCATTTTTCTGTGGTCCCCCCAGTCCTCCCCTGGGACACCAGCGTGAATACGTACGTCCAGAGAGGCGACGTGCTGATGCACACCTTCTCCCAAGTGCCTGACAGAGTCCCCCCTCCCTGACTCCAGTGAACGGAGCCGTCAGAGCCCGGAAAAGCCTGTGCTTCCACCAGCTTTCCTCAGGAAGTGGGTGTGCAAGGCACCCGTGGTAACCCTCCCCAAAGGGAGTAGAGCATCCGCTGGGATGCTCGATCCTCCCTTCCCCCCTGCCAACCCCCACAGATCCAAGTCCATTCCAGAACCCGGGTCACCAGTGCAGCGCTAGGTGTGGTGTCTGGCGCCTCAACCCTCACTGCCACTGGCCCAGTCTTTATTAGTTTTTTGATAGCCTGTATAATGTCAGTTGGATAGATTCTATGATAATCTATGTGGTGAACTTTAAATGTACTAATAGGTGATTTTTGAGAGAAGACAGAACAAAAGTACTTATTAAAGAGATTCAAGGTTTCTATATCAGATAGAAAAGAGCCATTGGTTATAATGGGACCAATGGTCCTTGATACACCTTTTTTACTATTTATATAGGAGAAAAGAGATTTGTAACAGTCTTTTGTGTGAGCTAGTTTAAATTCTAGCTTATTTTTTGCCAATTTAATGGAATTTTTTAAGTTTTTCACAGATAGTCTGTGTTTATGTAATAGAGTAGTTTTAAATGGAACAGAACTATTCTTAAGTTTCCTGAAAAGTTTAATTTTTATTTTAATCTGATTTTTAATTGTCTTGTTGAACCAAGAAGGAACTTTTCCTGTATTATTAAATTTCATCTTAGATAGAATAAAGGTAATTTCCAAATAATGTACAATGTTTTTTAAAAAAGTCCCAAGCTTGTTGTGTTGTACAATTAAGAAGATTAGATTCTCAGTTTATGTTTTGTAAGTATTCATTGATTTTAGAAAAATTTGCTTTGTTATAATTTTTTGTATAGTATAACTTCCTTTGTGTAGTTTTAAACTGTTGAATATCAAAAAGAATCAATGAATGATCACTGGTCCCAAGTGGATCCCAAATTTGTAAATTGCTAATTTGTTGCTCTATGTTAGTAAATAATAGATCCAAAATATTAGGACCTTGAGTGGGTTCAGTAACAAGTTGTTGTAATCCAGTACTAACTACCACATCTATTAGTCCTTTCTCAGCATAGGACTGTCCTGGGAATGAGTCCCAGTTAATATGAGGGAGGTTAAAGTCACCAAATATTACAGTATCTTGAGATTCCGAAAAATGTGTAATTTCTTTAAACATATCAGTTGTGTAATCTGAATTTGCAAATGGAGGTCAATAGATGTTACCAATAGTTATATAGGACTGCTCCTTCAATAAGATTTTAACCCATATACTTTCCAAAGGAAAGGGAGAACACACTTCAAAAGAATGAATATCATTTTGTATGTACATACAAACTCCACTGCCTTGCTTATCTAATCTGTTTTTATGATATAATTTATAAGCTGGAATTTCTCTGGACCAAATTGAGGATGCGTCTCACCAAGTTTCAGTTACTCCCACCACACCTATATTTAAAGTATTACATTTGGCTTCGAGTTCTGCTAATTTGAGTTGGTTTAAAGATCTTGCATTCAAAGCTAGGAATTTACATTTAGTTGTAATAATATTTTGGTAAATATTCAGAGACTTGGGAATAGACCCATTCTCCCCCATTGTTTTTAGTTTAAACAATGATTTATGATTTTAGTGATACTTTTCCCCATAAGTGTACTACCCCTACAACTGAGATGTAAACCGTCCCAGCAAAACAAGGAAGAATGATCTGAAAATGATTCTCAGTGGGTAACACAGGGAATATCCTGCTTAAAACACCACTTTCTCAGCCATTCATTTAGGGCTTTGATTTTCTGCGTCACGGTAGATGTTGCTCTCGGGACAGGTAGAATTTCAGAAATACATACACAGCATCCCCTATCAAGTAACAGGTTACATAATGCCACATAGTCCTGTTGCAACTGATTAAATGGGGTGTGGTTTATATCATTAACACCGGCATGTATGATGACCAGTGGATTTTCCCCCACATTTTGTAAAATTTTAGGAATCATGGAGGTGATGTCAGATACCCTGGCCCCATGGAAGCTAGGAAAAAGTGTGGTTGCTCTTGTCACTATTGCATACTGCCCTGTCAATGTGCTTAATGATTGAATCTCCCAGGACTAACACTTGTTTTGAGACAGTAGGGGTACAAGAATCAGAAACAGGTGATTGTTTAACACACTCTGGAGTGATTAACTTAATAGGTATTGATTTGGTAGCTTGAGACTTACTAGGACAAGTATTCATGAGCATTAACTCCTGATTGAAAAGTGTTTTTAAATCATTATTATCAACGGAGGGTGATGCACAGGATAAATCATGTAGCACTTCATTACTTGATACAGTCAATTGCTCAAACCTATTACGAGTTTCAATAGGGACACTATAGTGTATTTGACTGCCCCTGCTTTTTTTAAGAGGCTTTGTGACAATGGTCCAGTCATCATTATCATGAGAAGAGGGTGGATAATCATCCACCTTGTAAGAGGGGGCAGAGGCAACAGGTATACTAGAACTAGTCATTACAATTGTCTCCTCATCAGGAGGCATAGAAATGCTACCTAAATGTGAAGGAAATTGTTCATTAGAATGAAGTTATTCATCCATAAGATCAATGTAACTTTCCAGTTCCCTAATATCAGTAGAAACGGTTTAATATTAGCAGAAACGCTGTCTCTGCTTCAAGAGTAGTAATCAGATGGCAATTAGCACATGCATACTCACTCCAATACTTTCCCTCACTATACATCAAACATTGCATACACTTGCCAAGTTCTTTTTCCATTATTAAAGGTGTATATTTACTAAGTAGAGGATATGCTAAAATGATCTTATCCAAGTCTGTCTAATGCCAGAAGTTTCAGAGTGCCCAGTGGACACAGCAGACACGTGCAAATGCAAATGTAGCTTCTTTTAGTTAGCTGCTTTCTGATCTACAAGCAAGGCATGCAACAGGAAGTTGTAATTTGAGTCACCTGCTTTTATAGTGTCTAAGCCACACCCCAATTAAGCTCTCTCTCTCTCTCTCTCCTCCTACTGGTTTAGCAAAGTAAGTTGATACAGTACCCTTCACAGCACAGAACACACTGACTTTCTTTTTTTAACCCTAAATAAGACCCCTTCTACTTCTAATAAAGTATCTGTCTTGCTTAATCTCAACAGACACTGACTCTGCAAGAAGAACTTCCTTATATATCTTCTGAATTTACCCTCCTCCAGGTTCATGTCATGTTCCCTTGTTCTTGAGCCCATTTTCTTCCGAAAAATTCTCCCAACCTATGCCTTATGTATTCCCATTATGTATTTAAATGTCTCTATTATATTCAAACTCTCTTCTTTCTTCCAGTGGCACATATTGAGAACCCTCAATTTCTTCTCATAGTTCTTCTGTTGAAGACCTCACACCATTTTGTTCACCTTCCTCTGGACCACTACCACTCTGTCGATGTCATTTTTGTAGATGTTGTTTCCAGAACTGTACACAGTGCTCCAGATGAGGTTCATCAGTGACCTATGAAGAGGTAACATAACCTCCCTTCTTCTGCTGGTTATAACTGTACCTGTGCAACCCAGCATCCCACTAGCCTTCCCAACTGCCTTGTCACACTGCCTAGCTACCTTTAGATCATTTGATATAATTTCTCCAGGTCTAGTACATTTCACCGACTCTTACCTTACTGACACTCATTTGCCCATTTCCAATTGACCATTTTCCGATTGACTATCGCGGTCATATATTCAACACTCAAAATACCGAATGACAGTATGCCAACAAATGCTCACTAAGTGAGCCTTTCATTTCCTGGAGGGTAGACTGGCTATTTTGTATATCTATTTACATGTAGAGGGCTTACAAAATGAACAGATGGCATGTTTGCAACTTAATTTTCATACATCTTATGCTATTAATCACATTGTGGACATTTTGCTCTCCTGTTTCTCAGCACCTTCTTTTCCTTGCTAGTGAGACTTTGAGATTCTTGTGCCCAACTCAGCTTTCATAGTAGTGTGTTCTAGGCATAGAAGAAATGGAAAACATCAGAGCTACACAAGCATATGCAGTTGATGCATTTTAAAATGACCAGAAGTTGTTGTATTGTCATAGGATGCTTTAGTCTTGAACTGGATAGGAATGTTCCTGTGGATCAACTGCAAAGTAAGATGCTTTGCCGTGAAGTGCAGAATTTTGACCACAAAATTCTGCACTTCCTGGCAAAATTCCATACTGTGTGGCAAAATCTTTGTGATTTGGGGGAAGTCAAAGTTTCTCAGATCTAGGAAAACTTTGCGAAGCTGTGAAGTGTGACTTTTCACCACTTCATGCTAACTTCGCAAGTGAAGTTAAATTTCACCACACCTCTAGCCATAAGTGCTTTCTGGTCTGGAATCTTATGTCCCAGACTACTAGAATTAGCACACACAGCCTTCTAGAATTTATTACCATTCTGATAAGTAAGTTTTTTTTCTCTTTTTGCCCTCCCTCTTTACCCATCCTGTCTCTGGTGTTTCAGTTCTTAACCTTTGGTGATGGCTGTTTTTGCCTTTCCTATGTCTTCCTCCATCCCTCTCAGCTAGTTTAAATACTCACAGAAGTAACATCTAATCCTTCCATTGAGGACTGCAGTCTCTCTCCTGGATGGTTGTAGGCCATCTCTCTTGTATAGACCTTTATCATCCCAGATAGTACCCAAGTCCACAGTGTAGCTGAATCCTTCCTCTTTATATTATTCCCTCAAACAAGACTTAAAGGTATTGGTGTGAAGAACCCTCTCCTTCCCTCAGTCATAGATAGGTAGTACTTCTGAGAAAGCCACTGAAGATGCTACTTGCTCAGGACAATTCCCTGGCTTTTCAAACTCACCCTGCACAATCCCAGCCCCATCCCTAGCTAGGTCATTAGTACTGAGATGGACAATGATATCCAGAACTGTCTCCCATCCTGCTGCCCTAATAATCCTACCTATTGTCTTCCTATCTCTCCTGGCCATGGCACCTGGTAGGTACTTTACCTCTCTCTCCCCCTCTTCCCTTTTCTCAGATCTATCCCCTAACAAAATCAAGTCCCCCACTAGAGATTGTTTCCTCTTCCTTTGAGGTACTCTTCCACTCCCTCGAGTCTCCATTACGGAAGATCACCACAGCTTCACTGGATCCACCCACAGGTGCCTCTTCCTGGCTGTCCCATCCAGGCAAAATGGTATATGACTTAAATTGTGGAATTGGTTGCGGTATGTGCCTCTGGTCTTGTTCCCTCCCCTTCCCTTCCTGAATGCACCACAGTACAGCTAGCCCACTTCCTTGGTTCCCTTTGAGGTTGCAGTGTCAGACTTGGTAGCCCCAGGGTGGTGGAACAGTTTACCTGCAACTCAGACAACTGGGACTGAAGTCTATCCTCCTTCTTCCTCAACCCAGAGAGGTGCATGCAGATTGGGCAACACTGCAGCATCCAGAAGATCTCTTTGACTACTCCTCCCCATAACCACTACACTGCATCACTCCTAGCATTTTTTATTTCTTACCTTTCTTGTATTATTAAGGCAATATTTATTGACCTTTTTCCTGATAGGGTGTTAGTAGTTTTTATCTTTTTTCTATTTTTTCTTTTTTTTTTTTTGACACCTCCTATTTTACACCTACCCAAGATAGTGTAACGCCTATCACCTATTTAGACCTTACCCTTAACACTATGTCTTACCCCTAGATGTTGTATTCCTTGTTAATTCCCTCTTTGTTAATGGGTGTTTACTCACCTGGTAAAGGTGATTGTGTTAGTTGTATCCATGACACTCCAGACATTACCTCATTGGTTCTCAACCCACCTGATAGGCTAGTGATGCACATGTGACCCAGATCAAATTTTACAGCATAGATAGGTCCCAGGAGTCCCCATTCTCCAGTATGATTCTTCAATAGCTGACATGCAAATGCTTTAGGCCAAACCCCTACTTATGTGACTCCCACCTTAACTCCTTATCTGTCTATAAATAAATTTAAGAAAAAACTAGACCATGGTTTAACCACCACCTTTAGTTTATTTCCTATTAGTACAGTTCTAAATTCAGTTCTTAAGGACTCTGACTATGATTAATAGTGTATTTGTTTACAATACTAGTAATTCTTATTTACATATAATTCTGTTGACTCTGAAGTTGTCCAGCGTTGAGATCTGTGCTGCAGTCACCCTGAAGGGTGGGTCATGGAATGTCATGGATACAACAAACACAATCACCTTTACCATGTGAGTAAACACCCATTGTGTTATGTTGTATCAATAACACTCCAGACATTACCTCATGGGTTACTTCTAATAAGCAGTGCAATGTCCATCAGGGCAGGCCAGGGCGATCAGCCAGACATTTCTTTGTGACATGCTGAGGACAAAACTTTTGTGGCAAACTCAGTTCTTTGTCTGTATAGAGACTCAAGTCTATAATGTCTTGTGAAGGTGTGGACAGAGGTTCAGGTCGCAGCTCTACATATGTCCTCCATGGATATACTAGTTCTTTCTTCCCAGGAGGTAGCCATTACCCTTGCTGAATGGGCCTTTATCCACTGTGGAGGAGTAAGACCATTTGTCTTGTAAGCCTTCTTTATTGACCTCTTTATCCAGCTAGCAATGGTGGTTTTGGAAGCAGCCATTCCTTGTTTTTGGCCTTGAGCTATTATAAAGAGTCACTTGGACCTGTGGATTGTCCGTATTCATGTAATGTATTGTGCAATAGTGCTACCTATGTCCAGAGGATGATGAGAACCTGGCCCCCCTGTTCTGATTGTGTGTGAAATGTTGGTAACTCTAGTGTTTGTTCCTTATGGAATGCGGACATGACTTTGGATAGGAAGGCAGGTACTGTCTTCATAAAGACCCCTTGTGCCATGAATCTAGTGTAGGATTCTTTGCACGATAGGGCTCCTAGCTCGCTAATTCTGTGGGTGGAGCAGATTGCCACCAGAAAGAACATTTTTAAACCTAACCAGTACAGGGGTATTTGCTGGATGGGCTTGAATGGACTCTTCCCTAGGGCATCAAGCACCATGGTTAGGTCCCAGGAGGCCACTGGTGACCGAATGGGTGGCCAAATATTCTGTGCAGCTCTAAGGAACCTGACGATGTCTGGGTGAGCACCGGGCTGTGATAGGCTGACTCTCCCCAAGGCCGCACCTATGGCTGACAGTTGTACCCACAGGGAGGAAGTGGATAATCCTTTGTCTAACCCCTGCTGTAAGTACAGCAGAATCACTAACATATCCACCTGCACCGGTTTGAGTTGTGAGGACTTGCACCATTTGGTGAAGATGTTCCACTGTCTGTTATACGTGACTGTGGTAGATGGCTTCCTGGATTGTAGCATGGTCGAGATGACTGACTCATGATACCCGGTCATTAGCAGCCTCTGCCTCTCAGGAGCCAAGCCAACAGTTTCAGGGTGTGAGGGGCTGGGAGAAATATTGGTCCCTGGCACAGCATGTCCTTCTGATATGGGAGGGTCCACCTGTCCAGGGTCATGGATATTGTGGATGCAAACCACACTCTCCATGGCCAATAAGGTGCAATCAGAATGATCTGTAGTTGTGATAGTCTGGCCTTCGCCGGTACCTGTGGTATCAGGGGGATTGGGGGAAAGATGTATGATCATTTCTGTTACCAAGTTTGTGACAGGGCATCTATTGCCAGTGCCTGTTTCTCCCCATACCTGAACAAGTATGCCATGACCTGTGTGTTCACCTTGGAGGCCATCAGGTCCACCAGGATAGGACCCCACCTCCTTTGTATAATAGCAAAAAGATCCAAGTGCAGCTGCCACTCCCCGGGATGCACCCACTGTCTGCTTAGCCAGTCCACTGTGACATTCATCTTTCCCACCAGATGAATGGTGTGAAGATGAGAGAGATTGGACTGGGCCCAGTTTAACACCTTGTCAGCCTCTCTGAGTATGGCTCTGCTGCATGTTCCACCTTGTTTTGTTATATAAGCTACCGTGACCTGGTTGTCGGATTTCACCAGCACTGTCTGATCAATAATGCTGTTCCTGAATGCTCTCAGAACCTTGAACACTGCGCTCATCTCAAGAACGTTGATTGGCAGCCGTGCCTCTGCTGGTGTCCACTTGCCTTGTGCAGTGGGCTTGTGCATGCATGCTCCCCAGCCAGTCAGGCTGGCATCGGTCTCCATTGTTACCTCATAAGCTAGTTCTAGGGTGCAACCTCTCTGTAGGTTCAGGCAGTGTGCCCACCATTTCAGTGAGTCTTTCACTGTCCTTGGTAGGTGAACCACCTGGCTGAGGTTGTCTTCTGATGGAAAGCCCTGCTGTAGTATGCAGTATTGCAGAGGGTGCATGTTCCATCTCACCCAAGGTACCATGCACAGCATCATGGGCTGCATATGCAAATCACCACAGAATGTTATGCTGGTCCAACTTTAAGCAGAATTGCATGGTGCCGAAAGGCCTCTCACACAGTTTGCAAAGGGTGCTAACAGAAGACATAGACACATGTTTCATCCTACCAGGACTCATCAGTATGCCTCGTCTGTTTGACATGTGTGATTTTGTATTTTCTTGAAACTTGGCTTCCCAGCCAAATGCCCTTTGGGGTAACCCTTGCCTCAGTGTTTGCGCACAGAGGTTCTTTGTCTTTTAAATAGTTTTTTTATTTTAATGGGTTCACCACAATATATCCAAGGCACACTGCCTATAGGGTAGCTGGTCCATCCCACTGGTGTGTCAAACAGATGAGGCATACTGATGAGTCCTGGTAGGATGAAACACGTGTCTATGTCTTCTGTTAGCACCCTTTGCAAACTGTGTGAGAGGCTTTTCGGCACCATGCAATTCTGCTTAAAGTTGGACCAGCATAACATTCTGTGGTGATTTGCATATGCAGCTCATGATGCTTTGCATTGTGGGGGCATGTGTGATTTTGTATTTTCTTGAAACTTGGCTTCCCAGCTAAATGCCCTTTGGGGTAACCCTTGCCTCAGTGTTTGCGCACAGAGGTTCTTTGTCTTTGACTCATTGTCTGCTTCCCAGAGTTTGAGCCATAGAGCTCATCTGGCTCTGTTTGTCAATGCAGCAGATCTAGCTTCTAGCTTTAGCGTGTCCACTGCCATGTCTCCCAGATATTTAGCTGCTTCAAGAGTACATTCCAGCAACTCTGCTTCCCTGGACTTGGAGTCTGCTTTCTTTAGCAGTTCCTCCAACCAGCAAATCTGCGGCCTTGTGGAATAGACCACTGTGACCGCACCTCTAGCTGTCATGCCTGAAAACTTGAAAAGCTTCTTTAGTATCTCTTCCACTTTCTTGTCAGTAGGATCTTTGAGTGAGATAGTGCCACAAGGCAGCACCATCTTCTTGCTGAGTGCTGTGATTTGAGGGTCTATAGTTGGTGCTGTACACCACAATTTAACCTTGTCCTCTTGCACTGGTTACATTCTGTCTAGATTTCATTTCTCAGACATGTGACCAGGCTCTGCGGCTTCCCATTCTTTCTTGAAAATGTAATCGATAGCAGGGCAGCTAGGGAATGTGTCCTTGGTCTTCTGGTTCTGCTGGATCATGGGATCGAGCTTGGACTCAGGCTTTGGTGTGTCTATGTCAAACCCCATTGTCAATTTAATGGCCCTCATTAGGCCTGGAATCAGATAAAATGAACAAAGTTTTGAAGTTAAGGAAGGTGTATCAGGTACGATGTCCCTATCCTCCTCACCTGAATCGACATCCCCACAGTTGTCAGGTGCCCCACCTGTGTCCTCATCCCCTGGAAGGGGCGTGGCAGGTTCTTTGTCAATATCTGGTTGTGGAGGGGTGCTTGAACCTGGAGTTTGGCCAGGAGTGGTGGGGTGTGTGCTCTTGACTTTGTCAGTGATTCCAGCTTCTCCATAACCTTCAGCATGAAGTTTTGCTGGCTTTCCATCATGGCCACCATCACCTGTTGAGTTTGAATAAGAAGAGCCCCTGGATTCATCCAGCTGGATACTCCATGCCCTTGGCCATCCAAGTCAGCACTGGAAGGTTGGCCGCTTGTTGCCTGTTCCTCTTCATGTACACAGACTGGGCAGAGAGGTCCTGGGTTGTGGGGCAGAAATGCAGTACTGCAGGACATACACTTCTTGGCCTTCATCATCTGAAAGGATGAAAGAAGGACAGTAGTTTATATATATATATATATATATATATATATATATATATTACCTGTTGGGGTAAGCACCTGTGAGACAGGTAGCGAAATAATGCCCCACCCCTTATATACATTTTTTCAATCAAACCTATGTAAATGCATCTATATATATATATATATATATATATATAGATAGATGTATAGGATATCCCAGATCATGCTATATGCTTCAGTGCCCAATAAAGTTTTCAAAATGCGCTGATTGTGTTTTCTGGGGGGGACCAGTCATATTAGAGAACAACACAAGCGTATGTCTGAAGTGCTGTGACATCTGCTCAGAGCCTTGCTTGTGAGCTTGGAAGTGATGCCAAGCAGAATGGGACACTGAGCCCTTAGAATAATGCATTATAATCAGTGGTGGAGAGCTGCATCCAGACATGGTGATGCAGTTGCGGATAATATTGCCCAAAATGGCAGCTGATTATCCAGTTCGGGCATCAGCCTTGCTGTAAAATGGCAGCTGATTAATTTTCTATGGAGAGAGAATCCTCTCCTAACATGGCATTCAGAATTCATGCCCAAAATGGCGGTTGCTTAGTTCTGTGGTAGAAAGAGTAATCCTCTCCTAAAATGGTGTCCAATAGTAATGGCCTACATAGAACCATGTGGGGGTTAGCATGGCTGGGCCCAAGATTGTGAATGTTTACACAAAGGGACCCCCTTAAAATTAGTTGCGACAGTAATGCTCTTGATCGAAAATGCCCCCTCAATTCTTCTTTCTGCAGCAGTCACTGAATGTTAGGGACTGCAAGAAACTGCTGCCTGAACGTAGCAGTCACTGCTCTAGGGACTGTGATTATAAGCTGTTCCAGCAGCTACAGGCTTTCAAGGGCATAATGCTAGAGTAAAGTTCCCATGGCAGCCGCTTAGGCAGGGGCATGCTAGCGGAATGCGGTAGTGTCCTGCGCTACCTGCTGAATCGGTGGTAGTGCAAGACCAGGAAGGGAAAAAATGGGAGGAATGGCCACATGGCATCTGCTTGTGAGAGGATGCCACGAGTTTGACCAGAGGCCCACATGCAGTGGAAAGAATAGGCCAAATGCTGTGAGTATATCAGATACTGCGTCGGGGTGGCCCCACTTGAGAGGAGGGCCACCAGCAGCTGATCGAGCGTTAGAGCACGAGTTTCAAATAGTACAGTCAGTCATGTAGGCAAAACGGCTTGCTCTAATTTGATCACCATGCAATTTAAATGGCAATGTCTTAATAATAAATGTAAGAGGAGAGATAGAGAAGATAAGAAACTGCACTTCTAACAATCTATTCTGAATTTACAGGACACAACAGAGCAACTGACAAAAGCTAACAAATGAACAGTTCATCAAATCTCCCTGTCTCTCTACACACAGTAAGCAAATAGTCTAACAACAACAGCAGCAATTATACTTGTGCAAAATTACTGCAGCCCTGGTTTTCAATGACTTTCTTTCCTAATGCTAGTAAGAAAACCACTAATAAAATCAGCTCAATTAACCACTAAAATCCTGCTCAATTATTAAATCCTCATTTAAACAATTTAAATTTTGCTGCTGTGGCCACTGCAAGCCAGACAGTTTAACAAGGTTTCCAGTTAATCCCATTAATTAAACTGCTGTGGGAGCCACAATTCTTTGAAAAACAACTTGGTTTACCTTAGATAATTAGTTAACAGGGACTCCTGGAGTACCTGTAGCCTCTTCAGATGCAAAGTTGAAACTGTAGAATGGGGACTCCTGGGACCTAGCTATGCTGTGAAATTTTGATTTGGGTCCCATGTGCATCACTAGCCTATCAGATGTGCTGAGAACCCATGAGGTAATATCTGGACTGTCATGGATACAACATAACACAATTGCTATTTTTATTGAACATGTTCCCTAAATAAGTTTGACACTTTTCCCATTTTGGCCCACCCCTTTTCTAACACCTTCCCCATCAGTAAATGCAACAACAGGAGCAACAGGCACTTTATCTTAGTTACTGGCAGAGTCCCCCACTTCTGTGCTTCCTCTGCTGATGCCTAAGATGCCAATGCCTCACCTGTTCCACTCCTTCACTGCTCCACTCACTTGAAAGGAAAAAAACATGTGGGAAACATTAGAAGTACAGCTTCATATAACACACAGTAGGACCACCCAAAGATACTTCCTGATTTGGTTAAATTGGTCTGTATACTGTATGTCATGTTACCCACCCATTTGCAAACCAGCCCCCTACAGGAGTCCTGGTCAGCAAAACAGGTGAACACACCTGCTCACAAGTCAAATCTCTGATAGCTTTACATGAAAAATGATATGAGAACAGTCTCTCCCATAACACAGCAGAGTCTGCCTCCTGAAAGTGAGAGCTATGAAAGCCACTTGTTAGTTCAGGCACCCACTCCCAATCTCCAGGATCCACCTTATTTGCTGACGCTAGTGCTGTGCAGAATGTAGAATTCCACTGGCAGAATTAGTGCAGAATGACCATTCCACATGCAAAATGTCTGCTAGAATTTTGCTAGTTCATCTGTGGAATTCCTCCTGCTGTGCTCCACAGAATATTATTCAGTGGAACAGCATTTGTTCTGCAGAACATCATCCCATAACTATTTCTGTGGAAAATATTGAGATCCATGGAGAAAAATGGAGACAGAGCGTGGTTTACTTTATTTAATGTACAAAAGCAACTGCAGCCCTGCTTCTTTAATTTCTACTCTCACTCACTAACATTAGAGATGGACAAATATTTGCATCATTCACTTCCTCATCCACACTTGACCCTTTTCTACTGCATCCTCCATATTAGGACAGTGCATCTAAAAATTGATCTTATTTCCTGCCATTTCTTTTCCACCACGAAGTGGGATCATTACTCACCATTGTCATATTATTCACTAGCCTGGCCTTGACTGACAGGTGCTTAACCAAGGTGGCTGATAATTTATTTGGGATTACTACTGTCAACTGTAAAAAACCAAACAAACAAACACAAATCACACACCAGTTACATTGAGGATTTCATATAAGTTATGACTTTAATGGGTGCTGCTTGTTTCTTTGAAGTCACAATTGTTTGCACAACTAGTGATGATTGTAAAACTGGGACTTCACCCTCTTTATCCATCTCTGATATTTTCCAAACAGATTTTTAGTTGTTTAGTTGTCTTGCTTCTGCAAGACTGGAATTCTGGCCCTGACTAGAGCTAGGTGAAATCTGCAAATTCCTTTTCCAAGAAATTTTTTTAGAAGTTTCATGAAATCTTATGAATTTCTTGGCTTTAACTCTTCTGCTCTTTTTCTAGCAAGCTTGTAAATTAGCATAAGTATTTGCAGTTAAAGGCTCCAAAGGTTTGCAAGATAGCATGAAATTCCCTTAAGCAGTATTTAACTAAATAGGGCTCAATGTCTTGAACTGTATTTATTTGTGAATTTTGTAAAAATATTTTGCTGCTTATAATTTAGCTACCTTTCGATCTATGTACATGGAAATCAGCATGCATACCTTTTCTGAAAGAATCATATAAACTGTTAAATGTGGCAAGATTTAGTTCAGTATTTTGTAAGCTACAGGAGTTCATAATTTCACAGGTTAACTATTTCTATAATTTGATGAAATGCTTCAGAAAATGTAGATGCGTATAGCTCTGTTGCCATTACAAGTATAGAACAGAAATTTGAAATGCATACCCAGTATCAAATGGTTCTGGAACATTAATCAATAGTTTTAGAAATACTGCAAGAATACTTTTAGTAGGCAATTTTTATTACCCAGGTATAGTTTGGTTAACCCAAGGAGGCAGCACAAGTGTTGAAAAACAGCTAATTGAAGAAGTAGTAAACTGTGGGCTTGAACAGCATGTTAATTAAGAGATGACAGCTGTACAAATACAAGATTCTGTGTTAAGTAACTGCGCTGACATCAGAAAAAAGTGCAGCATTGGTGATCCCCTCTGTAACAGTGATCACAACTCAGTACTTTTCACTCTACTGTACATCACAGCACAAGTAATAAAAAAGGGATTACAGTAACCAGATGCTTTCAGAGAACCAACTGTAATAGTTTTAGAGAGGAACTGCTGATCTGAGATTACATGAGTGAGTTTAAAAACAAGGAGACACAGCAAATGTAGGAGGTTTTGCTCAAGAAATTAAAGAATCTGGTTAAAAAAATTAATACCAACTATCAAAAAGGTCAACTCTAAAGTAAAATAACAGCATGGCTTTCAAACAAAATTAGGAAAATTATAATAAGTAAAAGAAAAATCACCATTCAAAAGAGCAAAAGAGAAATAAATATCTGTGCATTGGTAAGTGTTTAGGATAAAACAAAATAAAAAAAAACCCTAAAGAAAACTATTAGCGTAGCAAATATAAACAAGCATTTGTCAATGCTGAATGTTTGCTTGCTGGTATTAGCAATGGAAAAGCAGAAGATAGACAGATGCAGAATAGGAATGGCAGTGAAGTATTAAACTTCACGCCAACCCCACCTTCACCCTGCAGAGATGGACAGACATTGGGTATGCATTTGGGTCATTACCCATAATGTTCATGCCATTTCACCTCACCCTATCCTGCAGACATCAAAAAATGTTGAGGTGTGCCATGGGGTGTTCAGCTTTACAGTCACCCCATTCCATAAGGACATACACTGAAATGGGTGCAGTATAGGAGAATGGGGGTGAATTCTGGGGCACAAGAGTCCAAGGCACACCTCAATGCTTGTCACTGACTGCAGGGTGGAGGGGCTGGGGGTGGAATGGCATGAGCATTACAGGTAGCAGTCCAAAGGCACACCCCTGATGCCTGTCAATCTGTACAGGGTGGGACGTTATGGTTAGAAACCCTAATGCCCCAGGCGTTTGTTGGTAATCGCACTACAAATTTTCAACATGGCCTTTTAGTGACCCCCAACTCATGATAACATTTGGGACCTCTTCTCATGAACAGTGGTACTGTGATTTTGTTAATGTGTCCTGAACTTTGAGTTCCCACAGTGACTGTGCCATTCTGCACCAAATGTACGAAAACACAGATCAGGCAAGATGTGAATAATGACAGCTATAAAATTCATAGGGAGATGTGAAGAGATGGCAATGTTGAAAATCTGTAGTGAAAATATTAAAAATGCTCAAATCTCAGAGCGTACGTGGAAGCTGCGCAATGTATGTGCGTAACAGTAATTTAGTGAAATTATTTCACCAAATTTTCAACATAGGCATTTTGTGACCTCTGCTCATGAACACTGTCACTATGATTTTCTTAATCTGTCCCTAACATTGATTTCTCACAGTGACCATGTTATTCTGCGCCACATGTGTAAATGCATATTTCAGACAGATATGAAAAATGACAGCTGTACTGTTCTTAAGGAGGTGTGAAAAAATGGCAATGTTGAAACTCTGGAGTGAAAATATTACAAATGCGTGAAATTATGAGGGTGCGTGGAAATTGCGCAATGTATGCTCATAACACAGTCATTTTATGGACCTTCATCACTGAATTTTCAACATAGGCATTTTAGCACCTCTGCTCATGAACAGTGTCACTGTGATTTTTAATCTGTCCAGAATACTGACTTCCCACAGCGACCATGCTATTGTGTGCCGGAAGTGCAAAAACACATTTCGGCCAGGATGTGAAAAATAATAGCTGTACTGTCATAAAGAGGTGTGAAAAAATGCCAGTGTTGAAAATCTGAGGTGTAAATATTACAGATTCGTGAAGTTACAAGTGGTCGTGGAAACGGTGCAAAGCACACTTGTAAAACAGTAATTTTTTGGATTTTTTTCATAAAATTTGCAACATAGGCTTTTTGAGAGCCCACCTCATGAACAGTGGCACTGTCATTTCATTAATCAGTCCCAAAAGGTGATTCCATGCAGTGACCACAAAATCACCTTTCGGGACTGAATAATGCCATGACAGTGACTGAATCCATGAGGAGGGGTCCCAATAACCCCATGTTGAAAATGTGGTGTCAAAAGTCAAAAAAATGGCCGAGATATCCACATAAGTTGAAAACCCCCTGTTTTTACCATTATACAGCTTACTGGCATTTCTTCAGTTCACAGTCGGCTTTGAAGAGTGCAGACGTGTTCCTGGTTCACAGAAGATCATCTTGCCAGGCTCTAGAGGTAAGTATGGGGTGAGGGGGGTGCGCAAAGTGTGGCTGTGGTTTGGGGAGGGGCACAAGACACTGCAAGGGATGATTTTTTTGGTTTCAGGGACAACAAAATAGACAAAAGACATCACAGGAAGGTTTTTGTTTTTGCAAGCTTGCTTTGGTCACAACGGGGTGGGTTCCCAGTGTGCCACCTGCATTCTGGGGATGGGGGACTTAAGCCAATGGGGACTGGCCTCCCATCAGCAAAGAAAGACTGTTTGTGGGGCATGATGCTGAGAGGAATTGGGCACCCCCTCGGCACAAAACAAATGGGAATGAGACATTATGCTTATGGGGAGTGGGCTCCCCTGTCGGCAGACGAAGTGGGTCGGGGCATGCCGGCAGGGGGACTGGGTACCCCTGTCAGCTTTCATGGGGTTCTGAGGTGGATGGCGACAGCCACTGCCATGTTCATGGAAATGTTACACCAGGCAAGGTACCGCCCTTTAATGACTGGGTCGCTCCCTCATTGCAGCTGAATGGCTGATGCTGCAATGATGAGGCAGCCCTTGATTGCAGTGGCCAAATCGTTTCAAGTTGTTGTCACTTCTGGAGAACCAGTGTCATCAGAACAGTGGGCCTGCATTGGCTGAACACTGCCAAGCCCACAAATGCAGTGCCGGCATTAGCCACCACAGTGCCACACCTCCACAACCAGCTTCTCTCCTAAGCTGCCACATAATGTTTCTTGCGCAAACATAAAAAGAAAGGAGATATCTATATTGAAGAACTCCAAGGGTAATTCTAATTCATTTTATATGTGTGTGAGAGCTGAATGTGGATATGAAAACTCTAGGGGGCCAATGTTTGACTCTGGCAATAAAAACACACAATGAGTAGGAAATGTGTGAAACATTAAATAAATATTTTTGTTTAATTTTAATTAATTGATTAATTGTTTAATTAGTATTTTGGAAAGACCTTTGAGCGTGCGCTCTTTTACAAAGGTTCCACGTCAGGGTGGACAATAAGACAATACACATATTCAGTGGTTACAGAGGCCTGATCATTAGGCATTAAAGAGCGATTACATGAGAATTAGGCAAATAGGAGAAAAACAGAGCAGTTGTAATAGAATACTAAGCTATTTCTAATTGGTTGCCCTAAGTAGCACACCCCAGAGACCTCCAAATCCATTGATAGATTATGGCAGAGTAACTGCATAGGGTTTAATGCTATCCCAGATGGTGAGAGGCAGGGTTTGAAACCAACCACAGAGAGCGAGAGGTGGGGGGATAGTGAAATGGGGGGAGGTTGTGATGAGGAGGAGCAGCTCCAGAGGGCTTTGTCAAGTATGGTGTGTGTGTGGGGGGAGGTTGGGAGGGGCAGTTCCAAGTGCGTTTAATGAGGACTGATAGCTTACTTAAGCCCTTGGCTAGGCTGGAATGGAGGCAGGGTTCTCAAGGTAGCCCTGCTGGGTGTTACCTTTGGGGTAGGCCTGTCTATCAAGTGTGGCCTGAGAAGCAGGTGCATTTTGAGTTAGGCTTTAGGTGCTGTTTGAGGCCGACTTTGAATTGAGACAGGCTGTTGTTTGTTTGTAATTTCATCGGGAGTTCATTTATCCAGAGGGGGGCCCGATAGGAGAAAGCAAGCTGCCCTAGTGAGGTTCGGCGGAATGGTATGGGCAGTGCTCCATTCTTCCTCTGTCTGGTGATGTGTGTTGAGAGAGACACCTCGAGCAGGTTTCCTATACAGGGTGGGGTTTTTCCAAGGGGTGCCTTCTTTCCCAGGAGGTAAGTTTGGTATTTGATCCTGTCTTTTAGGTTAAGCCAGTTTGTATGCTCATATAGGGTGCAAGTATGAGTGTAATGATCTGCACACAGGGTGAGGCGGCATGCCTTACTGAGCGCAATTTGGACACTTTTGAGCACTGTATCAGTAGCAGCTCCATAGACCACCATCCAGTAGTCTATCATGGAGAGTATGGAGCTGGAGACTGAGATTTGGAGTGCTTCCAGGGTGAGGGATTTCTTATGCCTATAGAGGACCCTGATCTTTGTGTTTACCACTTTGACAAGGGAGTCTATGTGGTGGGTATAAGTGAGAGAGTCATCAGTGGTGACTCCAAGGTACTTGAACAAGTGCACCTGCTCAATCTGCTCACCAGCCTTGTTGGTGATTACAAGAGGAGCATGCTTGTGTTTGTTGTAGAGGCTGAATTGTAGCATGGCCTTAGTTTTCTTGTAATTTAATAGCAGCTTTTGCCTACTGAACCAGTCCTCGAGTTTATTGAAAGAGTTTGCAGGGCAACCTGAAAGGTGCTGTTGCTCAGCAGCACAACATCAACAGCATACAGAAGAAGTTTGTTGTCACAGGCTGTGGGTAGGTCATTTACAAAGAGGCTGAAAAGCAGGGGCCCTAGAATTGATCCTTGAGGGACTCCTAGGAGTACATCTCTGGAGCTGGATAACTTCTGCCCGATTTTGACTCATTGGCTCCTGTGTGTCAGGTAGTCATTGAACCAATTCAAGGCGTTTGGAGCCACACCCAATCTTTGGAGCTGGAGTGCTAGTAAACAGTGGTTGATGGTGTGGAAGGCTTTGGTGAGGTCAATGAAGATAGACCCAACCAATTTGCCTTCATCCAGCACCTTGTGCACATAGTCAGTGTATTCCAGCAGTGCCATGGTGGTACTGTGTTTTTGCCTGAAGCCATGTTGGTTTGGGCAGAGCAGATTGTACTTATTGAGGTATTCTGTGAGGTGACTTGCCACGAGTTTTTCCAAAGCTTTGGATAGTGGGGAGAGGATAGATATTGGCCTGTAGTTTGACACCAGCACCTTGTCACCATTCTTATGCACTAGAGTTACCAGGGCTTGCTTCCATACCTCTGGAAATTGATCTAGGTCCAAGGATTTATTAAATAGCATTGTTACAGGCATAATAAGAATATTAAGGGTGAGAGATAGTAACTTCATGTCTAGCCCATCACTCCCCAATCTGGTTTTGCCTAGGACTTTCCTGACCATCATTAGGGCCTCCTTCACCGTCACCTTCTTAAAGTAGAAGGCTGGGTGGTTAGTTATGAGCAGGTTGGCACAACCTTGGTCCTCCATAGGCAGAAGGTAGTCTGGAGGCAGCACTGAGGACAGGTCTGTAAAGGCCTGGTTAGAGGCATCAGCAATGGCTAGTGGATCTGAGGAGGATGAGTTATTAATGTTGAGCATCTTAGGGTGCTGCTTTTGATCTTTACCAAGGATGTTCTTGATGTTGTCCCAAAACCTCTTTCCATCTCCCCATGCATTGTTAAGCGGGTCTTATGGAAATTGGCTTTTGCGAGCCTGAAAAATTTAGTGTTCCATGATTCTGAATTAGATGTCCTGAACATATTGGTGAGATATGGTGTCAAAATTTTCATCAAGGTGTAAGATGGCAGAAAATTGGTAACAGAATTGGACCCTACAAAATGACAATTACCAGATGATCTGCGCCCATGGGTGCTGAAAGAGATTGCTACTGAATTAGCTGGACCACTCAGTCATCTTCTTAGCACATTTCTTAATGAAGGATACGTCCCAGAAGCATGGATAGAGGCAATGGTAGTCCCAATTTATAAGAAGGTAGATAAACAGAATAAATCTCCAACGATCGCCCAGTTAGTCTTACATCAGTAGTGAGCAAACTACTAGAAATAGAACTGGATGAAATTAGCAGATTCTAAATTTGTGGAATGTTTGTGAAATTCTGCAACATATTGTGAAATTTCATGAATTTTCTGATTTTTTTAATTGACTATAACCAGGTCCATTTTGCAGGTAGAGGCAAGACACATGGCATGTACAGTACTGCATATTGTCTGGTATATGCCCTACAAGTGTGCCAAGCTTCATATCATTTGGATGAAGGGAGAAGAAGTTATAGGGGCTCAAAATCTGGCAATTTAATAGTCACATGAACATTTCTGAAAATATTTCTGTGTTTACAACTTAGCCACCTTTGGAGCTAGACAATTGAAAACTTAGATGCATATTTTCTTGGAAGAGTCATAGAAACTATTAAATAGAGAAATACTGGTTATGTAAATTGTAAGTTTTAGCCATGACCTACCTCCCAACATGACTTTCCATGCTCTCTTCCTAACCCAGGTTGTCAGCATGGCAGCATGATGCTCTGATGCTGGGCAATGGGGGTTCCCTTAAAGCTTAATATTTAGGATCAATGAACCTAACAATGTTGCTGATATTACGTTCTCTAGCTTTAAATGTATAGGTGATTAAAATTTAGCATTTTATGTAATTGCAAAATGCAATTTTAAAATGTGTGAACGTTTGGAGATGTATGACCCAGTCACCTTTAGAGCCAGAGATCATAAACATAGCACATATGTACGGGCATAGATAAAGTCTCCATTCCAAATTTGGTGCAGTTGGGAGAAACACTTTTAGTTTATACAGTTGTTAACTCTAATTTTTAAATTTCTGAAAGTTTGAAGTCTTATTATGCAGTCATCTTTAAAGCTAGAAATCTGAAACTTGGTACACCTCTGTATAAGCTTTGAAAAAGTCACTATGCCAAGGATAGTGCAATTTAAACAAATGCAAATTTCCAGTTTTGGTGAACTATCAATACATTTTTGTAGAAATGTCATTAAATTTCACTGAAGCAAAATCATCATTTTTCCAGAATTCCACTGGCAGAAGATACATTTCACCCAGCCTTAACTAGAAACCTAGATAAAAGAAAAAAAAAACCTTGATAAGAGAAAAATATAACATCAACTCATGAACACAGGACAGGTTGACACAACAAAACATGGATTTTGGAGGGGCAGGTCCTGTCTGACAAACATTATGAGTTTCTTTTGATATTCATGTTGGAAGAAGGAGCTGGTCCTGGACATGTTAGCTGGAGTGGACAACATCAGGAATATGGAGGAAAGATGGGGGATCAAGAGGGCCATTTTCAAGGCAAAAGAGTTTTGCATGAGAATGGTGATCAAAAGAAGCAGGTGCAAGAGACCAATATAATTCCCTTGAAAGGTCACGGAAAACAGTGAGAGCCAAAAAGAAACCCTTTATCAAGTACAAGGGAAGGGAGAATGGGGAGAACAGCTGAAAAGAAAAGTAAGAGGGTGATTTTATTTATTTTTGTATTTATTTCAGTTTTGGGATTACAACCTTTGAGCCAAACTGGCCCTTTTAAAAAGGATCCAAGTCAGTAGAAGAACTGACAAAACAGCACACTTTACATCAGAAGTCGAGAACATACAATAGCCAAGTGACCAGGCTATTTTACAAGCAAGATAAATGTAGAGTATAACCTGAAATACAAATACTTTTATAACAGAAATATCTCTAGTCTATAGGGCTAGTTACTAAGTGCAGGTTGCTTGTAGTTCATAGCCAAAACTGGCTTTGTCAAGGAAAAGGGGAGGAAGGAGGAGGTAAGGAGAGTACTGTCATGGGCACAGAGGAAGCATATTGTATAAAGATATTAGGAGATAGGAGAAGGGGATATGGTGATGAGGGAGAACAAGCTGATAAGTGCTATATTCATGGGGCAGCCTAGGGGAAGTGTAAGCCTAGTGGAGGGGAGAGGATGAGGACTCTTGGGGTGAGAGGGGTAGGACAGTGGGGGTAAGGGTTGGAAGTCTAGGGCAGGGGATGAAACTCTTATCATCATGCACAGCAGTTGCACTCTTGGGATTCTAACAGGAGGCAATGGAGTTCTTTTCTGAATTGGCCAAGTTTCTTAAGGTGAAAAAGTGAGGGGGATAGGTTATTCATCCAGAGAGGGCCTCGATAGGAAAGGGACCTTTGGGTGAAGTAGTTTTGTTTGTAATGTATACACAGCACCTCTCTAGCAGAGCTATGGGTTATTTTAGTGTTGGGGTTATACTGAAAAAGCTCTGAAGTTGATTCTGGGACCAGTCCTAGGAGGGCCTTTTTTCCTATGATACAGTAGTAGCCACAGACATTGCCAGCTATTTCGAGATATTTTGCAAAATTTCTGAAGAGTTTCTCTCTGCTACCCCTACTTTGGAAATGCAGAAAGCAGAAGACATTTTGGGAAATAGAACATAGATTTTGGGAAATAGCTAGCAGTGTCTGTGGCTGCTACTGTACATGCTGGTACTGGGACCATAGCGGTAATATGAGCCAGCCAGTTTCAGAGAAGAGAATGCAAGAGTGGGAATATCAATTAGCTCATAGAGCAAGTCAGCAGGCTTTGTTGTGCAGGAGTTTAACCCTTGTGAGAGCATTTCCAGTAGGTAGTCAGTCCATAGTCAACCATGGACAGTACTGAGCTTTAGGTGACAAGGTTGAGGGCCTCAGTGGTCATAGCATTTCTGTGCCGGTAAATGAATCTGAGTTTGATGTTGGCTGTTTTCATGACATGGTCAATGTGGGTGTTAGAAGAAAGGATGTTGTCTAGGAATAATCCAAGGTATTTAAAGGTAATAACCTGTTCAATTATGTTGCTTTTGTTACTTACTATGGTAAGTGGGCCACCCTGCTTTTATGAGCTTTGTAGGGTAAAGTGCATTGCTTTTGTTTTTCTGTAGTTCAAGAGGAGTTTTTTGTGAGCAAACCATGACTCCAGTTTGGTAAAGCTACTTTGAAGGGTAGCCGTTATTTCATGGAGGTGTGGTCGTGGTACAGAGATCACTACATCATCTGCATAAAGCAGCATCTCAGCAAGGCATGCACTTGGCAGGGTACTGATAAAGAGGCTGAATAGTAAGAGCCCTAAATGTTATCCCTTTGGGACACCCAAAGTAACATTCCAGGGTTCAGAGGATACACCTTTTGTCCTAACACACTGGGACCTGTGTGAGAGGTAGCTTGAGAACCAGGGCAGTGTATTGGTGGAGAGACCAAGGGCTGCGAGGCTGTTGAGTAGGATGTGATGATTGACAGTGTCAAATGCTTTGGTTAGGTCAATAAAGATTGACCAAACCATTTTTCCACTATCCAGGGAGTCATATAGGTGTGAAGCAAAGTCGGTGAGTGCAGTAATAGTGCTGTGGGATTTACAAAACCCATGCTGCTGACAGAAGAGGAGGTTATATTTGTTGAGGTAATCCATGAGCCAATCTGACACAGTTCTCTCTAGGGCATTTGAGAGGGTGGTAAAATAGATATTGGGAGGTAGTTGCTTATGCTGGTCCTGTCTCCACTTTTAAAGACTGGGGTGATGAAGACAGTTTTCCACTTGTCATGGAATATGTTTGACATAAGGGATATGTTAAATAGTTAAATTAGTGGGTGGGCAAGCTCTTCTAGGGTGATGTCGAGAAGCTTCATGTCAAGCATATCACTACCCAGTATAGTTTTTCCAAGGATCTTCTTTACATATTTAATAGTGTCTGCCTTCATGATCATTTTGAAGTAGAATGGGGGTTGAGTGGTGTATGCGGTGGTAGCGGGGTTTGGTGGCGGGCTGTTAGGGTCAGTAACAAGAAATTCTGGAATGGAGGACGGCTGAGGTCTGTAAAGGCCAGATTTAAGGTATTAGCTAACTCTTTGGGTTGCTTGAGAGGGCCTGCAAGAGTGACAATTAGATCTGGTGGAGCTTTAGATTCTTTCACTGTCAGTGTCTTAACATTCTCACAGAATGCTCTCCATTCCCCGAGCACTTCTTAAGTTCCTTTCTGTAATAGGAGGCCTTAGCATTCCTTATTAAGTGGGTGCATTTATTCCTTGCAACCTTGTAGACTGTAAAATCTGACTGTCTCCCGGTAGCTCTCGCTACATGCAAGAGGTGATTACAAAAGCAAAGGCAGACAGAACTGTGTATTGAGGAGCGGGCCAATGGAGGGTAAAACCGTTCTTTAGCTATAGTAGAGAAAAGAGAAGGGAGACTGAATTGTTAGGCAAACAGAGGGTGGTAGGGTAACTGAGCAGGAGGAGTAGAAAGCAATCATTCTTAATGACTACTTCTGCTCCATATTCACAAGGGAAGACAGAGGGCTTCAGCCAATCAATGGCCTTAATGCGGCTGTAAAGGGGATTCCAGAGATATGGCAGCAAGTATTTTCTAGTGAAATAGTTCGGAAAGGGCTAGGAGCCCTAATCATAGATAAGGTCCTGGGCCAGATGGGATGCATTCAAGAGTGCTCAAGCAATTGTCAACAGAACTAACTGAACTCCTGGTAGGGCTATTCAACAACTCAGCCTAGACAGAGTTAGGTCCAATAGACTGGAAGGTAGTGGACATAGTCCCACTGTATAAGGGGGAGGACCAACTGGGTAACTACAGACCTGTCACTCTTACCTCTGTTGTCAGTAAACTGATGGAGACACTAGTCAAAGAGGACCTTGTGGACTACCTGTAGAGCTATAGACTCCAGGATAGTAAACTGCACAGGGTCATGGCAGGGAGGTCTTATCAGACCACTCTGATAGTATTCTTTGACTGGGTAATGAGGGTAGTGGATAAGGTTCATGCTATGGATTTAGTCTACTTTGATTTCAGCAAGGCTTTCAACTTGATGCCTCAAAAAAGGTTGCTGAAGAACTCAGAGGACCAGGGTGTAGTGAAGGGAACAGTAAGATGGGTGAGAACCTGGTTGGAAAGGAAACAGTGGAGAGTTGTTGTTAATGGAGTCAAGTCAGAAGAGAGGGAGGTCACTGGCTGGGTGCCACATGGATCTGTCCTGAGTCCAGTCCTTTTCAATATATTCAGCACTGATATGGGAGAAGAAATCATGGGCAAGATGTGGCTCTTCATAGATGATGCTAAGCTCTGTGGTGGGATAGTCAGTGAGGAGGGGTTTAAGGAGATACAGAGAGACTCACAAAGGAAAGGGAGGTGGTAAAATTTATGACAGTGGAAATGGAATGCTGCAAAGTGCAAGGTGATGCATATAGGGAACAAGAACCCCTGAACATAGTATGGAATGGGATGGGAGTAAAGCTCAGCATGACATCCTAGGAAAGAGACCTAGACTTCATCAGTGACACCCTAACACAATCATGCCAGTGAAATAAGACCTACAGTAAGGCAAACAGAATGCTGGGTTTATTGGAAGGACAGCAGAAGAAAGGAGGTATTATGGCTCTTTATAGATTACTCATGAGGCCCCACCTGGAGTATTGTGCACAGTTCTGGAGTCCTCACCTAAGAAAAGATAAGGTCAGGCTGGAGAAAGTGCACTGTAGTGAGACAAAAATTATTCAGGGCCAGCAGGGAAGATTTACAAGGACTGGCTCAAGGTACTGAATATGTACTCACTGGAGGCCTGATGAGAGAGGGGAGTTATGATAGAGTCCTTCAAGTTCCTGAAAAGCATGAACAAGGTAATGTGCAAAGAACTATTTAGCATTAAGCAGTGGATCAATAACATAGTGGCTTGAGTGGAAACTGATAGGTGGAGGTGCAAGAGGGACGTGAGAAAGTTTATTTTACAGAAAGGGTGGTGGAGCCAAGGAACAATCTGCCACCTGATGTGGTGGACACCAAAACTGTCAGTGGTTTCAAACACAGCTGGGACAGAGAGAAGGGCATAGTGGTTGCTGAGGGTGGTACCAGTAGGACAGGGAAAATACAGGTTGACTTTATGGGATAGAACCCTTACAAACAGAGGTGAGAAAGAAGTAAATGCCTCAGCTTGGACTTGAACTCAGGCTGCACGGAATACCATTCTGATTGCGCTAACCAGCTGCGCCACTGAGACAACTGGAACCTAGGTTGACCCCAAGCACATTACTCTTTCTCAAATGCAGAACCCAATGGCAACACAGATATTTACTTGTAACAATCACACAGGAGTGTGGTGTACATATTTACGGAACACATACAAACAGAGGTGAGAAAGAAGTAAGTGCCTCAGCTGGGAATGTTACAAGTAAATATTTGTTTTGCCATTGGGTTGTGCAGACTAGAGTAAAGCATTTGATACCATACCACACAAGGAACTGGTGAATATTTTCATTCAGATGGCAATACACGGGAAATCACTGTCTTAATAAAGAGCTGGTTAACAGACAGAAGACAGAGAGTCAAAATAAATAGTATTCATTCTGGTCGGGATAGTATAACTAGTGATGTCCCACAAGGATATGTTTTGCAGATCACACTATTCAACTTATACTGTATGTGTCAATCATGGAGATACATAGAGGGTAAATGGTAAAAATTCACTGATGACACCAAAATTGGACAACTTGTTAAATCTGAGGAGGAGGTACCAGCTCTACAAGAACAGTTGGACTTATTAGGAATGGGGCAAAAAGATTAAAATGGTATTCAATATTGGAAAGTATGTGGTTGTGCATTATGGTCAGAAAAACAGAGGGGTGACTTATTCATTAGATGTTAAATTAAGTGAATAGGGCAGTGAATTGAATCTGGGCACAATAATCACCACTTTAAACCAACAGATCAATGCAATAATGTAACACATAAGTGTAACTGAATTATTCACTGCATAACAATAAATGTTATGAGTTGGATGACAGATGTAATGATGTCCCTTTTTAAAGCTTTAGTGAGACACCGTATGAAGAATTGTCCATAGTTTTGGACTTCCCATAATGTAGGTTATAGGAATAGACCTGAGAAAGTGCAATGTATATACACAAAGAGTATCTCAGGATTAAGGGATCAGACAATTGATTACATAAATTGCAGAGGTTCTCTTTAAAATAGAGAAGATTAATGGGAGATGGTAACCTCCAAAATTATTTAAGCTAGATTTAAACATGATGTAATGGCCACAAGGGCAGTTAAAAACAACTAATAGAGAATTACATAAAACTTAAAAGACAGGGAGCAGGTTCAGCCAGAGAATAGTATCCATGTGGAACAGTCTGTCGTCAACTGTGGTAGATTGTACCTCTATCAGTTTTTTCAAAAGTAGACTAGATTCTTATATGACAGAAGTGAGAGTTACAGCTTATAACCACTGTTAAGCAGATGGCAATTAAAATTGCCAACATGCTTTCCTTTGTCCATACCATCCTATGATCTTATAAAGCTGGAGAAATTTGGCTTAGAAGTTCTAAAATTTACAGTGAACATTCTGCAGATTGATGCTTGGGAACATTTGCTCAAAAATTAGTGGGAACAGAATTGGTAATGCTACCATAATTCCACTTGTGGGATTTTAATTTCACAAAACACATATTAACACTGCATCCAATTTGATTTATCTCCTAGTTTCCCTTGCTAGGCTGCTCACAGTCTTTTACTAAACACCATTGGATGATTACCCTCCATTCTTATCTCTGTGTTTGATGAGATGGACTTATTCGAACTGCTCCTCAATAAATTGCTTATTACAGTAACATTCTACATTAAAAAGGGAGCCACCCACTCCTTTCCCTATCTGATCTAACCCAATGGGTTAGACAGCATTTCCCCTTCTTTGTGTCCCAATCATTTTCTTCTCCCACCAGGTCTTTGAAAGTGCCTCCAAGACTTAGCACTTTTTAAGTCCATCAGTCTTTCAGGCTAGCTAATTTTGCTGGATGTGATTCTCATATGACTTGCATTCAAGTGAGAATTGTTGCCTTTCTGTGCATTCTTGCTCCATCTGGGTCTGATGTTCTTGTGATACCCAGCTTGACTGTGTCCCCTATGCATTAGTTTAAATCCACCCTGATTGCACAGTTTATTTTCCTGCCCCATGCTCCTTGCCCCTGAATATCCTATGACATGCCACAAAAAGACCTTCCCTCTTACAACAGACTACTAGCAATGTTTAGGTTGCCTAATAGTTTGCTGTTATTACTCATGAACCAAAGGATCTTGGTGATCTTGTAGAAGATCAATGGATTTCTTTTCCTTTAGGAACATCCCTAGTTCTGTAAATGGACTTTTCATGCTCCCAGGCCTTATTCTCCAGTCCCTACAGAATGTCATTTATGGGAACGCAGACAATAACAGTCATCACTCTCCTCTTGATGCAATGCTTGGCTAGGAAATTGCACTCGACTGACTAATTGAGTACGCAGAGAAATCCCAGTACCTGCACTAACACCTTAGCCATGCAGTACACCTCAAATGTTCCTCTTGCAGTTGCAGCCAAGGAAATGGCCAGATATTTCCTGGTGTCTCTGTGATATCTCTAGAGAAATGACAAAAGAAAGGGGCTGGCAGTGTAGCCTTGACTTTAGAGTAATAAGCAGTGAATGCGGTTGGTACATTCAACAGACCTGGGGTTGATTCCCAGCAACCTTCACTTGCACTGAATATCTTTAGAGATATCACAAAATATCTGGAAATATCTCAATGTGTCTATGCCTGCAATTGTAACTTTACTATGGAATCTCACATGATTGCTACCTTATCTAGAAGTGGGAAAATGTTGCGAATTTAGCTGGACTTTTGCAAAATTTTTCAAACTTCTGCAGTTGGCGAGATCAGAATCTTCTGAATGTGTTTGGCAGATTTTTGCCCTGTTCTGCAGAATTTTTTGGCTGAACTGCAGAGTAATATACATGAACTGTGGAATAACAGTTCTGAGGAATCTTTTTTCCATAGTGTAATGAATTATTCCGCAATTCATGCAATTATTCATCAGTTCAGTGATCAGTTCTGCAGACTTTTATCCCACAGTTTAATAGAATAATCCACAGTTTATACATTTTTTCTGCTTTTCTAAATTGGAAGTTCCATGAAAGTTGCTAATTTGTCTTCCACACTTTTGTGAAAGAGAAACTCCGACTTTCACTAAAAGTCCGTTGGTGGAAGTTTTTTTCGCACACCTCTAATAACTACTCTATGCCACTGTTTCCTTCCTTCTTTAAGCCATGTTAGGTTGTGGCCCTGCAGACTTAATGGATACAGCATTCTCAAAATTATCTCAATATTCAACAATTTTCACAAAAACTCATTAAAGTCAGTTTTAAGTACAGTATGTATGTATGTTATTTTTTGGTTGTTTACAGCTTGCATCACATCAGATTGTGGTGCCCCAAAACACCAAACAGTATGAAGTTATTTCTTGTTGCAGAAAAAAGTTAATTGTTTTATTTTAAATTCAGCAGCTTGTTACTGGCCACCATGTCTGAGCCCAACATTCTGTAGCCGCATTATGCTACTTTTTCAAGGGAAGAGGCTCTGCCAGTTTTAACAAAGATTTAACTAAGAGTTAATAAGTAGTTTTGCTAAATAGCATTTAACATGCAAACGAGGATGCTCTCATGTCAGTTGGAGTAATAAAACAAAAATTTTATTCGGGTCATTGGACAGTTCTTGATATTTGTTACCAGTCATGACTGCCCCCCCCTCTCTGTGATACAATTTATTCAACAGGAACTAAATGCCTGTTTACTATTTGAGGCACACAGTTCATGTGCTGCTACTAAGTTGTCAGACTGGCCACTAATACCAAGTGACATGTAATTTACTAGATGTTTTGAGGAGAGGAGTGAATTTTGGATAAGACTTTCTACAGCATGACCATATACCATACTTTAAGCAAGATATTACAAGCTGGCACACACAGTCTCCACTTTTAGGGTCTAGTAGGCTGAAAAGCTTGTCACATTAAGCCATCTCATTTAAAAGTTACAAGGGCAAAATAAAAAGCATTAACGTTAAACAAATAAAAGTTACAGGGGCTTAAAATATTGCATTTTAATTGCTCACAAAATTTCATAAAAGGTTTTGGAATATTTGGCTGCTTGTAATTCAGTCCTCTTAAACCTTTGCAGGGCCGTGGACTGATATATAACTCCAAAATTCCTATACATTCTAATTCTGTCGGCAGCATAAGGGTTAAGCCTAGATATTCAAACATTGGCACACATACCTCAGTTGCATGGGACTTTAATATGTCACATTCGATAATGTTTGGATAGTCTTAAGTATAGATGGTAACAATTGAAATTTAAACTTTTTGGTTTTACATTTTGTAGCACGGCATGACCTCCTCCCCCAGGATGACCCATCCTCCAGAAACCTGCTTCTTACTCTTGGGTACTTCAAACCTCATGAGCTTGCCCCCTTGTGAAGGCATTTGTTACAATTAGATGTCACAGGTATGGCAGAGAAGCACTCTTTATATGTCTGTGTGCAAGCAGCAGTAGGTGTAAGTGTCTTCGTTCAGCCAACAAGGTCCACTATAACTGTCTGTACATATTGCAGTAATAAGAATCCCTTGAGCAACAAGTATAAATCGAGCCAGGGTGTTATGCAGGATGTCACGTTTGTGCAGTAGGATACTAGCAGCCTATACATAGAGGGTGTTCCTGTAGTCAAAGATGGGAATAAACATGGAGTTAATGATTTTTAGCTTGATGATTAAAGAGAGGTAGTCTTTATTTTTAAACAGAAAACTGACTCCAGGCCTGACTTTCTTCATTTTCTTTGTAATAATGGGTCCAACACTTTAAGTAGGGGTCCCACCATAGACCTAGGTATTTGTCAGATGGTACTACTGACACCTGGGTACCATCTGGAATGCTCAGAATTAGGTAACAGACCTGTTTTCTAAGGGTAAATGGAAAACTGAAGAACTTATGCTCTGTTTTCTTAGGATTAAGAACCAAGCTTTTTTGCAATACAATCCTCATTAAGTAATTATACTGGCTGGTTTGGACATTGCCAATTACTTTAGCACTGAAATACTGTACATGATAGTGTTATCTGCAAATAAATGAGCATTTTACTATTTAGGTGTACAGTTTGTTTGTCTAGATCGGTAATATATATGCTGAAAATAGCAGAGGGCCCAGAACCAAGTCCTGGTGGACTCTTGTACAGACATTAGATAGACTGAACTTTCATTTTTTTCTTCAAGATTTAGCAGAAAAGAAAATATGAGCTGATAGCATCTAATTTCAAGATGCTTCCTGGGTGGAGGGAGAGAGGACAGTAAAAAGACACAATGGTAAATACAATAACAAATAAAACATAAAACAGTAACTGTGCAAGATGTGATAAAAAAATTCCATCTCATGCCTGTTAAAGGGCCATGTAGCCCAGTATGCTTAGCTGGTTAACAAACTTAAAATAAATAATAAATAAATTAAAAGTCAGATAATAGTACAATAGTAACTATTTTACGAACAATTCCACATAATTAGCACTAGTACCAAGGACAATGCCCAGTAGCTAAGATGCCATCACTGGGGTATCAAAATGCAGGGGCAGCCACACCACAAAGCTGTACTTACAGCAGTTGGAAGGGAATAGGGTAGGACCATTTGCCAGAGTGAGTTAAGAAGTTGTGAAGGAGGGTTTTAAGAGAAATGAATGAGTGGGTGGAACTAATAGCATGGGGAGAGAAGAGCAGAACTTATGGAATCAAAAGGAGGAAGCAGAGTGACCTGCACAGGGGTTTTGGGGAGAAAGGGAGACAGAGCAAGAAGGGTCAGTATTATGATGGGAATGCATTGGGTAGAGGGACATGAGAGCAAGGAGCCAAGGTAAGCTGGAAGTGAACCAACCCAGAATTTGGAGATAAAAGAGGCACAGTGAAAGGGGCATCTGGCATTGAGGAAGGGGTGAGAAATGAAGTAGTAGAGTTCACAGTGATGAGTATGAGAAGGATAGTCATGGGCAAAATGGCACCATTAGTGTAAAAGGGGGGGTCCAGTTTGTCCTGGATAGATTTGGGGCAGCATGGTACACAGTGTCATTATAACCAAATATAGGGAGGCTCATTTTCAAGAGAATTTCTCTGTGAGCAGGAAGTAGGATGCACACTGTGTTCCTGTACAGAGCTCCTAGCTTAGAGTGGAGCTTCTGGTAGAGGGTTTCCACATGGAGAGAGAAATCAAGGTGAGCTTCCAATCATACTCAGAAGTATTTAAACAAGGATATGTTTTTAATCACTGCTTTATCAATCATATGGAAGGAGTAGAAGGATGAGGGTGTTGCCTGCCTCTGCCTGATGCCAATGGTCATTGATAAAATTTGTTTGGCATTGAGGGATAGTTGATTAGCCCAGAACCAGTGTTGGATGCTGGAGAAGTCTGACTGGAGCTGAGCAGCCAGGCAAGGAGCGGAGGTGCCAGAGGTAAGGAACACAGTATCATCTGTGTACATGTAGATGGTTGAGGAAATGAAGGTATTAGGAAGGTTATTTAGGAAAATAGAGAACAGGTTAGGGCCAAAGAAGAAGCCATGGTGAATGACTGAGCAGATAGGTGAGAGGGGGAGAGTGTGCCTCAAACACTGACAGCTTGGGACCTGCCCTCTAGTTAAGAGTGTGTTACACTGACTGGATGGTTAGAGAATCCTGCCCCTTTAAGTTTGTTTGGTAGAAAGGGGTGTGCAACTGCATCAAAAGCCTTTGCCAGGTTGACAAAGCTTGCAGAGGTAATCAGGGCATACTCCATTTTGGTGTGGATGGAGTCCATTAGTAAGACAAGGGAAGTGGAAGTAGAGTGGGACTTCTGAAAGCCAGGCTGGAAAGTGGTGAAGCAGAAAGAGTCAAGGAAAGAGGGGGTTGTGAAAGAACTAGGTATTCTTAGAGCTTTGCCAGTGTAGGAAGAAGAGAGATGGGATGCTAGTTCCAAGGAGAGGAAGAGAGGAGGGGTTAACCCCTCTGGAGACAGCTATGACTTTAGCCCACATTTAAGTGCTTTAGACATCATCCAATGACACTGAAAGGTTGAAGATAAATGTGACAGGAAAAGCAATGGCAGGAGGAGTTTGGGGTCAAGGCCATTGGGATATAGATCCTTGAGAGTTTTTAGAGCTAAACAGGCCTTGAGCAAGGCAAATGGAGTGGTGTGTCAGAAGAAGAAGGCGAGAGGAGGACTTGATGACAACCAGTTGATGATGGTCACATACAATGGTCCTCAGTGTCATGTTTTTTCTTGTCTAGTCATGCAATAACACTATTATCATGATGCCCTTAGTGATGGCTACACATACTGACTTGATAAGACATAGGAAGTCTTTATCATTCTTTCTTAATGCTGTCTCAAGCATCTGTGCTTCCAGTTCCATCTCCAAATCATTTTCTGTGTCAAGTCCTCCAGATACTTTTTCTCCACTTAATCATCATCATTATTGTCATCATGACCTGCCCCTGATTAAAGTGCCTTTACCCCATTTCCATATATCATATGCAATAATGAAGTCCTATGGTATATTGCGGCACTTGTATATGTCACCACCCTGCTCTTTATGGATCATGTACTGCTACTGGCAGAGGTACCCTGCCCAAGCAAAGGATCCTATCATCTCCCCCACTATGGGCATTCACCTCAGGACAATATCTACATTGACCCCTACCTCATAGTTACCCATCGTTTAAGGTGTAGGGGCAATTGCTACAACATAGCCTATACATACATGGCCAAAAGGAGGAAGAGCCTCTTATTCTTCCCAACTAAACTTGCAAGGTACATGGTTAAGCTGAAACTAGCTGTATGTGGTGATATTGAACTAAAGTCAGGCTCCATCCCCATTACAGTAGCTACACTATTTACTCTCCAACTGATCCAGGCTTAGCTTAACACAAAGGGTCTTAAATTGGTCAAATGAATATTAATAGCTTGAGGCATAAAATGCAAGACATTAGGGCTTGGACTGCCACCTACAAACCAGATGTGATTGCTGTATCTGAAACAGTGTTAAATCCTAAGGTGTTCCCTCATGAGGTAGATCTCCAGGGATTTAACACTTTCCAAAAGGGCAGGATTGGGAAAAAGGGAGGTGGTGTCCTAATATATGTCAGTTCTGGGATTAATGCAGTCTCCACAGATATCCCCATACTGAACAATTCTGTGAGTGAAAACTTTTTTGTCAAGCTGTCACTTGGTAATACTAAACCACTTTATGTGGGATGCATCTACATGCCCCCTCGAGCAGCTGTTTCCCTCCCAAGAGACCCTCATCCAGTTGATGGCAAAACACTCACATTGTGAACTGGTAATTCTCAGGGTTTTCAGCCAGGACTGGGCATCCAAATCTGACAATGGGCTGCAGGAACTTACTCTTGATGAACAACTTACCCAAGTGATCACCATACCTACCAGAACTAACACCGAATCAGGGAACTATACTCTATTAGACTGGGCTTTAGTTGCAGACCCCTCTAGGATTATTTCAGCAAGAATATTCTGAGATTCCCTCAGTGATCACTTGCCCATATTCTCTGAATGGAAAATAAGCTACCTAGCCTACCCCCTAGAATATTTGCGATGAGGGACTACTTAAATTTTGTACCAGACTTGTTTGCATCTGCTCTCTCAATAATCAACTGGCTCCTTATAATAGAGCTCCCCAGCCTAGATGAGGTTCTTAAATACTTATCAAAAGTATTCATGTCCATGGCCAACCAGTATGCCCCTATAGGAGTCTTAGAGTGAAAGACAAGTGTCACAAATGGCTCATTGCTGACCTCAAAAAACAAATGATTCACAGGGACAAGGCATGGGGATGCTACAAGACATCATATCTTAGAACTGACTGGGAAAGGTACAGAGCTCTTAGAAACAAATGTACAAAAGGGACCAAGACAGTAAAAAGTTGCTACTTACGAGGTATCCAGGAGAGCCACCTTTGTGATCCAAAAAGATTCTGGAGTCACATAAACTCCCTGCTATAAGGAAGTGTCAGCACAATGAGGGGAACAATCATAGTCAATGATCAAGCCTCAGATTAGAGGTGTTGCGAAATTAAATTTCACTGATGAAATTGCTGTGAAACAGGTTATTTTGTGACACAAAACATTTTGCAAAATTCCTCCTTTCCGCAAAGTTTTTAGACAGGTGCAAAGCTGTGAAATTTCTCCCACAGAATGTGGAATTTTACTGCACAATGCACAATTTTACCCAAAATGGCTAAAATTTTGCCCTGAATTTTGCTGTTCCATGGGCAAAATTTTATCATTTCATGGGCAAAAATTTGCATTTTGCCAGTGGAATTTCACATTTTGCACCTGTGAAATTCGCAAATTTTGCTAAATATTTTGCATAAAGAAATTTCCTAATTTTGTACATCTCTGCCTAAGATGACCCCAACATAGCAGCTGCAGCCTTCAACACCTTCTTTATGAACCTTAACAAATATAAACCCAAGTCATCTGGCTCCCCTGCCCCATAGCGACATTTTGATGAAAAAAAAAACCCTTGCCCTCAATTTCACCTGAGGTTGGTCAGGGAAACCGAGGTGCTTCACCTCCTGAAACATCTAAAGCCAGACTCCTCCCCTACATTTAACCAAGTAGAGCCCAGACTACTAAAATCAACTGCCACAGCAATTGTCCTCCTTGTCACCATGTTGAACAACAGGTCCCTTAGGGAAGGGTCTGTCCCTGATAAATGGAAAGTGGCTATGGTAGTCCCTAGTCACAAGGGAGGATCACATGACAATGTTGAATATTAGAGGCCTATATCAATCCTCTGCTCATTAGCTAAGATACAAGAGAAGCTGGTCTTCAATCAGCTCCAGGACTACCTACAGCAACATATCCTTCTCGCAGATAACCATCATGGCTTTGGGAAATGCCATGGCATGGATACCACACATGTCAAACTTACTTGTGATGTCCTGAATGCAATGGATAGGGGGTCAATGGTGGGGGCATATTCATTGACCTAACCAAGGCATTCAACTTGGTAAATCACCAGCTGCTCTTTAGTAATCTCAAACAACTAGGTCTCCACAAACTCTCTCTGTCCTGGTTCTCTAGCTACCTATCTGACAGATCTCAAAAGGAGAAATGGAAAGGGGTCTATTCCAGTTGCCAAGCAGTCACTGATGGAGTCCCCCAGGGATCTATATTATGTCCTCTGTTATTCTCACTGTTTATTAATGTCATTGGCAAAAACTTTGATGAGGGGAACCTATTTCTATATGCAGATGACACGGTGGTTTACTGGAGTAATCCTAACCCCAGCACAATTGCTGCTCACCTTTCCACCTGTTTAAAAGCTCTAGAAAGATGGTTTGCCTCCAACTTGCTGGTAGTGAATGACAGCAAAACAAAGGCAATACTATTTGGACCCAAATGATTAAGTGTAAATAGGCAATGCCTGATCCAACTGACTACATTGGCAGTTCTCCTGATAGATGTGGCAGACAAAGTGAAGTACCTTTGAGTTTACCTAGATCAAGACTTGACCTTCAAACCACATGTGGATCTCATAACCAAAACAATTCACCAGAAACTTGGCCTTCTTTATAGACTGGGCAACTCTCTGACATTAGACTTGAGGATTTGCATAGCAAGGAGTATCCTACTTCCCACATTGGTCTATGGTGCCCCAGTATTACACTTCCTAAGAGAAGGTGAAATTCTCAAACTAAACATGTTGTACAACAAAATTAGCCACTTTGCCACTAATGCACCACCAAGGAGATATCACTGTGAAGTTCTTTCAGAGTTAAACTGGCCTGCTCTGGAGCTCAAACTTGCTTACCCTCTTGTTTGACTCACCTTTAAACTTACCAAAGTCCATACCCCCCAACCTAACTGTGATATTTACCCTGAGGATACTGAGGTGGACCTTTATTCAAAAAATATCAATCTAATTGAGATCCCTCAAATATGGACCAACCTTGGAAAAAGATCCTTTACGTACTCTGCCCCTATTACTGGTGCACTCTCCCAGAAAAACTAATCAACACCAGCTTGTTAGAAGGTTTCAAGGCTGGTCTAAATGTCTATGTGCTAGAACACTGCCAATGCAGCTGTAACTGCTGACTCATGTGTGTAATGCTCAATCCCTGTACTACCTAATGGTCAATAACCTGCACTAAATCTCTATAAACCTATACATTGTTCTAATCTCTGACATTAACTGTTATCCCTGGAATCTATTGTACAACTAGTGGTTAGCGACTAAGTACTTCTATTCACATGTATAAGCTATGCTATCCATGGTACCTAGGTTTTTGTTTAATTGCAGATTTCAATTCTTTGAAATATTACTCACATGTAATTGGTTACTGTGTAACCTGTTGATGGTAACTAATTACCCTTATGTACCTATCTGTACATCATGCAATCAGCTATGTACTGTCTTGTTATGATGAACCTGTAAGTATTGTATGTAACTAATTCTGTGTCACCCTTAAAAAGAGACCTTTGGTTTCAGCGGGCTTACCTGGTTACCAAAATGCAATAAATAAATAAATAAATAAATATTGTCTGTTGCAATCCTCTTCAAAAACTTTTTACCACCTTATCATCATAATCATCATGACCTTCCCTTGACTCAAGCCACTTTACCACCACTTTCTTGTCCAATTTATGAATTGTCAAGCATGTTAAGCAAGCTCTGAATTTGCTCCTCTAAACCCCACACATTCCAGTCTCCCAGTGTTTTGCTTTGGTTCAACCCTCTCTGCTTTACTGCAACTTCTTGGAAGTGCTGTAACATCAGCAGTTCTTAACCCATGACAATAAGAAGACTGTTGTGCTGTAGATATGCCACTACCATTACCCTCAGCTTCCACACTGACACCTTTGGCAAAGCTGACACCCTCTGACTCTATCGCATTTTTTTTTCAGTTAAATGTTTTATTAATTTTGAACATACAGAAAACAGCATTTGCTACATTATGATACGCAGGCAATAGCATTACATTTATGATACAGAACAGTTAAGTAAGCTTGAGGATATTCTTGCATCGAGAAACTAAGGTCATATCGATCCTTGCAGTGTTCTTTGTTCAGATAACAACTGATAAGCTTACCTAATTGGGAGTGGCATCCAGATGGAGAACTACCTCAACATAGAAAAGGAGGCTACAGGTGCAAGAATCAGACTGGTAGGAGGTACTTCTGTTGATATCTAGTTACGACTTAAGAAGTTCAAAAAGCTGTACCTTACAGTGGTCATCAGGGTGATGACTATAATGAAATGGAGAGATCATCACAAAGCATTTGAAGCAATAAAAAACAGATAAGGTTTGCCACATAAATGCCTGATTGTTGAATCTAGGAGAGCAGTTACTACATACACATATAACTATTAACATAACAAAGGAAGAAACTTCATTGATACAGAGGACTGATCATAAACCTATTAAACCTATTGAGCTGTTAAAGATAATGATTATCTAGGAATGGTCTTAAAACATTGCTAGTTCGGTAAAAATGTATCAATGATAAAAGACCTTCACATTCAGTCTATGCCTGCCAGGGGGTCCATGTATGCCATATATGGGGCCCAACATTGATGAAATTTATAACCTTGTCCAAGAGCCATATGTGACCGTCTGTCCAGCTCATGTAGTGAGGCAAGTCAGGAAAGGATATCAGTAATAGAGGATACAGTGGAACTTCTCCAGTTACTAAGGATTGAGCACTTTGCCAACATGCATAGCAACATTAGCCATCCATAGTGAGAAGTCTTGAGATATGGGATGTTAACTTTCATACCCAGCAACATCAGTGAAGCTGAAGGGGCAATGGCACATCGTAGAGTCTTACTGGCCTGTTTTGAGATGCCCAGCCAGACTGGCGATATAAGAGGGCAGCTCCATAGTACACGCACCAAGTCACCGCCAGATTGTTGGCATCTCTAACAGTTATCATTAGTAAAGTGTCTTGGCCTTATAAAGTATCGAGGGGGGTCCTATAACAAAAATGCATGATTTTGTTCTGAATCAGTCAGCTTCTAGTATCCCTATAAGTAGTACGGCTAGAATACCAGCATTGCATCCACTGGCTGTCCGATATTTTAATACGCAAAGCCTGTTCCCATTTGGCCTTTAGAAGAGATGAGGAGTTTGGTAGGGAATCTCTTACTAAGGAGTATATTGCCCCCACAGTGCCTTTTGTCATTTGGAGCCATTTCACAATGTGTGAAGGACATGCTGGCAAACATGGCTCTTGGGGTAATAGAGGTTTGACTGCATCTCTCATTTGTAAGTATTTCCAAAAATTCGAGGTGGGTAAGCACCAGTGTGTTTGCAGGTTTTGAAAGGTGTCTACTACTGTGTTGCTGGGAGTAAGCAAATCTTTAAGAAAATAAATACCCTTATCGAGCCAAGTGAACCAGTGGACAGGGCGACCACCTTTGCGAATAAGGGGATTCCACCAGAGGGGTATGTAGGAGATAGAGTGAGATTGGGCTGGTATTTTTTTGTATAAAGCATCCCAATAGAAACATGAGGAGGCTAAAGTAGGGTGTTTTTGAATTTCAAGTGGTCTAGGGGACCATAAAAGGGAAGCTAATACAGGGATGTGACCCACATTTTGTTCTATTGTGAGCCATTGAGGGGAGCCTGTGGAAGCCAGTTGGAACCACTTTAAGGTCTGAGAGGAATGGTATGCTAATTTGTACCCCTCCATCCATGGGAGCCCCCAGCCTCCCTGATTCCAGTGTGCCCAAAGGTTGTTCCTACTGTGACTCTATCACATTTTAATGGTACTCACAACTGTAGCTATTGATACTGTGCCCTCAGTGTTTTATTTGTAGGTCAGCCCCTCTTCTTCCCCATTACCGTTATATATTGGCCAAACTGGAAGGCCCAACTACATCCCCAGTGATGGAACTATCACCACCACCTCCATCACTTGCAGCACCATGACCATTATACTTGCCACTAATAAAAATAAGGTTCTGTTTCCCCATACCTGCCTGTGTGTTGAGATACTACTGCTTATTTTAAAGTTACACTACAGTTAAGACCCACAGCATGTTGTTTTTCACTGTGGGGATAACTGGCAGATTGTTTCACAGGTGATACAGAAAATAATTAAAAGAAACAAAGGAAACAAAAGGTCCTTTTGTTCTTTTAATTATCTGGAGCCATATCCTGCCATGATCTGCTTTGGTAGCCATCTGCCAGAAAACAAAAATGCAGCTGGACTTAACTTTCAGTACAGTTGTTACTCAGCTGCACAACTGCTGTGTTCACTGATGTACAGTACTGTGCCTGAACAATTCTTCGCCATAACTTTATTTCAGTAATACTGGACAAGTAAAAGAATAAAAATAAATAAAAACACACTGACTGTATTATGTAAATTTACTAACTATGAGTAGCATGATGTGCTTTGATATCCATCACTTAGAGCTGCCTGGGAGCGCCTTCCCAGGAAATAACTCTGCTGTTAGTTTACTGCTTGTCCTGCATTATGCACTTTACTAACATTTCAGTGAACTTTGTTTTCTTCCCTACAGGTTGGAGATGTGGGTCCATTCACACCTACATCTCAGGCATTGTAAAAACTTCAAACAAATCTACTATGCAGCTGTATTTTTTATTTACTTTGAATGGTTGTCATCATTGTACATTTCTTATTTTAGGTCCAGTACATGATCTCTAAGCATCAGTAGATGATTGCTGTGCATTTCTGCTACTGTCTCTGGCTTTATTAGTCAAATGTTCCAGCTGTGGAATATAGCACCATGAATATGGAAATTAAGCAAGAGGCATAGCTGAGACACTGAATAATTTCTTGTGTCAGTATTCAGCGAGAAAGTCAGGGGATATGGCCAAATGCATGTGGAAGGTATGGGAGAGGAGCAGTCCAAATAGGAGTCATTGCTGAGCACAACAGAATTAGCTGAAAATAACAAAAGGCTGTGAATCTAGAAAAATATCAGGGTCACGATGGTATCCAATCATTGGCAATAGTGGAGCTAAAAGGGGTTCAGGTTGGGCCTCTTACTGATATGTTACAAGACTCCTTATAGTTAGGGATAGTACAGTGGACTGGGAAATAACCTATTTTAGCCTCCCTTTCATGAAGGGGGCAAAGTCAGACCCAAGAAATTACAGGTCTGTAAGCCTTAAGTTAGCCAAGTGTTTGAGTCAATTATAGAAGATGTAAAACATGTGGTGGTTCAGCACATTAATGAAAATGGGATGTCATGTAGCACACAGCATAGTTTTCAAAAGGTAGATCCTGCCAAAATAACCTCATTTTTTCATATTATGTTTATCCTCTGAGGGACCAGGATGAGGGAGGGCTCCCTTCTGCCAGCTTCCACTCTCCCCCACCACCCAGTCTCCACAGTACCCCAGCAGTGATGGTACACCCACAGATTACCCCTCATAGCAGGGTCAGGAGAGGGAGGTCTGTCCTCCCCCCAAAGCACATAACTGAGTGCCTCACCGGAGGCTGGCTTGGTGATGTGGTGGTTGGAGATGTGGTGAGCAGACATCATTGGCTCATATCATGCCCTCATTTTTTCCTCCAACTTTTTCTCCCCTACTGCTCCTTGGGGCCTCAGCAAACTTGGTTGTGCATGCGTGTTGAGGTGCACATGTGCACCGGAACCAGCGGCCTTGCTCCACCCACCTGGGCTAATGCCAGCCTCTCATTTGTGCTGCACTGCCACTGAGCTTGCATTTGGTGACAGCCAAGCACCAAGAAGACCAGCTTCCCCAGTCTAGGAGATGAGAGCTGCCTGATGGCTGCTTGATCTGACTCCACCCCCCCCCCCCAGCTGACCCCTGGTGGCCCAAACCTAATCCCAAACTTAGGTTGCCAGTGTGGGAAAGGTAAAGTGTTTCAAGCACTTCAGCCCTCTGCACCACCAGGCCAGCCAGAAAAATAACCTGACTGACTTCTTAGAGGATGCAACTGGGGTGGATAGGGGCTGGTCAACGAATGTAGTCTAACTGGGTCTTTGACCCTGTACCACATGGAAAGCACCTGGAGAAAGTAATAAAACATGGAGTACAAGAAATGTATAGGACAGAGATGGATAACAATAACTGAATAACAGTTAGTAAACAGAGAGTGGTGGTGCATTGACAGCTAACATTCAGAGTAGGGGGAGGAGTTGCTGAATGTATATCTTTAGCAAGCAATTTCCATCATACCACCTGTTGTCTTATGACCACAGCTGAGTGAGCACACAGCCCTTTGCCCTTCAATTCACCTGAGATTCAAATGTACTACTGTATAGTACCTGAACAGTTTATTTGCATTTTTGAATAAGAGTAAACTGCTGTTTCTTATTTTGAATGCTTGTGGTGAGTAATTGTATTATTTCATGATTCTATAAGTAACTGTATTAGCAATGGATTATTGGAGCAGGAAAGCACCATTTCTTAATACAGTGCCCAGAAAATTGTTGTAGTGTACAAGGAAAATCAACTGCAATCTCAACCATGTCCCTGGGAATCTCTTATAGAAGAGCCATTGTGCAGCATACCTCCTGCAATCATTCACTAGCACCAGCTCTTCCACTAATAAAACAGTGAACTTCCATTGTCCACTAAAGATACTGTATGCTTTAAACAAATTCATTTTTATTTCCACTAGACTCCATTAAGGTATACTTTTTCCCAACATAACTACCACATTCACTGAAGATCTATTGGCTGGGAATGGAATAGCAGGTAATGGAAGCCATCAACCCACTTTAAAACCTGTAAGAATAGAAACATGTTTGCTTTGACACCTTTATGGGGACCAATGCCAGTGGAAAAGTCAGCTCTATGTGAAGGAGCCCTGCTGAGTAGTTCTGCTTGACTGGGTTTAGTGAAGGTTAGATAAACATATTCATGTGTTCCTCATAGACATGCTTCCCTGCAATGATGTCACAGCTTTCACTATCCCACTACATTAACAGAAAATATGGTAACCTTAGCAGCCAGTCTCCTAGAAATGTGTGCAAGCAGAAATTTTCCATGAGTGTTTGCCAAGAGTATTCTCCTTGTCCCAAATAGTATGAAAAAGGAGAAATATAATGGTTTGTGTTAATAAATATATAGTTAGACTGATATATTATAAAGAAACAAAGATATAACCATAACACAGAATGTGTGCATGTAAATTATTTTTAAATGTAATTTAAAACAAATATGATAATTTGTTTTTTAGTCAAGTTTGAAGTCAGCTTGCAGCACAGCCTGCAAACAGGGCAGGTACCCTTCCACTTTAATAAATGTATAAATATTATGAACAGACTCAAAAACAGAGATGTGCTGAAGTTTTAATTTGTCAACAAAGTTGCTGAGAAGTGGCCAAAATTCATATGCATGGAGTTTCATGAAGTTTTCCTTACCCTCAGCAACTTTGAATTCACCCCCCGATCACAATGTTTTCTATGTGAATGGTAGAATTCCACCCAAAAAGTGTGGGATTCCACCCACAAATGGTGGAATTTCACTCGTGAATAGCAAAAGTCTGCCATTCGCAGGTGAAATTCTGCCATTTGCAGGCAAAATTTCGCACTTCTTAGTGAAATTCTACACTTTGCTGATTGATCCACGCTTTGCAAATTGCAATAAATTTGTTGATTAATTAACACAGAGAAAAATTAGCCAGCTTTGCCTACCTCTACTCAAGAATTCCAGAGCTGTTCTTAAAACCTCTGGAAACAAAAACATTCTCCTTGTCTACCTGTCATGTTTACCATGATTCATGTCCATTTTATATTCCACCATGTTTTGAGCATGGTAGTTCCCTCTTTTGATTATCATTTTGAAAAACTATGAAATGCCCATTGCCAGAGCTACACTATCAAATATATCCACAGCAAGGTTAAAATCTTGAGCATGGTTAAACATGGTACAAACATAATAAGAAAAAGCACCATTAAACATAATGAAAACATGGCAATTCAAAACAGAATTTATTTGCTGTAGAATGCAGTCACACAAAGAAGACAGCCACTATGAAATGGTGCAAAAGTAATTTATTGACATTATAATGTATCCGTCCATAGAAACAGCACCACATCCCTGTAAACATTTTATTGCAGTTTCTGCAAATCATCCATAGAAGGGATAACACACATTATACAATTTACTTGTACTTGTATTACTGTTACCTATTCTAAAACAAAGAATCTGGATTAAATTGTTGTTCCATATTCCTACTGTTAACTGGGTTATAAATTAAACCTGTAGAGTTATTTAAGGAAATTCAGAGAAAGTTGTAAGTTTCTTTTTTTCTATGGATGATTTTCCTGACAGCCCCCCTTACTAGGTGCATGCAAAGTAAAAGAATACTTTGGTACACAGTGTGCTATGTGAGGACCTATTACTTTGCGTAGCCCTTCATGTAGTATTCCACTTAATTAAGGGTCACATTTACCAGGCAAAGATAATATGAAATGGCTTTTCACCAACAAAGTGTCATTTTGCAGTGGGCTTTCACTTGTTTTGTTTTTTTAAGGTAACCCCCCCACCCACACCCACACCTCCTTGGATCACCTTTATATCATCTTCATCTCTCCACCCAGCCCTACCTAGTTGATATGGTACTGTACATACTGCATATACCCTTTCCAACCAGTACTGGGCAACCCCTCCTTCCTCCTCAGCTCTGAAAAAAAAGTTAAACCATTACCACACACACTCACACCATCTGATCCCAACCTGCTCAACCCAGCCACAGACAAAAAATTGGACAACCCTCACCTTACACTCACAAGTTCAACACACATCTTCTTCCATCCCTACATGGCACACTGAAAAAAATATATACTCCTGTAAGGAAGAGAAATGGCACTGTCACAGCCCCTCTTCTCACCAACTCAGCTGACCACTGACTTGAGTGAATGGGAGTGCATGCTCATTGTAAAAAGAACTAATTGAACCCCTGAACCATTACATTCACTGAGTGACCTTGAATAAATGGATTAGGGCATTGGCTTGTGATTAGTTTAGAGGGTGGAGATTTGTATCCTACAACCACTTTACTCACTGTTTGACCCTGAGAAAGTGGTAGTAGGCAGCATGGGCTGTTGGATAGTGTACAGGGTTGTGAACCTTCAGTAGTGAGGTTCATGTGTAGGATCATCAGACAGTTCTAGGTATTTGTTACCAATTGTGACTGTCCCCCACTTCTCTGTGATGAAGTTCTGTTCTGCTTCCTTCCTCCAGGTAAATATACGCAGCCCTTCTGAAAGGCAGTTTTGAGCTTATCTTGACTATGCAATTTGGTAAGTTGTTCCACATACCCACTACTCATTGCATACAGTATTTCAACCTTTTATTCTTTATAAACTTTACCTGGCAGATGTAGTATATGAACCTAGTTCTCTGCATATCTGATTGATACTACAGCTGCATTAATTCCATCAAACTGAGAATATCTTTTGCTATCATAACCACTCCAATCAGGAACCTCATAAACAAATCCTTCTGCTATGGGTGTGCTCCCTAGCAGATGGAAACTGGCCCTACTAGTGCCTATCCATAAATGGGGGAGAAAAGAGCAAGACAGAAAATTGTAAACCTGCCTCTGTTCTTAGTGTAATTTTCAAAATTCAGGAGAGACGGTTATACAAACAACTGATAGGCTTCCTTAAGCATAACTGCTCCCTTGTTAATGGCCAACATGTTTTATGGAAAAATCTTGGGACTTTTATGATGTGTATATTTAATGTTTGCGATACAGTATGTGTTCAATAACATGTTGTAACTAATAATGCTGTTAGTATGGCTTCTGTATATGGTTGTGTATTTCTTACATTATCCAGCTTCAGTTGTTCACCATGCTTATGCACAGGACTGCTGTTCATTCATTTCACCTAATGTGTGCTCTTACTGTACAGAATATAATATGTGTAACTAATCCCGGGTTGCCCCTGAAAAAGTGATCTATGATCTCAGTGGGCTTACCTTGGGTGACGTGGATAAAATTTGTTTTACAAGCTGAAGTTGCTTTTTTCTAGGCGAATTGACCTGAATTGTCTAACTTTGCCTGAACCTCTTTGGCTTAAAATGCACCAACAGGTATAGGGTAAAACAGGCTACAAATAAGAGGAGGAAAGCCTTGCGTTCAGCAAAGAATTTGAATGACATTACTGCAACTTAATTGTGTTTAGTGTTGTGCGAAACTAGAATATTTCACCAATTGAAATATTTTGTGTAATTAATGCATAACGTGAAATATTTTGCTTGGAAAAATGCAAAATTTCGAACGTGGTTTTAAATGCAATTTCATCCCCAAGCCAGCAAAATTTTGCTTGCGGGTGAAATTTCACACCCACGGATGAAATTTCACCACCCACTTCAAAATCTCGCCACTTGCAGGAGAAATTTCACCTCCAGTGGAAATATTGTGTTCAGATGTCTCCCTGGTGTCTAGTGGCCCCCCCTGACCATCACTGGCCATAAACATTAATAAGCCCCCCCTAAAGTTACCCTGCCACCTCCACTGTTTTTTTGTTTTTCTTAAATGTATACCCTTCACTCCCTGGTGTCTAGTGGTCCCTCCCAGCCGTTACCATTAATAAGCACCCCACCCCAAAGTTACCCTGCCTCCTCCATTGTTTGTTTAAAAATAGATCTATACCCTTCACTCCCTGGTGTATAGTGGACCCCCACCCTATCAGTATATAGCAGCACCCACCCAGCTCCCCCCAGTAGCCTGATTGTTCCACTGGCACAGTCCTCCACTCCCCTCCATGGCTGGCAGCCTGACTGAGCACCACTGAGCGCTTGAATGAATGAGTGCAGTACCATGGCCAAATTGGACTACTGGGGGAGGCTGGGTGGTGCTGCTATATCTGATAGGATGAGGAGTCCACTAGACACCAGGGAATGAAGGATATCAATATATACAGTATATATATATATATATATATTTTGAACAACAACAGAGGCAGCAGAGTAACCTTGGGGGGGTTCTTATTAATGTTTACAGCCAGTGACAGCTGGGGACCACTAGACAACTAGAGAGTGAAGGGTATTTTTTTTTAAGCAAACAACAGAGACAGCAGGGTAACTTGGAGGGTGCTTATTAATGTTTATAGCAGCGTCAACTGGGGATGGACTACTAGACACCAGGGAGTGGAGGAGGGTGAATTTTGCTTAAATAAAACAAATTGGGGGGAGGTGTGTGTGTGGGGGGGGGGTGTTCAATTTACAGTTGTGGCCAGTGGCGCTGGGCAAAATTGTGGGCAAAATTGTGTGAAATTTCACTGCAATTTCACAAAACATTTCACCCAGCAAAACTGCCAATTTTGAGGCAATTTCGCAAGCAAAATTTTATTTCTCTGCATCTCTAATTGTGTTAGGTGTTGTCAGCATGCATGTGCTGTAGATTACTGTTTGTGGTATTGTGACACCATCTGCATAAACCACTAAGACCACCACATCCCAGTGTAAGCTGCTCTAAAAGGTATTATTCATTGCTGAACTCAAGGTGTATGCCCCTCTTAAGTCTCTGACTCTCCACTTTACCTTGTTTCAATTACTGTAGTCTCCCTAGCAGTGACATTTTACAATGATATTTTTATGTTTTGAATTTGTTTTATATTATTGTCTCTGTTAATATTTTAAGTGATGTTTTTGTATACTAGATAAATAATAAATAGTAATATGATGACAGTAATATTATTATAATGTAAAAGTCTTGTTATTTTTTGTTAATTTCTATATAATTTATAAGCACCAAACAATGTTTGGAGCCTGTTGTTTTTGCTGTAACTATTTTGTACATCAGATTTTCTGACCTGGTGTGTGTAAGCAACTATTGTCCATGGATACCCCAGAAGAAAGCTGGCTATGTGATTTGCCAAGGTGTGCAAAATTAACTTTGTATGGAGCTGTATTGGCTTATTGATTGATATGCCTGTCCATGATAGGCCTTGTGTCCCTAGTATTTACTCAGCGAGTAGGAGACATTTGGAGATGCTGTTGAATTGTGGTACATTTGTAGGGTGGGTGATCACAGAAAAGAACTGCAGCAAAAAAAAAAAGCTGTTGTGTAGGTGGTTCTTATTGTTGTTTAAACCACACTGTTTCTTCTTATCAGTAATCTACCAGGGTACCTGGTCAATATGTCACACAGATTATAGTGCTGTATAATACGCATGACAAAAATAGTGTCTGATAGAATAGTTACAAGGTTAGCGTAGCGCAAGAAGATTGCCACTATCCTTGTAGCTGTTGTCACTCGGGAGGAAGAGGACAATACGCGAGCTACATTCCCCTTTGCCGAGTTGTTGCCATGGTGCAGAGGTTAAGGCCATGAGTAGCAAAGGGTGACAGAATGCCCCAGAGATCAAGGTTCTATTCCCTGACCTGTGTCTTTTGTGTTGTTTTTGTCCCCTACCTCCCGAGTTTGTTTTTTCATTTGTTCTCTCTCTCTCTCTCCACCCTTCACTTCTGCCCACCACCCCCACAAATACAATTCCCTCCCAAGTTCCTTCTCATCCCTGAGTTGCCACCCCCATGGAGGTAATTATTATTAGTTTGGGGGTGTGGGGAGCGAAGCCCCTCACAAAGAAGAGGGGTGGGAAGGACCCCCCCGCAAATAGTCTTTGCAACTGTTGTTTTTTTTTTAGCCATGGTAGTGCTCTGTGTTTTTCTTGAGTGCAATCATTGGCTTCCTCATTTTCCGTGTGTGGATTTTGACTATGCTACCTTTATTTTTGATTTTATAACCCAGTGCCTTCTACCAGTGGCATGTTGGGACAAGGCCTAATGGTGCTGTTTTTAGTTGTTGTTTTTTTTACTTTACTTTTTTCTTTTTCTTTTTGTCTGCAGAGTTGGGATACAATAGTGGGAGTGGAGAGTGATATACTTGTGCAGGGTATAAAGTTATTAATGCACCCATGCAAAGTACTTTACAAGGAAGTCTGACCTGCTAAACAAATGTTAAACTGAAATAAAAATAAATAAATCAATCAATATATACAATGCAGGCAGAAGAATAGGAATATTAACTGCCACAGCAATTCATCAGGACTGACAAAAGCAACATATTGCTCCTCTCTTGACCCATGAGGTCATGTGACCAGTTCTAATTCCCTTGTTATGGGATGACACATTCTTTTATTTTGGGAGCTGATGGAGCCCATGTGCAAGAGCCTAATCCTATTATTCTGAGACCTTACATCTATTAGTGCTGCTCAGGATATGATTGAGGGTCCCCATCAACCTGGACTGTCAGATGATGGGGTTCATATATAAACAGACCTCTTGATGATTACAGATTTGATCCAGTTTTAAATAAAACATCTCCACTTCAAAATGAACAATATTTACAATGACATTCCACCAGTTTTTGTAGGTGGTAATAGTGTGTGGCATGGGTGAGTTTTCTTGGAATTTATACTATCTGTTCAAGCCCACACATCCCTGACATCCCACTTAAAGTGCTTAACAAGTTTCCAATGCCAGAAACATGGCACTTGTTCCTGTGAATTGCAACCTGTAAGTTATCCTAACATTGCTGTGTACACAGTATATGGCTCATCTAGGGTTCTATGAAATATTTAATCTTACCTCACTATCTTATCCATCCTCCCATTTTATTTTCCACAAATGTGTTTTTAATTCTGGACACAGATTTCCAGATTACCAGTTTCATCATTGGCCTAACTGACAACTCACAATCATTCTTAATTTCCAGTCTTTCATTCATGGTTCAAATTTACTCAGGTCTGCACAACATAAAAAGTAAAATAAAAAATGTAATAATATAATTTGAAAAGTTGGGCTATTCACAGAGCTGATTTTTGATATTTGTATTTGTGTCTCTGGTATTTGTATTTGTAGCTATATTTGTTTACATAGCAATGTCTGATAAATATTTTATTTTACATTTCAGATTTTTTTAAATTTAATACACTTTATTGAGTTAAAATAAACAACTAACAAACAACAATCTGACAATAACTACCATAACAACTACAACAATGGCACTTAAAACCCCCCCTAATCCCCCCCTCCACGCCAATGGAGACCATTTGCTGTTGCAAGAAAATCTATCTAGAATATAAAGCAATGGCACAACAAAAGGAGAAAAGGGTCCACATTATGCCACTAATAGAGGAAAACATATACACCATAAATAGTGGAAATCCAAAAGAAATAAACACTAAGTCTGAGCTAATAAATCACTCCAAGGAAAGATTAATGGTACAATAAGGTATGTAATTTACCCCATTTCTTATTAAACCTAGCTATCTTGTTACAAAGACTAGCTATCATTTTCTCCATGGGGGTGTCAACTCAGGGATGGGGAGGAACTTGGGAGGGAATTGTATTTGTGGGGGGGTTGTAGGCAAAAGTGCAGGGTGGAGAGAGAGAGAACAAATGGCAGCAACTTGGCAGAGGTTACTCAGTAACTCCTTAAGCCGTTCAGTGTATAGTATGTCTGATTGGTCCTTCCAGTGGTGAAGTACCACTCTTTTAACTGAAAGAGCAATCATGGACAGGTGTTTTTTCCGCTCTGTGACCCGAACCCTGGAATAATCGCCAATGAGGCAAATTTCAGGTGTAAAGTGGTCTGCTAAACTGAGAAGAGGATCTGTCTTACATTTTATTGTGTCCCATAAGGAGGCAATTTCAGGACAATCCCACAATATGTGTAATAAGGACCCCTCAGCTTGGCAACATCTGGTGCAAAAAGGGGAATAAAGGTGCCCCATCTGATACAATTTAGCAGGTGTAAAGTACACATTGTAAAATGTAAAACCGGATAAGCTGTAATTTGTCATTTTTTGTGTAAAGATAAAGATCTTCCCAGATACGATCCCGATTAAAGGTCTTAGTGGGAAACAGAGAGGACAAGTAATGTGAATGCCCAGTGTTATCTGGGAAGAGCGTAGCATACAGGGCAGTTGTGACTTGGGACACTGCATGTTACCATGCTGGAGTCCGAAGCATTGGAGAAAGTCCCATTGGTCGATGTACTAGGACACCATACCAAACCATTTAAGCAGCAAATGCCAAATCTGATCAATCTTAAAAATTTATAGAGGAGCTAAAATTGGCAGCAGCAAAAGTTCCTGACTAGTCTTAAGCTGGCCATTAAATAGAAGATCCAGAACCCTTTTACCTGCTAACTGTGGGATTTCCCCATGGGTCAGCATTTTCCCACCCAGTTTAAAGTTAGGATTATAACATAAATGCTGGGAAATGTCACTAAGATTATCATAACATAAGACTTTACAAAATTGGGCATGCACTCTCAAAGACTTAGATATAATCAAGTTTCAAAACTGGGGAGATAACGATTTAGGGATAACAAAACGAAAACTCTCAGGTGATAGGCCAGATTCCTTAATTAGGTGCCTTTCTATTTGAAGCCAAACTGGAGTGTAAGGAGGTTCTCCTTCCAACAAAGGAGAATTGGACCACTGGAAGTACTTGGCCAAGTGGCAGGCCAAATAATATGGGACAAAATTCAGAAGTTTAAGGCCTCCCAAATTCCTGGGAGCCCACAGCCGTGTGTAATCACATCTCGGGGGTTTCCCCAGCCAAATAAAATGGGAAGTCAGACTGTGGACCTTCTTGAACCAACTAAGGGGAAGAAATAGGCCCAATAAATGCAAGGGATAAAACACCTCAGAAAGCACATTCATTTTAATAATACTAATACTGCCCTGGAGAGAAAGATATAGGGAGGACCATCTATCAAGATCCTGCTGGATGGTAACATGCAGGTCCTCTAGTTTCAACTTCCTCATAAGAGTAGTATTTTGGACAAGGATTACCCCTAAGTATTTAAGCCGGGTAGCCCAGGTAACAGACTTGTTTTTGTTGTTAATGCTAACACAAGACCAAGGGTTTCAGAGGGTTCAGTAAAATATGCAACGTTATCAAGAAAATATGCATTCATGTAATGAGCAATAGTAAACATTTGTGTTTCACATTAGCCTAAACCATGGTCTAACACTACTTTATGTAGTCAACTGTAACAGAAATACAAATAAATAAGATTGGTATTTGTTTTTGTAAATACTGCAGTATTTGTGTGTATTTGTCCTGAATGCTGTTTGTTTTTCACAGCCCTATTGGAAATGTCATCCAAGCACAGTAGAAACTGTTGCATGCTGGTATCTGTCTTATCTATTCAGCGCTTCAGTGATTTCTGTTCACACTGTAGTTGTCTCATACCATCACCTGCCCTATTCTGGTACTTTGCCAAATTATACCCATCCCTTGACACTGTCAGTCCAAATCATACTTGTTTTCTATAGGTATCTGCTCATGTCATACCTGTCTGATAAGGGTAATTGTCCAAACTGTACAGGTACCTATTTGATGCTTGTATCCTGCAAAGCTGCATACCTATTCCATACTAAATACAAATGTCCCGAAACTCCCCTTGGTATTTTTAGGCACCAAAAGGAGTTTGAAGACTATTGTCATCAGAGTTCTGTAACTATTTTGTGTCTCAAATGTTTTGATCTGGGGTGTGTAAAATCTATTTTCCATTGACACTCCAGCAGAAACTTGACTATATCATTTTTCCAGTTCTGCTTTATTTACTTTGTGTGAAGCTCTTTGATACATGGGTATGCTTGTCCTTGACTGGTCTTGTTTCGCTGGTGCTTGGTGTGTGAGCAGCAGAAATTTGGAGACACTGTTAAGTAGTTGTGATATTGGAGGTGCAGTGAGCATTGAAAAGAATTGCAATGAAAACAATTAAGTTGGGTAGGTGGTATATTTTGTTACTTAAACCACACTATCTGTCCCTACTAGTATTCTACCAGTGGTGTGTCAGAACAGTGTCTGACAGTGCTGTTTTTTTGTGTTTTGTTTCTTTTCTTTTATTTTTTTTCTGCTTGTCTCTTGAGTCAGGATATAGTAGTGGAAGTTGAGGGTGATGTACTTTGGTGGGAGGTGATGTACTTGGGCAGGGATGCACTTTGTAAGACTGTTGGGGTTGGGGCAGTGCTGTGACTGTATGGGGTGGGGCAGTGTCGAGACTCAGGTTGGGGTTAGTGCTATGACTGTTTATGGTGGGGTTAGTGCTCTGACTGCTGGGGTGAGGGGTAGTGCTATGACCATTGGGTAGAGGGTTAGTGCTCTGACTGTTGGGGGCTAGGTGTTAGTGCTGTTCCTGTTTGGGATAGGGATCAGTGCTATGACTGTTCTGGATGGAGGTCAGTGCTGTGTCTTGGTGGAAGGATAGTGCTCTGACTGGGGGTGGGGTAATTGCTGTGACTGTTGGGGGTGAGACTCAGTGCTATGACTTTTGGGGATAGGATCAGTGCTGTGACTGTTGTGGGGAGTGAATCAGAGCAGTAACTGTTGGGGTTAAGGGGTCAGTGCAGTGACTCTTGGGAGTGGGGTCAAGTGCTGGAATGTTGGGAGTGGGGTCAGTGCTATGACTAGGTGGTGGAGGGTTAGTAATGCACTGTTAGGTGGGGGCTGTGTCCAGACTGGGGTGGGGTGGAGTGTAGTGTTGTGTTGTGACTGTTCAAAATGGGTGACAATGCTGTGACTTTTGGGGTGAGGTCACAGCTGTGACTGAATGGGATAGGGATCAGTGCTATGACTTAGTGGGAGCAGGTGGGTTTGTGCTGTCATGGGAAACAAGAGTCAGTGCTGTGACTGTTGGAATGGGAGGGACAATGCAGCAACTGTGGGTTAGGACTAGTACTGTGACTGCTGGGTGGTGGTATGGCCAGTCCAAGGTGGGGGGCAGTGCTCTGACTGTTGAGGGTGGTGAGGTCAGAGCTGCGATTGTCAAGGGTGGGGGGTCAGTGCTTTGTTGCGGGAGTCAGTGTTGTGACAGGGTGGTGGTGGTGGTGGTAGTGGGGCAGTGTTCTGACTGAGTGGGGGATGGGGGTCAGTGCTCTGACCGGGATGGGGATCAATGCTTTGACTATTGGTTGGGGGCAGTGCCCTCTGTATAGATCATTGGAAAGACCCCACATAGATTACTGTCTCCAGTTCTGGAGATCACATCTCAGGAAGGACATAGGCAGAGTGGAGGTGGTCCACAGGAGGGCAACGAAAAAGGTGCAGGGCCTGCAACAGAAGCCCTTCATGGAGAGACTCCAGTATGTATATATGAACACCCTGGAAGAGCAGAGGGAGAGGGGGGGCACATGATAGAGACCTTTAAATACCTCACAGGGATAAACAAGGTACAGGAGGGAAGAATTTTTCAGAAGAAAACGTGCTCAGGCTACCATAGCTGTGACTGTCTCAGCAAGAAAGGCATGTCAGATGTTCAGTGTGCCTGCCCCAACATCATAGATTTTTTTGATTGGGTGACTAGGGAAGTGAATCTGAGAGGGGCAGTAGACATCGCCTACCTAGATTTCAGTAAAGCCTTTGATACCATCCCAAACAGAAGGCTGGTTAACAAGATGAGCAGACTGGGCATGGGGCATAAGGTGATACATTGGGTTAGAAACTGGCTGATGGACAGAAGACAGAGGGTGGTGGTAAATGGGATCCAATCCAGGAAGAAAGAGGTAATCAGCGGAGTACCCCAGGGATCAGTACTGAGACCAGTCCTCTTTAATGTTTTCATTAGTGACATTATAGAGTGACTGGAAGGAATGGTCTGTTTGTTTTCAGATGACACCAAGATCTTCAACAGAGTGGATACTCCAGAAGGGGTGCAGAAAATGAAGAGGGACCTGGAGAAGCTTGAAAGATGGTCAAAGGTGTGACAACTGAGGTTTAATTCAAAAAAGTGCAAGGTAATGCACCTGGGTAGGGGGAACCCTTGGGAGAGCTACAGAATGGGGGGAAGTGCTGACTGTCACCAAAGAGGAAAGGGACCTAGGGGTTATCATATCTGATTACCTTAAGGTATCAAAGCAGTGGGCAGAGGCTGCAGGGAGGGCCAGTGACATGCTGGGGTGCATAGGCAGAGGCATTACTATCAGGACACAGGTGTTGATGCCATTGTATAAAACACTGGTAAGGCCTCACCTGGAGTACTGCATGCAGTACTGGAGACCACACATGCGTGAGGACATAGAAAGGGTGGAGGCTATCCAGAGAAGGGCGACAAAGATGGTGCATGGCTTGTATCACAAAACATATGAGGAGAGATTAAGAGTCCTCAATATATACTCACTGGAGGAGAGGAGAGGAGAGAAAGGGGGGACATGATAGAAACTTTCAATTACCTCAAGAGTGTAAACAATGTGCAGGTGGGGAATCTTTTCCAATGCAGAAAATATATCAAAATGAGGGGACACAATATGAAATTGGAGGGGTGTAGATTAAAAGGTAACGTGATGATGTTTTTCTACACAGGGAGGGTGGTGGATGCTTGGAACAGTCTGCCACAAGAGGTGGTGGGCACAAGCACAGTGGAGGGGTTTAAACATGCCTGGGACAGGCACAAGGGAACATTGGGTAGGGAGGGAATGATGAAAAGCCATTGATCACTTAGAGTCAGTGACTACATACAAGTTTAGGGCTTACAGGTAGACTAGATGGGCCTAGCGGTCGTTATCTGCTGACAATATCTATGTATCTATTGCACAATATACCTCACATGGAGAAAAATGGAAAAAGGAGGTTCTGCTGCCACAGGATGATGTCTGCCCCCACACTGCGGGCTGCACACCGCCGACTGGGCTGCCAAACTTATTCTACCATTCAGTCTGCATTGGGGGGGAAGGATCCCCTTTGGCAGCCCCACACCTGAGGAGGGGGGAAGCCAGGCATGTTTGGGAGTGGGTTAAGTCCTGGAGTGTGTGGCAAGGCTGAGTGTGATTGGACCAATGAGGGTCAGTGGATGAGGAACTAAAGCATACTAAATTAAAAAAAAAAAGTGTTCAAGAACAAAGGAACATTCAATGAAACTGGAGAGGAGCAGATTCAGATGAGATACTTCTTCACAGAAATAGTGGTGGATTCCTGGAACAGCCTTCCAGTGGAGGTAGTGGGGGTGAAAACAGTGGTGGGGTTCAAGAATGTGTGGGATAGAAATAATGGAATCTTAGGGGAAGGGGGAGGGAGAATGGGCTGGAGATCAAGAAGGATCTGCCGTGATAATGCAGGTAGGGAAAAATGGTCAGACTAGCTGGGCCAAGTGGTCCTTATCTGCCCACAAATTCTATGTTTCTGTGACTGGGAGGGGCAGAACTGTGACTGTTGAGGGTGGGAGTTCACTGCTGTGACTTTTGTGATGGGGGGCAGGGTCCAGTTGGGGGTTGAGGGTCAGTCATGTGACAGTCAGGGTGGTGGTCAGTTCTGTGACTATCATGGGTAGTGGTTAGTTCTGGGTCTGCCAGGGGTGGATGTTCAGTACTGTGACTGTCACTTGGGGCATGTACACAAATGCTCGCAGTCTGGGAAACAAGTTCCCAGACCTGCAGGCAATAATGACAGAGGCTAAACTGGACATAGTAGCCATTAGCGAAACATGGTTTACCAATAACCACACTTGGGAGACTTCAGTACCTGGCTATGTACTGTTCAGAAGAGACTGAGGTGCAAAAAGGGGGGGTGGTGGATTGGCCCTTTACGTCAAAGAAAATATCAAAGCTACAGAAATTCAGAATACACATAAGGAGCCAGAAGAACTGTGGGTCACCCTGAAAACAGGAAATGGGACAGCCATATGAACTAGGGTTATCTACAGGCCTCCAGACCAGGGGAAGGACATAGACACATTACTGTTAGATGGTATACAAAACATGACAGCTTAAGGGGAGGTTCTGATAATGGGAGACTTCAACATGCCAGATACAGGTTGGTCAATACCAGCAGGAACATCTGCCAGAACTAGACACATGGTGGATTCCCTGCAGGGAGAGGGCCTCTAACAACTGGTACAACAACCCACAAAAGACAAGGCTATCCTAGATCTAGTACTGACTAACAGGGAAAGGATCACTGATCTCCAGGTAGAAGGTTACCTGGGGCCAGTGACCATCACATGGTTCGGTTCAATTTGGCCACTAGAACTAAATCATCCCATTCCAAGGGAAAAATATGGGACTTCAGATGAGCTGACTTTGATAAGATGGCCAACAGAGTTAAGCTAGCCCTGGCAAAAAGAAATACAGGTGAGGGGGTACAGGCAAAGTGGGCAAGCATTAAGGATGCAATACTTGAAGCAACATTCCATTGTGTTAGAGACAAAAGGAAGCACAAAAGAAGAAGGAATCCACTTTGGTTCTCAAAAACAGTAGCAGAAAAGGTCAACGCCAAAAGGCTGGCCTTCAGGAAATATAAGGGAACATAGCAGGATGAAGATAGAGAGGAATACCACACTTCCCTAAGGGAAGAAGGGAAGGCAGTAAGGCAGGCAAAGGCCCAAACTGAGGAAACACCAACACACACAGTAAAAGAAGGTGACAAGACTTTCTGTAGATACATTAGTGAAAGGAGAAAGTCCAGAGGGGTTATTGCTAAGATCAAAGGAGATAAGGGGGCATGTGAGGAGGAGGACCATGTAAAAGTATCTATCCTAAACAGATACTTCTGCTCTGTATTTACTGAACAGAAGATGGGCAGGGCCCACAGCTCAGCACCATGGACACTGGGGGGGGAAGGAGGTGTGCACTAATCCCTTCATAAAAGAAAGGGTCCTACAAGAGCTCAATAAGCTCAGGATCGACAAGGCAATGGGACCTGATGGCACACATCCCAGGGAACTAAAGGAGCTAAGGGAGGAACTAGCAGAGGCATTATCAGAATTGTTTTGTGAGTCTCTGAGCACAGGAGAGGTCCCAGAAGACTGGAGAAGGGCTCATGTGATCCCACTCCACTAGAGTGGCAGCAAGGAGGAGGCAGAGAACTACAGACCAGTTAGTGTTACCTCAGTAGTGGGCAAAATTATGGAGGCACTCTTTAAGGGAAGGATAGTGCAACACCTGGAATCCATAGGAGCACAAGATCCAAGACAGCATGGGTTTACAACAAGAAGGTCCTGTCAAACTAATCTCATAGATTTATTTGACTGGGTAACGAGAGTGGTGGACCAAGGGAGAGCAGTTGATGCCACCTACCTTGACTTCAGCAAAGCTTTCGATACTGTTCCACATAGAAGATTGATTAATAAGTTGGGTAGGCTCGGGGTAGGTCAGAAATTGGTCAACTGGGTGGCAAACTGGTTGACGGGCAGAAAACAGAGAGCAGTGGTAAATGGTATACAGTCAGAAGAGATGCAAGTCACAAGTGGGGTGCCTCAGGGATCAGTCCTGGGGCCAGTCCTCTTCAATATCTATCTCACAGTCTCCTATGTACCCCCAAGGAATCAGACCCCAGCAATATCATTTCTCACCGAATATCTCTCCTGCCTCCCCCATAAAGCACAACAAGTCCTAGTCGGAGACCTCAACGTGAACTGGCTCAGTCCCTCTGCCTCACCAATAAGAGACACCTTTGCTGCATTAGACCTGATCCAACTCGTCTCCCAACCCACTAGATGTAACCAAACTACAGGGACTTGCACCCTCCTAGACGTCATTGTCTCCAACCGCCCCCAAAAGATTAAGGATATTCAAGTCCTCCCAGACTCCTTAAGTGACCACTCCCCTCTCCTAGTTCTCTGGTCTGCCCCCACCCACAAGCATGTAGCCCAAGCCACATGCTGCAGGCGTCTCCGCCCAGGTAGACTGAAAAAAAAATCAAACCATTCCTCGCTCACATTGATTGGTCTCCCATCCGCCATGCAACCAACATTGATGCTGCCCTCGACCACTTCTCACAAGCCTTTAACAAGGCCTGTGATCTTTTTTCTCCCTTCACCATGATCCGCTCCAAAAGGCAAAATGCACCATGTGTCACCCCTGCCCTACTCCAACTGCTCAGAAATAGGGATAACCTTTGGAATATAGCCACTGAGACTGGCCGGATGGCTGATAGACAGGTATATAATGCCTCACATAACAGGTGCACTTGAGCCATCCGAAAAGCCAAGGCAGACCACTACCAGGCCATCCTCACCTCCTCGTGGAGGTGTGCCTGGAACTTCTTCGACAATATAAAAGAAATAAATAGGAAATCATGCTCCCCCCAGCCCAACTTACGGTAAATGGCTCCACCTTTACTGACCCCACTGACATTGCCAACTGCCTTAACTCTTCCTTTACAGATCTTAGCCCTGTCCTCCAGAGTAACTTTTTCAACCCAACCCCCGACCCATCACCTTCAGATCCTCAGCGCCACGGTTCTATCTATGCAAACTATTCATCCAGGAAGCCAGACCACTCCTGCTTAAAGCACTAAACAGCAACAGTCCTAGCAGCGACTCCCTGGATCAAAAAATACTCCAGCTTGGCCTGGATGATGTCCTGGTCCCACTAACTGACCTACTAAACCAGTCCCTCTGTCTGGGGCAATTCCCCACAGCATGGAAAACAATTATAGTCACACCTATTCACAAAGGAGGTAATAGTTCCACCCCCAGCAACTATCATCCAATCTCCATCCTTCCCCTCCTCTCCAAAGCCTTAGAAAAAGTGGTGGCCACTCAACTCACTGAATATCTAACAAAATACAACATTCTTTGCCCAGAACGGCATGGCTTCCGTGCTGGTCACAGTACAAGTACAGCATTAATGGAGTTCTCCAACTTCCTGCACTCCTCCCTGGACTCCGGTTCCCTAGCTGGAGCAGTGTTCATTGACCTCTCTAAGGCTTTTGACACTGTCTCCCACCCCCTCCTATAAATGCCCTCAACCATACAGGTTTCTCTGCTGGCCCCCTCACCTGGTGCGTGAGTTACCTATCAGCCCACTCCCAGTGTGTCAAAAACAATGAAATACTCTCAGAAACCCATCCCATCCACTCAGGGGTTCCCCAGGGCTTTATCTTCGGCCCACTACTCTTTAGCCTCTACCCGAACACCCTACCCAGTGCCTGTTCTGGCAATATTCTCCTGTACGCCGATGACACCATCATTTATGCTGCCCACAGAAATCCCACCTCCCTCCAAGACTCCCTTCAACGCTCCTTCAATGATGCTGAGAACTGGTTTAAGAAGCAGACTAGTCATTAACCTCAAAAAAATGAAGGCAATGTTCTTTGCCCACAACCCCCTCCAAATCCTCCCCAGCACTCATCAAACACTTGAACAAGCTTACTCTTACAAATACCTTGGGATCACCTTTGACTCGGCCCTCATCTTTCATACCCATATTTCAGCCCTCGCTTCCACTGCTAATGCTCATCTTGGCATCCTCTACCCTCACAAAGACTGCCTACCACCTGATGCCCTCAGACTTGCCATTACGTTCTCAGTAATGTCCCTTGTCGATTACGGCATTCCAGTCTTTGGTGCTGCTGACTCCACAGCCCTCAACAAGATTTGACTCACCCTAAACAAGGCTTGCAGACTAGTGATCAGTGCCCTAGACTCACCCAGACTTGTCAGCTCTATGACATGGGCAAACTCCTTAGCCACAATGAACGCTTCTGCTACCAAACTTGCCTACTAACTAAGAAGATTCTACTCGGGCTCTAGCCCCCCGGGGTTTCTGCCTCCATCCAACTTACACCTTCCAGAGTCACTACCCAAACCACTAACAAGGTCACCCTACTGGTACCCAGAACTTGAACTTGTTTTCCGTATGCGTGATACTTTGTATTCTGGGCCCCCCTTCCTTCTGTTGTGTCTGTGTGCGTGTGTGTGTGCGCGCGCTGTTTTGGTGCCTCATTTTTCTGCATCCACAAAAGGCATCTGTCTTGTGTCCAGAAAATTGACAAGTGGTAACATAGTGAAATGAGACTGTTTCAGCACGTACAAAGTCCCCCAGAATTAATGATGCACTCAAACTTGCATGCAGTGGTGGCACTGAGTCCCCAGATTTTTTCTGCAGGCCACAAATGCATCCTTCTTGTGTGCAGCAAATTGACAAGTGGTAACACAGTGAAATGAGAGTGTTTCAGCACATACCCCAGTATAAAATGATGACTGTGAGCATCACGTTGCTGATCCAATGTGTTCTGCGAGACGAATCGAGTAAATGCAATGTGATCATCTCAACTGGATTGAAGGGTGCCCTTTGGCTGTACACTAATAGTAGCCTTGGTGAGTAGATATATATATATAGTTATATGGTTGTGTGTTTTGTAGGTGAGATGGGGGGGTTGACATGGACATGTACTCATGGTATTGTTCTGCATCACAGGTCACACAGAAACTGTGGGTGTGCACATTCCAGTGCTCAATGAGAATTTTTTTGCTCTTAAATTTTAAACGGATAACTCTCAAGCACATGACGGTAAATATTTTTTTGGGGGGGGGTGGAGGAATCATATTTGCAGGTTTGTCTCTAACGGTTTCTTATTTTGTTACTTCTTCACAGATTTCATTAGCATCCTTCTGGAGTCCAGTTGTTAGGATGGTCATGGTCATGTAATGAAATGACTTCTGCATGTTGCATGTGTGCCCAAGCTCGGGGGAGGGGAGTGCCTGATGTTGAAGAACTTTTTTAGATAAGGCCACTTTGACAGAATAACAAAGCATCTGGAAGTGTCCTAAAAATAGAAATGAATGACTTCTTACAACTTAATTGTTATGTGTCCCTCCCTGGTTCTCAAATCTCAATCTAAAGTCAAGTTACATTTCAAACCCACATCTTGTCAACTAACACAACCTGTGTGCAATATTTGCTGCAGTCTTTCCAAAACAATGAAATGGATGAAATAAAATCTTCATACTTACCAGAATGGATATCACATGGATATTACATCTCTTCATGTCTGTACCGTACAGCTACAGTACCATTCCCAAACATTTTTAGCGACGGAGCCTTTTTTTGTTACCCTGTAAAAGAAACAAAATAAGGGTACCGTATGTGTTTTACCATTGTGGCTCTGAAAAGCTACAGAAAACAAAACATACAACTAAAGGAAGTGAAGCAGCATAACAAACATGAGTACACATACTCACTTTATGGTTTAAATATTAAGAAGTTTTGTTGCTGATGGATGTGGTGGTCTGGACAGACTCAGGCTCAGTGGTGTCAGTGGTTGACATCAGTCCTGGTGGTGGTGGTGGTGGTGGTCCAAGGGGCAGACAGATTCATGGTGACAGTGGCTAACATCAGTCCTGGTGGTGGTGGTCTGGGGGCAGACAGATTCATGGTGGTAGTGGCTAACATCAGTCCTGGTGGTTGTGGTGGTCCAGGGGGGCACACCGCCTTTTAAAAACTTCAGTTAAACCTGCGAACATTAACCATATCATCATCCTCATAAAGAAAGTTGCCCCCACAGTCATCGATGTCTGAAGTCTGACCACTGGGAAATTCTTTCTCCATTGTGTCGTCATCTGCGTCAGTGGTGGGCAGTCACTGCCAGTGCCACCAGGATGCTCCATTTCCACATCAGCAAGACCACCATGACTAGGCTAGGGGATGAATACCGAGGCTGCAGTCTGTGCTGGTATGTGCCTCTCATTCATTTTAATGAATGTTAGCAAACTAATATTTGCAAGAGACAGGTTTGTCCACCGATCCCTGACTATTGCACCTGCTGAGCTGAATACCCTCTCAACACTTACACTGAAGGGTGGGCATGTGAGGTACTTCAGTGCCACTGCAGTCAGCTCTGGCCATTCACTGACATTTCTACTCCAGTACAAAGGAGGATCTTCAGTTATTGTCAGATGCCTGTTTTCAGACAAATATGACTCAACCATTCTCTGTGCCGCACTAAATCCAATTGTTGATACAGCATCCTGTTCTCCCGAATCATTTGTTTCACAAATACCCACTTGGGACAAAGCCTCCCAAAGTGGGTTGACGCCAGCCACTTTGGATGATAGACCACCTGGAACTGCAATCCCCCTTCCCTTGCAGGATATGCTTGATGGTCCTCCAGGTACACCTTCAGCTGGATTATGCTGCTAAGGTTTGCTGACCTTGTCACATGACTTCTGTGCCCCATGAACCAAGCGCACCAGTTGACCACTGATATTGTTTACCTTTTCAGGCCCTCCCTCCAGTACTGATGCAATTCCACGTTTGTATCGTGGGTCGAGCATTGGTAAAGTTGTCACTATGCTGAATGCTTACAACGTGATGATTCTGGTCGAATACTGTCAGTATGTGTTGCAGCAACATACTGCTACCACCATCTCCGGCAACACCAAGGCTATGCTGTAGATTCACCAATGTCTGCCTCAGCACCCACAGCAGTGGCAGTGATTGGCTAATGGACGCAGACTCACCACTCACTACCTGTGTGGCATGTTCAAACAGCCGCAAAATTGTTATTACATAGTCCATGAGGTGCCACTGTTCAGTCGTCACAGACATGGAGGCCCTGGAAGTGTTACGGCTAGTGTGCATAACAAGATATTCTGAGATGGCTTTGTATTGTTCATACAACCTCTGCCATGTATAAAGTGGAGTTCCATCGGGTGACAACTTCCAGCTTCAAGTGGTGCTGAGGCAGGCATTTTGTATCTGCAACTGCCGCAGTTGGTCACGGGCCTTTCCAGATTTTGAAAAGTGAGAGCAGATATGTCATGCAACAGTCAGCATTTCCTTTAAATCAAGGTGCTGCAGAAACTCCTGCACCACAAGATTTAAACAGTGGGCCATGCATGGAACATGAAAAAAACACCATTCGTGATGCATTTCACCACATTTGACCCACTGTCACTTGCTATGACCCCAGCTCTGAGGGACAGAGGGTTTAGCTATCTGTCAATTTCAGTCAGTACCTAGTCCAACATGTCCAACATGTTCTCACCAGTGTGTGAACAGATCACATTGCACATAGCAATCGTTGCATGCTGTCGAGATTGCTACCACGACAATCCACCTTACTGCATTGATTATTCACACTACCAACATCACAAACAACCCCTGGCACCTGCGCCCAGTGTGCAGTTACACACAAATATGAACTTCCCGCTGTTTTGCCACTTGTCCACATATCCATACTTAAATGGATGAATGGAGAGGAGGAATGTTGAAGGGCATGTCTTACTGAGTCAGACACAGTGCAGAACAACTCAGGGACAGCACGGGTAGAAAAGTATGTCCTGTATGGGACTTTCCATTTTGGACAGGCATGTGCAGCAAACCGCCGGAACCCAGAATTCTCCACAAAGGAGACAGGCAAAAGATCAATTGCCAGCATTTCCGCTAAAGCAACATTAAGTTCACGTGACACTGTTTGATTGGGGGGATACTTCAGCTTATGCGCAAAAACACTCTGTAATGTGGGCTGGCAAACGTTTTACTACGTGGTGTGTTGATCACAAATGGTTGTGCTCTGTGATGAATGGCATTGTCAGGGGGTGGAGTGTGGACATTTGATGAAGATGGTTGCACAGGTGATGATGACAAACCCAGAAATGCTGTTATTTTGCCAGATTTGCCAACCAGAGTTGATGTACCACTTGCACTAGACATACTGCATTCATCACCACCACCACCACCACCACAAAAACTGCTACTCTCACCAGCACTGGACAACATTTCAAAGTCATTATGGTCCTCCACCTCATTATGCCTGTAGTAATCCTCTGCTCTTATTACCACACTACTGCACATGTTTAATTTCCTACTGGGCTTAACAGTCATGGAAGGGGATAACATGCTGGCTATTTTTGCCGGTGATGAGGGTGAATGCCCCACTGTGGTATTAGCTGCCAGCTTGTGCTGGGTCCACAGTGCCAAGTGCCTATTCTTAAGATGCATATGCTGTCCTCCTGTGCCTAGATGGCTACCCTTTTTACCTCGACTCACATGCACATGGCAAACCTGGCAGATTGCAACTGAATCATCATTTGCATCTTGAACAAAACAATCCCAAACAAGGAATTGTGATGCTCTGCTTTTAACATGTCCATGATGTGGCTTATTTAAGTCCTTTATTTTAAGCAATGAAGTATGGGGGGGGCACGTGATGTTTCAGGCACTGCACACCTGCACTGCAACTGACCACCATGACTACCTTTCATATTGATTACTGGGTCATCATCATCAACAACTAAAACCGGTAGATCACAAGTTTTTATGAGAGGGGGGATTCCTGCAAACAGACTCAGACACAGCCACTTTGAATTTCTTTTTCTCCAGTTCCCAACTGGGGTCAATTACATCATCATCATATTCATCAATGTCACACACATCCACATCTTCTGCTTGGATGCTACCATGTGGACTGCATCTTGCAACAACAGCATCATCATCATCATCATCATCATCACATTCATCAACGGCATCTACACCACCATCACCTGATATTTTTTCACCACACTGTGAATCAGTGCATGGAAAGTGCATGACGTTAAGTGCCACGGTGGATGGAAATCACATTGATTGCTATCGTTGACATAATTATCAGAATTGTCAGGTTCAGTTACTGAGATGTTACTGGAAAGTATAATATCATCTATGCTGCCACTCACTTGCACTGCTTCGCACTCAGTATGTTTAGATACGGTACATTGGTCAGAATTAGAACTTGACGCAACAATACTAATATTACCTCCACCACCACTAACACCAGTAACACTAACACCACCAGCTGGGAAAACATCATCTCCTCCAACTATGAGTAAAGCTACTGATTGGGCTATAAAAAACATTGCAGGAGAAATACATTTTCTCACATCAGCAATGCACTTCTGTGTCTGCGTACTACTACCACGCCCACAGACCATCTTACTGCCAACATTGCCATGGCAAGAAACAGCTTTGCTTGCATGTCTCTTTGCAGGCATTTTGGGGGATCAACCACAATATTATAACCAAATTCAGATTTTGATATGTTCACTCTCTGATTGGAGGGACCCTGGATGTGAAGTCAAATAAACAACTGTGGCTTCAGCAACAGATAAGAGACTACTCTGAGACTGCTGCAGAATTAAAACAACTTCAGTCAGTAGCCAGTGGTGCTGATGAGGTCACAAAAACTATCCAATCTGGTATAAAATACCTTTTGAAAGTGTGGGTGGGGGGAGCACTGAATGCATATAATGTAGATTTTTATAGCACTACAAGCAGCAAAACTAAGAACTGATACCACGATCGCAGTACAAAAACAGGCAGCTGCAGTGGATAGCAGGTTCACACTGCTGCGCCTGCAATTACAGTAGTCTGTGGCACAATAAAAGGTGTATTATTTGATGCACGCAACACTGCACACACACTCACACACATAACAGTGTGTGTACAATGCTGAACGAGGAATGCATAGCAAATGCAAAAGTTCAGTACTATGCCACGTTACGTATTCTAAATTTGTAATGTAAACAATCTGAACTTATGAACTTCTGCACCACATCCACACAACAAACAGCAAGACAATTTCTACTATTACTGACAATATTACTGTATGTATATTAACACAGTCAGTTATATAATACAAATATAACCAAAAAACAAAGAAATCACTATTTCTCCAACTTAAATCAACCTACACTACAGATACGCCCCTCCCCCAAAGCACACTTTCACTATCTTTCACCACAACACACTCAATGTTGTAAATTAACATTCAAAATCCACACAAAAACAAAGGCGCTCGATAACAGCACAGGAGGGTTTCCTACAGTCTATGAACTAAAGTTGGATCCCCAAACAAAATGCCAAAATGCTTTTTGAACAGCTTTTACATGATTCCAATCACAGACAGCTTTCAGAGCACACTGTCTCCTACTCCTTCCTTCTCAAACTGAGGCTGTGCAGATCAAAATAGAGCCCATGTGACCTGAAATCCATGAATCACTACAAAATTTGCCTTCGGAGCTCAAAAACAAGGTGAAGTGAGGCAAAGTACATTGTTTTCAATGCACTTCGCCTGAAATTTCAGTGGAGTAGTGGTCTGGGGAGGCAGAGTAATGCAAAGTAATTGTTTCCAATTGACTTTGCATTCCTCATTAAAACGTGTATTCAGCCCACTTCACCCACCACTAACGCCCACACCTCCTTATGAACAGTACAAATGTCAGTTTTTATGTATTTATGTATTTATTGATTTATTTATTGATTTATATGATGTATCTCATTTACAACCTTTGAGCCAACGTCTCATTTACAAAGGTACCTCGTCACAAGGAGGACAGTGATAACAGACAGTTACAATGGACAGTGAAAAACAGTCAGTTACCAAGGTATATCCATCATGTATAATATGCAGACGTTGTTTACAGATAATATATACATATTCGGATACAGATATTTACATAGACACATAAACATTATTACCATGTGAGATCACATAAAATATTAATACCATGAGAGAGCGTGTGTGGTACAGTGTAATTCATCTTACAGTATATAGAAGCCTGCAGTTTCTTAGACATTGATGAAGTGGAGGCAGTCCATAATGGACATTGTCGATGATTTGAGCCCTATTGGGTGTTTTGTGGGCAGGCTAGTAGCAGCTACAGGAGCAGGTATTGAGGAGGTGGTTGCAGAGAGTCGCTTTGAAAAAGGTAATCTTGGAAATGCTGGTGATGGTGGTTGGGAGTGCATTGAACCAGACAAGGGCCCTGTAGCGGAAAGATCTCTGGACAAGGGAGGTTTTTACCCAAGGTACAGCCAGGATGGCTTTGTCTGAGTTGCAGGTGGAGATAGCGGGGGGGGGGGGCGGCAGCTGGAGGGAGGCAGAGACCCCGGAAGTGGAGAGACCGAGCAGAATTTTCTTGGTCAGCAGGCAAGTCTGGTGGTGGAATCTTTCATTGAGGTTGAGGATATTGGCTGTGGAATAGAGGGAGCAGGTGTGGGTGAGGCTAGGGGCACCAGTTAGGAGCCTGCAGGCCTTGTTGAGGAAGATTTAAATTTTCTGGAAAGAGGAGTTATCTGCTGCCCTATACACAGGGAGCCCATAATCCATGAGGGACAGTGTAGAGGAGGTAATTGCAAGCATAAGGGCAATTCTTGTGCCAGCATAGGAGTATGATCCAAGTGTTCACAGTGGCCGCTAGCATGTGTATGTGGTCATGGAAGGTAAGGGCAGAGTTGAGGGTAAGACCAAGATATTTGAAGGTAGGTATCTGCTCGAGGGGGTGCTGGTGCTGGGGAGGATGAGGAGTGGTGCATTTTTTGCTTTGTTTTTGTGGTGGGAAAAATCATTGATTTTGTCTTTTTTAGGTTTATGACCAGTCTACCATCCTTGAACCATGTTTCTGCCTGAGTGAAGGTGTTTTGGAAGGAGTTCAGCAGGGGGACAGGTTTGTGGTCCAAGGCATAGAGTACTGCATCTTCCGCTTACAGTAGGATTTTTTCAGAACAGGCCTTTGGCAAGGTGTTCAAGTAGAGGGTGAAAAGTAGTGGACCCAGGATGGAGCCCTGGGGCACCGCAGAGCGGACAGGTAGTGTGTCAGATAGGGTCCCATTAATTTTGATGCATTGGTACCGGGAAAAGAGGTAACTGACACACCATGCCAGGGAGCCTGAGGAGAAGCCGAGTTGATAGAGGGCGTCAAGCAGTAGTGGATGGCAGACCGTGTCAAAGGCCTTGGATAGGTCTACGTACACAGCTCCAGCAATGTTACCTGAGACTATGGAGGAGTGTAGAAAGTTGGTGAATTCTAGGAGGGCTGTGGAATAGTGTGGTTGCTGTGGGAAATCAGCATTCGGGACACATTAAGAAAACCACAGTGACACAGTTCATGAGCAGAGGTCCTAAAATGCCTATGTTGAAAATTTTGTGATGAAAGTCCATAAAATGATTGTGTTACGAGACTGCATTGTGCAGTTTCCACGCACCCTTGTAACTTTACAAATCAGTAATATTTTCATGCTAGATTTTCAACACTGGCATTTTTGTACAACTCCTTGTGAACAGTAAAGCTGTCATTTTTCACATCCTAGCCAAAATGTGTTTTCACACTTGAGGCACAGAATAACGTGGTTGCTGTGGGAAATCAGTGTTCTGGACAGATTAAGAAAATGACAGTGACACTGTTCATGACCAGAGGTCCTAAAATCTCTATGTTGAAAATTTGTTGATTAAAGTCCATAAAATGACTGTGTTACAAGCGTGCATTGAACAGTTTCCACGCAACCTTGTAACTTTACAAATCTGCAATATTTTCACGCCACATTTTCAACACTGACATTTTTTCACACCTCCTTATGAACAGTACAGCTGTCATTTTTCACATCCTGACCTAAATATTTTTTTGCACTCCTGCCGCAGAATAGCACAGTCATTTTGGAAAATCAGTGTTTGTAACAGATTAGAATCGAGCGAGTGAGAGGGGAGAGTGACCGAGCTCAACTGAGCTCTGTCGGGACTGCTGTGAATTTCTTTATGGGCAGAAACAGGCCCCAACGCAGGAGCCTGGTACAAAAGGGCAGCCTGCAGTGCCAGAAGAAACAGAATGAGCGGGTGAGGAAGGGGGAGTGAGTGAGCTCAACAGTGCTCTGTCAGGACTGCTGTGGATTTCTTTGGGGACAGAAAAAGGCAGCAATGCAGGCAGGGGCCCAGTACAAAAGGGCAGCCTGCAGCATAGGGAGAAACAGAATGAGTGACTGAGAGAGGGGGAGTGAGCAAGGTCAACTGAGCTCTATCGTGACTGCTGCAGATTTCTTTGTGGGCAGAAAAAGGCAGCAATGCAGGCAGGAGCCCAGTACAAAAGGGCAGCCTACAGTACCGGCAGATATGGAATGAGCTAGTGAGAGAGGAGTGAGCGAACTCAATGGAGCTCTGTCGGGACTGCTGCAGATTTCTTTGTGTGCAGAAAAAAGGCACCAACAGAGGCAGGAGCCCAGTAAACAATGGCAGCCTGCAGCACCAGGAGAAACAGAATGAGCGCATGAGAAAGGGAGACTGAGCGACCTCAGCAGAGCTCTGTCAGGACAGCTGTGGATTTCTTTGTGAGCAAAGGTACCAATGCAGGCAGAAGCCCAGTACAAAAGTGCAGCCTGCAGCGCCAAGAGAAACAGAATGAACGAGTGACAGAGAGGGAGTGAGCGAGCTCAACAGAGCAAAGCAATCAACATTCGGCATTGACAAATGCTTGTAAGGAATAGTGGCTGATTACTTCCAACAGGAACTTGTAATTGCATGCTTTTTAATCTTGTTTACATTCCAGAAACAATCAGTAATTTTACTGCAGCAGTGTTGCACATGATTTGTAGGGAGTAGTAATTTGCTTTTGAATTCTTTATGCTTGGCTTGATCTTTAGCACTTTATCACACAATTGTTTACACTTCATATGCTATTTTGCACCTTGTTTTGTTTATGTTAATTATAGTAGTGCACTCTGCACTGTAACTTTAATGAATGGGAGGATTATAGCAGCATGGGCACTATAAGACGGGGGCTAATTCAGGGCCCCTATATCTTTGAAAAGTGTCAGAGTGATGTGAAATGTTGACCATGCACACGCATTGAGGGGTGCACTTCTCTGTGTAGTCTGTTCATATTTATTACTTTAATAAATGTATGATTGTGTCCTATCACCTTGGATTCATTGTGTCCTTTCAGTTAGCCAAGTTCATCCTTTTTGTCTGCAGTGCACTTTTTCTTGGCACCTGAGTGAGTGTTTATTGATCCGCCACCTCCCCCAGTGTAACAAAGTAGTGGGGAGAGCTAGCGGGATGCAAAGGTGCTTAGGGAGGGGTATCACCAGCAGAAAGATAGAGGAGGTGTTAATGCTGTATAGATCACTCTTGAGACCTCCCCTAGAGCACTGTGCCCCATTCTGGAGATCTCATCTCCGAAAGGATATAGACAGAGTAGAGATGGCACAGGGTCAATATGTCGCATGACACAATCGCATTGCGTGATTTCATGTTTTCTTTTGTTCTGTGGGGTGCTCTGCCACCCACACCTCCTGTTATGGGAGACTGCACCCTCCGGACCCCCCACTAAAGATTCTTTTTCCGGGGGGGCCATCTTGGAAAGTGCACAGGTCTGGGTTTCGCCATAATGCCATACGCTATTAAGTATACGACATTATGACCCAGTACGAATAGAGACTGTCCAGAGGAAGGCAACTAGAATGGTGCAGGGTCTGCATCAAAAACCCCATAAGGATATACTAAAGGACCTCAATATGTAAGCACTGGAGGAAAGAAGAGAGAGAGGGAGGATATAATAGAGACTTTTCACATGCCTCACAGGTATAAATAAGGTTCAAGAGGGAAGCATGTTTCAGAAAAAGAGATGCTCAAGAACAAGGGACCATGCAATGAAGCTGGAGGGGGGTAGACTCATGGTGGGAGATGTGAAGAAGTACTTCTTCACAGATAGAGTGGTAGATGCCTGGAACAGCCTCCCAACAGAGGTACTGAGGGCTAACACAGTAACAGGATTCAAGAAGGCATGGGATAAGCATAAGGGAACCTTAGTGGTAAGAAAAGGAGGGTGGTGAAGCCGGAGATCAAGTAGGGTCTGCGGTGTTACAGTGGGTAGGGTAAATGGGCAGACTAGGTGGGCCAAGCAGTCCTTATCTACCATCAAATTCTATGTTTTTATATTTCTGTGTTGAAAGTAGGTCCATTTTTCCATACTGTTAATTTTTGTCTCTCTCACCCATTCTATATTACTGTTTTTATATAACTTGAATTTTGGGCTCTCCATAACTGTGTTCACTTTTGAGGTTGCCGATTACTATAGGACTCCGAATATGGTCACTCATTTGTAGTCTGCAATTTTCATATGAAGGTTTGGTGTCTTTCAATATCTTTGGTACTTTGATTTATTTTTGTGACAAGTCAACATGTTTTGTGATAATGAAAGTTTTGTGGTTAGACGTAGTAGTCACATTTTGGGGTCTTTATTTTAGTGTCATTTTATTATTTATTTTTGATTTATATAACAAGAAAAATGGCTGTATGATACTTTAGTATGCTTCACTGGCTTGCTTTACAGGACTGTAAATAACAGAATGTGTGGCATTCAAGTGGACTCCCTTAGGAAATTACCATGGGAAGGGCTTCTTATTGTGCACTTTGGAGGCCTGCTCATATGCTGGCAGAAACCAACTTTTGCTGCACACACCACTGCGTGAACTGTCTGGGCCTGGCATTCCTAGATAATGTGAAATGTGATGAAATGTTGTATTTGTGCTTAAGTTATTCATGCAAGTGTCTTCAAAAGTCTATCTCTTCTACAGTGGAGGATGGCTGAAGATCATGAACCATAGTTACTCCCAAATGAAGTGTGAAACAAATCAGAGGAAACTGGTTATTGTGCTGTGACAGGTACTGGCAGAGGAACGCAGCAGAGCATGAGCCTGTGAACTGAATGATATGACAATACATTTATTGCAATAGATAAAAGTAATATAATCTTTTCTTTAGTACAGTACTTTTTATGTGTTTGAGAAAGTTATACCTGAGATTTAGTGGGGCAGTGAGCACCAAGCACTTCCCCCTGTGGGTACTGTTTAAAGAGAATGCTACAACTTTCCTTGGCCTTGCTTTCTATGTTGACTGGTTTTCCATGCTGCATCCCTACTTTGGGACCACAGTGCCCCCCACCATCTTCTTACCTCCAAGTTTTGTGGTGTTTGGCCATGTTACTCATTGCCATTTTATGTTTGCTGGCCAATCATAAACAAATATATTGCTATCACTCTGTTTGAGGGCTTTTGGGGGCTTGACCCTCACTACCAAAAGCTTAACCTAAGCAATCTGCTGCCTAGTACTGCCCACTTTTGCCTATTCTATACTTTCCTTTTGATCTCCTTGACCAATGACAGAGCTGCAATGTGCAAAGCAGAAGTTGTTGTGAATCTGTATAACACCTTCAAGGTTCCTACTAGGAATGCTTGTTTTGCTTTTTGTACTGCTTATCTGTCTCCTGCAATCACTCAGCAGCACTTCATGTCTTTTCACATTCTCCCTTCCCACACAACCTGTAATTAATGATCAACACGCTGCAGCTGCTCCACCCAAACAAACACAAAGTACTGACATGTTGTGTGCCAGTGTGCTGCCAGCTCAACAGGAAGTCTATGAGAAACCAAACAACAGGATGAGTCATCTACAGATTATACTCAAAATTTCATTTTCTGTAGTGTATTGCTGACAATTTGCCCATTTGCCTACTACTAATGTTCAAAGTACAGGATGTGCTCTGCTCTTCCTGCTGTCTGGCTCCCCAATGCCACAGTTCAACACCAAGGTGCCCAACCCCTGGGGTCACCAAACAACACCACCCCTTCCCCAAGTCTGACAAGAGGGTACTCAGTCCCCAGTGCTGCCAAAAAAACAACCCCTACCATGTGTGTCAAACAACATCCCCTTGTTGCCTAGTCCAATGCCAGGTGCCCAATCCCCGGTGGTGCCAAACAACACATCTCTGTGTCATGTAAGACACCAGGTACCCAATGCCTTATGTTGCCAAACAACACCCCCCTTGCTGCCACTTTTGACACCAGGTAGTTCACCATCATATTGCCGAACAACACTACCACTGCACACCCATCATCACAATGCCTATCTCCCCCATTCCCGCCAAACACACACTGGCACTGGTTTGCCCAGTCTCCAGTTTTGACGCCCTGAAATAAAGAAAACTGTCTATTCTTTCTGCTTTTCTAACCTGAAAAAAAGAAAAACATCCAGCGAGCTATTGTAACCCCTCCCCCTGCCCCACACACCCCTGACTCCCTCTCAGCAACAATCATCCCCCCCCACCACCACCACCAATCTGCCACTCACCTCACTAGAGTCCGGCAAAGTAATCTTCTCAATGACTGACAAAAATCTTCTCCCTACCAGTCCCAACCACAAAGTAACTCTAAACAAGGTACATCCGGTTCATGGCTTTTTAATACATTTTAAACTTTAACTCATAACTTTGCTGTGTTTCAGTATTTTGGCCTCAAATTTTCAACATAGTGTTTTTGATCCCACCTCATAAAAAAGAAAGGTATAATTTTTCCAATCCCCTCAGAAGCACATTTTTAAACTTACAACCCAAAATCACTTTAGAAATGGGATTTAAAAAACGACACCTGTCTTAATCATAAAATAAGGTAACAAACCATGTTGAAAATTGGAGTCAACATTTTTAAAAACAACAAAGTTCTGAAGAAACATTGAAATTCTTCTACACTCATTTATAACTTTGACATTTTCTTGCAGCGTAGTCTTTTATGACCTCCACCTCATAAATATGGTAAGTGTCATTTTTCAAATCCCACCCAAAATGTGTTTCATGGTCATGCCACAAAATTATGTTTTGGGCAGTATTTCATTAATGGACACCTGTCATGTTTATAAGGAGAGTTAATAAAAAGACTACTGTAAGTTAAAATTTGGGAACAAAATCTCAAAACTCAACAAAGTTATGAAGAAACAGTCATTATTTTTCAATGTTTATTCATAACCTTGCAATTGGGGGATCACATGATACAGCCTACAGTAGCTAAGCATGGCAAGGCTCCTGCAGCTCGGTCCCATATATTAAGTTTTATCATTATTTCCCCCTCTCAGACAGTTCTATCAGTTTTCATCATATGAGTTTCTCTCTCTGAATCTGTTGTGATGCTGAAGACTGAAAAAGTGATAGCTCTAGCAAAACAGAAATATAAACTTTCGGCATCCCTTCCAACACTTGCTGAAGGGATCAAGTATTATGGTGGAAGCCCAGGTGGAGCATGAATAAAAGATAAGCCTTATGGTGTGAGAACTAAGTGAGATTAAAGCTTTTATGGGGGCCATCTGACCTTATATAAATGATTGGACTTTTACACTATATCTGTCCGGATCTCTGTGGAGGCACTGGGTCATCGGGTTGAGCAGGTGGAGACACAAGTAGGGCAGCTAGAAGACTGGGCTCATCCTGCCAAGCAGCATCTGGGACTGGTGGAGTGAGAGCTTCATTGACTTTGGAAGTGGTCTGTTGACCAGGAGACCATTAATAGGAGGAGCAATGTTCATCTGTTTGGTCTACCTAAAGAAGCGGAGGGGAGTGATATGCGCAATTTATCCAAGACATGTTACCACTCTGGTATAAGTGGCTGACCGATTCTGTAATTGAAGTGGAGTGGCTCATTGCATTCCTGTGTCCCCCTTCCCTGTGGATACTTCAGCTCAGCCTTGCCCCATGGTTTTTAAGTTGTTCTGGGTCCAGGATTGGGAGCACATACTTCGGAGAGCCAGGACACTTAAGGACATTAGATGGCAAGGGGCTTGCCTGATTTTCCACTATGATTTACCTAAATGGGTTATAGATCAAAGGAAGGCATTTGATTTAGTGTGGGATCTAACTAAAGAGTGGGGGTGGGGTTACAATGTTTTCTGGCTCCACCAACTTCTTTGAGGGTTTTTCTGAACAATTCAGTCAAGTCCTTTACTTCCCCTTTGGAAGCCCATCAGTTTCTTCAAGGACAACCTAGACTGGATAGGGCCACCTCAACTATATCTGGTGCTCAGTCTTCCCTGCCCCTCCCAAGCAGCAATGGAATTTGTCAGCTTTAGGATCCCAGTCTGCTTCTGGAAAGAAGACCTCAAATGGATTGGCTGCAGCCTCTTTGAATCAAGAGGAAGATTCTATGGATTGACATCCCTTTCTCTGAGACAGTGGTGAGAGACGTAGAAACATAGAATATAGATTTTGACAGCAGATAAGAACAGCTTGACCCACCCAGTCTGCCCATTTCCCTACCTATCGGATAAACTGCAGATCCTAGTTTTACTAACAGCCTACTTTCTCCTACCTCCCAATAGAATTACCTTATGTTTGTCCAATGCATTCTTAAATTCCCCAACAGTTTTTGACCCCATGACCTCCTCAGGAAGGCCGTTCCATGCATCCACCAACCTCTCCATGAAAAATACTTCCTCACATTGCCCTAGTCATCCCCCTCTATCTTCAAAATGTGCCCCCTTGTTCTTGCACTAACCTCTTTTTAATCTCTTTTTCTGAAAGATGCTACCCTCTTGGGCTTTGTTGATTCCCTTGAGGTACTTGAAAGTTTCTATCATGTCCCCCTTCACCATCCTTTCCTCGAGGGTATACATATTATGCTGTATTAGTCTCTCTTCATATGACTTCTGGTGCAGACCCTGCACGATTTTAGTTGCCCTCCTCTGGACTGCCTCCATCCTATCTATGTCCTTGTGGAGATGGGGTGTCCAGAACTGTGCACAGTACTCCAGATAGGGTCTCACCAGCTGTCTGTACAGTGGGATAACAACTTCCTGTTTTCTACTTGTGATTCCTCTCCCTATGCATCCCAGTATCCCCCAGCCCTCCTTACTGCCTTCTCACATTACTTGCCTATCTTTAGGTCATCTGATATGACTTCCCCAGGTCCCTTTCCATTTTTGTTGTCATTCTAATAGCCCCCCCCCCACTGTGTACGCTCCCCTTGGGTTTTTGTTTCCCAGGTGCATTACTTTGCACTTTTTTGCATTTAATCTAAGCTGCCATATTCCTCCAGCCTTGCCAAGTCCCTTCTCATCCTTTCTGCCCCCCCTTGTGTATTTCTTTTCTCTCTATGGAACAGCTGTCACATTGTTATTTGTAGAATACAGCTAGCTTTTCTTTTCCGTACAATGCTGCAAGTTGGTTAATTGATGAAGCAGTTATTTCATGGGGTTTCATTTTCCTTTGCTATTATTACGGCAACCACCATGGAATATTATGTGTTTTTTTTAATTCCTCTATGGGAATTACTTTTGGAAGTGAGGAGATTCACTTGTGGTGCAGTCTTTCTCACAGCTGCCTGAGAAGATTAAATGTAGATGGGTGAGTCTTGTTTGGGTTTTCTAGGTCTCAGGGTTTTACCTCCTAATGTACAGTATGTCCTTATTATTCTATTTTAAACAGAACTCTCATTGTTTTTGATTTTCTTTTGGCTGTCATGAATTAAATCCAATTAAGACCTATAGGAAACACTGTGAACCTCACACTGCTGTTTTCCAAAATGGCACTTGGAAATGGGACTTCTATTTTAGTGCAGTTGGCTTCAATTGAATTGTAATTGCTGTGACTGTTTCCTTTTGCTATATTAAAATGGTTCTATTTTGTTTTAGTGGTTGGGGCCTCTCATTTAGGCTGATAGGGTAGCTGGAGCCATGAGGGTGGAAGGTAGGGTCCCCACTGGGTTTATATTGTTTAGGGATGGGTGCAGTGGCTCCTACATATACCCATATACATACCAAGTGATCAACTTTTCCAGTTATTTCTTATATGCAGTTGTCACAGTTCTTGTTAGTTGTTCAAGTTATAATGGTTATTTTTATGGGTTTTAAGGTACAGTAATTCTGAATGTGGTTGGATTGTTCATTTTTGGTAAGCTGCTGCTGGGGAGATTGAGGTGGGCTCGGATATTGGTGGATTAGTTTATGCTTTGGGGGTTATGACATATAAAGTTCTCTGTTGGAATATGTGGGGGATGAATGGGCCTATTAAAGGCTGATGGGTACTAGCCCATATTAAAACTCTTGTGGGGAAAATAATTTTCTTACAAGAAACTCACTTAGGAAAGAAGTTAAGAGAGTTACCTCGGGGTGGAAGGGTCAGTTGTTTGCAGCTTATTATACATCAAAGGCTGGGGGCTGTTTTTATTGACCAAATAAGTTAACTGGGTCACTCACTATGTGGTGTGGGACCCTCAGGGGTGATGGGATCTTGTTGTGGGTACTTTAGATGGGTCTGATTATACCTTAATGTTGGTTTATGGTCCTAATGATGATAGCCCATCCTTTTTTCAACAGCTTTCTCAGCTTCTTCATGACAAAGCTAAGGGGCAGATCATTATAGGTGGAGATATGAACAAGGTTATGGATTCTCTTTGTGATCTTAGTGGTACAGTACTTCAGCCAAGCTGATACCCCTGGCTCTAGGGCACTGTGGAGGCTTCAAGATGATCATGGGCTTCAAGGTGCTTGGCTGCTTGCTAACCCTACTGCTAGAGATTATACTTATTGTTCCCATCTCAACCAAACTTATAGTAGCATAGACTTAATTCTTGTCTTGCTTGAATTGATTAGGGGTACCCTAGTGACAACTATTGATCTCATGGTTATTTCTGAGCATTCCCCTATGACATTCTCTTTCCAGCAGAAGGGAGTAGGATTGAGGGACAAGAGGAGGCATTGTAATGCAGTCTTTCTGAATGACTCGCACCTTGGTATTTGCTCTGTGGTGAGATTCAGGAGTTTTTAGTTAATAACCATATGGGGGAAACTGCATTGCAGTGGGTCTGGGAGAGTCTTAAGGTCTTTATGCAGGGTACAATCATTTCATACACATCAGCCCACAAAAAAGGCCCAATATGCTAATTGAAGCATGCTGGAGCAGCAGTTAGTAGTTCTGGAATGCCAGTATAAAGAAGGGCAGGTAGATTCCTCCTTGCTCTGCCAGATTCATGACTTTTGATTTCAAATTAACTCACTAAACACTCAGCAGGCAGAATTTGGGCTTTATAGGACAGAAAAATATATTAGGAGGTAGGTGAACATGCTGCTCGTTTGCTCATCTATCAGATTAAAAAAATGGAGGCCTCTTGCAAAATTCCTGGGGTCCATTGAGGGAGTTCTTTGATTTTGGACCAGAAATGATTCATTTTGCTTTCTGGGATTATTATTCCAAGTTATATGCTTCTAGGAGGCTACAGGATACTGTTCATGGGCATATCCAGGAGTTCTTAGACTCCCTTGTTCTTCCTATTTTATCTCCCAAACAATGTAAGGAGTTAGATGTTCCAATTTCAACTCAGGAGGTTCGGATTGTGGTGAAACAATTGTGTGGTGGTAAAACTTTGTGACCTGAATGGTTTCCCATGGAATTTTATAAAGTGGTGGGGTCATCTCCATGGCTCCAGGCAATGGGGGATCGCCTGGGATGCTAACGACCCAGGTTAATGCCCAGAGCCTGGGACATTAGGAGTAGAGGCTTTCAGGGAGGGTATAGGATGTCCAAAGGATGTTCTCCTCCCGGGAGGGTAGGAGCGAATCTGCACTGCTCTGGAGTGACCCCTGGCAGTGATGTACAATGCAGTATGGGTGACGACATGCCACTTGTGCATCATGCCGGGGGAACGCTGGGTGTAGCTGCTTGGGGTGGGATAACAGAGAACAGAAAAATGGAAAAATCAGCCCCCTACCAGCCAGATGATGACTTCCAGTCCTTCATCATCATGGTAGCCAGGATTGCCCGTGCTGACCCTGCACGCCCCCAGGATACCTTAATGTGCTTATGGGCACCTCTTCCCCAGGGGGAGGGGACCCACCTGATGATGGGTTACGTCAGGTTACCCGGGACCAACAAGGCAGTGTGACAGATGGTGATGGGGGCATGGTGGAAGTGGAAAGCCTGAGCGGCCTGAAGGAGTGGTCAGTCGGGGGTTGGGAAGGACCTAAGTATGACTTTGTTTAATACATCCTGACCAGGTGGAGTTCGTGGTGGGAGCGGGATGGTGCTGACCATATTCATCATTTAATTGACTTGATTTTTGGGCTTCTGCTCTGGTGTCTGAGGCCACCATTGCATTGGCCTTAGACAAATAAAAAGCATTTGAGACTCTCGAATGGCCTTATTTGTTTGTAGTTCTACGTAAACTTGGATTTTGTTCTAGCTTTCTCCATTGGATTCAAATAATTTATTCTTCACCATGAGCAGGGATCCTTTCTAAAAGGATATTGTCTCCCGTGTTTTTATTGGGTAGAGGGGACATCCCTGATTCATCCTCTTTTTCTGCTTGCCACTGAGCCCTTAGCACAAAAGATACGTGACTCTTTGGACGTTCAGGTGGTCGAGGTGGGTTGAGCTTTTTACAAAACTATGTTATTCACTGATTATATACTTTTAACTTTAAAGAACCCAGCATCTTCCCTGCCTTGTCTTATTCAGTTGTTGGATGATTTCTCTTTCCTGTCTGGTCTACAGAATAACTGGGCTAAGACAGAAATTCTCCCCCTGAACCCTACTTGTGATGTATCTTCGTTACCTGCCCTGGGTCTATCTTGGGCTTCCCACCCTATTCAAAATCTGGGTGTCTTTATTTCTCCTAATTTGCAAGACTGGCCCTCCCTCAACTTTACACCTTTAATTAATAAACTCAAGGAGGATATATCCAGGTGGCAGTATTTTCGTCTGTCCCTCTAGGGGAAAGTTCAGGCCCTGCATATGATGGTTCTTCCCAAAGTTCTCTATGTTGTTCATAACCTTCTGCTTAAGATTCCTGATGTGGTGTGGAAACAATTTATGGTTGCAATTTCATGGTTCCTTTAGGGGGTGGTAGGCCATATCTTTTTGTAGTACAGCTTATTGCTCCATATATTAAGGGTGGGTTTTGTTTGCCCTGGATAAAAAGATCATTATTTGGCATCTGGTCTACGTTCAATTTCATTGTGATTTTACGCAAAGAAACTCTCCTCCTCTCCTCGTTGGGTGGACCTGGAATGGGCTTTGGCAGGCAATGTTCCACCTGAGACTATTCTTTGGGACCCTATGTCTATTCTTCAATCTCTCCCCCTCCCAGGATTATGCTCTTTAGGTATAGAAATCAGTTAAGGAGATTCTGGGCTCTCAGTGGGATGTTCCTGTATACCTCTGGCCTCTTTGGTTTAACTCCAGACTCTGTATTGGGGGCATGCCCCTGTGTTGGTCCATCTGGCTTCAAGGGGTTTTGCAGAGGCTGTGAGATCTCTTTTCACCTATTACTGGGAATTTAAAATCTGTTAGTGATCTAAAGCAAGAAGCTTCTTTGCCCTCTTCTCATTTTTGGCATTATCTCCAGCTTTGGCATCTATTGCTGTCAAAACTGGGTTCGGCGCTTCAGCTACCAGGGTGTGGGAAATGGGAAGAGATTTTTGGGAGGTTGCCTACAGGTGAACAATGTTTGTCTCCCCCAAAGCTGGGGACTATATATTGGGCTTTGTTAGAAGTTAATACTCCTAGCACAGCTCATTTACAGTCCTTATTAGGAAAATATCTTGTTTACTTTCTTGCTGAAGCTGAGTTGACTCAGATTTGTGCTAATGTTTATGGTACTTGCAGGGATACTGCAGGACATCTGATGCAATTGAAGATGTTGCTGCTGTGGTACCACACTTCTGCCTCTTTGCATACTATGCGACTGACACCAACCTCTCAATGTTGGCGATATGACAAATCGGGGGTACTTTACTTCACCTTTTGTTAGAATGTCTTAAGCTATCATCATGGTGGGATCAAATACTTTCTTATTTGGAATCAGTTCTGAGGTTAAAAATTCCGAAAGATGCTGCATTGCTTGTATTAGGCAACACTTTATGGCTCCCCTTTGCGAATCAATTTCATAACTTTGCAATTTATTTTACAGTTTGAACCCACACTTTCAACATAGGCATTTTTTAACCCCACCTCATGAACATGGTTAGTGTCTTTATTCAAACCCCTCCCAAACCTGTTTTCACAGTCATGCCGCAAAATCAAATTTTGGCTGGAATTTTATAAGCGGTACCTGTCATGTTTATAAAATAGGGTAATAAAAGTACAGTACTGTCTTGAAAATCCAAGGTCATGGTCTAAGACAAAAACATTAAACGTGAACCATTTCATTTTCTTAAAACTTATTTTTTAATTGTTTTTAATTTTACCTGCTATGCTATCTATGTCTAACAGGTTCACAGCAAATGCAAGCAAGAAAACAATGATTCACATTGACCATTGCTTAATTGGGGGGAGAGTAGTTATGATCTATACCTCTAGCTTTATAGTCTGCTTTGCATAGCCCTAGCTCAGAAAGGAACTGGAAGAAGAGAAGCATCCACTGTTTCTGTATACCTTCCATGCCTTTAGTTTTTTCTAAAAGAAAACAATGCACTTCTAAGCTTTGCTTCATGGGCTCTCCATTTCTACAAACAAAACTTGGGAAAGGGGGTTAAAGCCGGAGATCAAGTATGGTCTGCGGTTTTACAGATAAGGAAAATGAGTAGATTACGTGGGCCAAGTGGTCCACATCTGCTGCCTAGTGTATCTTTATGTTTCTAAAAATCAGACTCACCAAATGGAGGTTTCTTTCAGGAGGCACTATGTACAGTTGTTGCTTCATTTGCAGTTATCTTGCAATACTTGCAGTACTTGGGACACAAACACACATTTTTCAGAGTCAGTTTAGAGTTCTTTTTCCTCTGAGTTTCCATTCAGTTTACAATTGGCTGCAGCTGTGCCTTCTTTTCCCTCCTGAATTCCTCAGCCAGTTAGTAAGAAGTATGGCATGCATAATACTAAACTTATACCTTGCAAGCTCAGGAGAAATCATGGACTGGATCTGACATAAATACTGTACTTTCATGCTATTCCTTTATCTGCAAGTGAATAATATATGCTGTCCACATTTCTGCTTTAATACTTCTGCCACAGAAACACCTACCCTGCATAAACTAAACTCTGTTCTACAGTTCCAGTGGTCCAGAGCCATTTCACCAGCTTCACCCAACTAATTTCTAACCTCTGCAGTACACATTTCTGCTTGCCAGCAGAGCTACTGTACCCCAGCTGCCTTATCCAAATAATTTGTAACCTTTGTGGTCCATATTTCTGCTCACAATCAGAGCTACCTTAGCTGCCTCAACCAACTTTATTGCTAACTTATGTGGTACATATTTATGCTTACTAGCAGAGCCATCTCAGCTGCTTCAACCACTAATAGATAACTTACGTAAGCTGTATTTCTGCTCGCCAGCAGAGCTACCTCAGTTGCCTCAACCAACTAATAGCTGACCTATGAGGCGTACATTTCTGCTCACCAGCAGAGTTGCCTCAGTTGCATCACAACACAAAGCCGCTAATTCAAGTGGTACCTATTTCTGCTTGCCAGCAATGTTGCTTCAGCTGCCTCTGTCACCTAATTACTAATTTATGTGGTACATATTTCTACTCACAAGCAGAGTCATCTCAGCTGCCTCAAGAAGCTAACAGCTAACCTATGCAGTCCATACGTCTGCTCACAAGCACAGTTGCCTCAACATTCTAGCTCAAACAACTAAGTTGCTAATTCATGTGATACCGATCATTAGCAGAGGTGCCTCAGCTGACTTAACCAACTGACTCCTAACTTATGTGATACATATTTCTGCTCACCAGCAGAGCTGCTTTAGCTGACTTAACCAACTAACAGCTACCTGATACTATACATATTTCTGCCTCTCAGCAATGCTGCTAAATGCTCCATGTTCCACCACAACCAGAAGTTTGTGGTCCATTACTTCTACCTCGCCGATAAAGCCACCTCAACAACCACTATCTACTCAATGCTACCTTCTGTGAGTTTTATTCCTGCCTCACCAGCAGAGCTACCTCAGCTGCTAAAACAACTAATTGCTGGATAGCTATCATAATGGGTTTAAAGTAAGTACAAAAATACATACAGGCATCTGGAGAGAAGGTGGCATTAGGACTCAGATCCTAAGAGGTTTCTTCCACTTGGTTTTATTTCTCTCCTCAGTGCCAAATGTCATAAGACAAATTTCAACCACAAGGTATTCAGTATTACTTGGTGTTTTAGACAGAAGGAGGCACTAGGCCCATCATGACTGTCTTCTACTCCTAGTGGGAATAACGTCCCTTGATCGTAAACAAATAGTTATCAAAGCCAGTCTTAAATTTATCAAAGTCAGAATAATCAACCAAATACTTCTGTAGATTGTTCCACATTTTGGACGCTCTTATTGTAAAATAGTTATTCCTCTTATTAGTAAGTACCATAGGAATTCTTATTTGCTTATTGTGGGATCTATGATAAGTTGATCTATCTACTGGAAATATATCACATTGATTAGTAAGTTGCTCATCATTCAGAATGTTAAAGAGCAGCAAGAAATCAGCTCTCATCCTTCTGGCTTTGAGACTAAATAACTTCAGTTTGGCCAGTTTATCAGGGTATGACTTGCCCTTTAATCTGGGTATTAGATGGGTGACACTTCTCTTGATATTTTCCAACAGGTTGATATCTTTTTTGAGGTATGGGGACCAAAAAGAGGAGACATAATCCAAGTGAGGTCTCATACATGATCTATACGTTGGAATAATACAGGTCTCCTTCCTTTATACAAAGGCTTTTTTGACTGAATGAATCAATCTATTTGCAGTCAAAGTCACTTTCCTACACTGGTCCTGTGAAGTAAAGCTGTCATTTATAATCACTCCCAGATCAGTTTCACTTTGTACTTTCTTAACTGGGACTTCATCTAAAGTGTACATTCGTTTTTGATTTTGTTTTCCAAGATAACATACTGTACACTTGTCCACAATTAAATTGCATCCTATTGGTTTTTCACCATTGCTCAATATGTTTTAGGTCATTAACAAGTGATTGATACTTTTCTTGGTTGTCAACCTCAGCACTGATTTTAGTATCATCAGCACACTTCACTAAGTTGTTACTCACATTGATGTGTATGTCACTTACAAAAATTTCAAATAAAGTTTATTTATTTAGTATTTCGGAAAGACCTTTGAGAGTGAGCTCTTTTACAAAGGTTCCATGTCAGGGTGGACAATAAGACAATACACATATTCAGTGGTTACAGAGGCCTGATCATTAGGCATTAAAGAGCGATTACATGAAAATTAGGCAAATAGGAGAAAAACAGAGCAGTTGTAATAGAATACTAAGCTATTTCTAATTGGTTGCCCTTGGTAGCACACCCCAGGAGACCTCCAAATCCATTGATAGGTTATGGCAGAGTAACTTCATAGGGTTTAAAGCTATCCCAGATGGCCAGAGGCAGGGTGACAGTGAAACAAGGGGGATTGGGTTTGAACCTACCACAGAGAGGCAGATGTGGGGGGAAGTGAAACAGGGGGCTGTGATGGGAGGAGCAGCTCCAGAGGGCTTTGTCGAGTAGGGGTGGGTATGGAGTGGGGGGTTGGGAGGGGCAGTACCAGGAGTGTTTAAAGAGGACTGATAGCTTACTTAAGCCCTTGGCTAGGCTGGAGTGGAGGCAGGGTTCTCTAGGTAGCCCTGCTGAGTGCTACCTTGCAGGTAGGCCCGTCTATCAAGTGGGGCATAAGAAGCAGTGAGCCCCAGTACTGAGCTCCATGGGACACCAGTACTTACCTACTGCAAGGAACTGCTCACAAACTCTGCTGGTAACCCTAGAAAATTCTGGACACACATCAAGACCTTTCTTGGGGCTACCCAGTCATCAACTCCAAGGGATATGATCTTAAATGGTGTGCATTGCAATGACTCGAACACTATAGCAAATGCCTTTAACAGATTATTCATGGACCTGTCTCAGTACACCTTGTCCTTCGCTTCACCTCCCACAGCATCTCAGCCTTACTGCACACCCCAGAGATCTGCATCTGGTGCTGACCACTGTCAACTAACTACTACCCCCCTTTCCACTTTTAAGCTATATCTAGATCCGCGGTCCAAAGGCTATTGCAAAACATATCTGACAACACTAGCCCTGGCTCAGATTCACTCGAGCTATGACTCCTGAAGCTAGCGGCACCATTGATTGCCTCTTCGCTGGCCAAGATTTTCACTCTGTCTCTCTCTCTCTCTCTCTTGTCATTGTCCCAGATTTCTGGAAGATTGCCTGAGTTATGCCTATCCTTAAAAAAGGAGACCCAAAGGATATCAACAACTACAGGCCCATAGCCATCCTCTCTGAGTTAAGCAAGCTACTGGAGAAGCTTGTTGCAACCCAAACCATTGACTGTCTCACAAAGAACAACCTTCTCTCAGACATTCAGCATGGTTTCAGCTAGTGGCACCATTGATTGCCTCACCACTGGCCAAGATTTTCACTCTGTCTCTGTCTCTTGTCGTTGTCCCAGATTTCTGGAAGATTGCCCAAGTTACGCCTATCCTTAAAAAAGGAGACCCAAAGGATATCAACAACTACAGGCCCATAGCCATCTTCTCTGTGCTAAGCAAGCTACTGGAGAAGCTTCTTGCAACCCAAACCATTGACTATCTCACAAAGAACAACCTTCTCTCAGACACTCAACATGGTTTCAGAAAAGGGCACAGTACCTCAACTGCTCTTCTCAAATTCTCCACCGATGTACTCTGCAACATGGACAAAGGCCTACTCACTGAAGCAGTATTTATCAATCTTACCAAAGCTTTTGATCTTGTTGATTATCCCCTGCTTTTCCCAACCCTGCATAGACTTAACTTCTCATCCTCAGTAGTTGACTGGTTTAACAACTACCTATCAAACAGATTACAACTTGTTAAATTCAACTCCGCTCTCTCAGATGTGACCAGCACTGACATCAGAGTACCCCAGGGCTCCATCCTGGGACCCCTTCTTTTCTCACTATACATCAACAACATAGATTATGCCATTCTCTCCTGCTCAGCTATCCTATACGCTGATGATCTTGTCCTCTACTGCAGCGTTGACAACGTTAATATCATTAACAAAAACCTCTCCTTGGATTTCAGGAATGTGCAAACATGGCTAAATGCTAATAAGCTCATCCTGAACACAAAAAAGACCAAAGCCATGCTATTTGGCACTGCCTCCAAACTCAGGGCCTGTAAGGAACCCTTCCTAGTCCATGACTCTGTGGGGGTCTCTCATCAACTGTGTCACATTCTTCAAATACCTGGGAGTCCTCCTTGATAAATCCCTTGATTTCAGTCTGCACATCTAGTCAACCTGTAAAGCAACAAATGCCAAACTTGGAATTGCCTATAAGACTTGTCACCTGCTAACACCATCTGCCAAATTGGCAATTGCCAAGGGTATTCTGTTTCCAGCATTGACATATTGTGTCTCCACTTTTGCTAATGCCAATAAGACTGTCCTCCATAAGTGAGATGTCACATATAACAACATATGTCAGTATGCCTCCTCTTCCCTTCGCGTCAAGCACCACTGCACACTGCATAGCGACTCTAGACTGGCTCTCCCCAACTGTCTACAGACTATACTCCCTAGGGACCCTCTCAGACTCTGTAATCCTCAACCAAACCCCCTCCTCTCTTGCAGCTCTACTTGTACCACAGACACCTGCCCAAGGACTATGCTCGGCAAACAAATTTCTACTTTCCGTACCCAGGTGTCTTACTTCAAAAGGCTCTGGAGCATTTCACTGCACTGCCCCAGCCACCTGTAACTCCCTCCCTCCTGCCCTGAGGCAGGCTAACTCTCACCCTATCTTCAAAAAAGAACTATATCGCCACCTATCCCGGGACCCCTGCACATGCTTTGATCCCACTTAATGCCTCACAGTTAACCACCTTATTTCGCCCAAGACACTGCTGCACTTATTAACAAGCTTTGCTATAAAATGTCTTTATAGCTGCCATTTATCCCAGTTTTAGTTGTTATTTGCATGTACTAACCTCACTTTTGTCATCTCTGCATAGCTATATGTATTATCTCGAGTACTGTCTGACTTGATCTGTATTCTAACCTACCTGTACTATATACTATGTACCTGTACTATATACTATGTATTGTATAATCTCATCTCATTTTATGTATGTATTCTCCCGGGTCGTGCCCAAAAATAGTCAATTTTGGCTAGAGCAACTAACCCGGTTAGCAAAAACTAAATAAAACCTGTACATCCCATGACAGTATTTTACTCACTCTGACTTGTTGTTTATTTATTTTTTATTTATTTGAGTCTAGGATTACAAAGTACCTTTGAGCCGGGGTTCTTTTACAAATGTTCCATGTCAGTGAGTACAGGCATACAGTTTCAATTACAGTATAGAACAATCAGTAACACTGATGGTCGTAACATGTTATTACAAGGATTGCTACATGAAACACAGGAAAGTGTACACAAACAAGGAAAAGGAGAAATGAGAGGTGGGGAAAGGAGAGGGGAGGTGAGACAGAGGCAGGGGTATAGCAGTCTAGGGGACTTTGTCAAGGATGGACGAGGTAAGTGCATCAGATGGGCTGTGGTAGAGGCAAGTACTAGGTAGAGGGGCAACAACAGGCAGCAGAAAACAAAGAGCAGCTAGGTGGGAGTACTGATTAGTCATGGCAGTCACAGGTGCTGGAGGCAAGAAGAGCGAGATGAAGATTGGACTTGAATACACTCAGCATGGGTGAGGCAGAGATGTCACTACTGAGACTATTTAGCCAACTAGGTACCCTATATGTAAAGGAACTTTGGCCTTTGGATGTGTGACAGAGGGGGATTTGCAGGAGTTGAGGTTCAGAACTTCTGGTGTTGCAGTTGTTGTTTCTGAGTTTAAGGAGATAGCAGACACCAGAAGGTGCAGTGCCCATCATTATTTTCTTTGCTATGATGCAGGTTTGATATTTTATTCAGCTGTTGAGTTGCAGCCACCCAGTTAGAGAGTAAAGGTCACAGGTATGGGTGAGATGGTGAGATCCAGTGACGAGTCTACAGGCTTTATTGAGTGAGGTAGAAACACGTTTGAAAGAGGAGGCAGTGGCGGAGCCATAAATGATTAGTCCATAGTCAATGATGCTAACAGTGGAGCTCTGGATGGCTATTGATAATGCTTCAGGGGTTAGATGTTTCCTGTGATGGAACAGTAGGCCGAGCCTTATGTTAGTAGCTTTCAACATGGTATTAATGTGGGCAGCATAGGAGAGGTGGGAGTCAAGGGTGATGCCAAGGTATTTGGAGGATTGGACTTGTTCAAGAGTGTCTCCTTGCTTGGTTTTGATGGACAGATGATACTGCTTATTTTTGTTGTGACAGCTGGTGAAGATCATGGTCTTTATTTTTTTCTGATTTAGGATCAGTTTGTGCTTTAAGAACCAGTTTTCGACTAATGTGAAGCAACTCTGGAGGTTTTCTTGCAGTTTTTTTGCATCATGGTAGGAGGCTAGGTTTACAGCATCATCTGCATAGAGTACGATTTGCTCTAGACAGGAATCTGGTAGTGAGTTCAGGAACAGGCTAAAGAGGAGGTGGACCAAAATAGAGCCCTGGGGGACACCACAGTGGACCAGTCTGGCATCTGAAAGTGTGTCAGCAATTTTCACTCTTTGAGACTGGTTGTCTAGGTAGCTTTTGAACCAGTTTACAGAGTTGGGTGAGAGCCCCACTTTCTGGAGCTTGACAAGAAGGAGGCCGTGGTGGATGGTATCAAAGGCCTTTGTTAAATTGATGACGGTAGAACCAGTTTGCTGCCCGTTATCCAATGAGTGGTGAATAGCACTGGTGAATTCAAGTAGTGCCATGGAGGTGTTATGATTCTTTCTAAAACTGTGTTGCTGCCTGCACAGTATGTTGTGCCTGTCTAAGAAGTCAGTCAGCTGGTCTGTGACAATACGTTCCAGTGCCTTTGAGAGGGGAGGTAGGATGGAGATTGGACGGAAATTATCCTGGGCAGTTTTGCACCACTTTTGTGTATAGGGGTTACAGTCGCAGATTTCCATTTGTCAGGGAACTGGCTGACTCTAAGGGAGAGGTTAAAAATCCTGGTTAATGGCTTGAGTACTTCTTCAAGGGTGAGGGATAGAAGTTTGAGCTCCAGTGAATCATTGCTGGTTCTGGACTTGCTAATGGCTTTGGTAACATAATTGCAAACCTGGTACATCTTGACCACTTTAAAGTAGAAGGGGGGTGACTAGTGGGAACAGTAGAAATTGGGGGCATAGAATCATCCACTTCTTTGAAAAAATCAGGGGGAAGTACAGTACTAAGATCAGTAAAGACAGTATTGAAGGTGTCCGCAATGATTTTCGGGTCGAGTGTAATATCTCCATTTATGCTGAGCACAGATGGGGTGGATTTTGACTGCTTCCCAGTGACTTCTTTTATTTTGTCCCAGACTTCTCTTCCATTGCCCCAGGAGTTTGTAAGAGCGTTCTTGAAATAAGGCTGATTTCCTTTGCCGAATAGATTTGGAGTAGTCATTCTGTGCACATTTGTAGTTAGTGATGTCAATTTGCTTCCCAGTGGTTCTAGTGAGCTCCCAGAGGTGGTCCCGTGCTTTTAGCTGCCTTAGGAGGTCTGCTGAGAGCCAAGGGTTACAGAAGACTTTTACTTTTCACCTTTTAAGCAGGGTGAATTTGTTGCAGGCCTCGTTAAAGATTTTGATGAAGTGGTCCAGGGCAGTGTTCACATTAGTTACTATGAAGATTGGTGACCAGTCCTGTTGGAGGAGGTGAGATTTGAGATGACTTAATTGTCCATGGAGCAGAACTCTACTGGTGATGTTTTTTGGGGGGAGGTTTATTGAATTTGTTAGACCAGAAGCAGCTGACAGGGGAGTAGTCACTGAGTGTGTCTGGGAGGACAGTGATGTTTGAAATCCGGGTGGGGTGGCTGGTAAGGATCCAGTCCAGAAGGGTGCTGGTGCCAGTTTTGTAGTTTTTTTCTGGTTGGTGAGTCTACCATCTGGGTGAGGTCAGACGCTGCAATGGAGTCTCTATGTGCACCTGCCTCAACAGAGGGCCAGTTTATATTAATGTCACGAAGCAGGATAGATTCAGTATCCAGTGGGAGTGACCTGACAAAGTCCAGAACTGCTGAAAGTCCATTACCTTGCTCTTTAGGTGGTATGTAGACCATGGCGACTGTGAGGACTTTGTTGTGAGCACCAAGGAGGATTCTGATGGGAAGAATCTGTGCTGTAGTTGTCAGGAGAGCAGTGTTGATGGGGTGTTCCAAGATAGTCTCTTTAAGGTATAGGGTGCAACTGCCACCTCTTTTAGTCGTCCGGTCAAGCCTAAAAACATTGTACCCAGGAAGGGTGATAGCCTGTTCAGGGACCAATGGGGAGAGCCAGGTTTCAACAACTGCTAGGATGTCCAGGCTATGCTGGCTAGTAAAAATCTGAAGGGCATCCATTTTGGGAAGGATGCTGCAAATGTTAAGCGCTATGATTGAGAGGGCGCCTGAGTGCTTGTTCTGGTTAGTGGCTTTAGTGGGAGCTGGGCCAGGATTTGGATGAACATTGCCTGACAGCAGCAGGAGGAGGAGGAGCACTTGTTTCAGAGTGCACATACGAAGTTCCCTGATCATGCGCTTTGCTTTCTTGTCATGTATGAATGTGTCATAGGGTGAAAGCGAAGGTTCAGGGACAGAGCAGTAAGAGGGGAAGAGTGGTGTACCCAACGTCCACAGGTGGGAGAGAACAGTTCCTTAAAGGTAGGCGGGGTCCAGGGCAGATGATTGAGCTCTAGATGTAGGGTTCCTAGGTGGTGAGATGTAAAATCAAGTAGGTATCTAATGGGTGAGAGGGGAAGCAGGCTCTGGGATGGTGAAGTAGGGGAAAGAAAGGAGCTGGAAGAGGAAAAGGGAGAGCAGAGTACTGGAGGATCACATGTTTAGATGGCTGAGAGGAGGCTGAGGGGGTGCAGGCACGGGGATAGGCAAGGTGGAAAGAGTAAAGTAAGGATGGCAGGTGAGACGAGGAGTGGAGCAGAGAGAAAGACAGTTGTGTTGCAATTGCAAGTGAAGAGGAAGCACAGAGGTACAGTGAGACAGAGGCACAGGAGTTAAGTTACAAGAGGGCGAGGTGGTAGGGCGAAAAGGAGGACCTAGCAAGGCACCCAATAGAAAAAGGGCAAAGAGGAGGGGCTACCTAAGGGGGCAGGGATATAATCTATTTAATTAAGGTGGGAGGTGGGGGGGTGGGCGTAAAATTTCAGCCGATTCCACTTAGAGTCAATGGGCACAGCAGCCCCAAGTCAAGGAAAGTTACAGTAGTTTCAGATAGCCAATCTCAGTGCAAGAAGAAAACAAGGGTCCAATCAGGGTGCAGCACAGTGAGCAACGGGCCAATGGCAGCAGCTCACAGCAACCCCTGTCAGTCTATTAGACTTATCCAGCTTTCAGGATCCCGAGGGCAGCCAGAAGGTGTGCTGCTGGGTGGCTGGAGAGCCGAGCTGCGGCCGTACGTATGGAGGGCTCATGGGCCCGAGTCAAGGACAGAATCAGGAAGTGGAAAGAGAAATGAGGGACTTTGATGTGAGAGGGGAGCTACACAAAAAGAGGTGATGAGGGAGCTAAATTGGGGGTGGGAAGCTGAGCCACGGAGTTGGCAGACAGAGCAGAGGTGGTGGTGGGAGCTGGGGTGGCTAGGGACAAGTTGTTTTGTGAGAACCAAAGTCTTGTCTTGGCGCCATGGGGGGGAGGTGAAGAAATGACAGAAGGTCAGAAATTAGCAGAGAGTGAGAGAGGGGTGGTTCAAGCCCAGGGAAGTAGAAAAAAAAATCAGATTCACAGTGTGCACAGAAGAACTATTACAACTTTTGATCCTAACTGTACATTTCCTCAGAATCGATACAATAAAGAAAGCGAGTACAATTAACAGTGAGAATCCAGACAGAACAGCTTGGAGTGGGCCCAAAATTTCAGCAGATTCCTCGTAGAGTCAATGGGCGCAGCAGCCCCGAGTCAAGGAAAGTTTTAGTAGGCGCAGATAGCCAATCTCAGTGCAGGAAGAAAACAAGGGTCCAATCAGGGTGCAGCACAGCAAGTGGCAGGCCAATGGTGGCAGCTCACAGCAACCCCGGTCAGTCTATCAGACTTACCAGAATTTCAGGATCCCGAGGGTGGCCAGAAGGTGTGCGGCTGGGCTGCTGGAGTGCCAAGCCACAGCTGTACCTATGGAGGGCTTGAGGGCCCGAGTCAAGGGCAGGATCTTTTTGATAGTTCCAAGACAAAACAGGCCATCTGACCACCTGGCAAGGACATCCTGACCTTCTTCAAATTTACATGTTCGCTTTCTTGTTCTCTGTCCATTCTATAATGACAGCCTGGACAAGGACACTGGGGACTTTTGGTTTCCAAAGGAAGGAGATCTTTTGTGGACCAATAAATTACCCACTCCCACAGAGTCTCTCATTTGGTCAGTACAGCCAGGCAAACTGCAACATAGAGTAAGACTTCCAACACCAATATTGGTACCTATCCTTGTTTTTCCAGTCACGCGCAGTCCTGACTGCAGCCAGAGAGTCCTGCAGTTTTCTAGTTAAATTAAATTTGCAAATACTCTGACACCCACCAGATCCTTCGCCATTTTGGTTTCCCGCAGAAAGTCAAGATTCTTTCTGTGCCACCTGGTCTATTGGTACAATTCATGACAGAAGTCACACAGGGTCACAGCTAGGCAGGGATTTGAAAGCGGCTGTGGCAATGCAAGAGCTTTCAGGCATGCACTCCCCTGCCCCATTAGATTGATAGCCTTGGGCACACTTACCATAAAAACTCGCGTACAAGTTGGTTCAGCTATAAATCGGGGTACCGACATTTACACTACAAAATGCAACCTTAGTCAGTGACTCACATATAAGTCGGGTGCATACTTTCAGCTATTTTGATTCCTGTACTACAAAAACTGAGTGTACAAATGAATTTGTTTTTATTATTTTAATTCATGTAAAAATCAAATAATTGCTAACATATTAAACAAACTGCATAAAATGGCAGTACAGTTGGTGCAGTCCTCAACATTCAGGATGAGCTCATGAAGTGTTTGTTGTTAGGAGGGGGTTTGAAACAAAGCTCCGCAACTGAAATTGCGGTCTGAGTCAGAAGACATGGATACCAGCTGCAGCTCCGATAAAGGAATGTTGTCATACATTTCATTTAGTTCAGGTACTTGTTAAGTCGTCCTCAGCAGTATCATTCAAGGTAGGGGATTAGTCAAGGCACCATGCTTACTGATGTTTGTCGAAAGGAGAGATGTACAACCACCAGAAATAACAGCTTCGTTGATTAGTAGCTAACAATGACTGACAATGTGAGCGGCTTGACAGAGGCAGTGGTGATGTCATTTATATGTCATTTAGGCATTAATCACTGCTTAGGTTGCTAGTAAGGTGTTAATTACATTGTATGTCAGTGTGTCATATCAGGCAGCCCAGGTATTAGGTTTTTAAGAGCAATGACATTTTCTGCTTTGGTGATGACTCACGTGTAAGTCAGTAGGGGGTTTTAGCTGCAATTTTTAACTCCCAAAAAATGACTTATATGTGAGTATATATGGTACTCAAGTGCAGGATGTGAAATTCTTTTGTCCTTGTGCTTCATTTGTTATTTATAGAGGTTGTTTAAAAGCCCACAAACAGATCCCTTAGGAGCAAGCCAGACGAAAATGTGGATTCAAGCAGGACCCAGAGTCACAGAATTTGTCAGATTTAGTTGCTTGACTTCTATTTTGCTTGGGATAGCATCCAAAAAAGTTGATTTTAAACTGAAAATGCAAATACTAGGTGGTGACGTTTTGCAGAAATCCAGTCCAGGAGACCTTCACAGATGTAGTGAGCAAGAATGGTGTAGTTACTCCAAGCAGAAAATCTTGTAAATCCCCAAAAACTAAGCTACAGACACAGACAAACACCAGGATGCCTTATATGAGTTGGGTCATGATCTTTGCAATTGTGTCCCATTAGTTAGCCATTCTTCTACCCAATTGACCAAATATAGATTAAAACCCAGATCTTCTATTTTGTTAATTAGTTCAATAAGGGGCACAGTATCAAATACCTTTCTAAAATCAAGATATATAACATCAACTGGCATTCCTTTGTCGATACTATGCCTAACCTTATCTTAAAAACTAATAAGGTTAGTAGTACAGGATCTCCCAGGAGTAAAGCCATGTATACCCATAGCTCTGGCTTTGCTTTCAAATGTATCCTTAAGTAATGTCTCCATAGTGTCTCCATAGTTTTACATGTGACTGCAGTGAGTAATAGGCCTATAACTACCTGCTAAAGCCTTACTACCCATTTTTGTGGATAGGACTAACTATGGCTTTCTTCCAGTCAGTGAATATCAATCCCTGCTCATATGATTTATTAAACAACAATGTGAGTGGGATGGACCAAGGATCAGCTAACTCCTTTAAAACATTTGGATGGATACAATCTGAGCTGGTGGAAGAATGGGGCTTAATTGACTTTAAGGCCAAAAGGATATCATCAGCTGAAAACCCCAAAATCTCAAATGCAGAGTGGACAGCCACTACTTTATTGTGGTTCTTTACTCCAAGCACAGAACAGAAAAAGTTATTAAAATTATCCGCAATCAAGCTCAGGTCACGCATTAAATCAACATTGTCAATGAGGGATCTTATTGTCTTGTCTCCATGCTTATTGCTATTTACATATGAGAAAAAAATCTTTCCTCTTTAATTAGTCTTTTAGTTAGTTTCTGTTGTGCTGTATTTATTTATTTATTTGAATCTAGGATTACAACATACGTTTGAGCCAAGGCTCTTTTACAAAGGTTCCACATCAGTAGTACAGACAACTGGCATCAAGCTGGTTACATGGTTACAGATTAGTTACACGGTACAGGATAACATATAGTAACTTAGGATGACATTAGGAATTAGAGGTGAGGCATGACATACAGACACTAGAAAGAAGAAGACAGTGGGGGGAAGGACTGAGGAAGGGGATGGCATATGCAGGAGAGTGCAGAGTGAGGCAGCCAATGGGCTTTGTCAGGACAGACATGGGGTAAGTGCATTGGAAGTGGCTGTGGACATGTAAGTGCAGGTAGAGAGAACAGAACAGACACCAGGGGTGGTCAGATGCAGTATAGGGACCATTGATTGTTAGGTGGTGTGGCAGTGGCTGTGGGGCAGCCATATTCAGGCAGACCTTCTGGACACTGAGGTGCTGCCCTATCTGCATGCATCTCTCTGGGACTGTGGGATGAGGTAGCCAGACTCAGAGCAGAAGTAAACTGGGTCAGGAGTACCATCACCCCTATCCAGAGACCACCCAGTCCAATGCAACTGCCTCAAAGGATGCCGAGAACGAGGAGCACTTGGATGACAGTGGGCTCAGGGAGGGTTAGAGTGGTCAGGCAGAGGCACATCCCAGATCCTATTCCACTCAAGAACTCATATGCCACACTGGCAAATGGGGACAACCAAATAGAGGTACCCAGAGAAGTGGAAGGAAAGGATGTGGAGGTTAGCCAAGAAGGTGACCTCAGCGGGGAAAGCAGTGGACCCCAGAGGAGGAGGAAGCGAATCCTGGTGGGGGACTCCATCATAAGAGGGATCCAGCTAGGAACACAGGAGGGGGACGACAGGGAGGTGAGGTGCCTACCAGGTGCCACAGCATGGAGGGATGGAGGAAGGAAGATCCTGGGGATCACTGGGAAGGCAAGACAGGAGGGTGAGCTGGATGTCATTATCCACCTAGGTACAAATTACCTGGCAAATGGGGAGCCAAAGGAAGTTCAGGAAGAGTTTAGGAAATTGGGGAGGGGTCTCAAGCAAGTAGCTACTTCTGTCACTTTCTCAGAAGTACTACCTGCGAGAGGCAAGGGAGAGCATAGAGTGCATGCACCAGGAACTTTAACTCATGGTCAAGAACTGGTGCTGTGAGGAAGGGTTTGGATTCATTGGTGACTGGGGACCCACCTGGAGGATAGAGGTTTGTTCAAGCCTGACGGCCTGCATCCATCCTGGAGGGGAATCCAAACACTCAATGATAAGTTTAAATGCTACATTGACAAGCATTTAAACTAGCAAAGGGGGGTGTCAGGCCAGCAAGGAGGGTACATACTTGCTCACCCCCCACAACTAGCAGTGGAACCAGTGAACCAGAGGAGTGGCTATCTCTACAAAGTAGTGTGCAAAAGATGGAAATTAGCACCCAAGAGGTGGATAGGCAGAAAAGGGGCAAAATTCAGCAGAAGGACAAACAGCAAGGAGAACCAGGGATAAGGACAACCAAGGAAGGGCTGGAGTAGAACAGCGAAACAGTCTAGGGAGGTCAAATCATGGAAGCCATGTGCAAATGCCAGGAGCCTTAGCAACAAGATGGAAGATCTGGAGGCTGTCATGGTGCAGTCAGACCTGGACATTGTGGCCATCACTGAAACCTGGTGTAATGATAACCACGACTGGGAGATGGCCATACCTGGCTATAACATATTCAGAAGAGACAGAACAGGCAGGAAGGGAGGAGGTGGCACTGTATGTAAAAATGACATAAGGGCCACAGAGATCAGGAGGAACAAAATGGGGGAGAGATACTGCGGGTTAAGCTGGAAAGGAAAATGGGGACAGCCATCCACACAGGTGTGGTCTATAGACCACCAGCCCAGGAGGAAGAAAAAGATAGGGATCTGATGCTAGCCATCCAAAGGATGGCAGACAAGGGTGAGGTAGTACTGGTTGGAGACTTCAATATTCCAGACATGGACTGGAGCATTCCAGCAGCAGCATCAACTAGGAGCAGATTTATCCTGGACTCCCTTCAGGGTGCCTTCCTCAAGCAACTGGTCATGGAACCAACTCAGCAGAAGGCAATACTGGACTGTGTGCTCACAAACAGGGACAGTATGATGGGGTTAACAGTGGGGGAGCACCTGGGGAACGGTGACCACCAGTCATTGTGGTTTGAAATCACAGAAAGAGCAGAACCAAACCACACAAAAACACGTATCCTGGATTTTAGGGTGGCAGACTTTGGGAAAATGGGGAGATACTTGAAAGAGGCATTAAGGGGAATGGGGCAGGAATCAGGGGTTGAGGAACAGTGGGCAGTATTTAAAATGGGATTACAAGAACAACAGAATTATGCATTAAGCAGGTTAGCAAGAGGAAAAGGAAGAGGAGACTATTATGGTTTCCAAAGAGGTAGCAAAGAAAGTGAAAGCCAAAAAGATTGCATTCAGGCAATACAAAAAGACACAGGCAGAAGGGGATAGGGAGAAGTACCAGGAGAAGCAAAGGGAGGCAGGGAGGTCAGTAAAGGAAGCTAAAGCTCAGACAGAAGAACACACTGCAAAATCAGTGGGTAGAGGGGACAAAACCTTTTACAGGTACTTAAGTAAAAAAAGAAAGGTAAAGGGAGGGATAGTGAGACTGAAGGGGGAGGATGGGGGCCGCGTGGAGGATGACAACAGTAAAGCTGACATATTGAACAGGTATTTCTGCTCAGTCTTTACTGAGGAAGAGGAGGGTAATGGGTCTGAAGGGAGTACAAGGGGTGAGAATGGTGCAGAAATGGACACAAGTCCCTTTACATGAGAAAGGGTCCCGAAGGAACTGAAAGTAATAAGAGCTGATAGAGCAATGAGGCCAGATGGGGTGCACCCCAGGGTCCTTAAAGAACTAAGAGAGGTGGTGGCTGAACCTCTGGCTATCCTGTTTAGCCGATCACTGGAAACAGGGGAGGTACCCAAAGACTGGAGGACAGCAGATGTAGTCCCCTTATACAAAAGTGGGAACAACGAGGAAGCAGGGAACTACAGACCAGTCAGCCTCACCTCGGTAGTGGGGAAGATCATGGAAGCACTACTGAAGGAGAGATTGGCGGAACATCTGGTTGTCAATGGATTACAGGACCCAAGGCAGCATGGTTTCACCAGGGTGAGGTCATGTCAGACCAACCTCATTTAATTTTTTGACTGGGTGACTAGGGAGGTGGATCAGGGGATGGAAGTGGACATGGCCTATCTGGACTTCAGCAAGGCCTTTGACACTGTGCCACATAGAAGACTATTACACAAACTGGGGAATATGGATGTGGGCAGGACAGTAGTGTGGTGGGTAGGTAACTGGCTGGGTGGCAGGAGACAGAGGGTGATGGTAAATGGCTGTCACTCCACAGAGGGAAAAATGACCAGTGGGGTACCACAGGGATCAGTGCTGGGACAGGTCCTATTCAACATCTTTATCAGTGACATTGCGCAGGACCTAGAAGGCAGAATTTCACTGTTCAGCTGATGACACAAAGCTCTGTAACAGAGTAGACACACCAGAGGGTGTAGACAGAATGAGAAGGGACCTGCAGAAACTTGAAGAATGGTCAGGGGTTTGGCAGTTGAAATTCATTGCAAAGAAGTGCAAGATAATGCATATGGGGACAAAAACCCTGGCACAATATATCAGTTGGGGGGTGAGGATATAGCATGCACCAAGCAGGAAAGGGATCTTGGGGTTATCATCTCTGATGACCTCAAGGTAGGGAACAGTGTGACAAGGCAGCAGGTAAAGCAAATAGGATGCTGGGATGTACAGGCAGGCATCACCAGCAGGAATAGGGAGGTCATAATTCCACCATACAAGACACTAGTGAGGCCTCACCTGGGTACAGTGTACAGTTCTGGAGACCATACCTATGTAAGGACATAGACAGGGTAGAGAAGGTTCAGAGGGAGGGCAACAAAGATGGTGCATGGATTGCATCACAAGTCCTATGAAGACAGGTTGAAGGAACTGAACATGTACTCCCTGGAGGAGAGGAGGAGAGAGGGATATGATAGAGACATACAAGTATCTTACAGGGAGGAACAGGGTGTAGGAATACACTATTTTAAGTGAAAAGATGTTCTAGGACTAGAGGGCATGGGATGAAGTTGGAGGGAGAACGAATCAGAGGAAACGTGAAGAAGAATTTCTTCACAGAACGGGTGGTGGACAAGTGGAACACCCTGCCAGAGGAAGTGGTGGGGGCAGAAACAATCACGGGATTTAAGAATGCATGGGATAGACATAAAGGAATTCTGGAGGTCAGGGGTAAGGGGCAACAGACTTCTAGGAAAACATAAACTGAACTTACAAGCTCAAATGGGCAGACTGGGTGGGCCATAGGCCCTTATCTGCCGACACTGTCTCTGTATCTATGTATCTATGGTGCAACTACAGGTGTTGGTGCCTATAAGGGAGAGGCGGAGCTTAGTTTGGAAGACACCAAGTGATTCTGTGGAGGAGATGTCTCCATAGAGACTGTTAAACCAACTTGGGGCCCTATAAGAAAACAACCTTTGGCCTTGGGATGTGCGACAGTGGGGGATTTGCAGGATTTGGTGCTTAGTGCTCCTGGTGTTGATGGTGTTGATTTTGGGTTTAAGGAGGGTGCTGACTCCAGGTGGTGCCTTACCCAGTTGGATTTTCTTAGCTGTGATGCAGGTTTGGTATTTGATTCAGTTGTTAAGTTGCAGGCACCTTGTTTTAGAGTAGAGGTCACAGGTGTGGATGAGACGGTGGGAACCAGTAACGAGATGGCAGGCTTGATTGAGGGAAGTTGAAACTCGTTTGAGAGAGGAAGTTGTGGCAGATTCATAGATAAGGAGGCCGTAGTTGATGATGCAGATGATGGAGCTCTGGACAGTGAAAGCTTCAGGGGTTAGATGTTTCCTATCTCAGAACAGTAGGCCCAACCTGGTGTCTGCTACCTTTGCCACATTATTGATGTGAGGAACAAAGGAGAGATTCGAGTCTAGGGTGAGATCAAGGTATTTAAAGGTATGGACTTGTTCAAGGGTGATACCTTGTTTGGTTTTAATGGAGAGTTGACATTGTTTGAGTTTGTTGTGGGTGCTGCATAAAATCAAAGTCTTTGTTTTTTTCTGGTTAAGGATCAGTTTGTGTTTAGCAAACTAATTTTTGACTGTTGAGAAGACCCACTGGAGGTTTCCTTGAAGATGTACTGGATCATGGTGGGAGGCCAAGATGACAGCATCATCCACGTAGAGTAGAAGTTGTTCAGGACAGGACTCTGGTAGTGAGTTCAAGAAGAGGCTGAAAAGGAGGGGGCTCAGGATTGAGCCCTATGTATACTGGACCAGACTGGTCTTGTGTCTGAAAGTGTGTCCGCAATTTTAACTCTTTGGTACCTGTTGTCTAAGTAGCTTTTGAACCAATTCATTGAGTTGGGCGAGAGCCCTGCTAGCCGAAGCTGAGCAAGTAGTAGATGATGGTTGATGGTATCAAAAGCTTTAGTTAAGTCAATGAAGGTGGACCCAGTTAGTTGACTGTTATCTAGTGAGTGATGGATTGCACCAGTAAATTCAAGTAAGGCCGTTGAGGTGCTATGACCTTTTCTAAAGCCATGCTGCTCCTTGCACAGGATGCTGTGCTTGTCTAGGTAGTCAGTGAGCTGGTCTGACATAATCCTTTCCAGGGCCTTGAAGAGTGGAGGTAGGATGAAAATTGGACAGTAGTTCTCATGTGCTGTTTTGTCATCACTTTTAGGAATTGGGGTTACTGAGGCAGATTTCCATATGTCCTGGAACTGGCTGAGGTTGAGGGAGAGGTTAAAGATCCTGGTCAGTGGCCAGAGAAAGTAATCAAGGGTGAGCAATAGTAGTTTGAGGTCGAGGGAGTCGCTGCTTGCTCTGGAGTTGCTGATGGCTTTGGTAATATAACTGCAGACCTGACGCATTTTTACTGCTTCAAAGTGGAAGGGAGGGTAGCTGGTGGGGGCTGGGGAGGCAGTGGGATCTTCCTCATCGAAAAAACCTTTGGGGAGTACAGAACTGAGGTCCGTGAAAGCGACATTGAAAGTATCAGCAATGAGTTTCTTGTCGAGTGTGGTTACACTATTTATGCAGAGTACTGATGAGGGTGATTTAGACTGCTTCCCAGTGGCTTCTTTTATGTTATTTCAGAAGTCCCTTCAATCGCCCCATGTGTTAGTGAGGGCGTTATTATAATGGATGGTCTTCGTTTCCCAGATTTGTTTGGTGCTGTCGTTTCATGCACGATTGTAGTTAGTGATATCAATTTGTCTCCCAGTGCTTCTGGCAACCTCCCAGAGGTGGTCCCAAGCTTTTAGTCACCTCAGTAAGTCACCAGTGAGCCATGGGTTCCAAAGTGTTTTGGCTTTGTGCTTTTTGAGTGGTGCATATAGGTTGCAGGCTTGATTAAAGATTCTGATGTAGTGATCAAGTGCGGTGTTCATGTTAGTTGCTGAGAGGATTGGGAACCAATCCTGTTGACGAAGGAAGGTCTTAAGATGGGGTAATTTTCCTCTATGTAGGACTGTGCTTTTAATAGTTTTAGGGTTGGGCTTGATGAATTTGTTGGACCAGAAGCAGTTGACAGGGCAGTGGTCACTAAGTGTGTCAGGGAGGACAGCGATGTTAGTGATCCTGGCAGGGTGACTGCTTAGGATCCAGTCCAGCAGGGTGCTGGTACCCATTTTATAATTTGTCCTGGTTGGGGAGCTAACCATCTGGATAAGGTTTGCTGCCGCTATGGAGTCCCTATATGCCCCAGTATCTGCAGCAGACCAGTTAATATTAAAGTCGCCGAGAAGGATGGTTTTAGAGTCAGGTGAGAGGGATTTGGTTAAGTCCAGGACTGTGTTAAACCCATCTCCTTGCTCCTTTGGAGGATTGTAGATTGTGACAACTGTGATTGCTTTGCTGTGAACACTAAGGAGGATCTTGATAGGAAGAATCTACGCTATGGTGTTTTGGGGGGTGTGGCTGATGTAGTGCCCCTGGATAGTGTCCTTGAGGTACAGGGCACAGTCGCCACCTCTTTTAGCTGTTCGATCAAGCCAGAAAACATTGTACCCAGGGAGGGTGATAACATGGTTGGGGACAAAAGGTGAGAGCCAGGTTTCAATGACTGCTAGTATGTCTGAGCTATGCTGGCAGGCAAAAGTTTGAAGAGTGTCGAGTTTGTGAAGGAGACTACATACGTTAAGTGAAATGATTGAGAGGGATTCTGCTTCATTGTTCCGGATTGTTCCTAAGGAGGGGGCTGGGCCAGAATTGGGGTGAATGTTACCAGACAGTAGCAGGAAAAGAAGTATGAGCTTAAGTATACCAGAGTGAATGCCTGGTGCCTTTTCTTTTGGGCCAGGTGACAGCAAGCTTCCCTAGGGCATATAAAAGGGTTGAGATGGGGATTTAGTGTGGCAGCAGTAATGATGGACAGGGGGAGTTCCCAATGGCCATTCAGGAGAAAGGGTCAGTTCCTAGTGATTGGTAGTGCCCAAGGTGGGTACATGAGATCTAGACGAAGGGTGTCTTGGGGGGTGTGTGTGTGAGTTGGTAGATATTTGGGACTGAAGGGAAGCAGGTACTGGGAGGTGGACGAGAGGGAATAGGGAAGCTATGAGGATGAGGCGGGAGAAGTACAGAGTGTCAGCTGAGTATATGCTATAGGTGAAAGGGGGGAGTAGGAGGAGACAGGTACAGGGAGCTGGAAAGGAGGGAGGCACAGCTAAACGGCGGTCGAGAGGGCTACAAACTGCAAGCTCTCCCCCACAAACAGCCAACCCCAATGCCCAGAGAACTTACAGCTAAATGGCGGTCGAGAGGGCTACAAACTGCAAGCTCTCCCCCACAAACAGCCAACCTGAACGCCCAGAGAACTTACAGCTAAACGGCAGTTGAGAGGGCTACAAACTGCAAGCTCTCCCCCACAAACAGCCAACCCAAACGCCCAGAGAACTTACATCTAAACGGCGGTCTAGAGGGCTACAAACTGCAAGCTCTCCCCCACAAACAGCCAACCCGAACGCCCAGAGAACTTACAGTTAAACGGCGGTCGAGAGGGCTACAAACTGCAAGCTCTCCCCCACAAACAGCCAACCCGAACGCCCATAGAACTTACAGGTACTTGGCCACACAAAGGAGCAGCTAGCCTGATCTCGACAGTTCATTTCTTTAAGAACTTGTACCTCTACATTACTCTCTGCATTACTGTATTTGACTGCATAGCGACTGCTACCTTAAAGTACTTTTAAGTTCCCTTTAAGACGTTTTTCCTTCTGCTTGTACTGAAGGAATATAGCTTATAGTTTATTTCTTTAAGAACTTGTACCTCTGCATTACTGTGTTTGACTGCATAGCGACTGCTACCTTAAAGTACTATTACGTTATTTAATTCTATGGGCTTTATAAAATTTGCAAGCTAAAGCTCAGGCTGTAGATATCCCGATACCACCCTGCCCCCCATCCCCCACAGAGAAACTCCCTATATTAACTCCTGCTTACTCTATTATCATTCACAGCTAAACGGCGGTCGAGAGGGCTACAAACTGCAAGCTCTCCCCCACAAACAGCCGACCCGAACGCCCAGAGAACTTACAGGTACCTGGCCACACAAAGGAGCAGCTTGCCTGATCGCGACTGTTTCCTGGAGCCGCTGGCTTTGCCCCGCCGCCCCCACCACTAACCTTGGTCGGAACTCCAATATATAGGTTGATTTCTGATCATATGATCACGAAATAACCTATCAGTCCAATTTCCCACCTGCAGCTTATCTTTTCTCACCACTAGAGGCCCCCCTTACTATTTTTTGTCTTTTTTCTCCAGTTCCTGTAACTTACTTCCTAACTCTCTACCCTACCATGCTCCCACTTACCCTCTCACTATCCTCCTACTATTCCCTCAGGCTCCTTTGCCTTCCACCCCTAACATGAAAATGAGGTGCAAAGATGAAACCCTCTGTCAGCACGCAGCCTGGCACTCCCGGTCCTGTCCACCACCCCTACTGCACCTGAACTCCTAGCCATTACTAACCCATATGGAAAAACTATCGACAGCACCCCCCCCAACTATCACACATACATAGACACCTCCACCCTCACCCCTGGATACCACCTCCCATGGCTGGTAACCCACTGGAGCCCCCCTTCTCTTGCCAACCTCCTTCCACATCCACAACACAGCAAATCTCCTGCCCTCCCCACTTACTCCTCCTATCTGCCCCCCTTACCCTGAAACTACCAATACCCAGCATCGGCCACACACAGCATAAATGCCAAAGAACTATGACTCGAGCAAACAGCAACCACCTCAGGTCGCTCATTCTTCTTCTTCTTCTGACAAGAAATGTCTACCCCAACCCTGGCCCTCTAAAATCCCCACCATCACACCCATCACCAGGAAATGGCCTACGCATCGCCTCACTAAACATTTGTAGCCTTCAAAAAAAATGGGACTCCTTTCAGGCATGGGTACTCCAGATTCACCCTGATATCATTGCTTGGAGTGAGACCTGGCTCTCCCCCTCTCTCCCTGACTCGGCAGTAAACCTCCCTGGATACCACCTCTATCGCTCCAACCGAGTGGGTAAGCCAGGGGGTGGCTGCGCTTTTTAACTCAAGGACTCCCTCTCTGGTCACCTACTCCCTCTGCCCATGCTAACTTCCAGTGCCCAGGCCCTCACCCTAAAATTAACTCTAGGTAAGTCTACATCCCCTCTCCTCCTCACCACTGCCTATGTCCCTCCCAGGGACCAGAAGGTAGCATTCCAAGCCATCATGTCCTACCTCACCACCCTACCCCCAAAGCATGAAAAAATACTGCTGGGGGACTTCAACATAAATTGGCTTGCCAAAACGGCCACCGCATACATCAACGAGGCTGCTGCCCTCAATCTCACTCAGGTTGTAAAACCCCCCACCCTGCTTCATACCCGCACGGGGACATCCTCCCTGCTAGACCTAGTTTTTACCAACTGCCCCACAAAATAACCAGCACCCTAGTCCTCCCCGACACCCTAAGTGACCACTCACCAGTACTCTGTAACTGGTCTGGTACCCCCCCAAAACCTCTCCCAAAATTACTGCACAGTGCAAACTAGGACCTGGTAAACTAGCCCTACTCAAGGCCCACCTCAGAGAATGGGACTGGACTCCCCTAACAAACACCCTCGACCCTGACCATGCCCTTGAACTATTTATCAGCACCTTTAATGCAGCCTGTGACAAGTTCGTCCCCTCACCAAAATTATGACCAAAGGGAATCATGCCCCATGGTTCTTGGACCACCTCCAAGGCCTACTACATCAGTGTGATGCACTATAGCACCTTGCCAATGAGACCCAATGGTCTCTGGACAGGCAACATTATCGGGAGGCCCGAAACAAGTGCACCTGGGCCATATGCACCGCCAAAGTGAACTATTACAAAGCCACCTTAACCTCCACCTGGGGCACTGGCCGCAAGTTCTGGGAAAACATTAAGGAACTCTGTGGCAAAGCCCCAAATCTGCCACCTGACCAAATGCTAATAGATGGTAACCTCTCCACCGACCCTTTCAGTATAGCCTCGGCCCTGAACTCCACTTTCACTGATCTCTCCCATGTACTGCCACCTAATTTCTTCCATCCCCCGCCAGCCCGTATCGCCCCAAACCTCCCCTTGCTCCACCCTTCTACCTATGAGTCCTTACCCCAGAGACTGCCAAACTCTACCTAACCAAAGCTATTAGCCACAATCACTTTAGTCATGACTCCCTTGACTGCAGACTTCTCCGCCTCCCCCTTCAGAAAGTCCTGACCCCACTCACCCACATTCTCAACTGCTCCCTCTGTCAAGGGAAATTTCCCACCCATTGGAAATCGGCCTACATCACACCCATCCATAAAAGTGGTGACCGCACATCCACAAACAACTACCGCCCCATCTCCATCCTACCTCCCCTCTCCAAGGCACTAGAACGCATAGTCGCCGACCAACTTACTGACCACCTTAATAAATATAACCTTCTATCCAGACAGCAGCAAGGTTTCCAGAAGGGTCATAGTAACACCACCGCCCTCCTTGAATTTACCTCCCATGTCCACTCAGCCTTGGACCATGGCCACCTCACAGGAGCTATCTTCGTGGACCTATTGAAGGCATTCGATACCGTAAACCATGCCCTCCTACTGAACACCCTGGTGTACATGGGTTTCTCCAATGACACCCTAAACTGGTTCAACAGCTATCTCTCTGATAGAATGCAGATAGTCAAGGTAGGCCCTGTCCTGTCCCCCCACCTCCCAATCCGCTCCGGTGTCCCGCAGGGCTCCATACTTGGTCCCCTACTGTTCAGCCTATACCTCAACTCCCTCCCATCGTCATGCCCCAGAAATCTGCTCCTATACGTGGATGATGCGGTCCTGTTCGCTTCTGACCCCACACCCCTCAAACTTCACCAAACTCTCCAACACTCTCTCCGTTAAAGCCGAAGACTGGCTCACTACCCAGCATCTTATAATCAATTACAATAAAACAAAAGTCATGATATTCTCCCACCCTCAGAACCCACTCAAGAACCTCTGCCCCCAATTTCTCACTGCCAATCAGACCCCCTTAGAACAAGTAAGCAGCTTTAAATATTTAGGGATCACGCTAGACCCTGCCCTCAGCTTTAATCAACATATCCTACACCTATCTACAGCCCTTAGCTCCAGACTATGTGTACTCTACCGGTACCAACACTGCCTCACCCCTGAAGCATTACAACTTACCATAAACTCCTCAATCCTCTCCCTGCTAGACTATGGCATCCTAATCTACAGTGCCGCCCCATCCACAACCCTCAACAGACTCCGGCTCATGCTAAACAAAGCCTGCCATCTCATCCTAGGATGTGCCCGCCTCACACACTCCTGCTCCCTTTACAGAAACACAAACTGGCTAAACCTAGATAGCAGAATCAGTTATCACACCTGCCTTATGGCCAAAAAGGTATTACTAGGCCTCACCCCACCTACCCTAGACCAAATTATCCTCCCAACACCACCAGAAAAAACAACCCGTAGCTCAAACAAACTACTGCTCTGGGTACCCTGAGGCCGGACTTCCCAAATTCCAGCGAACTTTCAATTACAGAGCCCCTTCCTGGACAAACTCACTCCCAAGCCATATAACTAATGAAATAAGGCTTGGCCCCTATAAATCCAAACTAAGGGAATACCTTCAGGCCTCTAACCTATGCGACTGCCCTTGACACCCCCGGATTGACTTAAGCCTCTTTCAATCTAACTATTTATCGTGCGCTGCACCAAATCCACCTATAGAATCTAGATGACTATCAGCCTTCTACAGAACCCTCTGTAACTATATGATGGTGCTAAAGTATCTAAACCTCTGTTACCACCTACTGAACAATTATGTAACCTCTATGTCATGTTATTTGAAATGTGCTGTAATCTGTAATCAAGTAATGTTCCTGTTTCCTTTTTTGTATGACGTGGAACCTTTGTAAATGAGTCTCTGACTCAAAGGTCTTTCTGAATATTTTAATAAATAAAAAAATAAATAAATAAAAGAGAGACAGTAGGTAACAGTGAGATGGAAGCATGAAGGGGTGAAGAGGGACTAGGCACGCAAGAGGCTGTGGAGGAAAGAGGGGGAGTTAGTGGTAAAAAACATTGAGTAACAGAGGGACAGGAGGTAGAATCACTGTGTAATGAGTACAGAAGTGAAAGGGTGGGAGAGAGCGAAAGAATGCCAGGGAGGAAAGGCCAGACATGGAAGCCAATGGGGAGAGTGTAAGGGGGAGGAGTAAAACAGGGGGCGTGGGAACCTTCTATTTAATTAAGGCCGGGGGTGGGGGAAGGGAGTGGGCATAAAATTTTGGCCATAGCCACTGGTTTTCAATGGGTGCAGCAGCCCCAAGTACCAAGATAACAGCAGGCCAATCACAGAGGTACAAGAAAATTTGTCTTTTGTTATGTCAGTGTGGTTCTTCTTGGAATTTTTAAATGCTCTCTCTTTTTTATGAATTTGCTTCCTAATTTTGTTAGTCAACCGTATTGGAATTTTGCCCTTTTCATTGTATGATTTCTTTAAAGGGATATACTTTTTTTCTTGTTCTTTGAGAATGTTCTTTAGCAATTTACAGCATTAATCTACATATCGATCCTTCTTTAAGCTTATCCAATCAATGGACTCAAGGTTGTTCCTGATGATATTATAATGCACTCTTGAGAAGTTATGTTGAACAGTACTGTGGGATGCCGAAGATATTCCCATCATTAGGTTAAAAGTGACTGTGTTGTGATCACTGTTTCAAAAAGGCCCATTTATAGTAATGTTATCAATTTCAGATGACAAATTTGTAATTATCGGTTCCAAGATGTTGTTTCCCCTTGTTGGTTCCATCACATTCTACTCTAACCCTGCCATTAACAATGTATCAACATAAGTAGATTCCATGGGGGTGCCACTCGTTAGTTGGTCCCATTTGATTCCAGGTAGATTGAAGTCACCTAAAACTATAACATCAGATGACTTTGAGACTTTTATCAGTTCTTCAGACAGGGTGTCATTATAATCATGAGTGCAAGAGGGGGGTCTGTAGAATTTCCCAATAACTATTTTTTTGCCGTTGCTAAGCTGTGTCTGAAAACATATACTTTTGGTAGCAGTTTTTGATTCATTTCCTATCTTAATCTCAAAATATTCAAGAGTTCCCTTGATGTATATACATTCCCTCCCCCCCCCAACTCCTCCTCTTTTTGAAAAACAGCTTATATCCTGATATCTTACAGGACCAATCAGATATTTCATCCAACCAAGTCTCAGTGATTGCAACAATGTCAGTATTGCTCTGATTAAGAATTTATTTCTAGTTCACATTTTTTTATTATATTCAGACTTCTGGTATCAGGTACTAGGAATTTATATTCTTGACCTGTTTTCCTCAGTTTTTCAAGATCTGTTGTTTCTGAGGTAGCTTCCCAGGCCTCCATAGAACTTAGTTTAAATTTCTGACATGTTTTTTCAATGTTCTTACCCAGCAGTACACTACTTCCTCTTTTATTAAGATGTAGTCCATCCCAACTGTACAAGCTGTAGTTTTTCTCAAAAGTTTCCCAATGGATTAGACATTTTAACTCTTTATTAAGCGTCCATTTTCTCAAAAACTCATTAATTGCTTTTATTTTATTTTGTTTCCTCAACCTGCCATTGGTGCTAGCAATATTTCAGATATACAAATGTCGTAACTTTTTTTCTCTAAGGTGTCAACAAGTGCAATGAAATCACTCTTAATGTCCTCTAAATTAGCCTGACTCACATCATTTGTCCCTGAGAGAACAATGACCAAGGGTTTATACCCTGCATTTTTCAAAATGTCAAGAGCCATCCATATGATATCAAATATTTTGGCACCCCTAAAGCTACTACATCTATGATTATGTTTATCAGGGTTGCAAATGTGTTTATCTGTAAAGTTCAGAATGGAGTCACCTAAGACAGCATTGCCTAGGAAACTTTGCCTCCCTTTGGACATTGTTAAAATCAGTTGAAAAGATGGCATTAACAATGCCTGTAGGTGTTTCATCAATAGTCATAATGTCAAGGGAAGCCTGCCTATGTTCATTGTTTGCACGGGACTAAAATGTATCAATGTCAGTGGATGTTTCAGCAGTATTTGTAATGCCAGGAAGGGACTTATTATTCAAGTGCATGAGTGGTTCAAACGGGTTTGCAAGGGGATCTCAAAATTCATATCTCTCTCTCCTTTTTTTTTGTTTTTCTTTTAAAATGTATGGAAGTCCACTCTTGTTCCTCCTCTTTATCTTCTTCTCAATGTCTTTTGTTCTTATGGTCATTGTGTTCCACAGTATTTTCCCTGGTGGGGTTAAGATTCAAAACAGGGATAGTGTCACACAGTCTATGGAGTACGGTGTTTCTTGAGGCTCTCTTTAACTCTATCTCAAGGTTGAGAATTTGTATTCTAAGTAGCTGTATTTCTTTACATTGTGTACACTTAAAAGCCTCAAAATTAAATTCAGAAGAAAGGCTATGTTTTTTATATATATAACACAGGCAATCCCTATTTCCCCTGTACTTAATGTTATAAACCCAGTACTCGGGTCCACGGTTCTATTTCCTGTATGTCGAAATATCTCAACTAAGAGGTCAAATCTCACCTTACCTTACCCACTACACAGATTTGTCAGAATTCCAAGAGTTACAGCCTGATTGGGGGGGGGTATGAGGTAGGATATACATTCCCACAGTATAAAAGACTTACAGAAATAGTATTTGCTGCAAATGTTCTACTAGCTATACTGCAAGTGAAGGTTGGCCTTAAAGGGGAACTGTCATCTTCAGAATTTCTTAACATCTGAAAGCCCATAAAAAGCTAATTTGAGTGAACCAGTGTGTTTAACTGTAAGGCTTTGCAGACCAGAGTTATTCATATGTAAATCAGCCTATAATTAAGGGCTAGGGGCAGGCATATTTTTTAGGCTCCTGACAGATAATGATGTCACCAAGGGTCTTGGCTCTGCTTTGACTGTAGATAATCCAACAGGTTAAATATTAAATCAACTGTTTTAAGTGTATTTTAAGATGTTATTGCAACACTTTATACATTTATAATAATTGTTTTTGTATGTGCATTGAGACTAGCGAGTCATCACCTTTACATTTCAAACTGTTAGTAAAAGTAATCTATCTTTAGGATTGCGTTAACCACTAGGCTATACTGCCAGCTGGTCATCAAAAACTACACATCTCAAGGCTGGCTCTGGGATGCTAGCAGGTACTGAGACCCCATATCAGGATTTCTAAACCCTGGCTGTTTTAATGTCAGTACAGATTCTGTGGCTGCCACAGCACCAACTTCTGTATTTTTCTGTTCCCTCTCTCACAGTCTTTTCTCTTACAATTCAGGGTATGACCTCAGGTCTACAAGATGCATATGTGGCTCTGTACCTACTGGCCTGGCATCATGGGGCCAGCCTTGAAATTTGTAGTTTTTGACTATCAGCTGGCAGAACAGCCTAGAGCAAAGAGCTGTGAACAAGCTTTGTTCACCCAGGAGAATGGATTTTGATTCCAGCATGCTCTGCTTGTATATTGTGTGACCAGAGCAAGTCACAAAACTTTTCTGTGCTTCCAAAACACACTCAGGAACAAGCTGTAGTTCAGTTTGCCTTTCCTGGACAAAGACAGTAAAAACAATCTGATTATGATTCTACAAATATTATGCTCATTCTATCCAGATTTGACTTGAAAAACAATAGGACACATTACTTGTTTATGAATTGCAAAAACACATAGATAGGCAACATTGTTAAAACATGCATAACCTGAAATGCATTATTAAAAAAGTAATTCATTTATTTTGATGAAGTTAAAACTATAACAGTTTCTTATTTAAATACTTTTGATGGAATGGGATTTTCTACTGTAACAATGCCAGATGTCTATTGAATTATTTTTACTAACAGTTTGAAATCTAAATGTGATAACTCACTACTTTCAATGCACATACAAAACAATTATTATAAACTGGTTTAGAAAAAATGAGGATGCTGATTGACTGAGAGGTCTTTGAAGCCGTGATGATATCAGGCTATATACTCACCGCTTCAAAAAACCTCAGGCCACCAGCCTCCTTACTGCCATTGAACTCTTCCGACTGCAACGTTGCCCATGTCCCTCACACTCATTGAGAGGGGAAGCCCACACCATCTATCACAATCCCCCGATATGTTATGCAAGAGGGGTTTTAAATTTAAAGCATAGAGCGTGTGGGTGCACACTGAAAGGAAAACCCACAAGTATCTCAATTTCACCACCATTTGCAGGCCCGTAAGATTGGCAATTAAACCAGCCCTATCTCCAGCTCCTATAGGAAGTAATTTGCTTTTGGTCCAGTTAACATTGTGGCCAGACAGGTCCCCGTATTCACACATAACCTTAAATACTTCAGGTAAATCATTGGTGGGAGATTGCAGATAGAGCAGCAGATCGTTGGCATACAATGCCAGATTGTGATGAACACCTCCCCGATATCCACGAATGTTATTATTCACCTGGATTCTAGCAGCCAGGGGTTCCACTGATAGCACGTAAAGGAGGGGTGAGAGGGGGGGCAAGCCTGCTTCATACCACGCCCCAGTTAAAAACTCGGGGTCAGGGCCCCATTGACCACGATCTGGGCAGTAGGGTGTTGATACAATGTGTGTATCCAAGAGCAGAAGCCATAGCCGAACCCAAACCTCTGAAGAGTGTCAAAATGGTACCCCCACTCCATGCTGTCAAAGGCCTTTTCAGTGTCAATGGAAAGAATCACAGCATCATGGGAGCCGGCCTTCACTCTCCACCGATGTGTAACATTCAGGGTGTGTCTGATGTTATGCTTCCCCTGCCGACTCTTGATGAAACCAACCTGATCCTTAAGGATGAGATGAGGAAGCAAGACCTCCAACCTCACTGCCATTACTTTAGCTAGAATTTTATAGTCTGCTGTAAGCAGAGATATTGGCCTATACAAGGCACAATAGGAGGGATCCTTGCCAGGCTTGGGGAGAACTGTGATAGTAGCTGACCACGTGGAGGGGGGCAACACTCCTTTCACCAGGCATTCCACAAACATATTGTGCAAGGGTTTGAGGAGAAGGTTCTGAAAGGATTTAAAAAAGTCAATGGGGAGCCCATCCAGTCCAGGATCCCGACCTCCCTGAAGTCCTCTGATCGCACGAGAAATTTTGACCTCTAATAGGGGTCCATCCAACTCATTCACCTGGACGTCAGATAGCATAGGTAATGGGGCTCTGGCAAAGAACCTGTCAAGGGCCTCTTTGTTTGGGTGACCCTGTGAGGTGTATGGCAATTTGTAAAATGCCCCAAATGCCTGTCCGATCCCAGGGGTATCTCCCCTAACTGCACCCCCCCATCCACTGCACCCCCCCATCCCGAATGAATTCCACCAACCTGTCTCCCTCCTGCCAGTGAAGCTGCCATGCTAGGTACTTACCACCCCTGTCCCCATCAAAGTAGGCCCCAGCATGGGAGAGCAAAATAGCTCTCTCCAAGTTGGCACTACTCAAGGTATTGTACTGCCACTTTAATTTTTGCAAGACTCCATACACAGCCACGGTGGGTCTATTTTTATGCACCATCTCACAGGCCTCAGTTTTGGTCCTGAGTGTTTGTAGGTCACTCTGGGAGCCTCTAGCTTTATGAGTCACATAAGCAATGGAGTAACCCCTTATAGAAGCTTTCAATGCTTCCCACCTAACTTCATGTGTTGTATCCCCACTTTTGTTGAAGATTAAAAATTCCGTAATCATGTCAGATACCCCAGATCAGAAACCATTATCTCTGAGTAATAGGGGATCTAACTTCCATTGCCGAACCACAGTGGTCAAATCTCCCATAGCCAGATCCACCAAGAGGGGTGCATGATCAGATAAAAGCATTGGGGAGTAGTGTGCTGATTTTGAGGCCGGGATCAGAGAGTGGGACTGCAGATTCTGTCAAGCCAGACATACAATTTGTGAGCATGTGAGAAACTATAGTCTCTTCCAGTTGGGTAAATACGCCACCAGATGTCTACCAGACCCAAGTCCTTCTCCAGTGCTGCCGATGCGAGGGCGTTTTTAGAAGCGGCACAAGGGGTAGTACTAGACATATCCATCACCCCATCTAGGACACAATTGGAGTCCCACCCCAAGATCCACAGCCCCGACCATTTTGACATTTCCAAGGCCAACTGTTGGAAGAATTCAGGTTGTTCAACATTTGAGGCATAAATGGACCCCATGGATACCGCACTGACTGAAGGGAGGGATACTCGAGCTAGGGCAAATCTTACGTAATGGTCAGTAATCTGCTCGATTACATTAACCCTCATCCCCCCTGGTGAACCAAAGTGCTGCCCCTCTGGATTTGGTTGAAAACATCAAAGATACCCAAGTCCCACCAAGAGCTCCAGCAGTTTTCACTGCCTCCCCAGATGACATATGGTTCTCCTAGAGCATCTCCACTTGCCATTTAGATCTTTTGACTTCTGTCTGAAATCTCTCCCTTTTAATCACTGATTTCAAACCATTGATGTTTAAAGAGGTAATTCTAATAGCATCAGCCATATTCCCACATTGAACTAAAAAAAGACCCACATTGCTTACATAGGTATATAATAAGTTATAGCCAGACCCTGGTACCAAACCATTTTTTATAATGCAACTGATAACAATCCCCAAACATGTGGAGGTAAGGGAGAACCTGGACTCCAGGACAGCACAAATTTAGAGCCCAGCGAAACTCCACCATCCCCCCCCCCAGGTAAGCCAACCACCCAAGACCTTAACCCCATAACACCCTTCCCTAGATTATGGAACACCCAAAAAACAACAGCAAACAAGCAGAAGTTAAGGGCAAGTCTGACTCCTGTGCAGCAAAAAAGTGTAGTCCGTCCATGCCCTTCAGACCCCACCCCACCCAATAAACCCACAACCAGAAACACAAACCCCACCTACCACCCCATGATGGAAATAAAGTCCATCATAGAATCCCTTACAAACAAGCAGTGGACTTTAAAACTAAAGCACAATAGGTGATCATATTTAAAGGCACGTACACACAAATTAAGTAATGTGAAACCCCCATATTGAGGCATAAAAGCCATATAAACAAAATTCACTAGATCGGTTCTCCCAAATGAATAAGTAAGAGAAGAAAGCCCGCTAAATCCCCCAACCCCCAAGTCTAATATTAAGCAGACTTATATGTTCCTTCTACAATCCAACAACAATCAATAGTATCACGGGAAAGCAGAAGGAACATTAATGTCAAGAGAGAGGTGGGGGGGAGGGGAGAAGAAAATGGGAACACTTTCATGATTTACAGTATATAAAGTTGTTAGGACAGTGAACAAAACACCCCCATCAGTCCAATTACACAATTGGATTAGTTCCACAGGTGAGCTTCATTCAGCAAAACAAGACCTCTGGAACCCCACTGGTACCCTGGTCCCTAGACCAGGTCGGGGCATTAGAGAGACAAGGATCCCAGTGAGCTTAGATGGGCACATATCGCTACCTCCACAGAGATACAAATAATAACATTTTAAAAAATAACAACATCAAGTACCTTGTGGCATAGCTGCACCGATGTAAAGAGATAAGCCGACGGAATTTTAGATCCCAAGTCTAGGCTGCCCATTTAAGGTGACATGTTGAAGCACATCAGAAAAAGCCCGGGCATCACTTATCTGAGTCGACCATGTCAGCCGGAGCCTCCCTCCTGTGCCTCTTCAACTCCTCATCCTCCCATCGTGCAGACTCCTTAGGACATGAGAACCCTCTAGGGGCACTCCCAGAATGGTTAATGCAAAGCGTTGCTGGATACAGAAAGGTGAATTTCCACCCCAATTGAAACAGTTTAGACTTAATTTCAGCAAAGTGTTGTCTCTTGAGCTGAAGTTCCCTGCTGTAATCTTGAAAAATCATAACTCTGCCATTCTGCACTGCAATTGGACCCTGTGCTCTGGCTTGCTTAAGTATTGCTTCTTTCTCTGTGAACCTTAAATACTTTATCAGGCAGTGCCTAGGCCTGTCACCCGCTTTGGGAGGAGGTCCCACTCTTTGTGTTCTCTTGATTTCGCATTGTGACAGATTAGGGGATACATCTAAGTGCTCCAACAGCCACTTATGGAAAAATTATTCTGGCTTATCCCCCTCAAGACCCTCAGGCAACCCCATGATCCTTATGTTCGACCTCCTTGAACGATTCTCCTGGTCGTCTACCTGGGCCATAAGCTCTCGCACTGTATTATGTATGGAGGTCTTATCTCTGGCAGACACAATTCGAGATTCTTTCAGGGTGCCCACTCATTGTTCCAGCTGGGCGATTTGATCTGCATGAGCGGCAGTGGTTTCTGACAAACCGGTGACTACAGACTGCATGTGAGTAATCTGAGCAGCAATATTTGCAAAGCCTGCCTTCATGTCGTGTTGAATCTGTATCAGGGTGGCAGGGACAGCTGTGAGGGATCCTTGTAAATTGGACATGTCTCCTCCATCATTAGCAGGCCCCAACCTTGTGTCTTCTGGACCAGGCCTCTGCCCTGAGCGATTCAGCTTGTCTCCAGTTCCAAATTTAAGTTGCGATTGTTTATCTTTCTTTCTCATGGACGCCATCCATTTCACAGATGTTACACGCCGAATAATGGTAGAACTAGCAACGGGGGTCACTCAAACACCGAGAAAACTATAGTGCTTTAGGGAGCTCAGCTAATCTGCATCCGCCACGTTACAGAGCTGGCCACACCCTCAGTTTATTCTTTTGTGACCTAGAGAAAGGCATTAAAGGGTAGGATCTGCCTCTTCACAGTTGACACAAAGATCTGCAAAAGGGTGGACATGAAGGAAAGACTAAGGGAAGTCAGAGAGGATTCTGCCAGGTTGGAGAGTCGGTCATAGAACTGGCAACTTGGCTTCAATGGTAAGAAATGTAAAGTGATGCACATTGTAATGAAGAATCCAAGAGTGCAATGTAACAAGCTCTGGCAGAGCCACTACGACTGTGGATGCATTACCTAGATAAGGGTGTTTTTTGGGCTTAAACATAAACATTTATTTATTTATTTAAAAAATATCAGATTTATAAACCTTTGAGACAGAGACTCATTTACACAGGCACCACATCAAGAAGATCAAAGCAGTTCAAACAATATACAATAGCTATAGCAAATAGACATCAGGAGTCAAAAAGAAGCCCAGAGTGTTCACATGAAGGCTGTTGCATAAACTAACTGAATCAAAGTACAGTACATTGAGAAAGGGCATATTTAAGCAAAGGTGAAGCTGAGTGCTTTCACCACCCCAGGAGTGACGTTATTACATGATAACACACACCCTGGAGTGCCTTATTGCAACTATACAGTGTCTTGTTGTCATATACAGAACTCAAAGGATGTTTTTGTTAGTGTGGAAAATATTTCTTAAGAGAAAATGCAAGAAATGATCCAAATCCAAAGCTACGGTGATGTTACTGTGTAATAACATCACTGTTTCAAAGGGTCAGCAGCCAATCAGCTTCTTACATTATTCTTTGCCACCGAATAATTAAAAATAATGCCACCACCTGTATTACAGTTACCTATATGTTTTTCAATTTATTCTATGCACTGTTATAGCAATCAACTCAACAGAACCAGGCCATCATATACATGAAGGTACTGTACCCTAACTGAAAACACTGCTGAGACAACTATATGTTGTGACAATGTGGAAGATAAACACAATGTTGAGACAAGTGTTTGAAGACATTTGATGTTGCTTTTTTTTAGAGACTGATAAACAGTTCACACACAAAATTCATATAATATAAAAGTGCATATGCCCGAATGCCACATTTCATTACAAGCTGTTCTCGCGAAGGAAGATATTACTATATAAGGCCTAAAAATGGGCATCAGGTAAATGTAAACTGGGGTAGGTGTGTTATTGAGGGTATTGCATAGTTTATCTTTTATTGCTGCTCCACCGGATCAGCAATATTTGCACTAGCTGTGCCCAGTCCAGATTTTACAGCTCTGGCCTGGGTCTGTTGATCTGGGTTTTACCCATACCCCACTGCATGTGGCTTAGTGATATACTGTACAGATGGCTACAATGTCTAACCCATTGAAGGCTGAAATTTTAGAAATTCATTATGCTTAAAATACCAAGACTCACTCTCCCCCAAGTCAAAATTAATCCTCTACCAAAGTCATGCTTAAATACTGGTACTTCTACATCCATACCACTAAGCTTTTAATGCCAACATGCCACTTCTGCTGTTATGAACTCCCCCATCCATGAAGTCCCATTCCACTTGTGGCAACCCCCACCCCCAAAACCAGGTAATTTTCCAGGAAGCAGATCTTTACACCATAAACTTTCTGTGGATGTAGTATAAAGGCAGACTCTTCCCACTAACCTATTATCCATTTGTGTGCTTGACTGGGCATCCAGGTATCTACCCCACCTACAGTATTCCTGGTTAGGAATGAAATGGGTGGGGTGGATTTTACCTGTTTTTTAATCATGAGAGGACAAAGTGCTGGTTAGGGCAGCAATGTGCAATCCTTATAAGGTTAAGCAGAAGAGGTGGCCATAGACACTCAGGAAAACCGCATTTTGGAGACTAAACATCTCCCTGCTACAAGATAAGGATATTCAAAAGCAAATAAAGGATCATCTAAAACAGGCAACCATAGATAATAATATACAAGACCTAAATCCAGGGGTTTTATGGGACACAATGAAAGCCATGGTAAGGGGGAAAATAATAGAAATAGCCTCAAGACGGAAGAGGGAATGACTACGTAAACAAAATGAACTAGAAATGAAAATAAAAGACCTAGAAGCACAACAGCAAGTCAGACTAGACAGACATCAGGGAATATAACTGGGAAAAGTAAAAAAAGAATCAAATCAAAAATTCTTGATTAGAAGGTAGAACAAAATCTCAGATATTTAAGACAGATATTATGAAGGGGGCCCAAGGACCATGAGATTATTTCCAGGAAGTGTTTAACCCATTCTACTTCTAATAGCGTTCTATGATGTCTGTACTATCCATTGGTACTCTGGCACAGAATGACTCCCAGAAGATAATGAGTTAACGTTCTGTGGTCTCAATTAACTCCTCAAGCCAGAAGAAAAATAGTGCTGTAAAGCTTCCTATATACACACACAGGCATAGAACCTGGAATAACAGGTTCCAAGGAGTATAAACTCAGCAGGAATATTAGAAAAAAACCCTCCCCATTCATTCACAGGTGTCAATGAATGCAATTGTTAACCATGCTGGTTCATCTTCTTGCTTCCCTCATGGTAAAAATGTGAAATTACATTTCTGTAAATGAGTGATAAATAGCTTGTCCAGGGGGATGGCACCTCTGATAGTTATTCCAGTCTTTCTTTTCACTGATAGAAATTGAGCCAGGAAAAAAGTAAAATACACTTCATCACAGACTGTATTTACCAAGTACATGAACCTGCATGATTTATATGTAAAGACAATTAAAAATATAATTCTAAATGCATTACTAACACCAATGCTTTCAAGGTTGAAACTATTAAAAGACAAACACTATATATATATATATATATATATATATATATATATATATACAGAGAGAGAGAGAGAGAGAGAGAGAGAGAGTATGGTAGCACGGTAGTGCTACCATAGTTAGGGTTGAGGAGCCATTTACATGTTAAACCCAAAATGTTGCACCTTAATAACTTTGCAACCCTTTGACGGATTTGTCTGAAATTTGGAATACAGAATCAAGACCCATATGCCTTGGGATCTGCCAAGTTTCGTACTGGTTGCATATACAGCTGTGGAGTTATTAAGCATGATCTGCGCATGCGTTTACCCTTTTTTGGAATTCTACGGTCGCACCTACAGGTCGCACAGTTTGCATGACTGGTCCAAAATCTTGAGAGAATGTGTGGCCAGGATCCCCTACATGCCTTCTGAAGATTTCGTGAAAAAATATTAAATGGTTCAAAAGTTATTCAAAAAACAAGTTCCCATTATGTCAATGGGAAAAGTTAACAAAAAGTTTGAGTGTCGCAAATGCAGTTTTTACTTTCGCAAATGGCCCTGTTACTGTCACAAGTCTGCCATGTTGTTTTCAGTTAACTATCAGAAAAATGCTTTGCATTTAAAATTGGGACCCTCTAGCAACCTAATTCTTTTTGTATTCACCTAGTCGGACCCTGAGGATGCTAGGCATGTCTTTATTTTGGGGTAAAACACCCCAGAAATATGTTTTTCACATATGTGGAAAAAGTACTTTCGCAAATTAGTGTGGAACGTGTGACACTGTCGAATGTATTTGTGAAAGCTTTCGCAAAGTTCGACAGTACTTTTACAGGGTGTGTGAAAATAACAGCAATTCTTTGGGATTCTGCTGCAAAAGAACAGTTTGGTCTTTTGAGCTGAAATTTGGAGGGAACACAGCCAAGATATCACAGATGTGCCTTTCGCTGGCTTGGTAAAAAAATATTACTCGACGGCCAAGTGACGGTACTCCAAAGTTGATGGTTTTTCCCATAGGATAACATTACGGCATCTGTTGCATTACAGGAACTGTTTGGCACTGTGTTGTAAAATAACGGTTTGGTCTTTGGGGCTGAAATTTGGAAGGAAGAAAGCCAACATCTGAGAGATGTAACTTTTAGTGGTTTGGTGAAAAAATATTACAGGGAGCCAAAGTTATGCCACTTCAAACTTCTCTTTTTCCCCATAGGATAACATTATGGCGTTCGCCACGTCTTTCAGGGCCTGTATCTCGGAAACAGTGTGAGATACAGACTTTTCATCTGAAAAATAACTATCCAGGAAAGTCATAAATCATATGACTTTAAAAAAATCTTTCTATGTTGTACGGTTCCTGAGATATAAGCCATTTAGTATTCCAACTCCTCATTTTGTGCTCCAAGACACAGTATTATGCATACATTCTTTGTACTCACTGTCTTTCTATATGCAGATTTTGGGAAAAACTATTGTGTATTTTTGTATAAATGTTATCCTTAGTGCTTCTCTTTGTGGTTCTGTACCGGTTTCAGTAACTTTTTGTGTCTATGCCATCTTGTGTGTTGGCATTTGAGTTTTCATTTGCACTTGTGTTTATGTAAATTTATGTATTTGTGTCTACAGTAGTGTTTATCTTTGTGTTGTGATTTGTGGTACCATGTGCATTAACATTTGTGTTTGCTGGCACTGTGTTACTATGTGTGAAGACATCATGTGGCGGCAGCGCGGGGCCCTTTCTCCTACTGCTGTATCACATTCTGTGTTTTACAGTACTGTTTATGTTTGTGTTTTGTGTGGCGGGAGTTCAGGCCCTGCACTCCCATTGCTGAATGACATTAAGTATTTTTTAGTGTTGTTTTTGTTTGTGTTTTGTGTGGTGGGAGCATGGTGCCCGAAGGGCTCCGTGCTCCCGTCACTAGCACATTTTGTATTTTACAGTACTGTTTATGTTTGTGTTTTGTGTGGTGGGACTGTGGGGGTAGAAGGGCCCCACACTCCTGCTGCTGTTTCACATTCAGTATTTTCCAGTACTGTTTATGTTTGTTTTGTGTGGCGGGAGCGTGGGGCCTGAAGGGCCCCGCACTCCCATTGCTGTATAACATTAAGTATTTTTTAGTGCTGTTTATGTTTGTGTTTTGTGTGGTGGGAGCATGGTGCCCAAAGGGCCCCGTGCTCCCGTCACTGTATTACATTCAGTATTTTTCAGAATTGTTTATCTTTGTGTTTTCATTTGTGGTACCATGTGCATTAACATTTGTGGTTGATGGCACTGTGTTAGTATGTGTGAAGACATCATGCAGTGGGTGCATGGGGTGCTAAGGTCCCCGTGCTCCCACTGCTGTATCACATTTAGTAAATTTCAGTACTGTTTATGTTTGTATCTTGTGTGGCGGGAGCATGGGGCCCAAAGGTCCTCACACTCCTGCTGCTGTATGACATTCAGTATTTTTTAGTGCTATTTATGTTTTTGTTTTGTGTGGCTGGAGCACGGGGCCCAAACTGTATTACATTCAGTATTGTTCAGAATTTTTTATCTTTGTGTTTTGATTTGTGCTACCATGTGCATTAACATTTCTGTTTGCTGCCAGTGTGTTACTATGTGTGAAGACATTACATGGCCCCTACCCCCCATGAGCAACACTGGCACACAGAGAGACAGACACACATGGAAGTAGGGGGGAGAACCAAGGTAACAAGAACAATTACAGACTTGCTGCATGTTAAGTGAAGAACCACAGGCAAAGAAGGGTGATGCAGATCCCTGATTACAGATAAAGTGTAGTTAGCACAGTTGTCACTTGAATGGCCTCAGCCAGGGAATGTCTCTTCAAACTGTGACACCAGGTACTGGATCCTCAGTAGAGACCCACATCACAGCTAAGGGTATGGAGATCAACAGTAGACATCAGTGATTGCAGGGACACTCAAGTTAGCACAGTTAGTGTTTGTGTTGGCTCAGACAGGTAATACTCCCAAAAAATGTGTACTGCATCATGAGTACTGATGCTCAGCAAGACTGAGGCAATCAACATCAATGGTACACCTCTGTAATTGTTGGTATACACAAGTTAGAACACTTAGGATTTCTATGGCCTCACACAGGCAATTTTCCCATGCATACCAGTTACTGATCTTGACTGTACAGTCACAACTGCATGTCTTTAGGTAGAATGTAACACAGCTCTCTACACCAGGTAATGCACTCTGACTGTAGAATGACAGTATATGTAAGCATGGTACATACTAGTTAACTTAGTTAGTAATTACAGGAGATCTGCAACTCAATTTCTGAACACCTAGCCCACATATTGCACACTGAGTTGAGAGTACAGAACAAAAAAAACATGGAGGTGAACAGCGTGATGGGGGAACTGCACTTCCACAACACTTGTTGCATCCTAAGTAAACAGCCACAGGAAAAGATAGGCAATGTACATCAGTTGTACAGCTCTCTGATTACAGGAATAGTCCAGTTAGCACAGTTGTCACTTGAATGGATTCAGGTAGGCAATGTGTCTCCAAACGTGACAGCAGGTACTACATCGTAAGTGGAGAAACACAACACAGGTGAGGGAATGAACATCTTAGTGGAGATACAAAACACAGTTGAGGATTTGTACATCAATGGTACATATCACTGATTGCGGGGATGCTGAAGTTACCTCAGTTAGGATTTGCATGGATTTAGGCAGCTAGAGATGCTGCGCCTTTGAAAATGTGTAATGCATTATGACTGGTTATCTATAGGAACAATAGGGGACTGGAGATCAATGCCACACCTCTGTAATTGTAGGTACAGTGAAGTTACCACAGTTAGGCATTGTATGAGGTCAGCCAGGGAATTGCATTAGACATAGCAGTTACTGCATCCTAAGTGTTTAGCCACAGTTGCATAGTGTTAGGTAGTGATGTCCGACACCTTGCTATAGTAATTACTGCATGCTGAGTGGAGAGACACAGGAAAAGTAAGTGTGTTGCAGACTTCTTAGCACTCTTAGGAATTATGGGAAGTGTGATATGCAATGCGCCACATCGTAGCCTATGTTGTGGATACTGAGTGGACAGCATAACATAAAAACAGTACATGGACACGTAGTTGTGGTACTATTTGTTGCAGTTGATTTGCATGCGTAATAGAAACAACAGTTACATCGTAATGCCATTATGCTATGTTTCAGTAAAGACTCGACACAGGTGGTTATGTTTTAAAAAGATTTATTGACAATTGGTGAAACTGAAGAAGGGCCAATTAAGATTGCATTTATTTTACAAAATCAGTCTCACAATACAATCCTTGCATAGGTGTAATCATTGCTTGGAATATCTCTAAATGTGTCACATTTATAGCAACTAAGTTATATGAATCGGAACAAGTATGTACATATTGTAATATAGCATAGAAATAAGGTAGCAGAAGAAGGCAATTTGGTCTATTAAGTGTGATTGTGTTGCAGGGTTCACATCATGAGGTAAAGAGTTGACTATCTGTGCAGTGTTCTCCCATCTTCTGTCGGCATGCTTGTTATCTTATTTCTATGCATATACCTGGTTATTTAATAGCTGGTCACTGTCTTTAATGAGGTGACCTGTTTTATCACAGAGGTGTAAGTGTTCACTACTCTTTGTGGGAAGAAGTGCTTTCTGACATTACTCCTGAACTTGTGACCCTGAAGCTGAAGCTGTGGCTCTTCATTATATATTTTCTACTTAGGTCGAAGAGATTTTGGTTAACAGTATTATTTATATGTATTAAGTAGTTGGAATTTCTAATTATGTGTTGTCCATTAGTTGTGTCCTATATTAATAAAGGTATGTCAGGAGCTTCTAAGCAGTGATTACACACATGAAACAGTAATGTTTAGTTGTTATTGTGTGACTGATAATGTGTATGTTACTGGGGTGAGCGAAAAACCAGATGCTAAGTGTTCAAGTAATAGAATATAAAAAAAAATCTGATTTCAGTGCCATTAGATAACTGGTATGTTCAGTTAAATATTTAAAGATATGTCACTTACTAGGAGCATATGGAAAATTCCCACCCAACCCCTCAATAGAGGCGATCATAAATATTGTCAGGAACAGGTATGAAGTGCGTTGTGACAAGTAACAGTGTCTGATTTACAATTGTCAGTCTTTTTACCATAGGTTATAGTTACTTGTATGATAAGTACAAAAAAAATGTCATATTATTACAGGTACAATATACATTTCCTTCAATTGTTACATTGGTTTCTATGTTAGCTCTGAACTAGTAAGTACAAAAATGTGTATGGTATGCTGTTTTTATCAAAGATATGGTTCATTGAACTTAATCAGTATCGTATTGTATTATATGTTAAAGATTCATTTTTAGTTTACTCTTATAGTAATACTTTTACTAGAACAATAAAGGTAGTTAGCAACTATGGTGCGATGGAATAAGAATGTAAATATTATTTACATGTGATTACAAAGGTATGTCAAAGTCAGTTGATAATAAGATGCAATCATTCAGTATTTATACTTGCTTCATTTAGCTTGTTGCATTATGACTAACGGTGTTATTTTTACATATGTACAGTTACAGTATAACAAATAAAGCAGGCATAGTTCAACATTGTTGCATGGTGAACGAATGATGCTGTTGTCTACATGTCAACAGCTGATAGACAAAAAAAACTGGTGATAGACAATTTGTGACAGACTGTACCCTTTGGTGAATGAGACATGTGTTGCACAGTTATTTAAGATGATAAGTGAGCACTTTTGTTTCTGTGCAGAGAGAAAAAAGTTAGAAACTGGTAACAACTTCTTGTTATGTATGGGTATGATACAGCTGCAAGAAAAGATATGTACAGAAGAGGAGAGCTAGGAAGGCCTCTGTTTTGAGAAGTACAATCTTTGATAGACATGTAAGCATGGTTTCTCTAGTGACTGTGAATACTACTGGTGCCGATTGAAGCCACTACAACAATTTCCATGTTGTCACTGATCTACACAAGATCTTAGATGTCATAGTGCATGAAATGTCTCTGCCAGTATAGCGTTTTTGTTGATATGATACGCTCTATTGAGTGTCATAGATTGTAAACAATTGTACTGACCTACGACTGTTTCTGTCGCAGAGTAGTCATTTAAAAAATGCAACATGTTATGTCCTATTCTTCTGAAATATGAAGGTCATCATAATTCTTCAATATTAGAAGATATGGATTTTTTAAGTGTCGTGGCAGTCTCTGTTTAAAGTTGCTTGTAGAGTCATGACACCTGTTTACTATGGTACAGAAGTGGATGGGTAGAGTGTTACACACCTTTGTAAATGGGTGTAATGGCCAGAATGCATGGATTGACCATGGTGATAGACTAAACTGTGAGTGTCAAACACTGATTGGTTAAAAACTATTCTTCCAGCTTTGTAATCTGTGATAGGAGTATCAACTCTGAGCCTGTTGGAGTCAAACCTGTGCAACATAAGCAACAGATATTGAGATGAACTCCTGAGATGTATGGACGGAGTGCATCTGCCTCCACACCTTTTACAGGAGTGACCACATTGAGTATTGGTGAATAGCTGTTGAAATTTGACACTTTTGACTTAAGGGACAAAAAGAGTAATCCACAGCATGTCTTCTGTGGTTTCACACTGTGACTGGCCACATGAAACACACACTTATTTGGTTACATATGACACTGTGAAGTAGTGACGCATTGGGGTGCCGTCTTCATCCAAGTTGTTTATGATAGCCATCATAAACTCACTAGTGTCTTGCTGTATGTCAGCAGCAAATCCACTAGTTCTGTCATATGTACCTAACACCTGTCGTAGTGGTGTTAGTGACTGTACATTGTTAGACTGGTCAGAAGTCATGTTGACAATCTGCTTCAAAGTGTTTGATAGGGGGACTGTCTTATAAAGCAGATATTGCCTACACAAAGTGTGGCATGTGAAGAAAAACTTACATAGCTGAGTTAGCATAGAAGTTCACTCTAGTGCTGTTGTCAAAGACCAGTAGAGCAGCTATACCAACTGATTTCTGATGAATTGCTGGCTCTGAATGTGTAGTTGAAGTTGTGAGCTTTGTTGAAGTCTTTTGAGTTGAATTACTTCTGGAAGCTTGTGGCTGCTTAGGGACAGCTGTAGATTTGAGTGAGTGATGTGAGACAGCCAGATATGTAGACAGTGGTATTAAAGACATTTGTGGCTGATGTAGAGTACGTAACCTGTTGTACTCAAGAACACATTGCTTGTCAGCTCATATCTTCTGAGGTGCTAGAGTTATAATGTGCAACCCAGAAAGACTGCGGACATGTGAAAGTGCCACGTAGCTCATGCCATCCTTGAAAATGCCTGTGCCTATGTCCACCATTGCTGAATCCAAGCTCAAGCCCTGAGATTTGTGAATAGAAACAGCATATGCAACACATAATGGAAACTGCTTCCTGTTTACATAGATATCCTTAAATACCTGGAATTTTATGCAGGTGTGTTCTATGTGTACAGGCTGTTCCATGTTGTCAAAGTGAACTACAAGTGTCTCAATGTATGTCTTCTGGACATTGTATACAAAGTCAGTGATGTTTCCCATGGCTCCGTTTATCATGCCTCGTTCAACATCTAGATTAAGTCATAGCATGATACATGCATTCCTACAAAGTGTAAGAACAGCTTCTAGGCCAGCTGTGTGTGAAACATCTGACTTGAGTTCACTGAGTCATTCAGTCATCTTTGCTACTAGGTTAAGACTAAGAATGACACCATCAACTGTATCAACAGCATGGAAAGTTAGAATTTCTTGGTTTTCTCTCTGCAGCATAACATTGTTGAACTCAGTGCATTTCTTTAGTCATGGCATAAGGCACACTATGTGTGTTCCTGTAGAGTATACATCTCTGAAAACGTTACATGCTGTTTCTATGGATGCAGTATGTACTGTGACTCTCCGATCATTTAACATAGCAACATGTTCTGGTGACAGAGAACCTGTACGAGCTTCATCTAAAAGTGATTTGTAAACCAAATCACCACTTTGATGCATGTTCTCATACAACTCAACATAGGAAAATTACTCTCAAATGTTATAGCCTGCAATGCAGCTGAGAATATTTTTAGCTTGCTTGGCAGTTACAGTTGTAAACACATGCTCTGCATTAGCTGGTGCAAGCTGTAAAAGGCCTCCCAAAACAACAATACTTTTGCACAAATTGGTACTCCATCGTCAGTACCTAAAATCTCCTGCAGACGTAGATGAATACAGGCAAGCATGACATTGGATACCATGTTGATTTCATCAATGATAAGTAACTTCATCTTTATGAACATGGAACAGAGCTGAGATGCAACCTCAAATGATAGTTTATGATATTCTCCAGTTTTGCCATGTTCCACTGGCAACATAAAGAGACGGTGTAATGTAACTCCACCAATGTTGTATGCAGCTAGTCCTGTTGGAGCACTAACAGCAACAGACATTGATGACCATGTCAGGCTCTCTATTTCAGCAGTGATGGCTTCTACAAGGAAACTCTTTCCTGTGCTAGCTGAACCACTAACAAAGATTAGTAGTAGCTTATAGTCACGACAGTCACATTTTTTGTTTCATGTAGTAGGCCATGTCGGACAGCGTCAGCTACTTGAGAGTGAACTGCATGCTACTGCTGATTTAGTCTTTCTTTCAGGTCAGTTGGGTTGACAGTGGAGTGTGTTCCATGCTACATGGCTATCTTAATTTCTGAGATTAACACTTCTGGGGCATTTAAAGGCAGAGGTTCACCTAGAACAGCTTGTCCTTCTAAATCAAGGTTGTCTTGTGAACTAACAGGAGTGTCTTCCTGAAGCTGCTGCTCTGCCTTCTCAAGCTGTTCTTTCTCAGCCTCTAGTCTCTGTATGTATGTGTCTGAGTATTCAGTTTTGTAAGTCTCGTAACTGAGATTGAATTGTTCTTCGAATGTATCACAGTCACCTTTTAATTCAGACTCACTCCTCCAGGGTCTAAATAGGAACAGGAGAGCAAAGTAGTAATGTTCTCTGCTCTCTGATGTGTCTAGATGCAATTTACAGTGGTCTATGATCCATGGCTTGTGTCTCTTTACGAGACAGCCATCAACTCCATTCACCTTGTAAATCTGGCGTGTTGAGTCAGGTCAGGTTGAGTCAGTCAGGTATCTGCCTTGTAGTCATACCACTTAGCCACCTGAAAGAGACACATGTCATCCATGTTGTCGTGTCTACGGGGGTAGTATGTGTCTATCAGGTTATTCTTCAAGATATGTTTTGAAGAAGGTCTATTAACAGAGAGTTCCTCAATTTCGGCATGGGGAATCAGTGCACGTTTGTGTTTCTCTTTGTAGTTCACACTGAGAAACCGGACAGTGTCAGACTTCCCATACAGATGTGTACCCATTAATTGGTCACTTGCTTCATAAGCTCCACATTCTCTGTGTGAAAGAGTCTTCAAGCCCAATGACCAGAGCTGAGATGTCAGGCTTCTGCTTGAACTGGCAATATCTTCCCAAAGATCTTGCAAGCTAGTCTGCTCATGTTTGATTATGTACGAAGTCATGTACCATACCAGGGCCAATGAGTTGTCAGCCACAAACTGAGCATCTATGTTTGCTTGCCACATTAGGAGAAGAGTTGGGTTGTAGTCATTGATGTACACCTCTTTATCATCTCTGGGTAACTTGTATATCATCTTAATTGATTTTGCCTTCCAGTGGTGTCACATTGCTGAGAAAAGCTCATTCAAGGAACCATCCTGACAAACTCGTCTAGGAAATCTGAAGCGACATTGTGTGTAACAATTAGATTTGTTCTTAACTACTCACCAGCAGTATTTTGCACAAATATGTCGCTGGAACTTTTGCACCAACTTCCATAGTGTAGGACTGTCATACTTGTCTGGAATGTGACAAGTGATATATTTTTTGATGAATGATAGCACTTGTGCTGCTTTATGCTCATCTATGCATGGTGCATCCTTGATCCACAACAACATATAGATGTGAGGGACACCCCGTGCTTGATACTCCATCCTCCAAAAGTAATGCTCCACAATACCAAGAGGTGGATTGTCCTTTGACAATATGAAAGTCAGAATGTCATGGAACCGCTTATGAAAATGTCTTATGACAGACACAGGATCAAGTGAACACATTTCTCTGACAGTCATTGATGAGATGCCATCAACATCAGAATTTGCCCACTTCAACAGTTCAATGAACATATTCAGCACAACTAAGTGTGACAAACCATGTAGCAGCACCATACTCTCACAGCATTATCATCACTTTGGAGTGTCTGCGATACCAATATTCTTTGGTACCTCAAAGACTTGAAAGAATGGAAGACAGATTCACTTGCACATTTTCATCTTTCTATTTTAATTTCTCTAGAAATTGAGCAGCTGTTATTCCATCTAGTGGAGTTGTGAGATGAATAGTATGTGCAATAGACGCAGACAGAATGCTAAGTTCACTCTCCCAGAGGAGATGAAACAGGTACTGTATGTTATGTCTGAATTTGCCATCTTTACTGAGCACACGGCTAGTGTGGTACTCAGCACCCTGTACATGCACTTCACTTTCATCTAGATGTCCACTTGACCCTTTTGGGAATAAGTCTGGGAAACAACATACTTCTAGTGTTGCCTCCCAAATGCTGATAGGCTCACCTTCCACCTGTTTCATTTGCTAGAGATCAATGTTGTCTCCTACTGGATCTCTGCCATGTAGTGGGTGAATTGTGTACTGTTCATACACATTGTCACTTGTCTGTCCACTGACCTTCTCAATCATTGGTTTACTTGTTTCTAAGAGATCATGTTGGACAGAGAGACTAGTCATGTGATCTATGTCAAGGTCTGTATAAAAGGGATTGTTACTCTTTAAATAAGTAAGAGCAAGCTTTATCTTCTGTACATTCACAACTTCTTGCCAGATGACCTTGGACTTTGTTGGAACGCCATTTACAAGAATCACCAACCTGTTTTCCATAGAGATTGCATCCGCATTTTCCTGTAGAGGAAGTGGGAGATACATCACGGGACCCTTTAGAGATCTAACAAATTCTTTCTGTGGAATGTTCCGTGTCTTTGTGTTCAGACGTAGAATGGTTTGGAATGGTTTCATTGTCTGAATTAGAAAGCGTTCAAACATATTCAATGTTGAAATCTCACTTGATGTAACATGTGCCTCCATATTATTCAGCAGTGACCTTGGTGGCAATATGTTAGACTTTAGTTTGGAGAAACAGTGTTTGCACAGCAGAATGGTGTTTTCTAACTGAAAGTCAGATTTCATCAGCAAAAATGCTGAGAGACGGAACCACATGTCATTGTATGGTGACAAGGTTTCCAGGTTCACTGTGACTGTTTGTTTACTGTAGCACAAACGGTCACATGGCACACATACAGAGTCAAACTTCTGAGATTTTGCCAGCTCAAATTTTGTATTTCTTTGCTGTACTGTCTCAGTATGTCAGTTTCTAACACTGAAACAGATGTTTCAGCAGAACTTGCTGACTGATAAATAGTTGTGTCTTGTACAGAAGTTACATGTTGCAGTTGTTTGAGAAATGTGATGACACCCTGCATGTTACCTGACTGCAATAAGTCATTTAAACAAGTGTACTGATTCACAACTCGTCGTACTTCATATACTCTGTATACAAAGTTTTGCATGCCTGTTTGATGCATTCCAAGCATCTGCATGTTGTGAAAGATACTGTCACAAACATCACTATCGAGGCATGCTAGTGAGTGCCCCATAAGTCCAGTATGTGGATGGATTTCACAATGGTCAATCTTGTTAAACAGTTTATATCTTTCTTTGCGATCTGTTATTACAAATAGATTAACAAACTGTTCAACTTTTTCAAATGACGATTGCCTATGGTTGCAGGTGTCATCACATGGCCATGACAGACAGTGCCGTTTATGGTACACAGTGGTTGCATCACAGTCATCATCTGTGTCCATTGCTGTGTCGTCAGAGACACTGAGGACATTGACCAGCTTACCAGACTCATCAATGGTGAACTTCCTTTCCTTTTTCTGTGAATAATAAGATTCTTCCCAGAAATATGCCTCTGAGTGCTGTGTGTGCATCCAGTGACCTGTGAATACATCACAGAAATTGTGCACAGTCAAAGAAGGATACTGTTGTAGCCTTTTCTTGATGTCACACACAACTTTTCTGAATAGTTCAAGCACATGAGACATCTTACACCATAAACGTTGAAGAACAAACACTGCCCTGTTAACAAAAGTGTGTACTTTGAGATGCAATTTCATCAAAGACAAATGACTCTTTGTCTTTTTGCGCTTCATGTCTCATCACAGCAGCAATAAGCCTGTCGATCTTAACTTTACTTGCTAGTGATCAAAAATACTTTTGCTTTCTCAGATGAAAATCATCAGGTGTGAGTTTCTGGCATTGTTTAGAAGGTCTTTTGATGGTTGCTATTGCAATAGTTATGTTTTGCCTGAGAGAGCTACACAACTGTTGCAGAGGTAAGCATTTTTTACTTGCTTTTCAGCCAGTATGTGCTTCTAATGTGGAGTGAGTTGTTGTAGAGCTCACTGTTGCAGTATAACTCTGTTTTCTTTTATGTCCTGAACTCACATAAGTGTTTCCTTTATCACTCTTAAGCAACAGTGAAGTACTATGATACCTGTCTTGTCTCCATTTACATCTACCTCTGTATTTAGTAGGCATCTTTTGATATGATAATTCACAGTGGTAATCAGCAATCTTACAGAAATATTAGCCACCTATATAAAAGACAGAGAAAAAGTCAATATTAGTATATGCATGTGTTGATGCCTTCTAACACTGTACATTGAGACATATGATTTAAGTATTACATCTATTTAAAAACATTTTTAAATGTTTTAATCACATTAGTTAACATTGTAATAGTTTTATTTTCATGCCTGTTACATTGTCTTGTATAGCATTATCACTATAGCATATAGATTTTGTTCCATATGATTTCACTGTTCGGTAATGAACAATTAGTGTTATTCTGAATTGTGTTTTTTTAGCTAATGCTGTCCCACTGCTGGTTACACAATTACTTTATTAACAATCTTTCTGTCCTGGTAGGACGAAACAAGTGTCTATGTCTTCTGTTAGCACCCTTTGCAATCTGTGTGAGAGGCCTTTCGGCACCATGCAATTCTGCTTAAAGTTGGACCAGCATAACATTCTGTGGTGATTTGCATATGCAGCCCATGATGCTTTGCATTGTGGGGGCATGTGTGATTTTGTAATCTTTCTGTTAATGAGTAACACATTAATAAGTCAACGTTACACACTTAGCTTAAGTTAGTGCATTAGCAATATTTTCATGTCCCATTCTCAATATTGGCATTTTACTACACCTTCTTGTGAAGTATACAGCTGTCATTTTTCACACCCCTGCTAAAATGTTTTTTCTGCAGTTATGGTGTCCAGTGTCGCAGCTGGTGTGCGAAACCACTGTTTGGATCACATTGTGATAATGACAGTGACACTGTTCATGAGCAGAGGTATGGAAATGAGTATGTATAAAATTTGGTGACGTTACTCTGTAAAATGACTGTTTTACAACTGTGCATACCAACTGCACAACACACACTCATAAGTTTGCTCTATTTTCATGGCAGGTTGTGAACATTGGCAGTTCATGAAATCTTCTTGTGAACCGTAAAGCTCTCATTTTTCATATCTTGTCCAAAATGTGTTTTCGCACTTTGGCGCAGAATGGTACAGTCGCTATGTGAAATCAGTGTTCGGAGCAAATAATGAAAGTGACAGTGACAGTGACACTATTCATGAACAGAGGTCGTAAAAGTACTATGTTGAAATTTTGGTGTGAATATTCCATAAAATAAGTGTTTTACAAGTGTGTGTAGGAACTGCACAATGCACACTTGTAAGTTGGGTTGGTGTATTCACTGTATTTTAATGCCAGGTTCTCAACATTGACATTTTGCCACAGTTTGTTGTGAACTGTGCAGGTGTCATTTTTAATATCCTGCCCGAAATATATTTTTCACACTTTGGCGCAGAATGGCACAGTAGCTATGCAAAATAGTGTTTGGAGTAAATAACAAAAGTGACAGTAACACTGTTCATGAACAGAGGTTGTAAAAGTAGAATTGTTAAAATTTTGGTGTGAAAAGTCCATAAAATGAGTGTTTTACGAGTGTGCGTAGGAACTGCGCAATGCATATGCGTAAGTTAGTGTATTTGCAGTATTTTAATGCCAGATTCTCAACATTGACATCTTGCTACAATTTGTTGTGAACTGTGGCAGGTGTCATTTTGCATATCCTGCCCAAAATGTGTTTTCACAACTGCGGCGCAGTATGGTGCGGTTGTTCTGTGAAATCAGTGTTCGGAGCACATAACAAGAATGACAGTTTTACTGTTCTTGAGCAGAGGTCCTAAAATGACTGTGTTGAAAATTTGGTGACAATACTCCATAAAATGACTGTTTTGCAAGCATGCTTAGCAACTGCCAGACAATGCATTCCCGCAAGTATGTTGCACGGTGATGTAGTCGCTGAACAAAAACACCTTGTAGGGGTACGTTAACAAAGTCACAACACTATGCATCTCTACTTGTGACACTGCCAATGCAGCGTGGCAATGTTCGGCATTGAAAAATTGCTTGTTTTTTCCATAAATCATCAAATTCTGTTAAAAATTGAAAATTTTGGAAAAGTACTGTTGTGTGCATGAAAGTGTCGCAAAAAGTAGTGTCGTGCATTCAACAGTGTTGCAAATAGTAATGTCATGTGTTCGACAGTATCCCAAAAGTACTGTTGAACATTTGAAAGTGTCGCAAAAAGTACTGTCGTGCATTTGACAGTGTTGCAAAAGTACTTTCAAACGTTTGACAGTGTCGCAAAAGTAGTGTCGTGCGTGAGAAAGTGTCACAAATTTTAAACCTGGGAGTGGAAAGTGCATTCATTATTGAATCAGATCTGATTGTTATTTGAGTGACAGCTCATTCTGCCAATGTTATGCTAGATTTGTCAGGCCATGTGAGACAACTAATCAGAGATGGACAACACTGAAGAAGAAGTGAACAGCAGTCATCTTAGTTTACACTGAGAGACAGCATATTGAAAACTGTAAGTACATTATATTTTATAAAGCATTGTTCTTGTATAATAAAAAGTGTTAGTTACATGTAAATACTATTAATCAAAACATTTTTTAGTGCTGTATTTGATTATGTTGCTTGTTATAATCTAAGATGCTGTATTCTTTAGGTAAAACTGTTTAAAGTCAGGTAATAGTTTAGTACTTACTTGTACAGATACAGCTGCAAATAGAGGGAGATAGAAAGCTGCATGTGGACCCATAACAGAAGAGGGAACCAATCAGACATGTTTCTGTAGTTGTAATTGTTTAAAACTGCCCATAAAAAGGATGCATTTTTCCCACCTCTTAATGTTTGCACATTTTAGCGGTTGCAGAAGTGCAGTAATAGTCAGTGCATAGCCTACATTGGTTAATGAAGACAGAGTACTAGCCAATGATTTTTTTTATTTATGTGTTATGAATGAGCCCACTGAAGCTGGCTTGAAGTTAGGCCGGAAAATATCAGTTTTACTTTCACTACTGCTTAGCCACTGCAGGGTGAACACTGACTTTTTTGGTAGCTCTCTGTCCACTTCTAAGTTTAAAACCTGAGAATGGCAGAAAATAGTAAAAGGACTTTGTGGATAGTTGGAAGCAGTATTGTGAGACGAGCATCTGAGTCTGCTCAAAATAGTGATTTTGGGAGAAACTTGCAGCTCCCAAATTGCTCTGTAAAGTGGTTTGCTAGGGGTGGAATGAGGTGGGAGCATCTCATGCCAACCATGCACAGACTTTTAAGTACTCAGCCTCATCCAGACATATTGCTGATACATCTTGGAGGCAATGATTTGGGCACCAAACACTGGGTAGATTTAGTAACAGAAGTTAAATTGGACCTTGCTTCCATTATGAGTATGTTGCCTGCCTGTAAAATCATTTTTTCAGATTTACAGAGTGTAGGGTCTGGAAAGCAGAACACCATATGTACCTGATTGACAGAACCCGAAGAAAAGTCAACATACAAATATCTGTATTTCTACGCATGTCTGGAATGTACACAATTCGTCACCCAGAAATTAAGTATTGGTATGACTGGCTATACCTACCAGATGGTGTACATTTCTCACATGCTGGCAATTGCCATTTCCTGGGAGACCTTGGAGATGCAATCCTCAAAGTCCTCTAAGAATGTCAGACTGTTTGATCAAATATCAAAGTGCTAACAAAGGTTCTTTTCAGAACCAAAAAAATTTGGTAAAAAAATAGAACAGCTGCATACTTCACTCACACACATGTAACACATGGGTTTGGAATATTCAGACCGTGCCATGCTGTATAACAACACTGGCGAAAGTGCAATTGCAATGCAGCAGGTTGTTGTTAGTACAATATTTAACACTGCTGTGGTGTGGTTATCATAGTGAAATATTTCAGTCTGTAAGGTGCATTGTACATGTTACTCTGGCACTGTACAAGTGTAAGTGGGCAGAGAGGAGTGGGGGGTTACAACACTGCAGTGCAGTGGTGGTAGGTTTAAGTATTACACTATTTAGTACTATACTTGCAAATGGAGCCATAATGCATGCAAGGTGTCAACCCAGCTACTTTCATATTATTATGGTGTCATTAGTATGCAGGTGTCCTCTTTATGAGTAAGTTGTTGCTGGTATTGTCTGAGTCAGGACCTGTTTTCTAGTGATGCAACCCTCCCCACCCAGTAGCTTGGTGGTGATGTATTTCAAAAGTAGACTTTGTTGTTTTGAAAAAAAAATGGTGGTAGTACAGCGGAGTGCTGCCGTTCACATTATAATGGGTTACATTTTTAAAAGTAATCCCTTGTGGCCTTGTTAGCTCTACTTTGCTGTTGAATTGAGGTGGAGTGGTAGCTGCAGTACAGCACAATGGTTAGTTTTAAACAGAAAGTACACAATTGGGTGAGGGGGTAGGGTGCAGTGTATTACCATGGATATATTTTCATAGCAAAATCATACTTGGTGAGGTACAGGTGATGACAACACATGGTACGGTAGACTTTGGCTGTCTACGCAAAGCTGTTGACTGTATATTGTGGTGTGTAATACTGCAGCTATATTGTGGTTCTCATTAGTAAAAAATGTTTTGGGGGTGGGAGCTTCAACAGTGTGCAGCACAAGTACGGTTCATGGTTGGAGATACTCATGTCATTATAGGATCAATACCAGGATGTCTTAAGTGTGCATAGTAGTGATACTGTTCCACAAAACAAAGCATGTGAAAAGTAATTTCTGTGTAAAGGGCTTTGGTAGGGTTGTGAAATGTGTTCTTGTCATGTTCTAATTATAGAACTTCATACAATACATACAAATATATAGACTCTGAGACATAATAGTAATTAAATGTTTTTGTATGTTTCTATTGCAGAACCGAAAGAGAAAAAATGAGGCAGTGGACCTTGTGAGAGATGTGCTTGCTGCTTGAGGCAGTCCAAGCCAGGGGGAGCGCCCGCATTTTAATGCAGAGCACAAACCATAAGCTGAATTCAATGTGGAGGCGCATAAACAGTTTCCTTCATGTTATTCTGAAGGTTAAGAATAAAACTGTATTACAACTGCAGAGGAAGTGGAAGCTGTTGCACCAGTGCTTCTATGTCTTGAAGCAGCGGGAGGAGATACTGGACAGTGATAGGCACTGGTACTACCTTGCTATGAGTTGTAGGAGGCTGCAGGAAATCCAGCTGCGGGGGAGCACCTGACTCATCGTAAGTTACTCAACAGAACTTTGTACAATGCATGTGTCTTAATATTGACTTAGATGAAAATTATGAAATATGCTATGACAGGTACTGGTACATTGCTGATTTGCCATGCCTGGTGTGGTTTGGCTGTGAGGTTCAGCTGAGTGAGTTAACAACACCACAAGTGTAAACACACCTATATACGCAGTTCCTGTCATGGCATTTTGCTACAATACAATACTGAAGTTGTCTTGTGTTTATACTGATATGAAACTTTAATAGTGGGTATACTGGAGGATTTAGCACTGTTGTGTGATGTGTTTTTAACAATCAGGTTACTTAATTTTAATCACCCATTGTATTACATGTATTTTATGATGCTTTTGAAAAAATCAACAAATGATAGTGTTGCAATTAGTGTGGAGTATCCATTTAATCTAAGCAGAATTGTACTTCATGTGAAGTTCTATATAAGTATTAAGTTTTGTGTACTGAGTGAGTTTATGATCTTTTATTTAATGAAATATTTATAATGTATGGCTAGTGTGTATTAACCACCATAACCATCAGTCACACAACTTAGTGATGCACAGTTTGGGGTTTTACAAGTTGTTAAATGCAGTTTGCAACTTTCTAATACTGGCATAACAAAACAGAATGTGCCTGAATTGCATTATTCTGACACATAGAATGCAAATAGTGTTTTTTTTTTTACTATGCAGTATGAAAGATGATGTCTGGGTATCTGTTGTGAAATATGGTACAATCAACTCTTGTTATTATTACGGTACAGTAAACCTCTGAAGTTGTAGTCCCAAGGTTGTCCATGTTACCCAAGCAACCACTCTAGGTTATTAAAACGTTGCTGTCACCTGCTGTTCAAGCATTATCCTTGATATTTGCAGTACTTGTTATTTAATATGTTCCTGCGATGCTTGTGGTGTACCTGATGACAGGCAATGTTAGGTGCCTGAAATATGTGTAATGCTTACATAAAGTGTTGTTATAATCTGATGAAATTTACATGCAAGACTCAGTGGATCTATTTATTATCTTTTTCAACAGGCCAATGCAGGGCTCTCTGACCTGCAAGATAGGTAGTACCAGCAGAGTCTGAAGCTGTGGAGGCTGGTCACTCTGACACTGACAGTGTCGTTGTTGAGTCAGATGGTAAGATACTGATGGAAATAATTGTAATCTGTAATTGGGGTGGTACGAGGCTATCATGTAAGGCTTAACCTGCACTACTTAACTCACTTCTTTTTAGGAAATACTATTTAGTAAGTTAGTATTACTTGAAGCACCTATGTAATATTTGTATTAATACAATGTAGAGCAATGAGATCTGTAGAATTCTGAGTTTTGATTGTGTATCTCAAACGTTTTTAGTGTTGTAGATAATACTGTGTACTTGCTGTGAAAGATGCCAGTCACTAGTCAGCCACATCAGGAACTCTGATGCAAATGCATATGTTAATTGCAAATAGGCACTGAAAAGCTAATGGATGTATGTCACAGAAATGAGAAGCAAGTTTAAACCAAATGGATGTATAAAATAAATTTATTCGTGAAAAAAATGATTTAACACTTTGGCTCAGATATTTGAAAGGCTTGCACATGGTGCAACAGTGTTGCGACATGCACAACCCACTGATGTGCCCTGGCATTATATTCAAACAGGGATTGCGTGTGGCACAAATCCCGACACACCAGAGCGTATCAGCAATGTATGCAGGTACAGGTAGGGGGAGTGTGCCCATACATACTCTGCACAGCCCAATATTCAGCCCGGGATGTGCTCAGACATGTATGCGCAACCCTACTTGTGCCACACAAAGTTGATCCCCAAAAAAAAGGATAAATGGCTGTCATGCACAGGTGAGCTGCTCGACCGCAAGCTAAGTATATTACAATATTTGCCTTACATTCCTGGTGGTCCAGTGGACTACTGGCATCCTGATTGCGTGCTACGTATATTTAAATATTTGTCCTATATCCTTGGTGTTGCAGTGGACCGCTGCCCCCTCTATTCTGAGCTAAGTAAATATATTTGGTTGTCCTACATCCCTGGTGGTCCAGTGGACTGCTGCCCGCCTGATCATAGGCTGAATTAAAATTAAATAAAAAATTATCCCTGCTGGTCCAGTGGAGCTGTCTAATTGACTGTGGGCTGAATTAACATAAAATTAACCTATTATCCCTGGTGGTCCAGTTGACCTGTCTGCCCGATTGTGGGCTGAAGTACAAAAAACAGAAACCTACTATCCCTGGTGTTCAGGTGGCCCCCCCTCCTCACCTGCCAACTGATCCCCACTGCCCCACTTTGGCCCCCTGGTCAGCAATGGGTGGCAGCATGACACCCACATGCCACCCCACTGCCCAATGACTGACAATGCCGGTATGGCTGAATGACCATTTGCCCACAGCATGAGGCAATGGTCGTGCAGCTTATATCATACTACACATTACAGATATGTGAAATGATACATTCACATATCTGGAATGTGTAGTATGGTATGGACTGTATGTCCATTGGCTCACGCTGTGGGGCAATGGGCGTACAGCCCTACCAACGGTGTCAGTCACCGGGTGGTGGCAGGTGGGGTGCTGCTGCCTGTTGCTGACTGGGGGGTGGGTGGGGCAGTGGGGTTACTGGGTGGGTGGGGAGGGTGTCCACTGGACCACCAGGGATAATAGGTTTCTTTTACTTTTTTATTCAGCCCGCGATCGGGCAGACAGGTCCACTGAACCACCAGGGATAGTGGTCCATTTTATGTTAATTCAGCCTGTGATCGGCTGGAGAGGTCCATTGTACCACCAGGGACATAGGTTTGTTATTTTACTTCAGTGTGTGAGTGGGGTGTGGGGAACATTGCCACACGGCACACGGTGTCATTCCCCAATGGCTGCTGCCTGGCAGGGTGCCAGATGCAAGTTGTGAAGGATTGGCGCACCTCCTTGCAAATGGGGCCATAATTACATGCAAATGGCCCCATTTGCACCGTACATACATTAGGTCCCATTTACATGTCGACTTTTAAATATTGCGGTTAATGCATCTAGTACAATGGAACTAGCACTACCGCATCCCCATGCTCCACTCTGGCCACTGGAGCTGGCGCAGTGTCACTGTGCCATGTGCACTGCGGGTGGCCAGGGTGCGACATTCAATGATGCTGAGCCATGGTGCAGCTCTATTGAATATCGCCCAGTCCACACCACTGCACAGCCAAGTTGAGGTGCACCCGGCTTGTGCCACAGACTGGCACAGCTTGAATATCTGAGTTTTTTGTCTAATTGAAATATACTGCTAAAAGGAGTGGGTATACTGGAGGATGTGCCACATGTGACATGGTTAAGTCTCTAAACTGTACTTTGTAACTGAACTATAGCAGTCATGATACATCTCCAGTAAACAAACACCCTGTTGGAATATGTTGCTTGAGAATTAAAAAAAAAAGGTGTGGTATCTCTTAATATAAATGGTGAGTCAAAAGGAACAGATATTATAGACAGATGTACATTGGTTGTACACATCTCAGTTTGGTTTAGCTGACCATGATCCACAACTGGTCGTGACATTTGTTGACAAAAATGACATATGAAGTATTGTAGTGCTGTGATTTTCTTTTCAGTTGTTTAAGTGAATGCTGTGTTCATTCCAGTGTAAGAAGATATTTGTACAGATTTGAATTGTATTTTTGTGTCATCCATCTTACAAATGAGTAATTGAGATAGTCAGTCCAATATATCTGCTATCTAGATCTTGCGTGGTATATGAAAAGTGTTATTACATATTGATATAGTACTCACTTATCTGAGACCTACTGATGTCACCAGATAAAATGTACACAAGAGAATTTTCTGTTATGCGCATAGTGATATGACAAGGCAATAATAGTTATATTTGTTAATGAGGTTGGGGGATATGACCCATGTATATGTCACAGATTATTATTTTGAGCCTGTTATGTCCTTGTTACATATTGCCAGAATCTGTAAATGACTGAATAGACAGTACTCTATGTCTATGGTAACACTGGCGTACTAGCTGAAAATGGGGTGGGCATCATTGAATAGCTCAATGGCCATGTGCAGTACTGTGCAGAGAAAGTTTCAGAATTACAGTGGGGTGTACAATGATGATGTGTTCACAAGTTGTAGGAATTTCTCTGTAACATTATTTGTGACATTGCTGTTACTGTTCATGTAACTCACTTTCTTACTGTACAGATGAGAACAGTTGATGTGTGGATGTCACTGTTGCTTAGTGACACAAAATCATAGAAACCCAGATGTGTCATTGCAAAGAGAAATGTGTTTACATGGTTTAATTATACAATTAGACAATATGAAACAATGGATTTCACAATAAAAGTATAGTGCTAGATTAATATATTGTGCTATATGTAATCATATTTTTTACTTGTCTGTTTTATAGAGCCCAAGGAAGCTGTGGCTGTCACACCTGTGGAGGTGAAGCAGGAGCCAGGCACCAGCTCTCCATGTAAGTACCATTACAACAGCTTTTCATACAAGATATAGTATCACAGTACCCTGAACCCAGAATGTCTGTTATGCACATTGTCTGCTTGGTAGCCTGTTGCGTACTTACTGACTTCATACAGTAGGAGTGTACAGCATTGTTTCATAGTCTAAACAATGGTTGTGATGGCTGTATAGTAATACATTGTACAGAAATGTAAATTAATCCATTCATAAATCTCTGTTGTGTAGTACGGTATAAGCTTTATGCTCATTGGCTTCTGTTATGGCCCAATGAGTGTACAGCCCTATTCAACAGAGTCAGTGATTGTGCATCAGGCTTGCAAGTTGGCAAGCAGGTACTTACTACCACTGACAGTAGTGGGGGGGAGTGGGTGTAGTGCTGCTTAGTGGTTGGGAGAGGAGGTGTGTAGCACTAGTTAACCAAGGATGGGTTGTTTGAGATAATATTGCAGGGATTCCTGCAATAGGCTTGTGAGTGGTGCATTGGAACACCAGGGACATAGGACCATTATTACTATAGTAATACCCACAGTCAACATGTGGGGGTGTCAGGATGAAGGTACTGCTGTAGCTTGGGTGGTCACTCAGAGCTGTCAGCTGTCATGTTGCAAGCTGTCATATGGTAGCTCAGCTGTGAGTGGCAGTTGTTGACAATTTTAATGAGGGGCTCTACTCTGTGAAGTACAAGTAGTAGTTGTGACTGTATGTGTTACTACATCCTGGGCTGAATGTTGGGATGTATGTAACATGGAATGGGAATGAAACTGAGAATTGTGTTGCATACATTACTGTTATGTTTTCATTCATCGGCATTTGTATAAGGCATATAGCACTTTTGAATAGCACACTGTCATGCATCAGTGTTTTGTGCCTGGTGTCACTGTTGTGCCTCTTGCATAACACTTCTGAATATGTCACACACTCTTTATTTACATGATCTGCAAAGAATGTATTACATCTAGTAGTCACCAAAGTAACTCAGGTCTTGCTTAGTAAATGTGTAAGATGATTTGAAGTGTTATAAAAACAGTGTGACACATAGAGCTTTCTGATTTTCTGTAAACATTCTAACAGGTTATGTGAATCTTTCACTAACATAAATGTAGAAATTGAACATATGGAGAACAAGGTTTAAGAGTGTTATTAAGTTGTTTTATTATAATACAAATAAGGCATTCCCAGAGATTGTGTCAGTGGTCAGTTAATCACCATCTAGGAGATCGTAGTATTCGGTTACACTTTCTGCCACACTACAACCATACAGGTGATCAAGAGAACTTTTCAATAACAATTGGTCATGCCTTACTGTTTAATTAATGTTACAGCAGTAAAAGATGATTTGTATGAATGGAAATATGTAGACAGAGTAAATAACTATTTGACATGTGTGTCTCTTTTGTAGAAGTTATTAAACAGATGATTATGTAAACATTAGATTATGAAATCATACTGTTCATGTACAGGCAGTCTATTATTGTCATGCAGGTGTGAAGAAATAATATAAGCACAGATATTAAAGTTTAGTTGTTCATACAAAATTGAAGAGCTAGTATCACTGTATATGAGACTGTTGTTTATTATGGTAAAACATTTTGGGACTGAGTGTTGCTATATAGCAAGTAAAATACAAGAATATTGTAGAAAGTATACTCTTCTTAGAAATCTTTTCAGGTTGTCAATAAAGGACATAATATGATAGAAAAAAATATAATAACTGAACTGGCAAAACAGGACTTCTAATTTCTATCAATGTTCTAAATTGTGTTAATGGTGGCAACAAAATGTATTACAATTATTTAATTAGATATCAATATTGTAAGGTGAATGACAGATAGGTAATCACTCTTTTGAAGCTGATATATTGATTTATGTTTTTTGACTCTTTGCAGGACGCCGTTGCGTGAAACGCTGTACTGGCCACTACCGCTGTTATCGTAGACTGGTGCACAAAGTTGGCAGTCTGATTAAAGATAATGTTGTGCTCCATCAAGGACAGCAGAGATTGCTGTCCTTCATGGAAGCACAACAGCGGACTGTCAGCCTTGTGCTCGAGCCTGTGGCGACAGCAGCAGGGGACACAGTGGTCAGTGCTAGCACTTCACCTCCACCTCCAACTGTGGCATCCAGCTTCCCTGGGAAGAAGTGACCAGTCTCCATACCTGTCCGGTATCTCCTCTGGAGGGCGCAACAGCTTCCACTTCTGTTGCGCCTCCACATTGAGTCCAGCTTACACATTGGACTGCCTCAAGCAGCACACACATCTCACAAATAGTGGCTGCAAATAGCTGAAATTGCTGTAGCAGAAATAGTTGTATATATTTTTGTTAATAATATTTTTGTAAGTTTTATAAATAAAAATATATATTTTTTATGTATTATTTATGTTTTTCTAAATCAGAACAAATCAATATAGTTGAAAGTTTTTGTTACTTTTACAGTTTATCAGATTGAATGTTTTAAGAATTTTTTTTGTCAAGACTGACTTTTTCATTAAAGATTTAAAAAAAATTACTTTTATAAAAATATAAAATAAATATTTTTTGAATATAACATTTTGTGTGTGGTATTATTCAGTTGTGGGGATGTTTGTCATCAAAATTTATAACAAAAGGGTTAGAGAAATGTAGCTTTCTCATTTCTTCAAATATTCTACCAGATCCATGTAAAATTTTTATTGACATACATATAGAGGTTGATCATATGTTGAACAAGGGTTAACACTATTTAAAATGACTTTTATAATTGTGGCAATAAGGGACTTCCAGGGATTATGTTAATGGTTAGTTAATCAGCCTCTAAGTACATATGTTAGTCAGTACACCTTGTGTCACGCTACACCAGTGGCAGTTCATTAACAGACTATTAACACAACTGTTTGTCATGCCTTATTGGTTAAATATTCTATAACAAACCATTTGTCTTACCTAGTTTGGTAAAGAAGGTTGTGATAGACAGCATTTAAGGTTAAAACAGATGACACTTTTAAATTCTTGTTGTGTTTCGTATGTTGCGGTGTTATGAGAAAATTGTTGTAGGTACATTTGTAAGTATGACTTATGTTCAAAATTTTTGTCTAGTAAAGGTACAGGAGAGGAAGATGTAAGATATCTGAATATTTAAAAGTGTTGCTTAGAAATAGACTACTACATTCTTTATGTCTCAGAAGAGTAGATTCATTGGCTGCAAAAAGATAGTGAGTTAAACACTGCAACATAATAAATTAGTATTGACATAAGAGTGGTAAGTGAAAGTAAATAGATAAATATAAAGAGGCATATGGCTGAGATGATGTTGTCTTACTCTTCCTAACAAAAAAATCTGTTAGATGAGTTACTGTGTTCTGCATTTTGGTGCATTTGCCTATGTATGTCTGGTCATGCCACAACAAACAATTCATATACTATTGGTACATATCATTCTCAAAAAGACAGGATATTCATGGCAAAAAAAAACCGTTTAATGTATCAGTTAGGGTTGTTCCACAGTGACAAAAGTGAGGAAATTCAGTGTTAGGGTTGAAAACCCTAACTCTAAATTCACCCCCAGCACACACACACACACACACACACACACATGCAAGTAGGGGGGAGGACCAAGGCAACACAATCAATGACAGACAACCAACAGCAGGTGACAGAAATAAAAAACAATTGTCTAAATGTACTACAAGACATCCCCACCTACCTGACCAGGTACTGCATGCTCAGTGGAGATCAACAGCAAAACGGAGGCCATGTACACCAAACATGCACATCCCTGATTGCAGGTGCACACAACATACCACACTCAGTAGTTGCATGGCCTTACCTAGTGATGCCCCACACCCCACCACACCTGGTACTGCTCCGTAACTGGACTTCAATAGTCCACCTTAGCTATAGAGCACAGCAAAAAACTAAGTAGTTGTACAGGTATAATATGTGTGCTTGATTTCATGTATACACAATCTCCCACTGCTAGGCAGTGGAGGAGCATTTGCAAGGCAGTGCTCCACCCACTCAGACCACATACTGCATAGTCATTGGACAATCCCAGTTAAAATTAATCCATGAAGATCAACACTGTAACTCAATGATTGCAGCCATTCAAAGGTTAGTACAATTATGACTCACAGAGTCTGTGATAGAGAATACCTCCTCCCATCCTACAACACTCATCCCATTGTGACTAAAAGCTATACTAAAATCAATTCTGTTTATATCTACAGTATACCTACTTGATTTCTATTGTACTACAATTTACATAGTTATCACTTTGATGGTGTCAGTGACAGAATGGTGTGCCAAACCCAAAGACTAGGTAATACAACCTGAGTGTAGATCAGCTACGAAAAAAGTGAGGCTGTGGGCATAAATGGTATAGATCCACTCATTGCAACAATACTAAATTTCAATAAGTGAGGCATCATAGAGACAATGCCATTGTCTTTACCAGGTAGTACATCCTCAGTAAAGAGCTACAGGAAAGTTGAGCCTATAGACATCCGTGATACACCTACATCATTGTAGCTAAAGTAATGTTAGCATATTTAGAAGTTGCTTGGCCTCAGCCAGGTAATTACACTTTTTGTTAGACAGAACAGTTACTGCATTTGTAGTATACGGACACACTGAAGGTGCATATATGTACAGCAACAGCACACCTACATCACTGAAACTGTATACGTGATGCTGACATTAGGAATTGCACATACTTGTACAGGGAATAGTTTTCCCATACCTTGAGATCAGCCTCTTTATCTTGAGTGAACAGCTGCAGTAAATTTATTACTACGTACATTACGTAGTGAATGCAACAGTTCTTGTATCTTGATGATGGATGTGTCTTGTACTAAATTTATATTGCTGTTTTTATTTCTGTTTACTCATAAGTGTACAAACCTTTATACAGCTGCAATCAGAGACTTGCATAATTGATGTCCAGTCACGGAGCAGTACCAGGTGTGGTGGGGTGTGGGGCATCACTAGGTAAGGCCATGCAACTACTAAGTGTGGTATGTTCTGTGCAACTGCAATCAGGGGTGTGTATGTTTGGTGAACATGGCCTCAGTTTTGCTGTTGATCTCCACTGGGCATGCAGTACCTGGTCAGGTGGGTGGGGATGTCTTGTAGTACATTTAGACAATTGTTTTTTATTTCTGTCACCTGCTGCTGGTTGTCTATCATTGGTCGTGTTGCCTTGGTCCTGCCCCCTACTTGCATGTGTGTGTGTGTCTCTGTGTGTGTGTGTGTGTGGTGCTGGGGGGGTGAATTCGGAGTTATGGTTTTCAACCCTAACACCGAATTTCCTCACTTTTGTCACTGTGGAACAACCCTAACTGATGCATTAAACGGAGTTTTTTGCCATAAAAAATAATATATAGATAGATAGATAGATAGATAGATAGATATAGATAGATAGATAGAATATGGTAAACAAATGTTGTTAATCCCAAAAGCTGAACTTTGTTTTTAGTATATAAATGTTTAAGAAATACCTGAAAGCTGAGTCTTTCCTTTTGAGACACCAGGTGACTCTGATAATCATTTGTTCCAATGGTTTTTAAGTCAGTTTGAATGCATTAAGCATTATCTGTTCTCCTAGTCCTTAACAAAATGCAGGGACTCCACAGACTTGTTCTTCTTTCAGCATGATATGATCCACCTCATGCACCTCCCATATGAATAAAAAAAAAGGTGGTCTGGGTCTTTAGAAGCTTCTTGGTGGAGATGGGTTGGATCTTACTTCCCCAAAAAAAACAATGCTGCCTCCCACTACTCAGGTTCCAGTTCTTGTACCACCCATTTAAGAAAGAAAATAGTACCCTGCAACCATTGACTAACATGAAAGCATATTTATTTGAGGGCGGAAAACATTTCTTGGAGGAGGGTAAGGTGGAGGAGACTACACCTTCAGTCAGTTCCATGGACAGAAAACATGACATCACTCCTTTTGTACATGCAATACTCCTGTTGGATCTGCTCAGAGTCATAAGAATGGGGGAATGGTGTTGGAAAACACTATGGAGTAACTGGTGTGACAGGAATGGAAATTGATTAGAGAATTACTTATGTTAGTGAAACTATTTTTCTACTTCTCATTATTCTCCTCAGAGTGGTTTTGCCTGTCATGCTAACAAAAAAGGAAAAAGCATTGGGATTCTAAGTCACTAGCAGGCAATGCCTCTGGACAGGGTAATACATCTCAGAGAGTATACAAGGTGGACACACACACACACACAAAGGGACTTGAGCATTTGAATAAAATTGGGTGCAGAACTGACCTTGTTGGACACAAAAAAGTTTTAAGCTGACTGGAAAAATTGAACACAAACTTGTACAGAATTTAAAATGTTTGGTGGATTTAAAAACAGCTTAATCAAGGGGGTTTTAGCCTTAGGCTATACAATGAGAGGTTTAATTACATACAGGGCTTTTTGTGTGGCTTTTAGTCTTAAGGAACAGTCCTGACAAGACATAGTCTGCATTCCAGCTCATGTAGGGGGAGATGTATGGCTAGATTAGGTGTCCATTTCTCTCTGAGCATAGTTGAATGCAAGTATTTTGTAGACTAAATTAATCAGTAGCATTTTTTTCTGACACCTGTTACTCAAGACCATTTATTTGCTTTTCCTTCAAAAGTGCATTTTCTCTCTTTTCTACTGTATATATCCTTTGCAGTAAAGAATATATTTTTATAGAAGCAGTGACTGTGCTTTTTATTTGCAATGGTAACTGTATTATTATCACTGGCAAAGAGGGATCTCTATCTGGCATCTGTCAGCCAAAGAGTGCACTACCAGATCTGACCTGTTGTGACTTTCCAGCTCTTTACGGGGGGGGGGCATTAATATCCTGGGAGACCCAGGTGGTGGCAGTGGAAAGAACAGACTCAGACAACTCTCTGAAAACTGTTACAGCCCAGAAGGGGAGAGTTCATTACAAACTGATGAGCAGCATTATGGGATTAGATGCACAAATTCAAAGTCAGAATTTGTGGATGGTGGACATTCTAGCACACACAGAGACAGTGTTTGCCAGTAGAAAATTCTACCTTAGCAGTCATAAAACAGGATATAGAAAGAGTAAACTTTTAGATTTGTTTTCATTGCTAGCAGCACAGCTTAATGTAGTTCAGGTGGATAGGATGAGCTCCCCAAGATATGACAGGCTTTCTGTGGTACAGCTTCATGACAGGTGCCAAAACAAGGGGGTCTAGTATGATGGTCTGTCTGAGAAGTACCTTGTATGAGCTCTGGAGGACAGTGATTGGAGGCAGAGGAGCCCTGAGGGTGATTCAAGAGCTTGGGTAGCAGACTCTCCAAATCAGCTTGAGATCCTGTGACTGCAAGTGATGCTGCAAGAGAAGGAATTGAAACTCAAGCTGAAAAGACTGAAAGAAAGAGAAAAGTTTTATCAGCAAGAACTGGAACTGGCGGCAAAACAACTGGAGGCACAGAAGGAACTAGAAGCAAAAAGACCAGAGAACAGTGAGAAAGAATCACAGCACAAGATCCAGAGACAACAGCATGAGAAGGAGATGATAACAATGCACCATAAAAATGTAAGAAATGATGGAGAGAGTCCACCCCATGAAGCCAAAATTAATTCTAAATTGTTTCCTCAATATAAGGAGGAAGATGATCTTGATCTATTTTTAAAGTCATTTGAGAGGTTGTGCATACAGTTTCAATAGGAATGGGCTACATGGATGACCCACCTCCTGCTCTTACTTCTGGGACATGCTTTGCATGCATTTCCCAGGATGGATGATGAAGATTGTGTACATTATAATAAGAATAAAATGGTGTTATTAAAATGTTTTGAATTAACTCATGAGGCTTTCAGAAAGAAATTTAGGTAGTTAAGGAAGAGCTCAGTAGACAGTCATGTAGAATAGCACATTCAGCTGTGCACTTATCTTGACCGTTGGGTGAATGGAGTAAAAGCAGACACTGTGGAGCTAATACAAGATTTGTTTGTGAGGAAACAATTGCATAAAATTGTACCTGAGGACCTGCGTGTATGACTGCTTGACAGGGCAAGTGGTTCCTAGAAGGAGGCAGCAGCAAGTGTTGATCTGTACATGGCCAGCAGACCATACACACAGTGTAAGCACAATGTGGGGGAAGCACACGGTTCTAAGGGGTCCCAGGGGTGCATCCTAAAGTAAACCATCCTGCACCTGAGCCCAAAGCAGAACCCACCAGCTCTAAAAGGAACCAAGAACCAGGGGCCAAGAAATGTTACATTTGTAATAATGTGGGCATTTGAGGTATTATATGTCTGCCCTCAGAAAATGGTTAAGAGGCAAAGGCATGGGGAAGGGTGATCAAAATAGCACCCACCATTGGGTGGGTTACACGCAGACTGCAGTACCAAGTGCCTCCTCTTAGCATATGCACCTTATTGTAGTTAATGGGAGAGTAACCCAGGGACTGAGGGACACAGGTGCTTGCATCTCTCTGATGAGATAGGATCTAATTCAGGCACAGGAAATTCTGCCAGGACAGTTCTCCATGGTTTGTGGAGTCACAGGTCTAGAAGTCCAAATACCAATGCCTCGAGTCTTCCTGAGCTGGGAGGGTGGCCATGGAGTAAAGGAGGTGGGAGCCGTACCTGATCTCCCTTTAAATGTGGTCATGGGAAATTATTTTGAACACAGGGAATCTCTGGTGTGTGTTACTACCTGCAGTCAGGCAAAAGGGCAAGCTTCTGAGGGGGAGAAGGGGGCCACCCAGCAAGTGCCAGCACCTCCATCATCAGCTGAGGAGATGGCCAGTATGGATGCAGGGCCTGCTAGGAGTAGCAACCCTGAGCCCCAGTCACAAACAGAGGAGGTCTCAGTACTTCCTTCTGAAATGGATCTGGGAAGGGTCAGATGAGAGGAGCTGGACACTGCAGCTGGCTGATCCTACACTGCAGAAACTGAGAGAAATAGCTGACCAGGCTGAGGGCTCTCTGGGGAGTGAAGAAGCAATCTACTGGGAGAATGGGCTGTTGTACAGGGAGTGTACACCGGGGGCTAGATGGAGAGGTACTCCAGCAGATGGTAGTCCCTAGGGTTTACCACCAACAGCTCTTGGCCCTGGCCCATAATATCCATTTTTCAGTCCACTTGGATGTGAGGTGCACAAAAAAGTGGCTTGCCAACAATGTTTGCTGGCCTGTTGTGGGCAAGAATGTGGCAAATTAAAGTCAGATTTGTCCACAGTGCTAGAGGGTGGGAAAGATGGGGGTCAAGGCCAAGACAGCTTTGGTGCTCCTGCAATTGTTGATGAACACTTTAAGAGGGTAGCTATGGACCTAGTGGGGCCACTTAGCACCCCAAGTTGCAATGCAAGCCCTATATATTGTTGGTAGTCAATTATGCCATGAGGTGCCCAGAGGAGGTGCCCTCATTGTCCATTGAAGTGCAAAAGGTGGCTGATGCACTGTTGGGGATATTAAGCTGGGTGGGCTTTCCCCAGTTGATACTGTCAAACTAGGGTGCCAACTTCATGTCTGACTTAATGAGTAGTTTGTGGGAGAAGTGTGGCATGAAGTAGCTCAGAACATCCCCATAACACCCCAAGGCTAATGGTCTGGTGAAGCTCTTTAATCCATCTCCTAAGACAATGTTAAGGACATTTGCCAACCAGTACAAGAGGGAGTGGGACAAATACTTGCCTTATCTGCTTTTTGCATTCAGGGAAGTCACACAGAAGTCCATAGGGTTTTTATCTTTCAAGCAACTGTTCGGCCATAGGGTGAGGGGTCCCCTAAATTTACTTTGGGATGAATGGGAGGTTGACTGTGCTTCCCAATGGAAGTCTGTTGTGGAGTACTTTCTGAACTTCAGGGCCTGGCTCAAGGAGCTCATGGAGCTTGCTCAGGAGCACTTAGCGACTGCACAACAGCAGCAGAAAGTCTGTTATGACCACAGGGCCAGAGCCCAAGAGTACTAGTTGGGACAGTGAATGATGGTACTCATCCCTGTCTGACAGAATAAATTGCTGACAGCATGGAAGGGCCATTCCCCATTGTCTGAAAGGTGAGTGATGTTAATTACATGATACAACTGCCTGGCAGGAGATTCAGGCAGAAAGTGTATCATGTTAACATGATGAAGCCCTACTATGACAGGCAGGAACTGGTCCTTGCTGTGCGCAGTGCCCCAGAAGAGGGAACTGAAGCTGATCCACTGGTGGACTTCCTCAAGGAGGCCTGAGTAAGATCTTCCTTGGACAACCTTGCCTTCTCAGATCAGCTGACACCACCCTAGGTGCAGGAGATCCTGGGTGTGTTAAGAGAATTTGGAGACATGTTCATAGGGAAACTGGGGTACACTACTCTGGCAGAGCACCACATGGATATTGTGACCCAGGTGCCACTAAGACAGTCCCCACTACAGGGTACCACAGCAGGTTAAGCAGACCATGAAAGATGAGCTTAATGGGATGCTGTGACTTAGAGTGATCAAGGAGTCCAGGATCCCCTGGGCCCCACCTGTGGTCCTGATCCCTAAAAAGATGGTAACACATGGTTTTGTGTTGACTATTGGAAGCTTAACAACTGCACAGAGTCAGATGCCTAACCCATGCCCAGAACAGATGAGACCTTGGAGCAACTGGGGGATCCAAGTACCTGATCTTCATAGAGTTAGCAAAAGGCTACTTGTCTGAACAAAGTATTAGTGTTAGAGTTGGGTCAGAGGAAGGGATGGGGGCCTCTGGGCAGGACTTAGGGTTATGTATTGGCTCCAGCAAAACTGGAGGCCTCCATTAAGGTGAGAAATGTGGGCGTCCTTCTGGATAGCGAACTGACACTTGATATTCACGTGTCGGCATTTGTGTGGAATGGATTTTACCATCTGCAGAACATCACCTGAATTAAATCTTTTATCCCCTGTAAAGATATGGCCACTGTGATACATGTGTTCATCACCTTGAGGCTTGACTCTTGTAATGCTCTCTACCTCAGTGTTGGAGGGGGTGTAAGGCAGCACCAGCAGCCTTTGCAGAATGCTGCATCCTGGCTGTTAATGGGCCTTCTGAGTCACTGTCACATTACGCTAATACTGCAAGAACTGCATTGGCTGCCAGTGCACTGGCTCATCTCCTTTAAAATAGGTCTTATAACCTATTTGACCCTGCACAGATTGGGTCTGGACTAACTGAGAGATCTTCTGACTCCCTACACCCCAGGACACTGTCTCCATTCTGTGGGAGAGTCCCTCATAGAGGTTCCCAGGGCAAGGTTAAAGTCATCAGAGAATTGGGCCTTTGCGGTGTCAGCTCCAATCATGTGGAATTTCTTGCCATGATATCTTCAGAAGGACTATTCCTTGGAAATTTTTAAGAAACAATTAAAACACAATCTTTTTCAACAGCAATTGGGATTTAATTAATTTCCATTCAGAAATATATTTATTGGTAAGCTGTGATAAGTATTTATTTAGTATTGTTTCTATTTATTCTAATGTGTTGTTGGTTTACTGTTTTGGTTATGTGTTTGTTTATTTATTTATATAAGGATACCCTGAGCCTCCAGGGAAGGGCGACATAAAGAAATACAATCTATTACTACTACCCCTGTAGCCAGGGAGAGGTCAGGTTTTGTCACCACATTTGGCCTATATGAGCTCAAAGTAATACTCTATGGGATGAAGAATGCACCTGCAACCTTTCAGCAGCTTGTGGATTGTATTCTGTCTGGGGTAGCTGACTTTGCACTGGCATATATGGATGCTATCCCTATTTACAGCTAGGACCTGGAAGGAGCACATCAAGCATGTGCAGGAAGTGATCCCCTGGCTAATGGATGTGTAGTTGACAGTCAAGGTTAAAAATGCCAGATAGATATGGCAGAAGTATCTTACCTCAGGCACTGGTTGGGCAGTGGACGCATTTATCCAGAGCCTGCCAAGATTGATGCCATCCTGGCCTGGACCATTCCTACCACTAAAAAATAGGTAAGGGCATTTCTGGGGACAGCTGGGTACTACAGGTTTGTCCCTCACTGCAGTGATATGGCCATGCTCCAGATAGACCTAACAAAAATGAAAATGCCTAAAAAGATTTGTTAGACAGAGGGCTTTGAGTCTGCCTTTCAGAAGCTAATGCAGGTGTTAAGTGGGCCGGCTGTGCTACCTAGCCCCAATAACAGTCTAAATCTTATTATTCATGTGAACACTTCAGACTATGGGCTGGGCACTGTGCTGAACCAGGATATGCTGCAGAAGAATGAGTAGCCTGTAGTGTATGTGTGCCAAAGGATGCTGTCAAGGGAGTAGGCATATGCCACAATTGAGAAGGAGTGCTTAGGGATAGTGTGGGCCCTTCAGAAGCTGCAGTCTTAACTGTATGGGCAAGAATGTACTGTGGTCACAGATCATAATCCCCTAATCTGACTTCATAGGTCAAGCAGACAAAGTGGGAAACTACTGAGTTGGAGCTTGATACTGCAGGTCTATAACATGGCCATTCAGCACTGCAGCAGTAAATAGAATGCCAATGTGGACGGGCCATCTAGGCAGGTCTAACAGCATGGCTGGATATTTTTTGCACCTCCCAGTCTTTGCACAAATGGTAATGTCTCTTGGGGTGGTCCAAGGAGACATGACTTCATTACTTGGAGGGGAGATGAGATAGGAGTGGAAACTGATGAGAATTTCTTATGTTAGTGAAACTATTTTTCTACTCTTCATTATTCTCACCAGAGTAATTTTGCCTGTCATGCTAAGAAAAAGGAAAAAAAAATAGATTCTACATCACTAGCAAGCAATGCCTCTGGACAGGGTGATAAATCTCAGAGAGTGTCCAAGGTGGACACACCCACACAGGACAAACACACATACACATTTTAAGTGATTGGAGTATTTGAATAAAACTGGGTGCAGAACTGATCTGGTTGGACACACATATGTTTTAAACTAATTGGAGCAATTGAACACAAACTTGTACAGAATTAAAACTGTTTGGCAGATCTGAAAATAGCCTAATCAGAGGAGGGTTCAGTTTTAGGCTTTAAATGGAGAGGTTTAATTGCAGACAGATTTTTGTGTGGCTTTTAGTCTTAAGGAACAGTCCTGGTAAGACATAGCCTGCTCATATGGGGGAGATGTAGGAATAGATTAGGTGTCTGGTTCTCTCTGAACATAGTTGGAAGGCAAGTATTTTGTAGACTAAATTAGTCTGTAGCATTTTTCTTTCTGGCACCTGTTATTCAAGACCATTTATTTGCTTTTCCTGTAAAAGCACATTTTCTCTCTTGTGTACTGTACAGTTTATATCCTGTTATTTTGAAACCTGAATTTTGCAGTACATGATATATTTACTTTGAAGCAGTGACTGTGGCTTATTTTGAAAGGTAACTGTATTATTTTCACTGGCAAAGACAGATCGCTGTCTTGCATACGTCAGCTGAAAGCACCCTACCAGATCTGATCTTTGGTAACCTCCCAGCTCTGTGAAAGGAAGGGTTAATGTCCTGGGGACCCAAATCAAATCAAATCAAATCAACTTTATTTATATAGCGCTTTTCAGAGCCAAGGCACTGTACATAAAAACATATACATAATATAAATTAAAACAACATTAAAATACGTCAGCTATACTCAAATAAAAGCTAGACTAAATAAATATGTTTTTAAACCAATTTTAAAACTATCGATGGTTGGGCATTCTCTCAACCAATGAGGTAGAGAATTCCACAGGGTTGTTGCTGAAAAGGCAAAAGCATGTGAACCTGATGTCTTCAATCGAACCCTGGGAATCTCTAGCAATCCCTCACTGGCGGAACAGAGAGGACAGAGGGGGCAATAGGAAATCAGGAGATCTTTCAGGTAACTGGGTCCCTGATCATGTAGGGCTTTAAAGGTTAGTAAACCAACCTTAAATTTGATCCGGCACCTAACAGGCAGCCAGTGCAGTTCACAGAGCACCGGTGTAATATGACTGGTTCTAGACATCCCAGTCAAAAGCCTAGCCGCCATGTTTTGCACCAGCTGCAGAAGGTGGATATCAACCCCAGGTAGCCCTAGGTAAAGGGAATTGCAGTAATCAAGATGGGTAGTGACAAAGGCATGGACCAATGTTGGAAGGTCACCCGATGGAACCAGGTGTTACCTGGGCGATATTCCTCAAATGGTAAAAAAAGGATATGACGACAGCTGATACCTGAGATTTTAAGGTCAGTCCATCATCATAAATAACACCCAGATTAAGCACCTGATCAGAGGTAGGGAGCAGCATACCACCAAGTAACAAACCTTAAGGTTGTCCAGCTCCCAAACCCACCCTCAGATGACCTGGGTCCACTACCAGTACTTCAGTCTTATCTGGATTCAGTCTCAGCCAGCTGGAACTCATCCAAAGTCTGATCTCAGCAAGGCAGTTGTTTAGCATGGAGAATGCATCATCCTGGCCGGGGAGAAAAGACAGATACAGCTGGGTATCATCTGCATAGCAGTGAAAACTCAGACTGTGTCACCTGATGATTTCTCCCAATGGCAGCATATACACTGCAAACAACATGGGAGCGAAAATGGAGCCCTGCAGTACCCCACAAGGCAGGGAATGAGTGCCAGAGGAATAAATTCCAGTGGAAACTCTCTGAGACCTGTCTGTGAGGTAAGAATGAAACCATTTGAGGACTGTACCAGACAGCCCACAATAATCCCGCAGACGTTCCAGCAGCACACCATGGTCTACAGTGTCAAATGCAGCAGAGAGATCGAGAAGGACCAGAATGGTACATGCCTTTCGATCTCAAGCCATTAGAAGATCACTCAATACCCAGACAAGGGCAGTCTCCATGCTGTGCTTCTTCCTAAAACCAGACTGGAGCGTATCATAGACATTGTGAGTCATAAGATGATCATCCAATTGCAACGCAACCACCTTTTCAATAACCTTACCAACAAACGGCAGGTTAGAGATAGGCTGGTAGTTAGCTAGACAATCTGGATCCAAGAAGGGTTTTTTAAGGAGTGGTCGAACGACCACCTCCTTGAGGGTGTCAGGGAAGACCCCCCCTCCAAGGACTTCCACACAATGTCAGCAAGGATTGGGCAGATAACTTCTACACATCCTACTAAGAGGGGTGTAAGGCCCGGATCCAAACTACAACTAGTTGGTTGCAATATCCGAATGATCTTTTCAATGTCATTGAACAGCCGGCAAAAGTCTGACCAGACAGACCAAGTACATGCCACTTCCTGTCAATCACCGCAATCCCCCATAGGAGAGGTCAGACCTATGCCAGACCTGATGCTGGCAACCTTATCTGTAAAAAACTGAGTGAACTCCTCACATCTTAGCTGAGAAAAAGCTTCTCTGGGCTGGAGACAGATTGGATTGCACAATCTGTCCACAGTCCGAAAAAGCTGAGCTGGTCAGTTCTGTGCAGCAGAAATCTTCCTGGACAGGAATTCTGCCTTCTTACGGGTGATTTCTGATTGATAGCCATCATAATGTGCCATCAACCTAAGTCTGTCAACATCATTGCGGACTTCCACCAGGCTCTCTCTAACCTTCAGCCAAGTCGCTAACTCCTTCAAGCCATCAAACAAGGGCTCCTTGGGCCCGAGGAAGCGAGGCCGAACAGAACAGGAGCAATTATGTCCAGAGCATCTCCCACAACCTTATTATAGGCTAGTACGAGATCATCTGGACTCATGCATTCACCCAACAAACCCGATAGATCCAGTATCGCCATTAGGTCACTGGGGTGAATACCCCTTAAAGGGCGGTACCGAACCATTTCCGTAGGGGCAGACCTATTGGGGTGGCCCTGAAGCTGAACCTTGTGGTGTGATGGTCAGACCAGCTGACTGATTCCACCCCCAGATCAGCGATCTCCATACCCAAAAGAAAGATCAGATCCAATGAATGACCCCCTACATGTGTCGAGGAGGTAATCATCTATGTTGTGATGGATGAAAGAAAATACTCAGACAACTCTCTGAAAGCTGTTACAGCCTAGAAGGGAGAGTTCATCACAACAGGACCAAAGTGTCATGATATCCAAGAGTCTAATAACAATTGCACATTATGATTTAGCTGTGGGCAAGGTAAACAGGATGCTAGGTTGTATAGAGAGGAGGATAAGCAGTAGAAGGTGGAAGATGACTCTCCCATTGCACAGGTTATTGGTGTGACTACACTTGGAATACTGAGCAAGGTATTGGAGTCCACATCTAATAAGAGACACTGACAAGGTGGAAGCAGTACAGTGCAGGGCAACCAAGATGGTCCATGGATTAAGGGACAAGACATATGAGGAGAAGCTCCAGGACTTGAACATATGTGCCCTTGAGTAAAGCAAGGAAAGGGGTAACATGATTGAGACATACAAGTACCTGCATGGGACAGATAGTGTAGACACCAAGGAACCTTTCTCCTTGAGCTCAAAGACAGCAATGAGAGGGAACTCACTTAAACTCAATGAGGGAGAATCAGAAGGGACAACTGTAAGCACTTTTTCACAGAATGAGTGGTGGATAAGTAGAACAAGCTGTGGAATGAAGTGGTACAGATTAAGTCAATGAGCAGCTTCAAGCAGGATGAGACAGTCATATTGTATTTGATAAAAATGGTGAAAGGCAGACACAAAGGGGAAAGATGGCCTTTAGGGCCAGTGTTGAGTAATTAGGTACTGGATGGGCCAAATTAGTTATTCTCAAATAATAATGAAAACAATCAGAAAAAGTTACTGCCCCTACTAATGTTCAATGAGTATTAATGATGGATTGAAGGTTCCTGGTGTTAATATCACCCGCATAATAAAGCGGGACAAAATATCGCAGGTATCACATCGTGGGCATAAAGAATGCCAGGGACAAACATTGCAGTCAATAATACCATGCGCCATCAGCACTTGGTGTGCTACCAGACCCCACAGATACGGGAGGAGGGAAGTGGACACCCGGATATGAAGCACAGGGTGAGCACAGCAGGAACACCACAATGGCAAACAGAATGGATCCCGGTGCCTGCACCGACTACTGCAAGTGCCACCACACACCTGCGCACCCCAGGCCCCCAAACACTACCACCAACACCGACCAACATACAGCCTGCCACATCTAGCCATGGATAATGATGCCCATTGCTGTGGTGCCCATGCCTCAAGGAGGACACCTACATGTTGCCGGTCTGTGTGACATAATGGGTATCCAGGGTCAGACCTGTATCAAGTGGCATCCCCAGGTGTTGAGTGCTGACACATGCATGGTGACACAGACACAGGAGCAACAGAGTGGGCCACAATGCCGCCAAGGACAGGACTGCATATATGGTGGTGGAGGGACTGGCGGAGTGTGGCACTGCGGGGGGGGGAGCTGGTATGGTGAACCAGGGACCATGTCGGACTACACTAGCTGTGCACCGATGGCTGGAGACTCCTCCATGCCCACTGTAGACAGGACACAGACATGGAGACTGAGGTGCAGCAACACACTGCAAGCAACTGTGGTGGTTGGCTGGAAGCCCATCATGGGCATGCATACAAGCCCCCCCCCATGTCCAGACAGCGGTGTTATGGGCTGCTACCCAGAGCTGGTGTGCATGGCAGGGGGAGTCAAAGTGGCACAACAGGAAGCCATGTAAGTGTGCATGCAGGGATCCCAGCACCTAGCAGCACTACACCGCAGAAACAGGAACATCGTGGGAATGCACAGCCCCCCACACACTTGGATCCAGGCAGTGTGTGGATAGCCCCTTAAGGGGCTTGCAATTAGCCCCCTCTCCACAGGTGTATTCAGTGTGTCCACCAATTAGTGGGGCAGTACAAACAGGAGGAATACAGTAGTTGCAGCATGTCCTGACTGCAGAAAGTCACTACCTGTGCTGCCACAGACTGAACTGAGTGTAACTGTGTGTGCACAGGTGTGCCAGTACCTGCCATGGCACTGCAATATGCAAGTGCCAGGGGGAAGACCCTCCTTCAACATGTTGGCCACCTATTCTACCAGGAGGGGGAGGTCCTCTGAGAAGATCTCCTGGATGTGTGCAGAGTACACTTCTGCAGCCCCTTCCATGTCTGCCCAGTGATATATTGTCACTCACTTTATTTTGTTCCGCTTTATTGTGCCCTCAATCTTTTCACCATGGTATTTTGTTCCCCGATATTAACACACGGAACCTTGATTGAAGAAGGTATAATTAGCAACAAATTCACATCACATTGAATGTTAAGTAAAAATAAATGAGAAATTAGTTAATCTCAGCTAATTATCAATAAATTGGAAATCCACTACAAATGCTTCATCATGAAGATTAATTGAAAGATGATGGAATTCTCAAATAATGCGCATTGGCTGTACTCTAATACAGAAGTTAAAAAATGTTCAAGTACAGAAAAGTTAAGTATTACTTTTCGGTTGGTTGTCCAAGCAGTTTGTCACTTACTTATTTGTATGTCAGAATATTAATCATATCACAACAAATCATTCATTGCAAAATGTAAAGTTGAATTGAATCAGTTGAGAATTAGGTCTGTTTTCTTTTTTCTTTTTTTTTGTAGGGGTGTCTCATAAAGGTACAGTTCTCTGTGTTTGCTCATTACTTTCTGTCTTCTTGATCACTTTATTGAAGTGTCAACAAGGGAGTACCGCACTCCTACAGTTACTGTTGTTTGTGAAGCAGAAAATGATTTATATATTGCTAAATCAATATGGTCATTACATCGACTTTATTGCCTTTTCATGCAAAAAACAGACATGCAAAACAACAGTGCTGTAAACCAATCAGCAGCTTTAAAATTCCCCAGTGTATCACCACATTGCTGATTTACTTTAATGAAGTACGGTGTTCATTCAAATTGTTTACTGGCCACAAAAATTTTCTTTTCATGTCTTGTCATGATTGATTTCAAGACTTTTGCCTCTCAGTATTTTGGTAATTGGTATGGTATTTCTTCCCCTTTCACTGGGCCTGGAAGTAGTAGAGTTTGGGAAATATTTATGATAATTGCTGTACCTCATTTTACATAAAAAAAATGGGCAAGGGGTCACAATGTTATGGTGAAAACTGCGCACATCAAGAATGCCGCATGCAAATCAGTGTGCAGCAAAATAACATCTGCACAACACACCAACCAGTGCAGAAAAAGCACACACTGGAGGAATATATTTGTTTTTGTGGAGGCTGCACCCCACATACTCCCTAATGTGGGGGCCTTTGCCCCCCACACACCCCTGGATGGGTTGTGGACTTTGGGAAAAAAAGAAAATTGGACCGGGGAAAATATTTTGTTTTGCAAAAAAAAAAAAGTTGCATCACAGTGGGACCTGGGGAGAACCAAACCACAGCCTGGATCCCTGATGCTGCTGGAGGCAGGTGCTCTAGCCACTCCACCATGGGAGCAGCTGAGCCAGGCACTGCCCCAGCGGCGTCCTTCTCCTTCCCTATTGGTGACCTAAAGTGACAGGTGTAGCGATTCTTACCGCACACTGAAACAACCCCTGTCTCTGTTGAACCATTTGTGCTTCTTACAGCATGGTATTTTATGCATGGTTTTGTTCATGCTGTATTGACCTGGTACCAAAAAAATGCATGCGTCACTCTCTGATGCATGTGGCACTAATATCCAACAAGATGCAGAAGCTGTGGCACAATATTAGTCTGTCTTTTAGGTTATTTGGTATTTCTGCCACAATGCATCTGTTCTGGAGTGCTGCAAGTCTTGATGATCCAGCACATTGTGTTTCAGTCATATTAAGAATATTCTCAAAATTATGATTATAAAATTTGTGAAAAGGTCACTATACAAAAAATGTGGCCTTTTAAAACATTTGTAATATCATGAATTTGTAAATGAGTCTGAACATTTGAAAATATGCAACAAACATCTGGACTGATTTTAGGGCTGCCATGGAAAACTTACATGAAAATCATTGTCATATGAGCCTGTTATGACCATGGTAAGAGCATTATTACTATATCATACTAACATGTTTTTGAATGTCATGGTCAAAACATGTTAGGATGATACCATCTGCAAGACATGATTACCAGATGAGACAATTTTGAGCATGTTTTGCCAGGTAAGCAAAAAGGCACATTGTGGCGTGTATTGTGCTGAAATAACTGCATGCCCTGGGATGTAGTAGGGAATTAGGCTCCAGGCTAAGTGCCTTCAGCCCCTGCAAGTGTAATTATATCAGCACAGTGCACAGCCAGGAGTGTCTTATTGGGCTTATAAAATGGGTTCACAATGTTAACAAGTGTTTTTGAAATAAAAAATCATGTTTTACATGCAGTATCTGAATAAAACTTTTCCCAAAGATTTTCCTTAAGTATTTCTTCCACCTTTTGGAACTTGATGCGTGAATTGATTCCATTTATGATTGTCTTCTACTTTTTGTTGTTTAATTGTGTTTCTAGGGTTTGATACAGTAGCTGTCTTTTCCTAAATAACCGCCCCAACACACACACAGACTTTTTTGTTTTGTTAAATAAATAGTTTTGATGATTTTATTTCTAGAGGTGTCTGGTGTGTTCAAGAAAAAGCAAGAGTGTGAGTGTGTGTGTGAGAGAGAGAGAGAGAGAGAGGCCAGTAGGTTAGCAGCTTGAAGCCCCTGTGTTTGTACAGTTGCCACTGAGGAAGAAGGCAATTCAGCTGGCCAGTGTGAATTGAAAGGAAACCTCAAATGTCTTATAAGATGATTTCTCTACCACCTGCCACTCTCACTTCCTGCCCTGTATGGAAATTAAATGTCAGTTGTCTTGGACAGTTTTTCTGCCATTCCCCAGCCATACATTCCACAGCCACCCCTTAACTTTTGCTAGTCTCAGACACCAAAGACTTGCATTCTGATGCAGCTGAAGATGCATTTATCAGGAGCTGAGGGCATCATGGAGAGCAGTTACATTAAAATTGTCAAGAGACACGTATCACCCAGTTGGTGTGTTGCTTTTTAGAAGGAATGCTTTCTGTGCATCTCCTGCCTACTGCTACTATAAACCACCCACCTGTCTCTCATGCCATCATCTTTCATGACTCTCTGAGTTGGATACAGCCATCAAAACACATGGCTAAAGGGTACTGAAATAATTAGATGTTGAGTGCATAAGTTGGTGTCATTTCTTTTTAAATACTGTATTTCAGGATGGGAACATGTCACTTATTTGAGCATGGTGGAAGAGGATGTGATGTTCAGCTCCAAAAATGGGTTTAGGGAAGTGACCAAGATATTAGCTGACAGTTAAGAAGACTGCATTAAAAATATGTTGTGCTTTTTTTTACCATGTTCTTTGGGATAAGCAGGACAGGGGTTAGGGAGAGGAGGTAGGAGTAAGCACAGAATGGGCTGTTGTGATGAATGGGTTTTGAATAAAACAAGGCTTCTACTCACTTTTTGAGCAATGCAAAGTGGCACAGTGATTTATGAGAAGGCTAAATACCAGAATGACCATGCATTATGTAGAGGATAATGGCTGCAGATCAGGTGATAACTACACTGTAATCACCTTGAGTGGTTGCTAGAGCAACATGGTAAACCTCGCGAGTGCAGCTCGAGAGGTTTACTGTAGCCCTAGCAACCACGAGAATTGATTTCAGCATGGTTGTCACCTGATCACCAGCTATCATCTTTTATAGTGTATGGTCAAAAAAACACTGTTTGCATTCTATGTGTGAGAATTATGGAACTCTGGTGCATTCTTTTTTGTCATGCCACTGTTTGGAAGTTCCGAAGTGTGGTTAACAACTTTTAAAATTCTAAATAGTGCATAACAAAGCTGTGTGACTGCTGATTATGGTGGTTAATAGGCACTTAACATACATTATATTGTGCTATTGCATGGCCAAGTGTTTGGTTTTAGCCAATGAAACTGATCAGATTTTCTTACCAATTTTATAAAGGTGCAGTATACCACACATTTATACCATGGTCAAACATGGTCAAAATGACTATCAAAACAAGGATGATCATGGTTTATAAACATGTCTAAAATGTATTTATGTAATGATTGGCAATGTTTTAAACATGCTATAGTTCAGTAGAGTAAGTATGTTCTGTTATTTCTTCAATTCATCCTCAGTTTCTACCACTGGATTCAGACTGTCTTCTGTGTTGTAAAAATGAGCTTCATGTAGACAGTGAATGGAGTTATTACAGTCGTAGTCCTACTTAAATTCAGTGTTGTGCCTCATGTTATTGTGCATAGCACTCTTTTAGATTATCTTGTAATCTTTCTCTTGATACTTATTTATCCTTGCTCTGTTTATATCTCACCATTCACAGCTGTGCTGCTATGGTTGACCTCCTCTGTCAGCAGCTTCTATGGTCAGTACACTCCAAATATGTCCACCCTAGTTCACAGTCCTGTGCTGTAACCACTGGACCATACTGATTGACTACTGTGTATGCCAGTATTTTGTCTGTTTGCAACATACAGTGCAATATACTGTGAGGTTTTCTGAGAATATTTCTACTGACTCTGTTACTGTATCTTGCAATGTATTATTTGTAGGTACTGTACCCTGATGTCAACCATGAAAAAATGTCCTGCCGAAAATTTGTATTCTGATTTTTTCCTTTTTCATAATCTTGTATATTTAGTTACTGAAAGATGCCCTTAAATAAAACATGAACCAGAACATCTTCAGAATTAAACATACAACAAAAAAAGGTTGCCATAAATTGTAGTGATTTGTATATAATGCATTTCATAAGTCTGTGTTTAATTAAATAATTCTGTAATAGCCATACATGGTTAATTTTTAAATATATAAAAGAGTCAGCATGTGGAGGAGCTCAGTAAGAATTCTGTATTTGTAGCTTATTTAAAAAGGTCTAATTTATTACTGTTCCCATAAAACCTATGCAGGGCTGAGTCTTGCTGTACCAGCTACCTCTTGTACTAATAAATAACCTCCTTTTAAATAATTATGTCAGTTCAAACACACAGGCTGTATTGCTCTCATACATAATCAGACAGTAATCTAATCATTGTTTATTACTATGACTTTGGGAAACAATAACATTACAATCTCTACGTAATTTTCTACACTGGCTGCAGACAGTTTGATTCCCAGTACTAAGTTTGCTTAAGGTTAATTATCAATATTGAGAAACAGCATATGTATGAAATTTACACTGGCTTGAAATGGATTAATAAACTTGACTGTGAGGGAGGGTCATCTTAGTAAATGATAATACATTAAAAAAGAAAGAAACTGTACAGTCAAGTGCTGTTCATTGTAGACTGACAAAGCCAAGGAGGAGGCAACACACGATACAAAGGTCAGAGAGAAGTGAAGCTGCTTCAACTCAACTGAAGAACTAAGGTTGTGTTTTTGAGTTACCAGAGATTACACACAGAACTGAGAACAGCCATAGAGGAGAAATGCAACATATTTCATTAAAGAAAAACTAGAGATTCATAAGGTGTAATTTTAAGAATCCATTGGAATTACCAAACTCCTTAACTATGAGGTTTATCACTAATGTTGTGCTTTTAAACTAAAATTGCTTGAACAATAGATTATTTGCACTGCGCATGCTGAGATGCACTCCTTAGTCATCCTGAGGTAACCCATATATGGGTTACCTCCACGCTACTCAGATTTTCAGGATAATTTTTGCTCATGCAAAATTCCTTATCTTTCATCCCAGTTTTGCCTGTATAAGGCACATGGTCCACAAATAAGATAAGTGATTAGATGTGAGTTGAGTTTTGTGGTTAAGTACAAAAATTGGCTGTCTTGCTGCACTATGGCAATGACACAGGCCTGGGCAGACAGCCATCACATTAGTATTCCAGGTACTGGATAGCATCTACCATGCTGTAGTTGTATGAACATGTTGTAAGTGTAGATGTGTGCTTAGATATACAGTAGCAGTGCATAAGTGTAAGAAATATAGTTCACAAGAAAATGGAAGAGGAATGTTTTATTGACACAGTAATGGGGCTGCTCAGAGGACTTAAAAAATAAAGCCAAAAAGACTTTAATGGAAATAATGGGAAGGCAGTTTATCAGGACCATAGAAATGACAGACAAGAAAGCATTGGGGTACATGATTGGTGGTGGTACACATAGTACTGGCAGCATGGCAACTTACAGATCAGCACTTTAAATTGGAAAACTAGCATTTTGGTATTTGTTAAGTGAGAGTATGGCACATGAAGATAGAGGTACAAATAGTACAGTCTACAAGGAATTCTGGTTGAGGGAAAACAGACAGTACATGAGAGGTAAAAATACTATGCAAAACAGAACCTGTAGTCCATGAAATTTCTAGGCCTTTTTCAACACCTTGAGCCTGATTGAGGTCTTTACCAAGGAGTGAAGTGCAGCAGCATGACCAAATAATAAGGCTTTGTATGCTACACTGAATTACCTAGCACCAATTCATTGTTACCAAATAACCTCATCTTGATGTACACAATGGTTTACAGCACAGCATTAGTTGCTGAAGGTCTTAGGTAGAAGACTAGTGCACAACTAAACATCCATTTATCAATCAATCAAATTATTTTATTTTGTTCGCTTTAATAGACATTACAAAATACAGAACACACAGTCATTAAAAATTAGGGGGAAAATGAAAAAGGATAATGCATATAAGACTATACAAATAGATAATCACATACATTTAAAAAGTAAACACCCAGTATGTAACATTTAAAATAATTGCACATCATATGACTTCCAGTTCCGGTTGCCTAGGAGATGGAAGCCTAAGCTGAGAGCTCCTAACGAAACTCATATTAATTCATCAGAATCTAGCTTATAATTGCTGGCACCCCTCTGTAAAACTGGCTGAATAACTACTTCAACATGCCTTCAAAACTTAAACATAAAGAGAGAGAGCACATAATTTGCATCCAAAGCTGAAATTCCCTCCTCAGTGATCACTTCCACAGGCCACATTACGGGCCGAGATAGCAGACCTGATTAACTAGACTCCTGCAGCCTCTCACAGCACAGAAGAATAGTTTACAATCACCACTAAAACCCTTTGCAGTACCTTGAAGCAAATGAGTGAAACACTTACCAGGTTAGAACAGAGAGCCAAGGAAGTCAGACAATGCATCATGGATCTATCCAAACACACAGATCAGCTCGAGGAGTCCATGACGGAATATACCAATGTCTCAGATATCCACAACAATGCCTTCAAATATCTCCACCACAGAGAAATTGCCATCCAGCAACAACTAGAGGATTTGGAAAATCACAATCAGCAAAATAATCTGTGATTACACAGGCTTCCTGAAGGTACTGAATTGGGAACTATGATACAATATATGGAAGGCTTTTTGAAGGAGATCCTAAATTTGGATGGGAACAGGGATCTCGGCATTGTTTGCGCCCATAGATCTTTAGTAGCCAAACTGAAGGATCCTAAAGCCTGACCCAATCCATAAACATGGCATTCGTTGACTATAGGATCAAAGAAGAGGTTGTTAGATCTGCCTGGTCAAAATAACGGGTCCTCTTTGGCGATGTTCGCCTATTGTTTGATCAAGACTACGCCCCTCAAACTCAAGCTTGCCGACAAAAAGCATACAGCATCATGAAAATTATTAGGCAGGTTGGGTACACTGCTCAACTTAAATACCCAGCAAGAATAAAAGTTAATACTCCAGATGGTTGTCAAAGATTTCAAGAGTTAGCTGAAGCAAGCAGTTGGGATAAAGAGCAGGAGATAGCGGTTCCTGAAGAGGGTGCTGAACTTCCACATAAAGCCTATCTGAAGAAACCCTGGAAAGTGCAGGGAATGAAAAATGTGAAGACCTTGAGAGCAAGGGACTCCAAATCAGTGTGGGACAGTGTATATGAAAAACCAGACCCCCGGACGCCAACCCCTACGAGGCTCTGCACCCTGATCTGAATTCAGAAGAAGCGGCATCTTCTAATGGCTGAGAACGCTGAGTAACAGAAGCTTGTTCAGTTTTTATGTTATTTCTCTCCTCACCACATCACAGAAGAGCTGTATCCCATGTAAAGGGACAACGGGCCAAGTCTGAAATATTCTTCTTGGGTCCGGTCTCTGGGGGGAGGGGAAGGGAGAAGAAGTTTGGGCTAAGCTCATAATAGAGCTTATTTTATGATTTACAGACTTACTCATTGTTTCTTTAAGTTGCCCTGACATTGCTACGGACTGGATTCTGTACCAATTCGACACTGAAATCTTCATAACTATCTATCTTCACTATTGGTTTACTTGAAGTGGGGCATATCAGTCAAATGTGGGTTTCCCTTTTCCTCTTTTTTGTTCTTTATGGGGTGCATGGAGACAGAGAGGAAAGCGAGTTGGAAGGGGAAGGAATTAAATTTAAAAAATTAATTTTTGCTGAACAGACTGGGTTCCGATGGGTTGATCAGATGGTGAGTGGGGTCAGGCGGGCTCCTCTTAGTCCTCAGAGGGGGGGTTTCCCAGAGGGGAGGTGGCGTTGGGGCACCAATTAAAGCCTGGTACCATCCATCATGGTTGCAGGGGGGTGCCACTGTGGGGCCCGAGGGTATTGAGACCTGGCCTATACCTGCAGCCCTTAGTATAGCTTCTCTTGTGGACACACATATAAGGTTCTGACCGAAGGGTAAGGTGGCTCCAGGGGATAACTGCTGTCCACTGAGATAAGAACCTGCAAGGTTTCAGGGGCTGACTCTTTATAACAGGCTCAAATGATTGACACACAACTATGTCTTAGGAGGGATTGCTGATGGGGTGCTGTAGAGCACCATGAGACATCCCTCGGCAACCTAGAATTATTCTATCACAAACTGATAAAGCCTGAGTGAGCAGGAGAGCGGTGTCCCATGGGAGGTCAGCCAGCTTCTGGTCAGGAAATCTAGATTAGATTAAATTTGGAGACTGAGTGTGTTCATGGAGGGGATGGCTGAGGGACGGGGGGGATTACAGGCCATCTCTTGGGTGACCGACGGTGGTTTGCCCTTGGTGGTGGGGATGGGTTTCCACTCAGTCTGACAAAAGACTTCCATTTATTTATTAACTGATCATATGGGGAAGTATTTTGGTTGCTTGGGGCCACCCTGCTCTGGTGGGGGGGGCAGTCCTCCTTGGGGGGGCAGTGCTACTGGTCCTGTTCCCCCATTCACCAAAATGATAACCTTGTGTTTTAACCAAACCACCAAGTCAGTTCTATGTGGTGAATTGACTACCATTCTCTTAGGCAATCAGATTCAGCCCAGCTGGGACATACCATGACTTTTATTGTGGCACAGACCTGGCAGGGAGACTAGAAATTTAGTCTCCTACCTCACCTCGTAGAAGTGTCCATAAGTGCGGACTAGCGTATAAATACACCTTGAAGTTACAAATGTTTTTTCTGTTGCTTGAGTGGCAATTTGTAAATAGTTGTGTTCAGTTTACAATATTTGAAGTATTTGACCAACTAGTTGGGTTAATTTCACAGACACGCAGATATTCTAAGAAGATTTGGTTTAGATTTAATAGGTTATTATGGCTGATTTAAAAATAATCTCATGGAATGTCAGGGATATAAATAGTCTGATTAAAAGGGCAAGAATTATCCAAGAACTACAACGGCAACATGCCACTAAAGCATTTTTGCAAGAGACCCACTTGAGTGTCGCAGAGCATGGAACGTTGCGCAGTGGCTGTGTGGGGGAAGTATATGCAGCTGAATACTCGCAGCAGATCAATCGAAGGAGAACCGCTATTTTGGTCAGAAGAGAAGCCCCCTCAAGATTTATCAAACAGACCTAGATTCTGAGGGTAGATATGTGAGATTAATGGGAGAATACAAAGGCCAGAAATGTTTTGGGTTTTTTTAACCTTTATGCTCCAAATGAGGAACAAGACGGGATACCTTTTTTAACTAAAACACTCAGGGACTCTATCCTTGATCCCAATAGTTTAATTTTCATAGGGGGTGATTTTAATTCGGTATTAGATCTTGGCTTGGTTAGGGTGGTCTCCAAATCCACAGGCCCAGCCAAAACCAGCAGAACACTCACTAGATTATGTACAGAACCATCATTAGTGGACACCTGGAGATTTATTTGTCCTAAAGAGAGAGATTATATGTTTTATTCCCCTAAATATAAGATGTATTCCAGAATGGATTATTTTTTTATATCATTCAACACCCTACAATACCTGACAGATTTGAACATAGGGAACGTATCTCTGTCAGACCATGCCTCTGTGTCCTTGGAGATGACATTGACTCCTAAATCACCAGAGTCCGTGTGGCACCTTAATGCTAGTCTGTTAAATCATGAAGAGTTTAAACAATTAGTACAAGATTCTATTAAACAATTCTTAGAACTTATCCCAGAAGAAGACACAGGGGCAGGGGTCAGATGGGGTGCCCTTAAATGTTATTTGAAGGGAATTATAATACAATACACATCCAGACACAAGAAGGTGAATATTAAAGAACATCTTGACTTAGAAAGGAAGATCACCCAACCAGAGGCATCCCACAAGATGTCCTTGAACCAACATATCAAAACAGAGTTAGATAGGGCTAAAGCCAAATTCAATAAAATTCTGGATTTATAGGTTGAGGGCCAACTCTGTTACGCAAAACAAAAATATTATGAACAGGGCAATAGGGCTGGGAAACTATTAGCCTGGCAGATTCGCAAAGGAAGAGCCTCCTGGACAGTACCCAAGCTCAGATCAGAGGGTGATGGTACAACAATTTTCTCCCCCACTCTCATCACTGCTCAATTTCAAAAATATTATACTTCTCTGTATCAGGCAGAGAGGGGCCCGAGTCATGGGGAAAGAATTATAGCTTACTTAAATTACCTTCAGCTTCCTACACTAACAGAAGAGCAGAAAATGGGACTAGAAGCCCATATCTCTCCTACAGAAATAAAACTGAAAATTAAACACCTAAAAAATTGTAAAGCCCCAGGGATGGACGGATATGTGGCAGAATTTTATAAGGAATTTCAGGGTTTTGCAGGTAGTGTCAGATACATATGATGAAGTGCTGGGAGGGGAAGGAGCTGTCCCTAGGTCCTGGAATCAAGCCCAAATCTCTGTTATCCTTAAACCTGGTAAAGATCCAGAAGATTACAGTTCCTACCGGCCCATCTCCTTGCTCCCAGTTGACTTAAAAATCTTTACAGGGATTATAGCTGACTGGCTACAGTTGGTAGCCCGATCTTTGGTCCATAAAGACTAGACTAGTTTTATATCAGGCTGCTAGTTACAGGATAACATTAGGCACCTGTTGAATGTAATCTCGGCTCCAAAGAACAATAAAAATTAATAACTCGCTATAAGTATGGATGCCAAAAAAGCCTTTGACAGGGTCGATTGGGTGGTTTTGGAGGAGACCCTGAAAATATTTGGGCTAGGGGATAGATTCCTATATGTCATCAAAGCGTTATATAATGCCCATGAAGCCAGAATAAAGGTAAATGGCCTTTTCTCAGAGAGGATCTCCCTTGGCGGGGAACAAGGCAGGGTTGACCCCTCTCCTCTTCTTTTCACTTTATCCCTTGAACCACTCGTGATAGTTATCAGAACAAACCCCCAGATTCAGGGAGTGGAAGTGGAGGGGCGTACCCAAAAAATTGCCTTATACGCAGACGACTCCCTTTTTTTAATTTCCCAACCTGATATATCTGTCTCAGAGCTTCTCAAGACCCTGAAGATCTATGGTGCTCTTGCTAGTTATGAAATTAACCCTACAAAATCAGAAACCCTGGTCCTGAGTGGATGTCCAACAAGTGCATATAAAAGGACCTTTCCTTTTGCATGGGCTAAGAAGAATGGGACCAGATATCTTGGCATCAATGTTTCTATAAACCTGTCCCACCTTTACAAAAATAACTATTTAAAACGTTTTCAAAATCTCCCGGCTGACTTGGCCAGATGGCAATTGCTACCCCTAACACTATATGGAAGATCACAAGTGCTAAAAGACATAGACATAGACTTTGATGGCACATAAGGACAGCTTGGCCAACCTAGTCTGCCCATTTCCCTACCTAGAGGATAAGCTGCAGATCCTATTTAACCAACAGCCTATTTCTTCCTACTCCCCACAAAAATTGCTTTATGTCTGTCCCATGCATTCTTGAATTCTCCCACAGTTTTAGACCCCACAACCTTCTCAGGAAGGCTGTTCCATGCGTCCACCACCCTCTCTATGAAAAAAATATTTCCTCACATTGCCCCTGAGCCGTCCACCCTCTATCTTCAAATTGTGTCCCCTTGTTCTTGCACATCTCTTTTTCTGAAAGATGCTACCCTCTTGGACTTTGTTGATTCCACTGATGTACTTAAACATTTCTATCATGTCCCCCCTCTCCCTCCTTTCCTCAAGGGTATACATATTAAGCTCCTTTAGCCTCTCCTGATATGGCTTCTCTTGTAGACCCTGCACCATTTTAGTTGCCCTCATCTGAACTGCCTCCATTCTGTCTATGTCCTTGCAGAGATGGGGTCTCCAGAACTGGATGTAGTACTCCAGATGGGGTCTCACCAACTGTCTGTACAGGGGGATAACAACTTCTTGTTTTCTGCTGGTGATGCCTCTCCCTATACATCCCAAAATCCTCCCAGCCCTCTCTACTGCCTTCTTACATTGCTTGCCAACCTTAAGGTCATCTGATATGATTACCCCCAGGTCCCTTTCTATTTTTGTTGTTGTTACTACCCCCCATTGTGTAATCTTCCCCTGGGTTTTTGTTTCCCAGGGCATTACTTTGCACTTCTTTGCATTGAATCCAAGATGCCATACTTCTGACCATTCTTCCAACCTTGCCAAGTCCCTTCTCATCCTTTCCATGCCTCCTTGTGTATCAACCCTGTTGCAGATCTTTGTGTCATCTGCAAAGAGGCATACTTTTCCTTCCAGTCCTTCTGCTATGTCACTTATAAAGACATTAAAAAGGACTTGACCCAGTACTGAACCCCGCGGTACCCTACTAGTAACCCCTCTTTCTTCAGAGTGGACTCCACTTACTATTACCTTCTGTGTCCTGTTGTTCAGCCAATGTTTTACCCAGGCTATCACCCTGGGACCCACTCCAAGGCTGGTTAATTTGACTACTAATCTTTTGTGTGGGACTGTGTCAAATGCCTTGCTAAAGTCTAGGTAGACCATGTCCACAGCCCCTCCCTGGTCTACTACTTCGGTCACCCAGTCAAAGAAATCAATTAGATTCATCTGACATGACCTACCCGCTGTGAACCCATGCTGCCTTGGGTCCTGCACTCCACTGGCCACTAGGTATTCAACAATTCCTTCCTTCAGAAGTGATTCCATCACTTTCCCTACCACAGAGGTCAAACTGACAGGTCTGTAGTTTCCTGCCTCTGCCTTGCTCCCACTTTTGTGAAGGGGAATCACATTAGTCTTCTTCCAGTCCTCAGGTACCACATCATCCTCCCATGATTTGTTATAAAGGGTAGTCAGTGGTGTCACTAGTTCTCTGCTTAATTATTTTAGAATTCTGGGATGAATTCCATCTGGCCTCATTGCTTTGTCCACCTTCAGTTTAGGAGTTCTTTCAGAACCCTTTCTTCTGTGAAAGGACTGGGATCGACCCCCCTCTCCAGAGTGCTTCTGTTAATTGGATTAGGCACCTCCCCCACTTCCTCTTTTGTGAATACTGAACAGAAGTATTCATTCAGTATCCCTACTTTTTCACTGTCACTCTCTGCCCACCCACCAACCATTCTATTCAGCCTCACTATACCTTCCTTTGCCTTTCTACACTCCCTGATATACCTATAAAAAGTTTTATCCCCTTCTTAACTGAGTTGGCTATCTTTTCCTCAGTTTGTGCCTTTGGTATTCTGACTACCCTCCCTGCTTCCTTCTGCCTTGACTGGAACAGTTCTCTGTCCTGCTCCTTCTGTGTTTCCTTATACTTTCTAAATGCTATCTTTTTCTCCCTAACCTTCACCGCCACTTCTTTTGAGAACCATAGTGGCTTTTTCTTTCATTTTGATTTGTTTATTTATTTCACACAAAGGCTTGTTGTCTCTGTGATGGCAGTTTTGATATTTCCCCATTGTTGCTCCACCCCTCCTTCTAGCCTGTTTGCTAGTACTTTTCTAAGGCACTCTTCCATCTTGCAAAAGTCAGCCCTCCTGAAGTCCAGAACCCTCACTTTTGTATCGCTTGACTCTGTAGCTGAGTTTATCATAAACCACACTGTTTGGTGGTCACTTGTTCCCAAATGGCTACCCACTTCTAGATCTGAGATCCTCTCACTATCCCCATTTGAGAGTATGAGGTCTAAGGTTGCTCCCTCATGAGTAGGTTCCAAAACTAGCTGTCAGAGGCCTGCCACCTGAAGGGAATCAAGAATGGCCCTGCTTTTGGATGTAGCTGCAGCAAAGGTGCTCCAGTTAACATCTGACATATTAAGGTCCCCCATCAACAGTATCTCCCCTTTCTCTGCCATCCTAAGTATGCCTTCTATCATATCCTTGTCCATTCCCTCCCCCTTACATGGGGGTCTGTATACAACCCCTGTGCAGATTGTGGTGCCATTTCCAGTCTCTAGGATGACCCACAGTGCCTCCTCTCCTCCCTGTTTACTCTTTTGTTCAGTTGCTTTTATCCCTTGCCTTACATAGAGAGCTACTCCCCCCTTCTGCCCTCCCTGTCTCTTCTGTAGGTTGTATACCCTGGTATGTTAACATCCCAGTCATGGTTCTCTGTGTACCATGTTTCTGTGACTGCTACGATATCCAGGCATCCCTCTTCCATCAAGGCCATCAGTTCAGGGAGCTTGTTGCCCAGACTACAGGCATTGGTACTCATTACCCTCCATTTCTTGATGGCCTTACCACTTTTTGCCCCATCCCTATCCTTCTTGCATTTGTCACTTTCTCCATTTACCCCTGTGCTTCTCCCTATTGACATCTCTATGTTGGTGTCTACCTCACTTAGTACCCTGATTTTTGGGCTGGGGATAGGATTTCTCTGCTCCTTTCCAGTGCCTCCCCCTTGGCTAGTTTAAATGCTTACCAAGGAAGTATTTAAACCTATTAAAATTAATGTTTTACCAAGGCTTCTTTTTCTTTTCCAGACCCTCCCCTTGCAACCACCTAGGGATTTTTGGATGGTTTTGCAGAGGATGACCTAGAGATTCCTCTAGAATAACAAGCACCCTAGATTAGCCAAGACTATCCTCCAAACACCTCGAGACAGGAGTGGCATAGCCCGCCCCCACTTTTATTTTTATTTCTTGGCAGCCCATGCAGCACAGTTGTGCACATGGGTCAAATGCAGGGATGATTCAGGGTGGTACCCTCTAGAAGAAGCCTTCCTGAGAGATTGGGCACTTTGGTCTCTACCCACCAATAACATGCCAGTAACCATATCAAAATTGGTAATGAACCCTTGGGTCAGTCACTCCTTATTGGTCCTCAAAAAACATAGAAAGCTCACGCACACTCCGGAGGGCCCGGGTACCTTATCTTTGCTAAGATTTGAGCCGTCTTTTATCCCACCAAGGTCAGATTCAGGCTACCGTTACTGGGCCATACAGTGCCTCACAACATTTGCACAATGTATAAGCAATGGTAACTGCCTGTCGTTTACATAACTGAAAGAAAAATTCCAGTTATGCTGGGAGGACCATTTCAGATATCTTCAAATTCATCACTACATTCTTTCTACTAGCAGACTACAAATGATAAATAGGGACAAAACACAACTAGAAGAATATTTTTAATTTTTTATCACTATCAAACATGGTTTCTCCCCTTTCTCCCAACTTTATAAAATATTGGTTAATACCAACAAAACAGGTTTGGACCAAGTGAAACAAAGATGGAAGGAAGAATTGTCTATTTCAATATCTCCTTCTCTCTGAGAAAAAAGATTGAGTAGAGATTGGCAGGTATCCAGTTCTCCAACCTGGTGAGAGTTTCATTGGAAGATACTCCTTAGATACTTTCTTACTCCTACTACAGTGAAGCATTTTGGACCTCATCAGTCGGATATATGTTGGAGGGGCTGTCGAACCATAGGATCTCAGACACACATATTTTGGCAGTGTCCAGTCTTACTCCCATTCTGGTTAGAAGTACATATTGATATACAAAATATAACTGGTCTACAAGTCCCATTTATAGGATCAGAAATGATCTTGGGTCTTGTGACCTTGCTTTCCAGATCCAGACAGTTCATTAAATTGGTGCACATGATGAGGGTGGTGGCACTGAAGTACATCACAGCAAAGTGGTTGTCCACACTCCCTCCTACAATAGAGGAACGGAGGTCCAGAATGATTCAATTAGAATCTATGGAGCAAATCTCCCACTCTTTGAGGATACAGAATGAGAGTTTCACCAATACATGGTACCTTGGCAACAGTACCTTCAATGGAAATTTGGTACCCCTTAAGGAGATCCATGAGTAATAAATTTAGTTAGATGAGTCAATAGTAGTATTGAAGATATCTGCCATGCCTGTGTTTATTTTATTTATTTGAAGTCGGATACACTTATTACCAAAGTTACTCTTTTTTGCCTTTTACCAGTAGCTGGCTGTAGGAACAACTGTTAGATAACAAAATAGCAAAATAATTTCATTTCTAGAAGACTGAACCCTCAGCTACCATAGGTTGTTATAGTATAACTTTTTATTGCTTAGTTATGTTAGCTAAGTAAATGAAAAGCTTGTAATTTTAATACTTTGAATGGATGTTAACATCACCTAATACACAATAAACTTGAAGTTATAAAAAAAATTGCACATCATATAATTCACATATTGCACTTTTTGTTGGTTATGCAGAAGTCAGAGAATGTGCAACAAACACAATGCTGAAATATTGTGTAATATCAGTACTTCACTTATTCATATCCCCTCTATGCACATCATGATTTCAAGTAAAGATCTCTTTCTTCAATTATTTTGAGAAGGGAGGAAACAGGGAACAATACTTTTGTGTCCTGAGATTTCAACAAATAAGACAGCATTTGCTGGGGTTGATAATGTAGATGTTCCAATATGCTACCCAATAGATGGCACCTGTGTTTTTCATAAAGTGGGCACAATATAATCAGATGGAGCAAATTATCTTGCCCTAATTTACATCCACATAGCAAGTTATTACTCTCCCTTTTATTGTAATGCTCCTTTTTCCAGTTGCTGGAAAAACATTCAAATCTAAATCTTGTCACCATTTTCCTGTATATTGGATTTTGGAGCGGCAACAAATATTTCTCCATTTTATGGCACCTTTTATTTTGGCAAACCAAACACAGGTCTTAGATTGCCTGCATGCCTCTAAATCCTTTTTAATGTATCTATCTCTAACCAGATTTTTTACTATATATTTTATTTGGGCATAGGGGTATCTAAGACTATCAGTAATAGTCTGTAGAAGTCCATATGGCATAATTATATCTTCCATTACACTCATACTAGGAAAAGTTATATTTGAATGTTGATATATAATAGCTTCATCAAGACAGATTTGGGAAGTCTGTCTGTTTGCAACCCAAAAGCTTTAAACCAATAGTTTATTACTCTTTGTTTGATATAACATTCTACTGGCAATTGGCCAAGTTCTTCCTTTACTAATGCTGAGGGGGCACTGTTCAGGAGACCCAGCAGTTTCTTATAAAATTTATTTAGGCAAGAGTCTCAATTTATTCTTATTTGAGTTCCCCAAACTTCAACTCCATACAACAGTTGATTTCTGAGTTTTGCATTTGCTACCATTATTTTTTATTATTTTATTTAGTTGTTTAACCAGGAGTAGCACACTAAGCTGAAAGCTTTTTTTTTAATTTAAAGTTTATTGATACATTTTCCACAATGAAAGGCAGTTAAGTGACAGTGACAAAGACAATCCTATACAATGTGAAGGAATAACTGCCTAACCCACCCTACCCTCCCTTACTGTAGTAACCCAACCTAGTGCCAGTCAATGCCAAGCTCCCTACTTAAAGTCTTACAAGACCATGGAGCCTAAGATAGATTTAGACTTTAACTAGAGAGATTAATGAGTGAAGGAGATCCCAGATTTTAGTATATGCTGCCAATCTATTATGGAGACTAGCAATCACTTTTTCTGTGTGCAGATTGGACACAATTTATTTTACCCATTCCTGAACAGAAGGGGAGGACCTGTCTTTCCAGTGACGAAGAATAAGCTTCTTAGCCGATAAGACAATCATAGAGATGTGAAACTTTCGTACCTTAACTCTGATAGATGACAGGTCCCCCAACAGGCAAATCTCGGGAGTGAAGTATTCATGAAGGCCCAGCAGGGGGTCAAGGAAAGTTTTGATTGAATCCCAAAAGGGGGAGATTTTAGGGCAGGACCAAAACGTGTGAAAAAGTGTACCCTCTTCCTGGAAAAAATTATTGCACATATTAGAACTCAGGTAGCCCCACTTATGTAATTTGACCGGGGTGAAATACAAGTTATGCAAAATATGATATTGCATGAGACGCAGTCTGTCTTGAGAAATAAATGTATGACATGAACTCCACAGAGAGTGCCAATCCAAATAAAGTTGAGGGAAAAAATTATTCCAGAGTCTTGAAGGCCCAAATGGACCCCCATACTTTTTGTGAAACAAAACCTGATATAATTTAGAGATTACACCTGAAGAACCAGAGAGTGGGGAAACCTCGGGTATCAGAGAAGAGATGATCTGGGAGGGAGGGGTATTACCAAAGGTAATTACAAGTAAATGCTTTAATTGTAAAGCTTTAAAATGGAAAGAAACCGGGATGAGAAATTTCTTAATAATATCTTCCACTGATAACCAATGCCCCTCTCCATCCATAAAAGAAAAAAGCTTTCCCTCTCCCAATTGGGGCAACCAAAGGCAGGAAATTTGGTTCTTATTAATAGTGAATGATGGAGAGTTTCAAATAGACTGGGCCAGGTCCTGGTGAGGGGAATATTGTAAAACAGAACACATCTGAAAATAAATCTTTAAAGAAATCATTATTATGGGACACTCTTCGGTCATGCGAACTTGGGAAAACTTAAGGAAAAATAATGCAAGAGGGTACAAATTCTTGGCCTTAATTGCATCCAGTTCTATTTTAAGCCAAACTGGTTGCTCTTCTTCTGGGCCATGAGCTACCCATCTCATACATTTCGCAAGGTGACTAGCCCAATGATATAGGGCCAGATGGGGAATTCGCAAACCCCCTTCCAGTCTCGGGGCTGCCAATTTATGATAAACCAAATGAGGATATCTGTCATCCCAGATAAATCTAGTGAATACACCACGCATCTTTTTAAACCAGAGTAAAGGAATGAAGGTGTTAAGGAGAGATAATGGATAGAAGATTCTAGGAAATATGTTCATCTTAATTATGTTGATCCGGCCCCATAATGAAATAGGAAGTTTAGACCACCTCTCAAGGTCATGGGTAATCACCTGCAATAGGGAATCCAGATTTTCTTTAAACCATGTTAGAGGGTTATGAGAAAGTTTAATACCCATTTACTTAAATGACCTAGAAGTCCAGCATAAACTGAAAGGGCTAATGTCATTTTTGAAAACTTTGTGGTTTAATGGGAAAAATAGGGATTTACTAACATTCAGTTTGTAATTGGATAGGTCACTAAATCTTGCTATTTCCCTTAGCAAAGCCGGAACTGAAGATACAGGATGAGACAAGTGTATTAACAGGTCATCCGCATATGCAGTGACTTTAATTTCATGTCGCCCAACTCTCACACCTTGTATAGAAACATTGTTGAGAATATTTTGAATTAGAGGTTCCAGATATAAATTAAATAACAAAGGAGATAGGGGGCACCCCTGCCTAGTACCTGAATGAAGCGAAAAGGGCTTAGAAAATGCCCCATTCGCAGAGATTCTTGCAGTGGGATTTTTATAAAGTGTAGCAATCCAGGAAATAAACAGAGAGGGGAAATGAAAAGCCTCCAGAGCTCGGAACAAAAAGTTCCAGTTCACTCGATCAAATGCCTTCTCGGCATCCAGGGAGACCAAGCCTGCAGGGAACTCAGCATCCCTGGTAGCCGAGAAGACATGTGACAGAGTACATAAATGATCAGAGGATGAACGCCCTTTCATAAATCCTACCTGGTTTATACCTATTAACAATAACTTAAATGCCCACATGAACAACAATGAGAACAGACAGACGGGACCTCAGTTTAATGTCTCATCTGAAAGATGGCACCTCAGGAGTACAGCATCCCACTCATGCTTCTCTACAATGTCCATACTGGGTTTTATCCCAAGTTCCTGGTGTGAGGCTATAACCAAAAACCTTTCAATATTCCATCTCAGAGGCAAGAGTGCTGCCTGCTGTACCACTGAAATGGATGACTATGAACAGTAAGCAACCATACACAACAAGGCTGTGACTGAATTGAGAGGAATCAATTGTAACCAGGAACCTTGAGAGCAAACCTCTTGAGAGGTTTCTTGGCTGCCATGGACACCTCAAGAATCCAACTCAGGCTTGTCTGCGTTTGGTTGCCATACACAGTATTTTATAATGCATGGGTAACCACAGATTAAAACTACTGATTATTTTTTCTTTGAAAGTGTCATTTCTGGAGACAAACAGTCTGGCAAAACATGCAGTGCTGAGCAATTGACCACCCCCTATTCTCCGGTCAGTCAGTAGAAAGTCAAAACTGTCTCACTTTGTATTCTGGAGGCTAAACTGTTCAGTAACAGAGATTTGCTTAGATTACTATGAAGAAAAATAGAAGAGCTGGAGATTTGTTTGTTCTGCTTGTGCACATCTTTCTGCATGTTACTATAGCTGGTGGTTGTGGGATGAAAGTGCTTATAGGTTTAAAATTCAAGTTTAAAAAAAAAACACCTGGTTTAGTCACTGATACAGCAAAAGGAAAGCAGCAGTGCAGCAGCATTCCATGTTGCTGTACTGCAGTAGTTACATCCCTACTGTAACAAAACAACATTTTCACATCACTACTGCATCACAGCAATCCTATTCTAAGGGTGGATCTCCATCTAGAAAAATGGTACACTATGCACTATATTTTTTTCCCTTCTCCTCTTCTTTCTGATTACCCTTACACAGAGATCTATTACGTTTGTTATCCTATCTTTTTTTTTATCAGTACCCATTTCCACCCCTCTGTCTCTCTTGTCCCACTCAACTTTCTAACACAGCAGCTCCATCATTTTTTTTCAAAATCAGGCAAGACAGTAATCTGGGACTGATTTTTCTCTGCCTGCTGTTTGATGCTGAACCAAATTGTTTCACTATTACTGGTTCCCCATTGGTTCAGCATCTTCAGCTCCTCCTCACTGTCCCAGATCTTGTTCTGGGGCTGGATAATTCTACAGAAAATGATAGCCAGCCACCGCTAATGGTAGCCGTACCAGGCCTCAATGCAGTGTTTATTTCTTGATGCCATGGTGTGAATAAAAGGGAGTACGGTTGGCACTAGATTACAGGAGATTGGGAAGGGCAGGGAAACATAATCATTTCATAATTTAAAAGTATGATTATGACAAGTTTTAACATGTCAGGAAGGTGGGAAAAGGTTGCCACTTTTTTATTTTGTTTATATTGGGGTTTGGGATGATGTTCTTGATCACAAAAATCAATGTTAGTGCCTCAGTAGTAGTATGTAATCTTCTGGGTCTGAAAGATCAGAAGTCATGGGTTCTAAACCCATACCAGCTACACGGGGCAATGCCCATATCTGATGTTGCACTCATATCCCATCAAGTTGCCAAATGATTTAGGTAGCCACAGTTTTGGTACCACAACAAGGGTGACAGTGAAAGGGGTGATCTTGATTTTAGAACATCCCCTACTCCTGTCACCCTTTGCCCCCACACAGTTTCTACCATCTCTGGGGCATGCCCACCCCAGAGGAGGTTATAATTAGTTTTGGTATGTACGGGGGGCCAAGACCCCCACAAAAATCATATGTTTCCTGGAAGGGTGCTTTGGCGCTGTACCTCATGGGAGATGAAATGCCTGGCACTGTAATGCTAGGTGGCATTTTGCCTGCACCGTAATCAGCATCAGCAAAATGCTTGTTGCTGTAGCATGAGTGAATCCATTGCACCTTTCCCAGTCTGCTACGTTCAGTCTACCTTATTTGTGCTTAAGAAGAAAAGTAAAATAAATCAAAAATGTGACTATTGTGCCCCTACAATATTACACCACTGGTAAAGAGCACAACACTTGTCAAATAAATATTTTAACCTCCACCCCCACCACCACCATTTCACAGTCTACTAAATTTGCTTTGCTTACTCCTGTTGCAGGGCCTCCAGCTGCAAATGCAAGATTACTTTGTGCCTCTCTCCTCTGAAGCTTGATTTCTTTGCCCACATTGACGCGATTCATGCCAAAACTCACACTCAACTTGGTGCCCTGTATTGCAATGAGGACTGCCTGTCCCTCCAGGTCCACCAGGAGTTAGTAACTAAAATGGTCCTCTGGGATTTTGACTATGCAGATGTGGACTATGGCAATGCCTCTTCCTCTTTCCTTGCCAGACTGATACCCTCTGCAATGCCATCTATCTTTTCACTACCAACTCTCCCCTCTGTACCCACCTTTGCTCCCTCTAATCCAACCTCTTCGTCATCCACTACCTTCATGTCACCGGTCCCATGTTGCCTCCTTCATTGCTAAACACTGGTTTTGTTCACTTCGTTCCTACCTTTTCTCATTCCTCTCCCTGTCCTCTCCTTTTCTTATTCTCTCCTCCCCAGGGATTCCCATACCCTCTCCATTCTTCACCCTCACTCCTCTGCTGGGCAAGCTGCTTTATCCTACTGACTCCCTTCCCTCTGGAAACTTCTCCCCTCTTCCCTCTGCCTGTCCACTTTACACTCTGCCTTTAGATGTCTGCAGATGCTTCTTTCTGCTCCATCCTGTCCCCGTCACCCCCTCCTGACTTTTCTTCCTCTCTTAACTGACCCTCCCTCCTGTTTTGGAATCCCTTAAATAAAGGCTAGTTGTGATCTCACCTGTGGTCTGTACCCATATAGCATCATCACCCTCTCCAACAGGCACTGCACACTACATTGTATTCTTGCACAATTGTCCACATATCTTAGTGTTAATCCATGCTGTTGGTAATTTACTTGATAACCACATCTGTTGTTACTAGAGCTGGGTAAAAGTTACAAATTGCTTTAGCGGAACTTTTACAAAAGTTCACCAACTTTAAATTGCATCTGGGACCTCTCCTGTGCTCAGAAACTCACTAAACAGTTCTGATAATGGCTCTGCTAGTTCCACCCTGGCTCCTTTAGTACCCTGGGATGTATGCCATCAGGTCCCATTGCCTTGTCCACCCTGAGCTTAGCAAGCTCTTGTAGAACCCTTTCTTTTGTGAAGGGACTACTGCACACCTCTCTCCTCCCTGTGTCCATGGTGCTGAGCTGTAGGCCCTGCCCTACCTTCTCCTCAGAAAATACTGAGCAGAAGTATCTATTTAGGATGGATGCTTTTCCTTGGTCCTCCTCCACACACTTCCCCTTAAGCCCTTTCAGCTTACCAATACCTCCTCTGGACTTTCTCCTTTCACTAATGTATCTATAGAAAGTCTTGTCACCTTCTTTTACTGTTCGTGCTAGCATTTCCTCAGGTTGGGCCTTTTCCTGCCTTACTGCCTTCCCTTAGAGAAGTTTGGTATGCCTCCTTATCTTTATCCGGCTGCGTTCCCTTATATTTCCTGAAGTCCAGCCTTTTGTCTCTGAACTTTTCTGCTACCATTTTTGAGAACCAAAGTGATTTCCTCCTTTGTTTGCTTTTGTTTTTCTCTCTAACACAATGGGATGTTGCTTCAAGTATTGCATCCTTAATGCTTGCCCACTTTGCCTGTACTTTCTCACCTGTATTTCTACTTGCCAGGGCTAGCTTTACTTTGTTGGCCATCTTATCAAAGTCAGCTCCTCTGGGTGGTCACGTAATGCAGTGCACCGGGTAGTGGCTCTTAAGCTCAGCTCCATCCACCTGACTATAAAAGTTTATATTTTAATCACCTCTATCATTTCTACAGCAATGCAAACAGCTCTCCAGACTTCCTAATGGTGTAAGGACTTTACTGGGCTGCTAAAATGGAAGCAGAGATGCATCTGGGGCTTCCAAAGCACACTCCCCTGACAACATCTGAAAAATTGAGCAAGAAATCTAAAGCCCGGGCGTCTACAGGAGGGCGTGCTACTACTACTGCTGTCACTGATGTGAGCCTCCTGACCATCGACAGATTCCTGGCTGAATTTCAGCTGTTCTGGGATGAACTATGAGCCCTTACCTCAGAGCTTAAATCCATGGCTACAGCACTCGAGGATATATCTAGAAGGACTGGAGACAGTGAAGCATGTTTGGTCTCCCTTGAGAAAAGGGCTGACAAGATGGAGACAGAGACTGTAGCAACCTGGCAATGAATTGCACATCTGGAAATCAAGGTTGAGGATCTTGAAGGCCGGAGTCGATGCAGCAGTGTGGTTATAATAGTCCTGCCCAAAAGAGAGGAGAGGACTGATACTATTTTGTTCATGCAGAAATTACTCATGAAGCTCACTGGGCCCTTACCATTTGGGACCAATTACAAGCTCGAGAGAGCCCATCGCTCATTACAGCCTATGCCACAACCCGTGGTGGCCCCCCACCACTTTTTTTTCAGATTCTTGAATTTTCTTGAGTGCCAGCATTTCCTTGCTAAAATGAGGAAGGTGCAAGAAGTGAAATGGAACAATGCTAAACTGTGGTGACCCCAGATTTACCCACCACGGTTCGACAGCGCAGAGCCCAGTTTCATCTAATAGTCACAAAGATTATAGCGGTTGGGATTAAATTTCAGCTGATTTACCGAGCACGGCTGACAGTTTATATCTCCAGTGCTTGGGTCTCTTTTGATGAAGCTAATGCTGCTCTGCCTGTGCTCAGGAGAGCTCTTCCCAGTCTCTTTATCAATCATTGATTGATGCACGGTCACTCCTGTGTTGGGAGCTGCCTTGGCATTTGCCTCTTGTTACCTTGCATTGTTTGGATGGACATGTGGAGGTTGGTTAACAACTCCAATTGTTTGTGGTGGTTCTGATCACCCCACAATGCACTGATGTTTATTTATAGACAAAAGGATTCTATTCCATGGCATACAGTGTTCCTGAACTCTGGCTATACACCTTAGCAGCAGAAGTTCTCTCAGAGCTGGTGTAGCTCCCATCCACAAGCTGACTGCATATTCAGGACTGGTTATGTGGACTATCTTTGTTTGTGTCTCCCTATATTTTGTGTGATGTTGCACGGATTACTAAATCGGAGCTCATACCCCCCTCCCATTTGTACCTTTTGGTTTCATAGCAAGTAATAATAATAATAATAATAATATTATTATAATAATAATAATATTATTTTAATTTATATTGCACCTTTCAAATGTCAAGGCACATTCCAATAAAATACATAAGATAAAAATACAGGAGTACAAAAACAGGAATACAAAAGGCAATATTGAAAAAACACACAAAGGCAAATCAATGAACAGTAAAACCATATGCCTTTTCCAACAGAAGGGATTTCAGAGCCTGTTTAAAACTCCCCACAGTCGTACACTCCCTAGCCCGACAGGGTAGATAATTCCAAAGGGAAGGGGCCACAAACATAAAAGCCTGGGCCCCAGCAGATTTTAACATCACCCTTGGAATCTCTAGCAAACCCTCGCTTGGCAGAGCGGCGCGATCTCACAGGCCAATAAGGGATCAGGAGTTCTTTCAAGTAATCAGGGCCCAGATCGTGTAGGGCTTTAAAAGTCAGTAATTCGACTTTGAAGGTGATCCGCCACTGAACTGGCAGCCAGTGCAGATCCCACAGCACTGGTGTAATATGGGAAGATCTAGGGGTACCCATCAACACCCAGGCTGTGGAATTCTGCACCAGCTGCAAGCGGCAGATATTAAACCCCGGAAGCCCAAGATAAAGCGAGTTGCAGTAGTCCTGGCGCAAGGTCACAAACGCATGGATCAAAGCTGGCAGATCACCATACGGAACAAGGTGCTTGATCCTGGTGATGTTTCTTAGATGGTAAAAAGATGACTTTACCACCGCTGATACCTGGCACCAAAGAGAAGTAACTAATAGATGCTGCATATTATGTTCAACCTCCAGGTGGTGCAAGTACATACCTGTTTTTTCTGGGCAGATAGTTGTTTAATTCCACAATAGAAGGCTGTTTGTTATGTTATTATACCCTGCTATTAATTTTGTTGTGCTCCAGCTGCCTATATTCTGTCACATATACGAGCTGAAGTATTCCATAGCTAGCAATGTTTACCTTTTGCAATATAATAGTTCGGTAGACTTATTATACATTAGATAGATGCTTTAGTGGGAGTTGTGTTTGGTGGGTGGAGGAATGGTTTGTGAATGGGGAAACTGTTCATCATGGGCTGTAGTGAGGTTTTGTGAGCAGTATGGGGGGACTGGGAATATATCCTGCAGACCGTTTATTTTCATGGTTACTTATGTGGGTGGGGCTGGCTGTGTCTATCACTGTGATTTTGGACTTTTGGTTCTTTGCAGGTTTTTTGGGTAGTTCCTTTTTCATAGGGAGGATGGGACTCGGAGATGGGATGTGGTTGGGTACTGGGTGTTGTAGGTTGCTGTCGGAGTGTCATTTTTGTTTTGTTTTTCTGCTCAAGTTTGTGTTACAATGTAGGGATAATGGCTGATTTTTTTTAAGTTTGCATCATGGAACATCAGAGGGGCAAGAGCACAACTTAAAAGGTACCAAGTGCTTAAATATCTTTCACAGTTGCAGTGTAGATTAATCTTTTTGCAAGAAACCCATCTGAAGTTGGATGAGGGGAACTGATTTCATAGATAGTCAATAGGCCAGGTTTTTGCTGTAGGCTATAATACTTCGAGTAGAGGTGTGGCCGTCTTGCTGTCCAGGAATGTAAATGTTCAATGTTCACAAAGTATTTCTGATTCACAGGGAAGATTCATTTTAGTGAAAGGTCATATTGATCAGACAGAAGTTATATTAGGTAGTGTATATGGATCCAGTAGTGGTGACCCTACATTTTTTTGTGGAACTCACAGACCATCTGTCCTCCCTATTATCAGCTCCTACAGTTCTTGGAGGTGACTGGAACACTATTATCACCCAAGACATGGATCAGTCTGGCAGACCACTAGCCCCACTGTCACCTTCCCAACATGCTATAAGAGATATGACAGATTCCCTAGGATTATGTGACCCATGGAGGATTCTCCACCCCCATACCCATGAATTGTTTTACTATTCTGCTGTCCATCACTACTACTCTCACTTAGACTTTGTTCTTATTAGTCACTTTGAGATGAGAGGGGTCCTTTACAGTAGGATAGCCCCTCGGGTCTTGTCAGATCATGCCTTAGTATGGGTGACACTATCCTTATCACCTGCCATTCAGAAGAACACCTCCTGGAAGTTAACTAATCAGTTTTTGAAGGACCCATACATTATTTCCAGGCTTAAGGATCAAATCCAGCTCTATACGGAAACTAATCTTGTTTCAGTTGCTAGGGGTGACCAGGAATGGTGTGCTTTTAAGTGCATCCTTCGATGGGAACCTATACGCCTAGCCTCCAAATGCAAGAAAATTTCGGAACAAGAAGCAAAAGATCTTTTGCACCAAATTACAGAGTTAGAAAAAAAATCTCTCCTGCTTCTCCTGCAGACACCCTAAAGGACCTTATGTGTCTTAGGGATAAATATACTGACTTACTGAGGGAAAAAGCTGAATATGCAATCCTCAAAACCCATTCGACATATGTTGAGCAGGGTGAGAAAGCTGGGCATCTTCTGGCAGTACACCTGAAGAAATGCAAGGCCTGTAGAATAATTTCAGCTATTCTCTCAGCTGATAGTCTAGTCAAGACATTACCAAGGGATATAATGAACGAGTTGGAAACTTCCTATAAGGGCCTTTATGGCAGCATAAATCCTCAACATTCTGTGGAGGAAATTGCTGCCTACTTTGACACAATTTCCTTACCCCAGCTATCTGCATCTCAACAATCCCTTTTATCTCAGCCTATTTCAACCTCAGAAATTCTCTCAGCAATTAATAGTCTCACTTTGGACAAGGCTCCAGGTCCTGATGGTTTTTCCTCTTTTTATAAATTGTTCTTTAAAGAATTATCCCCTTTACTTCTCCACTTTTTTCAGCACATATACAGTGCTGACACCCTGGACTCAACCATTCTGGAAGCCCTGATAGATATTCTGCTGAAACCAGGTAAACCCTCCAATCATATCACCACCTACAGGCCTATATCACTGCTAAATTATGACCTTAAGATTCTAACTAAGATTTTGGCTGTAAGGATTAATGATGTCTGGTCTGGCCTCCTCATCTCTGAAAAGGTCAGTTTTGTTCTGGCTCGCTCCTCTTCTGACCATTCATGCAAGATAGCATACATTTTCTCTGCATCTAGAGACTCCATTTACCCTATGGTTCTTGTGTCCTTAGATGCAGAGAAAGCAATTGATCGAGTGGACTGGACTTTTCTCTTGGCCACCCTACAGAAATTTGGTTTTCCCTAATCCTTCCTTTGCTGGATTCAAATAATATACTCTTCACCTACTGCAAAGATTTACTGTAATGGAGTTTTCCCATCCAGATTTTCTCTTTTTAGTGGTACACGTCAAGGCTGCCTGTTTTCTCCCCTGCTTTTTAATCTCTACTTAGAGCTGTTAATACAGCAAATTAAAATTTCACCCAAGATCACTGGAATTCCAGTTGGAGAGATGGTCCAAACATTGTCCGAGTACACAGATGATATACTATTACACCTTTCACAACCATCAGATTCTATATCTGAAGTCCTAGCAATCATTAACAGGTTTGGCTCCCTCTCCAATTATAAGCTCAGTTTAGATAAAACTGTGGTACTTCCCCTTAACTCCCACACCTTCAAAGCAGATATTGTTCACTTTGGCATGCATTGGGCCTCCCACTATATTAAATATCTGGGTATCTATCTGTCTCGTAATGTTGCGCTCATGAAGAAGAACAATTTAGAAGATTTAATAGTGTTTATCTAACAAGATATGACTAGATGGAGATCGCTCCCTCTCTCCTTATGGGGTAGAATCAATATAATCAAGATGAATATTTTACTAAGATTATTCTACCCTCTCAATATGTTGAATTTATGGCTAGCCCTCTCCTTCTTCACATGTATTCATGCCCTTATCATTAGGTTCATTTGGCTGGATGAAATTCCCAGGAGGTCAGGTAAGAAGCTTTGATTACCTAGATCACTGGGAGGACTCAAACTCCCTAATTTTCTGTGTTATTATTGGGCTAGTCATAGTCATAAATGTTTTAAATGGATTTTCCAAACCCAGGTCGATCAAACTCTAGATTATGTGCCCATATTACTTGAGTTTGAGATGGAGCTAATAAATAAGTCTGGCCCAGCTGTGTCTTCCCTTTTCTTCAAGCCTCGGAGATCTCTACCACCCTCTCTGAGGTACTCTGTGATTGGCACCTCTCTGAGGGTATATTTCCAGTTATGTGCTGCCCTCAACTATCAGCCAGTTAGGGATCTCTCCCAACCTCTGTTTCAAAATTAGAATTTGAAAATTGGTGGACATATGATCCCTAGCACTTGGTTGCCACAGCTATCACATACTACAGTTGCAGATTTGATCTCAAAGGATACTTTACTTTCCTTGCCTTCTATTTTGCATAAATTCCAATTGGGCCCTTCTCTCATATTTAAGATTTTCCAGCTCAGACATCTTCTGTTGCAATTGTTTGGACCTAGCCCATGGCAAGCAGACCAATCTGAACTTCTCAGCTCCTTTACAGAGTTAGTTGCTAAACCTCATGGAGTTTCCGGTATATACTCACTAATTCTCCCCAAGCTTATTTCGAATGGGGTGGACCACACAGCAGTCTGGGACACCCTTCTCCCCTTCTTGTCTCCTAATTGGTGTAATAAATATATATATATATATATATATATATATATATATATATATATATACACTTCTCAGGACAGACTTAGGTTGTCCTAATTTCACATTTTGCATAACCTTTACTATACACCTGTCAGATTAGCAAAAATGGGCAGAATCCCCTTAAGCACCTACATCAGATTTGGCTTGGAGGTTGATTCCCTTCTACATACTTTTTGGTCCTGCCATAAAGTGGCACCTCTATGGGATCTTATTGAAAACAAAGCAGATTCCTTACTAGGGTTGGAGGTGTTCTTCATGCCAGATATATGTATTCTAGGTGATTACAGTTCTATCCCCCTAAGGGAGAGATGGTACCATATATCTATGATCTCCTTGGTAGTGAAGAAATTAGTGCTTAGACACTGGTTGGACCAGACTCTCCTTTCTTATCAAGAATGGCTGCAGGAACTCCTGGTTGCCAGTATCTGTCATAAACCGACACTCTTTGATAAGAAATGGGGTAAGCTGCATACATTATATACTATTTAAGTTGTTAGTTCTAGGTGCTCTTGTACCCTTTATCTCTATACATGCATTTTCCAGTTTTTAACTTTGTGTTTGTCTGCTTCTGACACTCCGTAGGAGTGGGAGGGGATGGGGGTGGGGGTTGTTTCTGTTTCAAGCCTTATTATTCTGTCATCTCCTTGTATTATTGTGAAATAACAATAAAGCTAATTGAATGAAAAAAGAAAAGTCAGTTCCTCTGAAGTCCCAAATTTTTGCCTTGGAATGGGATGATTTAGTTCTAGTGGACAAATTGAACCATACCATGTGATGGTCACTGGCCCCCAGGTGACCTTTTACCTGGAGATCTGTGATCCTTTCCCCATTAGTCAGTACTAGAGCTAGGATAGCCCTGTCTCTTGTGGGTTGTTGTACCAGTTGTTTGAGGCCCTCCCTATGCAGGGAATCCACTATGTGTCTAGTTCTTGCAGATGTTCCTGCTTGTATTGACCAATATGTATCTGGCATGTTGAAGTCTCCCATTATCAGAACCTCCACCATAGCTGCCATATTCTGTATATCTTCTAATAGTAATGTGTCTATGTCCTCCCCCTGGTCTGGAGGCCTGTAGACAACCCCATTTCATATGGCTGTCCCATTTTCTGTTTCCAGGGTGACCCATAGTTCTTCTGGCTCCTTATGTGTATTCTGAATTTCTGTAGCTTTGATATTTTCATTGACATAAAGTGTCACTCCCCACCCCCTTACTGCACCTAGGTCCCTTCTGAACAGTACATAGCCAGGTAATGAAGTCTCTTAAGTGAGGTTATTGGTGAACCATGTCTTGCTAATGGCTACTATGTCCAGTTTAGCCTCTGTCATTGTTACCTGCAGGTCTGGGATCTTGTTTCCCAGACTGCAGACATTTGTGTACATGATTTTCCATTGGCCAGATTTTGATGTGTTAGTTGGACAAGGTCCAACATTTCCCCTGTGCATCATATTGGGAGCTGGACCTTTTTCCTTACCTGATGATGCAAATAAAATACAAACATGTTGAACTCCTGTCTGATCACTAGCTGAGGGAGAGGGGTGTTCTTCCCATTCGATGTATCAGGTGCTGCACCCCTCTCCCCATTTGCTAGTTTAAATATTCTGCAAAGACTTCAAACTTGTGCCCCAATGCATTGACTTCATCCTTAGTCAGATGCAATCCATTGAAATTAAAGAACTTTCGCTCCCAAAACTGTTGCCAGTTATCTACAAATGTGTGTCCTTTTTCCTGGCACTAGCCCTTGAGCCACATATTTAGCTCCCCATCTCCCCTTCTCTACCCTTCGGTCCATCTGCCCCCTTTTCTCATACTGGTAGGATCTCAGAGAAGGAGATGCCAGATGAAATGGATGACAGTTGGTCTTCCAGCCTGGTCAGGTGTTCCCTGGTCTCCACAACTGACTGGCTGATGAGATCGTAAGTCCCTATGTGTACCAGGATGTCGATGTTTTCCTGCAATGTGGTCAGTGTCTCACCAAGCTGATGTACCTGGGAGACATCTGACCATCACCACTGGTTGGAGGTAGGAATCAACTCCTTAATCATGGAGTCTCTTATGATCCGAAGTTTTTTGGATTTCCTTTTTCCTTTTTTGTTTTGGTTCCTGTTTTGGGTGAAGTGTGCTGTGCTAGCTCCTGTGCTGCAGTGTCCTGCTCTGCAGTGTCCTCTGCCCCTTTGTTTGATTTCAGAGATAGAGGCAGATGCCTGTTTGTAATTTTTATATGGTCTGTGGAGATGATTCACTGAAGAGCATTGAGTGACGGGCACACAATTTGCCCCTTCTAACCACCTACCAACCTCCCGGACCAACTACCCTCTTAGGTCGAGGTGCTTCAGTTGGATGTTGTGGAAATGGTGGACACTTCTTATAATATATTTCCTCCTGAATATGTGATTTGAGGCATGCAATCTCTGCCCATGCTGCCTGGAGCTGAGCCCTTAGATCTCCAATGGTCCAGCATATAGGACAGCATCCTAAATCCTGTATAACTGTCCTTTTGAAAATTGTCCCACAGTACCTGCAGTTAATAATATCCATTCCAGTTGAGTTGCTGGGTTTATAACCTGGTCTGTATAATTAGAAGGAGGAAAATAAAAGCAAAATTTAATTTTTTGTTTTGTTTGTTTGGTTTTGTATAACTTGTTACAAGTTAAATTACTTTTGCCCCTGCAAATGAGGTCACTGTGTTTATACCCCTCTAATCCTCCCCTTCCTGCCTTGTTACAGAAAATGTCATGACTGTGCTAACATATAAAATGAGTATAGCATGGGATGGTTGGGGATGGGTGTGGGTGGTTGGTCCCTTCCTCTGCCAAAAAAGAAGAACTACGGGTGAAAGAAACAAGGAGGTAAGAGCAGAAACAATTAACCAACAACAAATGCTGTAACCCAGAAAGTTTAGCCTAATGATAGATGAAACTGTAAAACCTGTAAAGCACCACCTGTAATAATTTTACAGAAGATATACCCTGCAAAAAACACTTTGCTATAAAGAAAAATAAAGCAGTAACAGAAGATATACCTTGCAAAAAACAGTCTGAATCAGAGAAGAGAGACTTTAAACTCTAGGGATGTACTTACTGAACTACAGAAGGCTAAGAGGGGATTTATGTCTAGTATTTTCAGCATTTAACAATAGTGGCCTGTGGGATTGCCTGGGCCTTACACTTAGAGAACAATATTATAATACAAGAGCTCACATTCTACAACTACGGGGGGAAGGTGTACTACAGTGATGAGAGCATGCTGGTGTAACCAGACAGTCGTTATTGTCTGGAATGTCCTCCTTCCCTCCTGAGGTGGTGGGCAGTACATGTATGCATGATTTTAAAAATAAACTTGATGACTATTATGCAGAACATTAATGGAAATTTTCCACCCGATGTCAGGGGTGAGAGTAACATAGGCTACAGCCTTTTTGCTCCTACTTATTTATGAGATGAGATCTATAACTTTTCCTGGATCTATTTATATTGTGCTAAGGGTGAAAGTGACGGGATACATACTTTCCTAATTAATATGTTTCTCAATTGATAGTTTTTTATCTATCCAATTGGTGTTTCCATCCTCGAATATGCAGACTTGTAATCCAAGTGGATTATTTTATGTTTCACAATATTTTTAATGGTTGTGCTAAAGCCATGGCTTACATTTGGTAGAAGCTCTCTTTATGTGGTGGAGTCACAGCCAGATCTTTCTTTTTTTATTATTGGATAAATAGCGTATTAGGATACTGTCTCTTGTGATGTATTAAGTGTTTGGTATGGGGGGGCTCTTAAATTTAGGATCTATTAACGCTGGGAATATAACAATATTGAATACTCATTTTTATTTTCCTCTTATTCTAAACCTCATTTAGAAGGTTTGTGCAGTAACTTTTGCTGCACAATCACTTTTTTTTATCTTGCATGGTTGAGAGGTTTGGGAGGAGAGAGTACAGCATTCTCCCCTTCTAAAAGAAACCACTAACAACTATATTTTACTGATTCCAGGTACATTATTCATTGGCTGCATGGTTATTTTTGTAGGGGGTAAATTTGTTATTCCAAATTTTCTTTGTAGAAGTACATGGTATAAACCAAAGGAAAAGTGGCAGTTTAAGTTTCCTTTGTTAATTACTGTATTGAGATAGCTCTGTTCGGGAGATGGATCTTCTTTGATGGCTGGATTTTTTGTATCCATTTTGCTTTTGTTGTAGCTGCATTTTTATAAGGTCTACCAGGGACCTATTCTTAATTTTTCTTTGTGGGACATTTTTAAAGTGTTAGAATTTGAGGGTATATAATGGGCAATTTAAGGATTTGTTTTTCCTTTTTGACTGACCTGCTGATATTTTAGTTAGGTTTAATTAGTTAATAATATTTCTCTTTAGACTTCTGCACCATGGTTGATATGACTCAATCTGTTTTAAGGGAGAATACCCACAAAATCTCAGTATCGACTGTGTATCTTGGTGGAAAATACATTTAAGTGAACTATCTATTGGTAACCCCTATTGGGGCTAGCAAAGCAGGAAATAAGGGCTATACAGTGGTCAATTTAAAACTCCTTTTTTTATATTCACACTGGGTGGTTTGACCTCCTTCTTTTCTAGACTTGTTTTATAAAACAGTAATGTATTTAACAATGTGTGGGGTATATTAAATAACAAGGAGGTTTAACACCCACTTTATGGCTCCATAGATTTGAAGCTGAATTCTCACCCTTCATAGTAAATTAGGATCCATCTCCATTTTTGATTTAACAGTACACTCTTATATGAAGTGTACATAGTTACAAGCACTAAAAGTCAGCCTTTTCTTATTTCATTATGCTTCAGTTTGAAGCATGTTGGTAGGCATAAAGTCCTTAAATTCACTTTTTTTCTTTAAAGTCACTTACTTTTAGGAATACATTAAGTACTTTTAGAAGCATAATAGTCTCTGTTTACATATTAGACTGAGAAATTGAATCAGATCTGAAATTATGTTTTTATTTAAATATACAGTAGTTGGATCTGGAGGAAGAGGGAACAAAGACTGAATTGTCACTGTGAAGATGTGGTTATGAGTTCAGTCTTTGGGACTGGGGGATTTAAGAACTGTATATACTTTCTTTATAAAGTTGGTTATATGATGTTAAATACACACCGTTTATTTACAATGTTGTTTGGGTTGGGAGGTTGTAAGGAGATTTTTCCATCAAGTTTATACAAGGAGTTGTTACCAAATGCTTTATACAATTTATTGAGAGAATATTCTTTAATTTCAATTTATTCAGGATGAGTAATGTGATAATTAAATGTCTTTGTGGAATAATAAGGACATGTGCTCCAATGTAAAAAGGATGCAGATTTTGTAATACATGAATGCTTTGATTTATAATATAATTTTCTTACAAGAAACACATATGTTAGCATCTGGATCTGATCTTCTTAAAAGATTACATTTTAAAACAGTATTTGCAGTGGGTGGGTCATACTATCAAATGGGGGTTGTTATTTTGATAGATTACACTTTAGATTTCCAACCTATAAAAACTATTCCAGATCCTGCAGGAAGATATATTCTAGCAGTGGGCAAAATTAAGCAAGTAAACATTTTATTGGGCTTGATATGTGGCCCAAATACTAATGCTGCATCTTTTTTTATGCATTCAATTACAATTATTTCCCCATTTCAAGCTAATAAAATAGATTTTGGTGGAGATTGGAATGTACTGCTTGACCCTATCCTGGACAAATCCATGGTTTCAAATTATACAGTTCAAGCAGAACATAAGGTGCCAAAGGACCTACTTAGTTTATGTGATCTTGTGTACCCATGGAGATCACTACATCCTATTGTGAGAAAATACTCTTGTTATTCTCTGGTTCACAAATCCTTTTCGAGAATAGATTATTTCTTGATAACAAAATTTATACTACTTTTAATATGTGACACCTAAATTATGTCTAGAACACTCTCAGATCACTCTCTGATACATCTCCATTTTATATTAGCCTCTCCCTATATTAAACAGACCATCTGGAGATTAAATAATAGCATACTAAGACAAGAATAGTTTGTGAATTTTATTCAAAACTCTATTGAAAATTTCTTGGAAGTTAACCTAAAATCCTTTGAAAAAACTGATTTGGTATGAGCTGCATGTAAATGTTACATCAGAGGGGACATTATAAGGTTTGCTGCAAAACAAAAGTGTCAGAAACTTGAAAAAAAATAGAACAGCTAACATCCAGAATAGAGCAAATGGAAAATTCCAACCAAAATGGCCTTTCCAATAAGGAAAGTCATGATTTACAGAAACTTAAAGACAAACTTTTCCTACTAGGTGGGGAAAAAGCAGAATTTTTAATTATGAAGACAAAGGCTAAATATATAGACCTGGGAGAGAAACCAAGTACAATTTTAGCAAAACAATGAAAACATTTAGAACAATCCAAACATATAGAAGCTATTATTTCAAAGAAAAAATAATCAGGTCATAACTGATCAGGAAGGGATCTTAACAAAATTTCTAATTTTTTATGCACAGCTATATGGTCCTATTCAAAATCCCCCTTCACTAAAATAACTAAATAATTAATTGAGCAAGTTCAATTGCCCAAAATTAGTATGTCACAGGCAGAGGATTTAATTACTCCATTAAGGGAACAAGAAATAAGTGATGCTATAGATAATTTAACATTAAATAAATCATCAGGCCCCAATGGCCTTACAGCAATTTTTTTACGAAACATGTAAAGAAACTTTAATCCCAGTTTGAAAAGTTTATTTTTATACATTCTGTCAAAGGGAATTACTGAGATATCTTTGTTGAAAGCACTTAAAATTGTATTACCCAAACCTAATGAACCCAAAAATAAAGTAAGTAGTTACCACTAAATATCCCTTCTAAATTATGATATGAAAAATGTAACATACATTTTAGCTCAAAGAATTAAAAATATAGGACACCCTTTAATATGTACAGATCAGGTAGGCTTCATCTCTGATAGACAAACTTCTGACCATCTGAGAAAGCTTTCACATATTTTTTCTACATCCAGGAACTCTAGGTATCCTGCTGCTCTGGTGTCCTTGGATGCATACAAAGCTTTCAATAGGGTGGATCATAATTTTCTTTATGCATCTTTGTACAAATTTGGTAATCCAACTTTATTTATTGATTAGATTAGTATTCTATATTCACACCCCACAGCAATAATTTTTTGTAATAGAACACTCTCTTCTCCCTTTAGATTATTTTGTGGCACTTGACATGGCTGATCCATATCTCCAATTTTATTTAGATTTTACCTAGGACCCTTATTATACTTTCTAAATAATAATCCATCAATTAAAGGCATATTTATAGGGGACAGACAATTGAAAATGTTAGCATTTGCTGATGATATCTTATTACATATCTCTAACCCAGTTAGTTCAATTAAAGCAGCCTTATAAACTATTCAAGAATTCAGTTAATTCTCTAATTATAGATTGAATAGAAATAAGATGGAAGTGAAGCCTTTGAATAATGTTCCACTAAAAAATGATATTATGAATCTCAGGCTTTCATGGACTCCATCTAGCATAACATATCTAGGCATTTGTCTCTCTACTGGGCTTACCCATAGCATGAAGTTTAATTTAGATGATTTGATTGTTAAATTGCCCCAATATATGAAAAGATGTCAATCACTCCCTATCTCATTCTAGGGTAGGGTAAATATAATCAAAATGAATATTTTCCCCAGATTGTTTCATTCATTTAATATGCTGAATGTTGTTTTGTTTTTACCCTTAAAATGGGTTAACCACATTCATTTTCTTGTGAACAGGTTTATCTGGCAAGGGAAAACATTTAGAATTGCCTTGCATAAGTTAGTGCATCACAAACCAAAAGGGGGAATTAACATTCCAAATTTCACTTTGTATTATACGGCATCCCATTTGAAAAAAAATATCTCAAGTGGATTCACAAACCCTTCCTACTTAAACCTATACATTTCCACTTGGCTAGAAATAGAACTCTTACTTATGAAGAAATATAAGGTAACACCTGAGACCATATTTTAATCTAAAGAGAATAATAGTCCTAAAGAGTTGAAAACCCCAGTAATAGGCACTTCTTTAAAAAAAAAAAACATAATCAGACCTGCAAATTCCTAGGTACAAAACTTTATCAGGATATTAATCAACCCATACTCTATAACCTCAATTTTATAATTAATGGTAACTATATTATTTCTTCACGGTTGCCTGGTTATCACAATCCCACTGTGGCCTCCTTTTGAGGTCAGGGACAATTCCTTCCTCTTAATACAATTCTGGTAGATCTTAGGTTGAGTAAAAAGTATATTTGCAATTTATTTCTTACTAAAATAGCTCTAAAAGCTCACTTTAGCCATTTCCCTTTGGAGAAAAACATCTAGGAGATTATTAACAAGCTCAAACTTACTAATAATAAGTCTCATCCTATTGCCAACATTCATTCAACTTTATTTGTGTTCAAAGTCACAGAACATTCTATCCAAATGGATTACGGGTAGGAGATAACCAAACATAATCCACTAAATTGGTCTAAACTGTGACAAAATGCATGCAAATTTATCCCACTAGATAATTTAAGTCTAATTCAGTTTAAAATTCTACATAATGCATATATGTCTCCTTTAAAGGTATATAAATACAGATTTAGAAACATGAACAAATGCTTGTAACTTGGGCATTGGCTCTTTCATTCATATTTTGTGGTTCTGTCCACTGGTGTAAAAATGATGGTCTGAAGTTAAAGAGAAATACTGGAAAACATTTATCACACTACATTTTCAATTTAGGAAGCTGTATCTTGGGTAACTGGAATGATCTTACATCAATGTCTGATAAAGCTAGAATGTCTCTAATTGGTAGACCAACCAAACAGATACTTCTTAAGCACTGGGTAGACAAGGATGTTCCTTCTTTTAAAGAGTGGTTAGCTAATATCCAACTTAATTTGCAACTGATTAGATTAATTGACTCTTTTCATCATAAGCACAAGCATTTTTTTTTCATACATGGGGCAAATTAAATGAGCTAATTTCCAGGCTATGACTACCCCCTTTAATAACTTATAAGCTTCTTGGCAACACACGCCCATTAGTTTCAAGTTGATTTAATGTAAGGGGAAGAAACATGGATTTCCTGCCATTATTTTAAATCTTTCATTTATATTGTGGTTTTAAACAACCCTTTTTATTTACCAGTTATTTAACTCTCATAATGTAGGACTACTATATTATTTCCTTTACATAAGGTTTTGATAAGAACAATGTTTATTTTATTTTATATTCTTAGGCATTACCCTCAACTCACCATGGATATTATTGGATCACCATGGACCTATTATACTAAACATCTCCTAGTTTAACCTGCCCGCAGTTGTGGGGGACATTCCCAATGGGCTGATGGCTCCCTTATGTCCTATTCCTTCTAGTATTCCTAGATATATAAAACTGATAACATTGATCTCCAACTATAAAAGTTTGGATTGGGGGAGGCAACTGGATATGATTTGTTAATTAATTCCTTGCTTTGAGTTTTTGACTGTCTTTTCATTGTGATGGTTGTTGGTTGATTTTGATTGTTCTGACATTTTAATAAAATTCAATAAAGATATGAAAGTGCAAAAAAGTTATGTAACTGTAACCTGAATGTTCCTAATGCTTTTCTGGATGTCTGTGGTGACACATAATTTGCTGATTTATTTTTATAGACCAATCCAATTACCTTGGGTGTTCCCTTCTTGACTGCTTGTTTAATAATACTTCTCTGCTTGTTCAGTTTTTTCATGCTCACATCCTCTTTGTGTAATAATACTGGCATTTTGCCTCTATCCCTCATTTGGACACATATTGTTATTCTGAAGTTGATTTTGATTGTTTTGTTGGAATCTGAATTATTGCCATTAACAATGTTAAATCTGACAAGGTAATGGACACTTTTCTTAAAATATCCCCCTATTAAGAAAATTTGCACTGTTTCTTTGCTGGTGACTAGAGTTAGGTCTTGCAAGATGGACTTTTTAAAAATTTCCTCCTTGACATGACATGCCAAGAACAGATCATTCATAAGATCCACAAACCTTTTACCAGCTATGCCCAGTATTCCTTAACTCCCATTCCACTGTATAAAAAGGTGATTAACATTTTTTATATTATGTTCTTGGTTATTTCAGACTGTCCTCCTCTTATCTCTCGAGTCTAATCTCCTGGCTCATAGTGTATGCTTCTTTCATTCTCTGTGTCCCTCACTGCTTTCATCTTGATTCATCATTATTCTATTCCCATCCTGGACTTGTTGATGCTGTAGTCTTCTTTCTTTTATGAATTGTGCTGAACCTATAGAGAAGTGTACATTAGAGGTTACAACATTATACATACTGTAAATAAGCTACAGTACTTGTCAGTTAAAATGCTACTGCCTCAGTGAATCCTCTGCACCTAATATGTTGACATAATTCAGCCTCTATTGTATATACATTTTACATTTCACTCCAATTTTTTCAGTGTTGAAAAGAAAATATAGCTGAAAGCAAGAATTTTGTCTCTTAGATCTAATCTGTTTGCACTGTTTGTCTATACATGGTATCATGATGTTCTGCTTTTGACACTGCATCTCAGAACTAATAACGTGGGTAGAGACCACAAAAAAGACATAAGTACTGAACTTACAGAAACTGCAAAGAAACTTAAAAGTATGGGGCAGAAGTAATGGCCTCCGGAATTATTCCTGTACCAAGAGCACCAAGGGAGAAAAATCACACAATCATGAGAATAAATAGCAGACTGAAAAATGGTTGTGAAAAAGATGTCAAGTTAAGTCAAGTCAAACTTTATTTCTTTAGTGCCCAATTTCAGAGGCTCTGGGTGCTTTACATAGAGGTTAAAAGGGAAACAATTTTACATACACAGTACACTACATTAAAACAGGGTCAGTAATAAATAACAGCCAAATAAATTATATTAATCTTAAAACCCAGTCATCTTTAGTTAAAAAATTAGTGGGCATCAAATGCCAGATTAAAAAGATGTATCTTAAGACCCTGCTTAAACACCTCCATGGAGGAAGCTTCCCTTTAGGCTCTCGGAAAGAAGTTCCACATTTCTGGTCCTGCAACTTCAAATATGAGGTCCCCTGAGTTCCTTAACCACACCCTATGGACCATCAGGAGGCCATCCATGGAGGAATGTAAGGAGTGCACCAGGTGGATAGGTTTCAGGAGGTCAGACTGGTAGTCAGGACCCGAGCTGTATAGGAAGGATTACTGTCAAGTGAGACTTCATTTAAACAATCATGGGACATTTATCTTGGGAAGACTAATTAAGGCTCACCTTGAACGTGTGCCTTTAAACTGACTCCTAAGGGGTGTGGGAAGGTAAACCCCACAGTTGCATGGACAGTTAAAAAGAATAAAAATCATAAACAGGACAGAATTGAAAAAAACACATACTTAGTAATGTTAGGAGTCTGAATAATAAAGCAATTCTGGCATCTGATAGCACTATTGACATTGCATTAATAATAGAGACATGGGGGACAGAAACAGACTCTTGGGATAAAAACATTCCTGGTTTTAAAGTTGCCAGGCTAGATAGAAAAATAGAAGAGATAGTGGTATAACAATGTTTGTTGCAAACCATACAAAGACCATGGACATATCAGAACAAATAAGAAAACAAGAACCAAATACAGAAACAAAATGGTTAATGATAAATCCCAAGAAAGGAAATACATTTATTCTTGGGCTGTGTTACAGTGCACCTAATACTGAAGAGGAAATAAACAAATAATTCATTGAAGAGGTAAATACGGCCTGTGAAAAAGGTAGGACAATCATCACAGGAGATTTTAACTATAGTGATATAGACTGGACTGGACTAGACAAACAACTTCTCAAAAAGAAAGTACTGGCTTTCTTCATGCATGTATGGAACATAATTTAATACAACACATATATGAACAAACGAGAGGGGAAAACATATTAGATTTAGAATTGAGCACTAACAATCTTAACATACACAACTGCAAAGTCTTAGCACCAATTGGTAATAGTGACCATGACAGTTTAACATTTAATATACAAAGTACACTAGACAAGCCAAAAAGTTGTACAGAAATGCATTTATATGAAACAGCAAATGAAGAACAAATTAATAAAGAAATGGCTGCAATTAACTGGCCCGACTTATTTAGAGAGAAATCTGTATATGATCGTTGGGAATTATTTAAGAATATGACCCTTTCTACTATAAATAAATACACAAAAACAGTACAGAAATACAATAAAAGAGGAATAAAACCCAAATGGCTAAAAACCAAAATGAAAAAACAAATAAAGAGTGAACACAAGGCATATGCATAATGGAAAGAGATTATGGCCATGAGGGGTTACACCCTGGCAGGATATTGAGAAGGCTGCCCGGTGCAGCACAAATCTGGATGGCACCGGAGTACGTTGTAATTGTATGCAGCGCAGATGCAGGGGGCATGCCCATGCATATGCGGCACTTCCTGATATTCAACCTGGGATGTGCAGCGCATATGCCAGTGCACCCATGCATTGTGTCACATGGGGGGCTCAAAGTTAAGCTCGTGAAACAGTGGAACAACTCCCAGCCACCCACAGGAGGGCTGCTGTACAGCAGATGCAAGCACAGCAACCTCCAGCCATGGGTTGCTTCCTGCCCACCCAGAACACTGTCATGAAGCACCCACATAACCCTGATAGTCTAGTGGTACCCCCGATCAGTGATAAAAGTAGATTTGTTGAAGCCCTGGAAGTCTAGTGTTACCCCTCCCTTCCCATTTCACCAATCAGTGGTAAAAGTAGATTTATTGAAGCCTTGGTAGACTAATGGTATCCCCCCCAACCGTTGCCATGATTGCTCCGTATAAGACTTTCCTGGTGATCCAGTGGCACCCCACCCTCCACCCACATAGAACCCCATGCCCTCCACCCCTCATCATTGGCGGGCAGCTGCAACCCACCCACATACTGCCCAACCGCAAGCCAAATGACTGGTAAAGTATGAAGTGGAAGCCCATTGGTCCACAGTGTGGCCCAATGGGCTTGCAGGACACACTGCATTAGACAGACCTAAATCTGTGAATGACTTCATTCATATATATGGAACTGTCTAGTACAGTCTAGTACAGTATTCCCTGCCAATAGGCTTACAGCCCATACTGTACCTGTCATTCGGCGGGTGGCCAGGCGGCATGTGGGCAGAATGAAGCTGCACATCGATGATGGGGGGGCTGTGGTGGGCATGGGGTTCTGTGTGGGTGTGAGGGGTGGTGGCTGCCACTGGATCACCAGGAAAATGTTATATGAAGCAATCATGGCAATGGGCGGGGGGTACCACTAGACTACCAGGGCTTAAATAAATCTACTTTCACCACTGATCGGGGACACGGGAGGGAGGAGGTACCACTAGACTACCAGGGCTTAATTAAATCTATGTTTACTGCTGATTGGGGACATGGGAGGGAAGGGGGTACCACTAGACTACCAGGGCTTAAATAAATCTACTTTTACCACCAATCAGGGACACAGGAGGGAGGGGGGTCCACTAGACTACCAGGGAATTGTTGTACTGCAGTTTTACAGAAATCACAACTATGGGGGTTGGGGATGCCCCAGGACCCCCACTGTGCACAGGTCATTCTGTGCAGGGAATCAGGCACACTTCGCTGGGCTGCCCGGTGCATGGCATGCAAATGGGGCCATAATGACATGCAAATGGACCCAGTTGCACCTTGCATATATTATGGCCTCATTTGCATGCCTTTTGCTGAATATCGCAGGTGATGCACCCAGTACAACTGAGTTTGCACTGGCACATCCCCATGCACCTTATCTGTGGCTTGCACTGGCAAAGTGCCACTGCACCTATGCAGTATGTGTGCTGACCTTGCCATATTCAATTGTGCTGCACCATGGCGCATCACTGTTGACTATCACCTGGTCCTGACCACAGCACAGCCCAGTTGAGCTGTGCCCAGGCTTGCACCACTGCCTGGTGAAGTCTGAATATCTGGACCCATCTATATAACTCATTGGGAGATTTTTAAAAATAATCAGAGGGAATGTAAAAACTCAATCAATAAAGTAAAACAAAAAGTAGAGGCTAATCTTGCAAAAACAGCGACAAAGAACAACAGTAAGCAGTTTTTTAGTTATATAACTCTTTAAGGCAGTCAGAATCAAGAATTACAACAGTTTTAAATAATGACATAATAATCACGGACCCTGAAGAAATACCAATATATTTAACACATATTTTTGTTCTGTCCATGTAAAGGATAAAATTCCAGAATACGATTTTGACACTAACAAAAAAGGAGACTTTGTAATACATGCAGAAATGATCTCAAAAAAGATAGATGAGCTCAAAACATATGGTGCCCCTGGGCAAGATAAAATTACTCTTCAGATGCTGAAATTATTAAAAAAGACCATCTGTCAACCCTTAAAAATACTGTTTGAAAGGACTCTTAACACTGGTGAAATACCAACAGAATGGAAAACCACCAATATAACACCAATATAGAAAAAAGGAAACAAACAATTAGTGCAAAATTATTGACCAATAAGTTTAACCTCAGTGCCCTGTAAAATGTTAGAATCCATATTAAAAGACATACAAAATTATATCAATTGCTCTGCTGTTGACACCAAACAACATGGCTTTATAAAAGTGTGTTCATGCACCACAAACCTAATGTGCTTCTATGAGCATATAAGTGCATTGCTTGCTCAAGGGGAAGCAGTGGATGTGGTGTTATTGGAGTTTTGAAAAGCATTTGACACCGTTCCAAATTGGGCCATAGTGGACAAGCTGATGACCTTTAATATTGGTGATTGTATTATATGATGGATCACAAGATGGCTTATGAACAGAACTCAGGCAGTGGCAATAAATGGTTACACCTCAGACAAAATCTTGTAACAAGTGGGGTCCCACAGGGTTCAGTGTTGGGCCCAATAGTATTTCAACTATTTATTGCATATCTAGGGGACAATGTGCATAGCCTAATTACCAGATACACTGATGATACCAAATTAGGAGGCCTATGCATGACATTAGAACATATTAGAACAATACAGCAAGATTTGGACAAAATGTCAATGTGGGCATATTGTTGGGGAATGTCCTCTAATCAAGAAATGTGTTGTGTCCTACACCTTTGGAAAAAGAACACTCAACCTCAATATGTTTTATGTAATAGTGTATTAAAAACAGAACTTAAAGAGTAAAATCTAGGAGTAACTGTAGACCACCACCTAGATTTTAGAGATCAGTGCACTCATGTTATAGCAACAGCAAATAGAATAACAGGAGCTATAAAGTGAAGCTAAAAAAGTAGAAGCTCCAATGTACTCCTGCCATCGTACAAGTCATACATAAGACCTTAGCTGGACTATTGCAGTCAGTTATGGACCCCCTTTAGGAGAGGTGATGTCAAAAAACTGGAAGGTGTGCAACATAGAATAACAAAATTAGTTAGAGGGATGAAAAATTACCCTATGATATCAGACTGAAGAAGTTAAATCTACACTCTCTAGCAATGCAAAGAAAGAGAGGTGACCTACTGCTGTTATACTACATTATGCAGGACTCTGGTTTAATAGTAGAAGTCAATATTGAATTAAAAAATACTAACTTTGCAACTCAAGGGCACCCCCTGCAGTTAAAGGGAAGAAGGTTTAAAACCAAAAAAAGGAAATATTTTTTTCATACAAAAAATGGTGAATTTATGGAACAGATTACCACATGAAACAGTAATAAGTACAAGCAGGGACACATTCATATGAAGATTAGATGATTATATAAACAAAGTCGGAAATATGACTTACTACCTGAAATTTTAAATGAGCTACTAATGGGCCTAGTGCCTTATATATGCTCCTAAACATCTGTGACAGTGACATCAATAAAAGCTGGGATGGTCTAAGTAACCCACAGTTCCCTCTGGGCATCTTTCTCTAAGGTTTTGCCCGAGATACCATCTGGGTCAGCATCACTGCAATCAAGGTCCCTTCTTCAGCAAAACCACAATCCCTGGTGCTCTGATTATCTTTTTTCACAACCTTCTACCATTTAGGCTCCCGACAGTGAGGGTCTATGCTCTGGGCAGGACATACTCTTCTGTCTTGAGACATTTACTATGCACTCATACAGTATCTAGGTATGTTTTCTTCAGAGATATACTGTAGTCACCAATAACCAGTTAGTCAAGTCTCTAGGAAAATAATTTATCACTAAATGCTTGTTGACCAAACACAGCAGTAGTATTCAGATATCTACACTATTTACACATATTCAAACAACAGTACACTTAACAGGGCTACAGAATAAAACTTGTACTCTTCTGCAGGCAAATGTTTCTACATTCCCTACATATTCCTTACATGTTACAAAGTTTCCTCTACACACTCTGTCATGCACTAAGCATGGTTACCTTCAAATTGTGGACCTTGGTCAAATGAGGCTGTGCTATAAGTTCCCTGTACTTTAATTCATCTGGTTTGCTAAAGCTGATTGGGAGCTGGAATTTGGGTGATGCCTAGCTTGCAGTATTACCTGACAAACCTGTGTCTTTGAAGGCAACTTTCTCTCAGAATTATTTAGCATAAGAAATATCCCTGGCTGGGCTAGATAAGGCAAGATGTCTCCAATCAGTTCATCACTACCCACCCCCCAGATTCCCTTCCAGAGACTTTCTACAAGGAAGGTTTAAGCACTTGTTAAGATTCTGTGTGCTTGTTAAAATCTTCAAACGTTAGGCAGCTTCTCTTCAAAGTTGATTAATGCAGTCCCCTGAAATCAAAACCCTTGCCCCGACACTTATACAGAGAGTAAATAAGCAACTAAACCAGAAATGATTCAGGCAATCAATAAGAAAGTAGTTTGGTCATCACATCATCATAATCATTTCCGTGACAATACTGTATATGTTAGTATCATACTAAAGGCTCATGATGTCACATGTGCACAAGCAATAATAGTGGATGAGATCTGTAGGGTAAAAATTCAGTCTTCAGGAAACTCTCTAGAAATAAAGAATGAACAGATTGGAGATTCTGAAAATATATGAAATATAAGTTGAATTGTCTGTTTAAGTGTTACCAGTTTTCATGTTTTTCCAGTGATGTCACTAGGTAATTAAAAGGTAATGGAAACAGTTAAACATAATACGTATTATTATTAGATGTACTCATTTTTATAGTAATTCAGCAAGCTTAGGGTGTCACCATTGGGTTTAGAACCCAAAAAGCAGCCAGCAGAATTTTGGATGATACATTACCTATCATACCCAGAGGGGGGAATCAATGAATGACTACACTGATGAAGAAGACAGCAGTCACCTATGCTACACTAGAAGAAGCAGTCCAGCTGATATGGGAAAAAAAGGGAACCTGGTTAGCCAAGACAGACATCAGATCAGCTTTTTGTCTGCTCCCAGGAAGGCTCAAGGACTGGGATTTGTTAGGATTCCAGGTGGGGAATCAATTTTATTTTGACAAATCAATGCCTATGGGCTGCTCTGTTGCATATACCACATTCAGAATGTTTAGCACATGGTTACAGTGGGTATTTCAGAGCCAGTATGAGCACAGGGATGTCATCCATTACCTGGGTGATGTTTTTTATTCATGGGGGAAGGGAGGGCAGAGACCGAGATTATGCTGAGCATAATTCAGGGACATTTGCAGGAAGTTAGGGGTCCCATTAATGCCAGTTAAGATGGAAGACCCAAGCCAGAGAACTGAATTTCTGGGTATTGAGATAGATACTAAGGATTGGCTACTTTGGTTGCCAAAACAGAGATAGAAAAGCTGGCAGAACTGGTAGGTGCAGTCAAGGGGCACAGACAGGTACAACTACAACAGGTCCAGCAGCTCATGGGGTACCTTAGTTTCACATGCAATGCAGTAGCCCCTGGACATACACTATGTCTAGCCAGAGCAACAAGAGGTGCCACTAGGCCCCACCACTGGATGGATATTTCAAAGGGGATCAGGAGGACCTGGAGATTTGGGAAGAGTTTCTCAAGGTTTATAATGAAATGACTTTTTGTCATGATGAATGGGTTTTTAATACAGACCTGGATTTATACACAGAGGACTGGGGATGGGGGCATATTTCAAGGGAAGGTGGTGCTGAGAGGCATGGCTGAAGGACTTGACACAATTGGGCTTGACAAAGGTCATCATATTACTAGAGATTTTCTCCATCTGGGTGGCCACCCTAGTATGGGGGGAGAATTTACGGAATCAAAAAGTAACATTCTGGTGTGACAGTAGGGCAACGGCTGAGGCTCTGAATAAGAGGGGGCAATGTCAGATGCAGTGATGGTAGTGTTGAGGCAGTTAGTGCTCCAGGGGCTTAAACTAAACATGCCTTTAGGGCAAAGCATATAGAAGGGGTAGAAAACATGGTAGCTGACAGCATCTCCAATCTACAGTTGGACAAGTTCTAGGACATCGCCCTAGGGGCAGAAAACAGAAAGACACTGGTACCAACATACACATGAGACTAAGAGAGATTGGCTGGAGGGAGCTGAGTTGTTATTCCACAACTCATGGTTGCCCTGGACCCTGAGGAACTATGAGGGTTTGTGGAGGGTAGTTCAAGCCTTTCGAAAGAGCCAAAACATGGAGGCAAGTGGGGCTGTTATCGAACAGCAGGTAGCTTGATTTGTAGTACATAATTGGAAAAAGGGGACAGTCCATGCCACCATGGGGGTACACCTTTTGGCCATAAGCCTTTTCAGTAACTTAAGGGGTTGGGGAGACCAGGGAATGGGTAATTTAGTCAGGCAGATGATACAGAGATTGCTGTGGGTAAAAGGAAACGTACCAGATGGCAGATGTCCAGTTTTGGAGCCCTTTTCGGAATGCCTCCTAGGATCCCTCCCTAGAATATGTCACTCATGTAATGAGGCTTACCTGTTTGGGGCAATATATGCGATAATGTACCATGGGGCCTTTAGGGTTAGCAAAGTAGTGGGACAAAAAAAAAAGGTGGAGGACCCAGAAGGGCTTATGTGGGAGGATACAGTATGGCAGATGTACAAAATCAGCCTGAAATTTAAAAAATCTAAGACCGATCAGATAGGAAAAGGGGTGACCATTACCATAAAAAGGCACCAAAAAGTGGCTGTCTGCCTGGAACATGATCTGTCAGCATATGCTGCAATGAGGAGGGTGGGGGCAGATCAACTATTCACCCATGAGGATGACAAGTATCCAGTTAGTGGCAGCATTGAAAAAAGGGCTAGAGTTCTTCGGTGAAGATCTGAGGGGGTACTCCTCTCATTCATTTAGAATAGGGGTGGCATCAGAGGTAGCCACACAGGGAGGTTAAAATGAAGAAGTGAAGAAGTGAAAAAAGGTAGAAAGATGGACCTCGAACAGTTACAAGACTTATATGCGACAGTTAAACAACTGAATCACTAACCATGTTTGTTTGTTTTTCATTTTCAGGATAAGCAAAGGGGCCAGGAGTAAGTGCGGGTCACATAAAAAAAAAGAGACCGGGGTGTTAAGGCAGGGGTGGAGAGATAAAAGATATAGGGCCAGATATTCAAAACTTTGCTCTTGGTGCAAACCGTGTACACAAGCTTAGCATCTTGTTAGCGCAGGTCAGCTATATTCAAAAGGTCAAATAACATGCGCAAACCGCATTAGCGCCAGGCAAAAGTATAATGTATGCAAAGGGCAAACTGAGGGGGCATGTACATGAATACAAGCGAAATGCTATATTCAGTGAATACCGCCATGCAAAGTGTTGTTGTGCTATGTAGCACAACACTTTGCTCGGTGCAAAGTACCGCCCAGAAAAAGCTAGTCTTATCTCTGTGCAAACCAGCTTTGCACGACTTTGAGGCTTTGCATGGCTATGTGTGGCTTTTGCATGGCTTTGTGCAACCCTAACCAGTATGTATGTATGAAACATAGAAATATGACAGACATAGAAGAAACATGCTGCTCAAGGATGGCATCCCTATGATAGAAACATAGAAACATAGAAATTGACAGCAGATAAGGACCACAAGGCCATCCAGTCTGCCCATTTCTTTTTCTACCTTATAAACGTGCCATCGGCTTTTTCTCTGTCAATGGCCTATCTATTCATACTTATCTGTATTGCTCCCTTATGCCCGTCTCATGCCTGTTTGAAGCCCTGCACTGTATTGGTATCCACCACTTCCTGTGGTAGGCCGTTTCATGCATCCAACACCATTTCTGTGAAAAAGAACTTCCTCACATTACCCCTTAATCGGCCTCCCTCTAATCTCATGCTGTGCCCTCTCGTCCTGCTATTTTTCTTATATTGAAACATTTTAGACTCTTTTACCTTGTTAATACCCTTAAGGTGTTTGAATGTTTCAATCATATCACCGCTCTTTGCACAATTTGAAGATGGGGGGGGGCTCAGAGGTAATTTAAGGAAGTATTTTTTCACAGAGAGGGTTGTGGATGCATGGAACAGCCTTCCGGAGGAGGTTGTGGAATCAAAAACAGTGGTGGAATTCAAGCATGCATGGGACAGTCATAAGGCAATTCTAGGGGGGGGGTAGGAAGAAGTAGGCTGCTGCTTAACTAGGATCTGCAGCTTATCCATTAGGTAGGGAAATGGGCAGACTGGGTGGGCCAAGCGGTCCTTACCTGCCATCAAATTCTATGTTTCTATGTTTCCCTCTCCTTTGCTCTAAGGTATACATATTGAGCTCCGTTAATCTGTCCTCATTTGTTTTCTGATGCAGTCCCTGCACCATTTTGGTTGCCCTTCTCTGGACTGCCTCAGTTTGGTTAATGTCCTTGTGAAGGTGTGGCCTCCAGTACTGTACGCAGTACTCCAGATGAGGCCTAATCAGTGTCTTGTAAAGAGGGATTATTACCTCCATCTTATGGCTTGTGATATTAATACATATTAATACACCCATATTAATACACCCCAACATCGCCTTAGCCTTACCTACTCCTTTAGTGGTCTGTTTGGATGATTTCAGGTCATCTGCGATGATGATACCCAAGTCTCTTTCTTCCCTTGTGACTACCAGCAACTCCCCTACCAACCTATAGGTGGCTTCAGGGTTTCACTTCCCTATGGGCTTGATCTTGCTGCATCTTTGCATTAAACCCCAGTTGCCACTCTTCCTACCATTTTTCCAGTTTATCCAGATCACTTCTCATTCTGCCCACCCCATCTGGATCATCTACTCTGTTGCAGATCTTGGTGTCATCTGCAAAAAGGCAATCCTTACCTTCCAGTCCATCTGCAATGTCACCGATGAAGATATTGAAGAGGACTAGCCCCAGGACTGATCCCTGAGGTTCCACACTTGTGACTTACATCTTTTCCGACTGTATACCGTTTACCACCAATCTCTGTTTTCTGCCTGCCAACCAGTTTGCCACCCAGTAGACCAACTTCTGACCCACCCTGAGCCTACCCAGCTTTTTAATCAATCTTCTATGTGAAACAATATTGAAAGCTTTGCTGAAGTCAAGGTAAGTGACATCAACTGCTTCCCCTTGGTCCACCACTCTGGTTACCCAGTCAAAGAAATCTAAGAGATTAATTTGACAGGACCTTCCTGTTGTAAACCCATGCTGTCTTGGATCCTGTGCTCCTATGGATTCCAGATGTTGCACTATCCTTTCCTTAAAGAGTCTCTCCATAGTCTTGCCCACTACTGAGGTGAGATTGACTGGTCTGTAGTTCTCTGGCTCCTCCCTGCTACCACTGTTGTGGAGTGGGATCACATAAGCCCTTTTCTAGTTTTCTGGGACCTCTCCTGTGCTCTGAGACTCATTAAACAGTTCCGATAATTGCTCTGCTAGCTCCACCCTTAGCTCCTTTAGTACCCTGGGATGTATGCCATCAGGTCTTATTGCCTTGTCCACCCTGAACTTAGTGAGCTCTTGTAGGACCCTTTCTTTTGTGAAGGGACTAGTGCACATCTCCCCCCCGTGTCCATGGTGCTGAGCTGTGGGCCCTGCCCTACCTTCTCCTCAGTAAATACTGAGCAGAAGTATCCATTTAGGATAGATGATTTTACATGGTCCTCCTCCTCACACTCACCCACATCCCCTTTGATCTTAGCAATACCCAATCTGGACTTTCTCCTTTCACTAATGTATCTATAGAAAGTCGTGTCACCTTCTTTTACTGATCGTGCTAGTGTTTCCTCAGTTTGGGCCTTTGTCTGCCTTACTGCCTTCCCTGTTTCCCTTAAGGAAGTTTGGTATGCCTCCCTATCTTCATCCCTGTAGCCCCTCACCTGTATTTCTTCTTGCCAGGGCTAGCTTAACTATTATTTAGTCAATTTGTTTTTATTGTTCGGCAAATACCGTTACAATATACTAAAAACATTACAATACTCATCATAAAGCATACAAATATATAGACAAAAAGAAAAGGAAATAAGTCCCTGTATCTTAGCATATTAAACATATAATCCCAATATAAATATTAAAAGTCCTAGGAGCAAAGTGCTAAAGTGCTTAATCAATTAAAAAAGATGTTTTCTCTTCCTTATCTTTTCCTTTCTTTCCCCTTTTCTTTTTTGAACCACCCCTTCCCCCCTTTTTATCCTTTATATCATAAACATTTGCTCAGAACTTGGAGCTTACTAGTTTTGTCCCATTTGAGCTACCAGCTCAGGTTTATTTCTCAGACACAGAGAGATGTTTTTCTTTATACTTCATCACTTGATAAAATAATTTTGAAGTCATCTTGACCTCCTCTAGTGTATGGGGGTGTAAAAGCACAAATAGTGGATCATATTCTGTGTTTGCATATTTAATGAGAAAATTATTAAACAGATTACAGAATAAAGCAACGGATTTTATATAAAGGACATTGTACCGTGATATGGTAGAGATTTTCTTCAAAATCCCTATTACACCTACATGTTTTAAGGACAGCTTTTCTATTGAAAAATATGTATTTAGAGCAAATAATACCTATCCTTGCCCAGGTAATCATTTTTCTATCTAGGGAGTGAGAGGTAAAGTTAGGTAGTTTTTCAGAAGTACATCAATCTTATTTTGGCCTAGCCAAGAGGCCTGGCATTGAGCTCTAAGAAGCTCTATTTGTTTTTCTTGGGAAAATCCAAATATTTTCTTTTTGACAAGTTCCTTAAATGAGGGGGACATTATGATCAATTGTTCCCAGTCTAACCAAAGGTATACATAACTATTCTTTCCAAGGCACTTTGAATAATTTTGACCCAAGATGATCTGAAATTTTGTTTTTGTCAGGAAATTTTTTTTCTTTCAGGCACAGTAAAGGTGAACAATTGGCCTGATGATTAATAATGTTTAACCCATAGCCCATCATACACATCTCGATTATAGTAGCGATGGGAAGTCTTCCTAGTTTAGCCCTAACTATAACATTGGATGTAGATAATGGCACCTGTTATAAATATTTATAGAAAAAAGAAAGAGGAGTCTCCAGCCATAGAGGAGGATTTGTACCCCAAACCTCTGCTCCAAACGAAAAGATGGGATTAATTTTTGCTTCCCCAGCCACTAATGCTGGTGAAACTGAGTGAGCTGTGTCTTTGGTATTAAAATGCATTAGACCTTTGACAATCAATTTAGTGCTTGGCACCTGGTCCCTCCAAAGCTTTGACCATGCTCCATTTTCAGAAAACGTAACACCTACATATGTGTAAGAAGTTACACCTTCAATCTGTTCTTTATTTAAATAAAACCTTGGTTTCTTTCCTTGACCCTGATTTGGAGGAAAGATCATGAACTTAGTTTTCTTCATATTTATTGTTAGAGCCAATTGCTTACATTTAATGTTAAGTTGAGCTATTTTATTTTGCAGTCCTTGGCTAGATAAAGCAAAAATGATTAAATCATCTGCATAAGTGAGACTATGGACTAGAAGATTCTTAATTTTGGGGGAATCCAAACTGTATACCTCACTGTAAGTCATGAGAGAGTCAATGTACAAGTTAAACAAAAGGGGAGCCAAAAGGTATCCCTGTTTGACTCCTGAAGTTGTTCTAAAACAGTCAGTAAGGTTGCCTTTATTGTTGTATCTAACAGCCGAAGTTGTCTGTGAGTATGGACTGGAAGATTCTTAATTTTGGAGGAATCCAAACTAGATACCGCACTGTAAGTCATGAGAGAGTCAATGTACAAGTTAAACAAAAGGGGAGCCAAAAGGCATCCCTGTTTGACTCCTGAAGTTGTTCTAAAATAGTCAGTAAGGTTGCCTTTATTGTTGTATCTAACAGCCAAAGTTGTATGTGAGTATAGCATGTAGATTGGAATCAAAAGGTTCAAAGGTATTTTTTCCTACTAGGATTTCTCATAATTTATCTCTATTTACTGAATCAAATGCTGCAGAAAAATCGACAAATAAAACATACAACTTCATTCTACAAAATGACCTATATTTTTCTATTAAATGAGATAAAATGTAAATATTATCTGTAGTTGCAAAATCCTTATGAAATCCTGCTTGAAACATAGTTAATGGGGAGCTTGTCAATGTCCAGTTTTGTAATTTTTGTAATAATATTTTGGAAAAAATTTTTACACTAATATCATTGAGACTAATTGGGTGATAATTAGATAGGGATTGAAAATGTCCTTTTTTATGAATTGGTACTATTATATTTTTTGTCCATGAAGGTGGTATGAATCCTGATGCCATGATGTAGATTCTATCAGTGACTTTTCTTGTCTCTGTAACCCCAGATAAAGTTCTGTTAGACAGCTCCTCCATCCATTTCACCAGCACTATGTCCTTTTATAGTGTTTTTATAGAGAATCAAAATAATCAATCCACACTTCAGGCTCTTTAAATTCCCTTCAGGATCCTGCAGTTAGAACAGGAGCAGAAACAAAAGGGTCGCCTCAGAACGGCACTACCAAGGATTGTATAACGTTGAATCATATGGGGCTTATGAGGGAGTTAAGTCAGTTCTTCAAAGTCCCATCAGTGTCCCACCAGTGTCCTAAAAGTTGATATTTGCAGAAGTTTTAGCTTCCAATGCACTTGATAGAGGTGATCCAAATAAATATCACAGCATCCATTAGTACTGAGATAAAATGCTTGCACAATACAAGGACCGAATACTATAAATCAAAACAGAGAACAAACTCAGAAGCTAATCCTTCTAAACTTCCTATAGGATACCCCTTAAAAGAGAATATAAAAACCTCAACTTCAAATCACAGCTTTATAAAATCCAGAGAATAAAAGATAAAATTATTCTTACTTTTCACCGTAGTTTTTTCAGGGGGTAAAATTTCCCTTCTTTTACTTTAGTCATTATGTGCCACCCTTTTTAGTTCATTTGATCAAAAAAGGTCTGGTACAGCAGTATTTTATCATGGCCCTTTGCAACCAGTGATGGGTGAAGGCAATATAGCTATCTACAGCACTCACAGTGTTACAGCCATGGTCCTCTCTCCTCTCTGATCACAAATGCATCTGAGGAAAGATGCCACGCATGCACCTTAAGTACCCAAAGGAGAATTGCTATCAGGCTATAGGCCAACCGGGCACAAGTGGCTTGAATGACCCCAGGAAAATTTAAAACAAAAAGCTGATAAAATTAGTGTTTAGTGTTTTTACTCTAAATCCGAGTAAACAAACAGAGCTAAAACATTCAAGATTTTTAAAAGTCAGTCATAAATAAAACTAAGGATGAAACAAGTAGCAAGACAAAACAAACAAGCAGACAAAACTACAAAAACAAAGAAATGTAGAAGACATAAAAGGTAAACAAGACTTTTACATCCCTCTAGGCATAGCGTCTGATGCTATGGATCAGTCCTGGTGCCACGACTTTAAGTTATTCGATTTTATAATAGGAAAAGGGAAAGTCCAGGTCTCTCCTTTTTGCCCTGCTCTTCATTTCCCTCTGCCAGCCCAAATGGCATCTTCCAGTTGCTGCTTCACTCTGCTACCATTACGCAGAGGAAAAAAAACACCTCTCTCCTCAGCCCCTAGATCAACCAGAAAAAATAAGAAAGAATTGGGGCCAGCAGGAGCAGACAGATAAGATGTACTGGGAAGACTTCAAGCTTCATAACATAGATGGCATACCTTTGGTAGGAATAAAACTCACAAAGCAGTCCTGATATCTGTGGCTACTCCTCAGACACAGACACAGATGCACGTCATCCAGCTCCACCACTGATGTCAGATTCTGGAAGGTTATGTATTCCCCTTTCACCTCTCAGACCCAGTCTACCCCATCTATTATCAGTGCGGATGACTCCCTTATCTCTCAAACTTAACTATGTTGGCCATCTTATCAAAGTCAGCTCCACTGAAGTCCCATATTTTTGCCTTGCAATGGGATGATTTAGTTCTAGTGGCCAAATTGAACCATACTATGTGATGGTCACTGGCCCCCCAGGTGACCTTCTACCTGAAGATCTGTGATCCTTTCCCTGTTAGTCAGTACTAAGTCTAGGATAGCTCTGTCTCTTGTGGGTTGTTGTTGTACCAGTTGTTTGTGGCCCTCCTCCTGCATGGAATCCACTATGTGTCTAGATCTGGCAGATGTTCCTGCTGTTATTGACCAATCTGTATCTGGCATGTTGAAGTCTCCCATTATCAGAACCTCCTCTTTAGCTGTCATGTTTTGTATATCTCTAACAGTAAGTTGTCTATGTACTCCACCTGGTCCGGAGGCCTGTACACAACCCCAGTCTGTATGGCTGTCCCATTTCCTGTTTCCAGGGTGACCCACAGTTCTTCTGTCTCCTTATGTGTATTCTGAATTTCTGTAGCTTTGATATTTTCATTGACATAAAAGGCCACTCCACCCCCCTTTTTTGCACCTTGGTCTCTTCTGAACAGTACATAGCTGGGTACTGAAGTCTCCCAAGTGTGGTTACTGGTGAATCATATCTCGCTAATGGCTACTATGTCCAGTTTAGCCTCTGTCATTATTGCCTGCAGGTCTGGGATCTTGTTTCCCAGACTGCAAGTATTTGTGTACACAATTTTCCACTGGCCAGATTTCAGTGTGTTAGTTGTTGGGCAAGGTCTGGTGTTTCCTCTATGCATCGTATGTGTACCAGGATGTCAATGTTTTCTCCTGCTTTCTGTATAGTTTTAGCAATGCGTTCAGTGTCTCTCCACACTGATGTACCTGGGAAACATCTAACCATTACCCCTGGCTGGAGATAGGTATCAACTCCTCAAATCATGGAGTCTCCTATGATCAGAAGTGGTCTGGATTTCCTTTTTGCTTTTTTTTGTTTTGGTTCCTAATTTGGGCAAGTTTTATTGTGCTAGTTCCTATGCTGCAGTGTCATGCTCTGTAGTGTCCTCTGCCCCTTCGTTTGATTTTGGAGAAAGAGGCAGATACCAGTTTGTAGTTTTTATATGGTTTGTGGAGGTGATATATTGGAAAGCACCAAGTGATGGGGCACCCGATTTGCCAACCTCCCTGACCAACTACCCTCTGCGGTTGAGGTGCTACTGTTGGATGTTGGGTAAATGGTGGATGGTCCTTATAATATATTTCCTCCTGAATATGCCATTTGAGGTGCACAATCTCTGCCCATGCTGCCTGAGCCCTGATATCTCCAATGGCCCAGCACGTAGGACAGTGTCCTAAATCCTGTATAACTGCCCTTTTTGAAATATGTTCCGCGGTACCTGCACTTAACAATATTCTTTTCAAATAATTTGCTGGGTTTATAACCTGGTCAGAGTAATTAGAAGGAGGCAAATGAAAGAAAAAGTTTGATTTTGCATTTTGTGTGTTTGTTTTTGTATAACCTGTTATAGAAAGTAAAATTACTTGTGCCCCTGTAAATGAGGTCACTGTATGGATACCCTTCTGATCCAACCCTTCTTGCTTTGCTATAGGAAATGTCACTACTGTGCTACCCTATAAAAGGAGTGTAGCATGGGGTGGATGGGGGTGGGTGGCTGGGCCCTTCTCCTGCCAAAAAAGGAGAATCACGGATGAAAGAAACAAGGGGGTAAAAGCAGAAACAATCAGCCAGCAACAAATGCAGTATCCCTGAAAGCTTATCCTAATGATAGATAAAACTGCAAAGCCTGTAAAACACCACCTGTAATAATTACACAGCAGATATACCCTGTAAGTAACACTTTCCTAAGGAGAAAAATAAAGCAGTAACAGAAGATATAACTTGCAAAAGACAGTTTGAATCAGAAGATTGCAGCAGTAATCTGTAAGCACACACACCTGTAAGCATACTCTGCAGTAATGCAGCAGAAGGTTTACCCAGCAACAACAATTTGAATCAGAGAAAAATAAAGCAATAAAATGTTAGCAACAAACAGTAACAATCTCTGTGAGTACAAAAGAAAATAATAACACACAGTAAATCTGCCTAGCCAAAAAAAGCCTTAATCCTTGTCCTTGCTCTGGTAAGGCTTTTTGCTCTGTCCTTACATGCAACCTAGAAAAAAAAGAGCTAAGGTGAAGCTAGGTGCCTTTGCTAGCAAACCTAATCTTCCACCTCTTTCACTTGCCACCAGTCCCTGCCATGCCAGGCAGTACATGGTGACCCAGTTCCCAGTGGACACCATGGTAGTGCAGCCATACAGCACACACCTGCAGACCACCCTTCAGTGGACACCAACAGATGCCAGCACACACATGCAGCACTGTGGGCATGAAGGGTGTTGAGGGGAGTGTGTACAAGTGGCCAGGGTGTACCACAGATTGGATGTGGCTACAAGGCAGGGACAAGCCATGCAGTGCAAATGGGCCAGTGTTGGGAATACTTTAACACCAGTGTGCCTGTCTGATGGTATGTGCCCCCCAGCCACATACTGCACATCTGCACAGACACCACAGCACACACAGCCAGTCATGTATATGTCACTGTGAGTATCCCATGCAAGTGGTGCAGCATCTGTGGGTCACACAACAGCATAACAGTTCTGTCCACTGTCAGTAAACACCTGCAGGTTGGGCCTGTCACTGTGTACAGTGCAGTGGTCAGCACTGCCCTACACACCATAGACATTGCTGGGTATCCTGTGATAATTGCAACTCAGTTTAAGTGACTACAAAATTGTGCATTAAAATAGCTACTACAGTAACAGCAATATATGCACAATAGTGGTTATGCAATAATAGCGCCAGATTGTGCCATACTACTGAACAAAATAGTGAGCGGTATTAAATAGAGCCTACTCACTATTGTGCTACTAAACTTGTCGGATGTTCAAAATAGCAACTCTTTAGTTAAGAAAACAGTGCCTACCTTCAAAGAATGAACACAGCGGTTGCTCACAACACTCTGGTGTGTCAGTCCTTTTGACATTTGACGTCGGACGTCTGACAAATTAGCGACTCAACTTAAAAAAACAGTGCAGAAAATATGGTATGGGGCACTGTAAGAGCACACATTAGATTAGAAGTGTTTGTATCTTATACTACTTGCAGCAGCAGAAATACTGAGGTCAAACAAGCAATCCATATGTAATTGCACAGTGCCTACCTGCACTACTCAAGTCGCAGCAGCGTCGCACACTACACTACACTCCATTAACAACATCTGATGTCAAAATAGTGACTGTTGTCTGGAAAAAACAACAATCACAAGTTGTGATTGAATCTAGCTGCTGTGTGCACTTCTGCACATGTAGGACCACAGACAACTTCTTTATTGGTTAAAAGCAAAAACAATGCACAAAAAGTAATCATGTTATCAGGTTATCAGGTATTTAAGCTTCCTTCAGTCCTGAAACTGAAAATTGTATGCCAGCCCACACAGATAATCATATCTGCTTCTGTGCTTATATTCTGCCACAACTGAGATGATGTACTCATTCGTGTCCTTGTATTTTCTTTTCTGTCTACTAATACCTGCACCAGAACACCGTCTTTTGAATCTTGAGCTCTGTCATGTGCCATTCCTACTGAAGGTATTGGAGTAGTTTCCGTATGCTTGGGTGACAAGCTCCAAGGCAGCTGTTGGATCCATGATGCCACCCTTCCATGGCATTATTAGTGCATGTGAGTCCCCTGGTGGTGGCATTATGATAGTTCCACTACTCTAGTGGAAACGCTGGCCTTCTTCTCCTCTAGCATCCCCTGGATGTACCAATCCATGTGGACTAGAAAAATTGAGCAGTGGTTGTAATATGTCTGCATGTGCTGTAAAAAATTCCCAATCACACATCTTCAAAAGTAATTATCACATCACTTACTAGGACAAACACCAATGATAACAACATATGTAAGTGAAATGCAAAAGCCGGGTCTGAGCTGTACTTCTCCTGGACCATTGGATACTTCTGTATCCTTCTCCATATAGCCTGAGCATAACAGAAAAAAACATCCTCTGATTTCTATGTTAGGGAAGGATGCACTAAATGCTCTCCATGCTGACTTCTCAAAGTTCATAATAGCAGAACTTGGATTCAATGAGGTGCACAATTCCTGTAGCTTTGAGTACACCCTTGGATACGACACTATTTTTCGAGAGCACATGAGCACAGAAAGCGCTGTCACTACCTGGCCAGACTTTATGCAGTGAACAGTGTACAGCTGGTCAAACAAGGAAGGGCAGGACTTAAAAGTCCCATCAAGCAGCCAATCTGCGCATTCCTGCAGCATTTTAATGTTAGAGTCGGTGGCAAACATTAAGAACCTATCTTTTTTCTTTACCATTGTCAAACAGCAGGAATGGAACACCAGCAGCTGTTATAGTGAAATTGGATGGTATCTCCAGTTCCTCAACTGATGTAGGGGATAGCCGGACAACCACGTTTAACCTGCCTAATACATTGAACTGTCCTTTTAATAAGTGGAACCCATGGCAAATGGCCTGCCAAAGAATCAGGAGCTGATGTGGTACACTGAACAACGACCTATGTGGCGGTCTCCACATGTGTTCTTGCCCTGTCATGCACGTCTGCCATTACCTTGCGAACCCCTACATCACCAGCATCGGGAACATGTATATGTTCATTTAACTGCACTGAAACTGTGTTGCCAATGGTATGTTATCTTGCGAGGCAACTAAATTTGTGTGAATCAACACATTTCCAGTATACCTTCTCCCCTTTCTCCTTATCTTTGCGGTAGACATAACCTGCATATAGAGCTAGTGGCCTACCATTTTGGCTATTGATTAGCTCAAACTCCATACTGACAGTCAGAGTAACAGAAGCACTAGTGGGAGTGAACATTAACATGTGCATAGCGCTCAGATCAAGCAGCAAAATGCTGCTTTGCTATTGGACAGGGCAAAGACCAATTATGGGAACAAGGAAGTGGACCCTGGCAACAAGCAAGTTAAAGATGACACAGGATGATATAGAGAGCAATGGTAGAGTAAAAATGGTATAGAAAGCAACACGAATGTGAAGCCACTGATCGCTATTTTTAAGTGGCTGCGAAATTGACCAACGCTAAATTCTGCAGTTGCTGAATATTCAGTCGCTATTGCAATGGCACTATAGTGCTGTTCATGATTATGCAGCTACAGTTTTTACATAGGACCTATTGCTATGTCCCTCACACTACTGGCCCCCTTGCCACTGTAGTGTCTGCTGTGCACTGTAGTATGAAAAACAGTTAGACATTTATATGCAGCACCACCACCTGTGCCTGTGCTGTGTAGTCCCCTGGGGCACAATATTCTATGCTGTACTGTACAAATGTAGCCTGCAGCAACCACCATACACTGCCAAATTGACCTACAGGTGGAGCTGTGGGCAGACCCAGCCAGCCCCTGTACTTCCAGACTGACTTACAGGTGGAGCAGTGGGGCCCTGCAATAGAGCTCGGCAAACTGCATGCAAATCAGGTCATAATGAGATGCTAATCTGGATGTTTGCCCACAGACTACATAAGTAGGCTCATCTGCATGTCACTTTTGAATATAGCAAAGTTTTGCACTGGACAAATGGGACAGAGGCAGGCAAATGGCTTAGCTCCATTTTTAACCTGCATATATGTGTTTGCGCCCCACACATATTTCAGAAATGTATTTTTCTGCACAGTGTCATTTCACATGTGCTGATGCTTGCAGCTTTGCTGACTCTACTCCTTTGTTAGCACACACATTGGCCACATAGTTCACCTCTACCATCTTCACGTCACTGAGAACTGGGATGCTGTTGTGGTTTGCACTTCCTGGTTGCTATATTCACAGCTGTCTTATTCCAGGGCTATTTTTGCACTGCACTCCCAGCCCAGTTTGCCTGGCTTCCTTAGCATGCTATATGCAGCAGATTTAGCACTGGGCTATTCCTTTTGAATATAGTGGGCTATTGGTTCAGGGCTAATTTAGCACACCGGGTAGTGATAATTTAGCCCCAGGACAAAGTATTGAATATCTGGCCCCTAGAATGTTATATCACACGTTTTTCTGCTTTACCCACAGGCCACAAAAATAAATTAGAGGTATGGATTTGTCGGCATTCATTTATTTATTGAGCAATATGCAGAGCAGTAGTGAAGGCTGGTGGCCGGCAACTATATCAAGACTGGAGCCAGATGAGGTTGCAGTGGAAGAGAATCCGGGGGAAGTTCATGGCCAAGTTGCTCCCAACCTTGCAAGAAATGAGAGCAATGGAGTCAGAACCACATTTGTTAATAATCCACCTGGGAGACAATGATCTTGGGACCAGACCCTAATTGGGCATATTTTACAAGATTAAGGATGACATTCAAAAAATAAAGGAATGGTGGCCACAGGTCACATTTGTTTGGCCTGAGATGGTTCTAAGAAGGGTTTGGCATTATACCAACAGCCATAGGGCAATAAGAAAAAGCCATAAAGTGAATGAATCAGGGGATTGGGGCATTGTTCATGGCAAGTGGGGGACATTGGATAAGACATGGGTAAGAAGAACAATCAGATGAATTCTATAGATCAGATGGGGTTAATTTATCTGGGTTAGAAATAAATCTTTTTAATGCAGTGATAGCAAACACAATATACGGGTGGAGAAAAGGAAGGATCACCAATATAAAAAAGATAAGTGGGAGGGGTAAATGGGGCCCACCTTCTGGCACAAGCTGGAGGTGGACTAGTGGAAGAAAAATAAAAGAAAATGGGGGGAAGGGGGAAGAGGTGGGACAAGGGGGGGCAGGAGGCTCTGGGTGTATACCCAGAAGGCCTCATCAGAACAGAAGAAGTGTACAGGTGTATTCATGTACCCAACAGGAGGGAAGACAAAAAAAGATAATGTCCCCAGATGTACATCTGGGTAGAAGCTGAATTTTAATGTTGGATATAATAAATGCATTGAGACAATAAAATATGTATTGAAGAATGAAAAGAGGATGTAAAAATCAATAAGGTTTTAACATGTAAATACTGGAATAATTTGAATATATTCATTGCCAACTGAGCACCGAAACAACATGATTTGGTGTGTTTATTGGGAGGGGATCCAGGAACAAGGGGGTTTGCCTGTTTGGAAGGCAGGCCCCTGACCATTAAAGGTGACTCAGTGGCTGAGCTAGGTGGGAAGGGGTGGAGGGTGGGGTTAGGGCTGCTAAGGAAAGGGGAGGAATAACAATGAAGTGAGGTCAGAACAACATCATAATGGGGCAGAGATTGGAAAAGGAATAAAGAAGGTGATTTGGGAAAGAAAAAGAGAAAGATGTGGGGACAGGGATTTAAAAGTGGCTGCTGGAAGCATGCTCCATCACAATTTTGCTAGCAAGAAATTTTCTTACCCACACAACCCATTATTTTAGGGATAAGAGGGAGAAAATGAAAAGAAAAGAACAGAATGCTGAAGGTGGACAGCATAACTGCTCAAGGGAGAAATACAAGGGGGTGAAGACCCCTAGGCTATGCCGAAGGTGCACAACAAGATAATTTAGAGGTTTGGAAGAAAAAGAAAAAAAAGGGGGGAAGGGGTGGACAAGGGTGGGGACAGGCGGCTCTGGGTGTACACCCAGAGGGCCTCAGCAGAACAGAAGAAAGGTATGGGTGTACACATGTACCCAACAGGAGAGAAGAAAAAGGAAGATAATGGCCCCAGATGTACAACTGGTGAGAAGATGAATGTTAATATTGGATATAATAAATAAATTGAAACAATAAAATATATATTGAAGAATGAAAAGTGGATGTAAAAATCAATAAGGTTTTAACATTTAAATACCAGAATAATTTGAATAAACTCATTGCCAACTGAGCACCCACACATCATGGTTTGGTGTGATATAGGGAAGGGATCCAGGAACAAAGATGCTGTCTGTAAAGAAACATTGTTCTCTATACTCTTCTTACAACTAATTAACTGGTGGGGGATTTTTTTCTTTGTCTGGCTTGTTTGTGTCCCATTCAGGATGTGAAGGTTGCTTACAATCATGGTTTGGAGTTGAGGTACTGGTGGCAGACTGGGGTGGGACGGGTGGTGGGGTGGGGTGGGGTGAACAGGGTGGTGAACCTGTAAGCATCAGATTATGTATTGTACTGTTAAGCTGTAAATGTCTTATACTTATCTCTCAAATTTTTCAGTCAAATGCTTGTCACATGCTATCTGCTTACATATAATCAAAAAATGCAATAAAGTATATTAAATAAAAGAAACAGTGTGTCCTTTGTTGGTGTTTGTATCTGTAATTTTCTTGTAAGAGCATTAATTGCCTGCACTCTGCCATCTTTTGGAATAGTTGCTTATGATGTGTTTTGTGACACCTGTTTATTGATTTCAACTCTATCTTGCACAAACAAAACAAAAACACTTCAGACCACATTCAACAGGAACATCAACATACTATGCACATTAGATCAAAACTGCAGTACAGAGACATACAAATGCAGTTAAATGGACAGTAACTAGAGCACACACCATCACTTTTACTTCTCCAGGATTTCCACAAGATCACTGTCTTGCCCTGACTATCTCAGGGTGATCACTTCAGGAGTCAGTGAGGGAGCCCCAAGGGGAGGGAAGTGGCAGGATTGTTTATGATGCTATGGGGCTGAAACTGGTTGATTTTTATCTGTACTTGTTTTCTTATTCACAGTACTTTTCTTCTGTCCACTGAGTCCCTTTTCCCTTGGCTTGTCAGTGTTTCTTTAATGATTCAAGTCACAGTGGATGTATCTTTATTTTATTCAATAATTTCTCATTTTTTACTCTCTGATGACACATCAGATAAGCAGAGGCATCACTGCTTAATCACGTACTGTATATGAACTGGGGACTGAGAGAACCACCTGTACAGGCAAGTAAGTAATTGGTAAAAAAATGTTCCACCAATTGGGACACTTCAAACTAATAGAAACTTCATGTTTATGTTTGCATGCATGCATGCACAAAACAAACATTGTCACAGTAGTGTCCTTCAGAGGCATGTCATTGTCAGATCCACTGCAGCTCATGCTGCAGGGGGGTCCTCAACAGTAACTGGCCTATAATCAGGGAAGCTAGTCATCATGGCGTTTTGCTGCTTGCATGGCAGAAACAGTGATAGTGCAGAATACCAGACCACCGCTAATTGCATAGCATAAAGCTTTTATAAATACAGCATGTGCTTGTTATTAATTTTGGTTTCAGTTTGTTTGAATTGGGGGGGGGGGTTGGTCCCCACACTCCCCTTGTTTATTTTTTTTAAACTCAACTCAAATAAACTAATACAATTGCTAATACACAATAACTGAAAGGTAGTTTTGAGAAAGCAGCATAACTGGAACTCTATGCTAATAGCGTAGGTCTGGTATTCTCCACTATCACTGTGGAAACTTTGTGTAGCTGAAAGGAGCCAGCTGTTCCTATAACAGAGTGGCTGGATCCTTTCATCTGCATGACAGCGCAGAGCAACCAGTTGAGCTACATCATTATAAGATAATCCTGTACAGCCCATCCAAGAAAAACATTTCACTGTTCAACAGTTCCCTGGCCCACCATCTGACCGATCACTCAGCTCAGCCAGGCCCCATCATGTACATCCAATACCACTGGGACTGAACTGAGACATGGATCCTCTTTTACTTCCCTGGAAATACATGGAACACCAACTAACCAGAACTATCCTAAGCATTCCATAAATTGATGCTTGCCACTGATCCCTCCTGTCTCCCAATTGTTGGCCCAATCCAGGTTGAACTAAACCCATCTGCTGCAGCTGATCCCTTTCATCTCCGTATTGCTGGTCTAATCTAGGTTCAGCTGCTCCCACCTGCTGCAACTGATCTCTCCTCTCTTCCAATTGCTAGCCCAATCCAGGTTGAACTACCCCACCTGCTGCAACCAATCTCTTCCATCTCCCAATTGCTGACCCAATCCACGTTGAACTGTTCCCACCCACTGCAGCTGATCTCTCCTATCTCTTGATTGCTGCCCTGGCCCAAGTTGAGCCAACCCCACTGGTTGCTGCTGAACTCTTCTGCCTCCTGATTGCTGCTCCAGCTCAGGTTGAACTAACACTGAACCCACTGCTGTTAATCCCTCCTGCCTTCTATTGCTGCTCTGGTACAGGATGAACTAAACCCATCTGCTGCCACTGATCCCTTCCGCCTCCCAATTCTTCTCCCAGGCAATGATGAACTCACCCTCATCCACTGCCACATATCTCTCCTACCTCCTGATTGCAGTTCCAATAGATCCACTGCCTGTTGCAGCTGTAGAGCTGTAGGGAGGATGTTCTTCTATCTGACATGGCTGAATAGAGGGAGTCGTGAGGACTGGAATCCCCAAAGACAACAGGCTTAGGAGTTGGTACACCAAGTACAGCTGCTGCAGATCAGCAGGTGACAGAGAGACAGCTGTGAGCCCAGGGTTAGAAGTACCAGTGGGTCAATGTGTCCCTACAGAAAGTGATGACCCTTAGAAACATAGAATGTGTCGGCAGATGGGGACCGCATGATCCATCTAGTCTGCCCGTGGATTCAACCCTCCCCTCATTTTGTTCTACTCCTTAGCATCCCATGTTAGTTTAAATTCCCTTAATGTCTTCACCCCCATGACCCCCTGGGGCAGGTTGTTTCATGGTTCCACTACCCACCCTGTGAAGAAGAAGAAGAACTTTCTCACATTGCTCCTGGATCTACCTCCCTTTAGGTGCATGTCATGTCCTCTAGTCCTGGTACAGCTGTTTACCTAAAAAAGGTTCTGTGCCTGAACATTGTTGATACTTTTCAGGTATTTGAATGTCTCTATCATATCCCGGCCCCCAATCTGTACACTGTTCCAGGGAGTAGAAGTTGAGTTCTCTCAGCCTTACTTCATATGGCTCTTGATGCAAACCTTGCACCATCTTCGTTGCCCTTCTCTGTACTGCCTCCGATTGAACTATGTCTTTCCTGAGGTGTGGTCTCCAGAACTGGATGCAGTACTCCAGGTGATGTCTCACCAGTGACCTATACAGTGGTGTAATCACCTTCTGTTTCCTGCTTGTGATGCCACTCCCTATGAATCCCAAGATGCCACTAGCCTTCAATGCTGCCTTTTCATATTGCCTGTTCACCGTCAGGTCATCTGAAATGATAGCCCCTAGATATCATTAATGCTTTGTAGCCATAAGCTGTTACTCTCCCATTAAGTATACTCCCCCCAGGTTACATTTTTCCAGGTGCATAACATTACATGTTTTCATGTTGGAACTTCAACTGCCAGTTTCTTGACCACTCCTCCAGTTTCCTCAGTTTGGACTCCATCTTTTGTGCCCCATCACATGTATCCACCCTGTTGTAGATCTTCATGTTGTCTGCAAACAGGCACACTTTCCCTTCCAGACCATCTGCAATGTTGCAGATGAATATATTGAAGAGGATCAGGCCCAGCACTGATCCCTGTGGTACTCCATTAGTCACCTTACCCTTTTCTGACAGAGAACCATTCACAAAGTCCCTCTGAGACCTCCCATTCAGCCTGATTTTAACTCAGGATGTTATTTTATGCTCAGCTCCCATGTGTTCCAGTTTGTTGACCAACCTCCTGTGTGCAACAGAGTTCAAGGCCTTGCTGAAGTTCAGGTAGACCATTTTAACTGCACCCATCTAATCCACAGTCCTAATGATCCAGTTGAAAAAAACAAGCAAGTTTGTCTGTCAGGACCTACCCATTGTGAAGTTATGTTGCTTTGAGACTAATTAACAACTTGATTCTAAAAATGCCAATATCCTCTCCTTTAAAAGGGATTTCATCAGGTTCCCACCACTGAGGTAAAGGTAACAGGGCAATAGTTTCCTGGTTCCTCTTTGCTCCCACTCTTGTGAAGCAGCACCACCATAGCCCTTTTTCAGTCCTCAGAAAAATTCCCACTAACCAACGACATGTTGAAGAGTTTTGCTTGGGGTGCTGTAAGTTCCCTCCCAAGCTCTCTCAGAATTCTTAGGTGTATCTCATCTGACCCCCATTGCTTTCTCTACCTTCAGCTTATTGAGTTCCTCCAGGATTTTTTCCTCCATGAAGGGACTCTTGTCTACCTCTCCTGTAAGGCTATCTTTTTTGCATAGCAAAGGTCCATTGCCATTTTCTTCATGTGTGAAGACTGAGCAGAAGTACTCATTAAGTACCTTTGCCTTTTCCCTGTCTTCTTCTGCAAGATGCCCATCTTTTTTGCACTTGTAATGATTCCTCCTCTGCTCTTCCCCTTTCCCTTATATAATTGTAGAATATTTTCTTGCCCTTCCTGACTCCCTGTGCTATCTTTTCTTCTGTTTGAGCCTTTGCAATTCTTATGGCCCTTTCTGCTTCTTTCAGTTTTTTCTTGTACTTTATTCTATCACTGTCCTTTTTTGACTCCTTATACTTTCTGAATGCTCTTCTCTTTTCCCTCACTTTGGTTGCCACCTCCTTGGAGAACCAAAGTGGATTCCTTCTTCTCTTTGCCTTACTAACTTGTTGGGTGCACTGCAATTTGACTAATGTTAATGTTCCCTTAACCCTGGCCCAGTACTCTTATAGATCCCCTTCCGACTTACCTTCTAGATTTTCCTTCAGACAAATTCTTGTTCTATTGAAATCTGCTTTCCTAAAATTGAGGACTTTCAGTTTTCAGTGCCTGGAATCTTTGATTTTGTTTTCCCCTAACCATACAGTGTGATGGTTACTGGTTCCCACATGGCTCCCAATTTCAACATCTAAGACCCTATCAGTATTTGTAAATGCAAGATCCAGGAGCGCTTCCTCTCTTGTGGGTGATTTCACTAACTGACTTAGTCCTTCCCCCAGTAGGGTAACTAGGAACTCCCTGTTTCTTTCTGATGCAGCCATGTAGGCGATCTAATTTATGTCTGGTAGATTGTAGTCCCCCTCCAGGGGCATGTACCATTTGTCTGACATCTGTAGAATGGTTTCCAAGATCTTCTTGTCCTTTGCCTCCTCCTGAGAAGAGGATCTGTAGATCATTCCTACCCAGATGGGTGCCAGGGACTGAGCACTGTCAGAGACGTAAAGCAGCAGTTGCAGGTTGGGGATAGAAGAGTTTCTTCTTTTCTTTTCCTCTTGAAGAATTGCAAGAGTTTTGATTTATTGTTGGCTAGCTCAGAATACTGGGGATGTTGTGAGTAGGGGAAGGGATGTGCATTTTGTTTGGGCTATTTCTGAGATAAGCTTTAACTGGGACTGCATTTCAGGCACATGTAATGCCGACAGTGATAATATAGTAAACAACTGACTTTCTACTGCATTGTTGATCCTTTCTATACATTGGCATTCCCTGGAATTATAAAACTATGGCAAGAAATCCAGCCTTAAATTGGCTTTGATCCATTTGATTATCACAGGGTACCTACATGGGTTGCATGCATCCTGCATTGCCTGATAAAGGGGTGTATGCACTGGAGATGGCACTAAGTTGTATAAAAATAATAAAAAGAAAATTGATGTCAAAACATTTTACTGTGTTTTGTAATAGTGGTTGGATAATGACGGGGTAGGTCAGTTGTTGATTGGCAACCTCACCCCAATGGTTAGGTGCATAGAGGATGGGAATAAGATCAACTCATGATACCACTTCTGTCATGCTTTATCACTTAAAATGTCGCCTGCCATTTCAGACAGAGTTATTCTCTCCTTGGGATTGTAGAGAAAAGAAGAATGGGTGATTCGGGAATCATAAGGTGCTTTTACATTCACAGTTCAGCAGTGTTTTGTATCCAGTAGCATCTCTGCTGTGCTGCAGAGTACCTTAGTGTGAAAATGTTTTGGCAGTTCCAAGCAACAAGCATGGTGGGGTGGCCAAAATACTGCAGGTTATTTCTATTTATTACTCAGCATCATTTGTGGACCGTCAAGTATCCCAATGTAACAATGGCACTGAAAATGAGTTCATGGGCACCCACCACATTACTCTAGCAACTATAGGACAAAAAGTGCTTAAAATCTCCTTAATTTTCCATTAATTGACCCCTGAATTTAGAATCTTCCCCCTTAATTTAAAATTAAGGGTGCCTTAAAAATAAGTTTGCAAAACCCAAACCACTTAATTATTTGAACAGAATATGTTTAATTATAAAATAGGCACAACATTTCCATTACTATGATTGGTCCACAGGTTGCTAGAGCCGTGTCCTTATAGACAGTTATCCTAGCAACCTGCACTACATACCAGCCAATAGCCCTGGCACAGTTACAAATCACTGAGCCCACACTGCCAAAACCACTTTGCTGAACATTCACAGTATCACAAAGCAGCAGTGACAGCACGGCACTTCAAACGCTACCACTTCCTCACAGAAAAGCGGTTTCCCAGGAAAAAGCAAGAAACAAAAAAAAAAACAAGGTCGGACGTACCATCACATTATTTCTCTCGCTCTCCCACCCACAAGTCTGTGCAATACAAATTAAGAGTTTTTGCCATGTCCACATTCCATAATACCCCCCACAGCACCTGCTCACATTTCTTTTTCCATGCTGAATTTCACAACTGCAAACCAAAAAAAAGGAGATGTTACGGAAGCCGTAGAGGGACACGCTCGCTCCCAGTCAAACAATCCATCACTATAAAATAAAACAAACTGGCTGAAACAGATAAATCTTAAAAAATGGAACATCAAATTTAGATGCTAAGTTCTGCGTTATTGCGCTTCTATTTAGAGAAAACAACAGGCTGCAGGCCAGCACCATGGGAGGGGATGCATGGAATGCAGAAATGACAGAACCTCTTACTTTGTACTCGACAGACTTGTGAGTGGCAAAGAGAATTAATCTGACACTACGAGATGGCCAGTGAGTTAAACAAAATACCTTCACAAAAAATATAACTTTACAGCTTAATTAGCAAGAGAGAATTCTGGTTTATCTGCTTGCAAATAGTGGTGGGCGAAGTGGGCTCAATCCGCTCAGCAAGGTGATTTGCTGAGCAAAGGCGGATTCTTGGAGTGCTTTACAATGTGAAACAGAGTACTTCATGTTATAATGAGGAACGCGAAGTGCATTGAAAACAGCTACTTTACATTACTCCGCCTCCACTGGTCACTTCTCTTTCAATTTTTAAGGTGAAGTACATTGGTGGCAGTTCACTTTGCCTCACTTTGCCTTGTTTTTGAGCTCCAAAGGAGGATTTTGCAGTGATTCATGGGATTTCAGGTCACATTGACTCTATATTTATCTGCACAGCCTCAGTTCGAGGTTGTATGAGTAAGAAGGAGTAGGAGACAGTGTGCTCTGATAGCTGTCTGTAGGAATCTTTTAAAATCTGTTAAAAAATAATTTTTTCTTTTTTGGGGGGATCCAACTGTAGTTCATCTATTGCAGGAAACCCTCCTGTGCTCACATCATCGAGCGTTTTTGTTTGTGTGTGGATTTTGAATGTAAATTTATAACATTGAGTGGGTGTGGTGAAAGACAGTGAAGTGCACTGTGTGGGGGAGGGGCATATCTGTGTAGGTAGATTTAAGTTGGAGAACTAGTGATTTCTTTGTGTTTTGGTAATATTTTTGTTATATAACTGACGGCGTTACTGTACACATAGTAAAATTGTCAGTAATAGTACACATTTTCTTGCTGCTTGTTGTGTGAATGTGGTGCAGCATTTCATAAGGTTGGGTTGTTTAAATTACAAATTTACAAATTTACGTGTCACTGAGTACACTGAACTTCTGCATTTGCATCACATTCCTCGTTCAGCATTGTACACAGTGTTCTGTGTTGTGTGTGCAGTGTAGCGTGCATCAAATACAATACACCTTTTAAAATTTGTGACACAGATCAGTGTAAGTGCAACTAAGCGCAGCAGTGTGAACTTGCTATCCACTGCAGCTGCCTGATTTTGTACTGCGATCGTGTTCTTTGTTTAGTGTTGCTGCTTGTAGTGCTGTAAAAATCAGCACTGTCTGTATTCAGTGCACCCCCCACATTGAAAAGGTATTTTTTACCAGACTGGATTGTTTTTGTGACCCCATCAGCACCACTGGTTACTGAATTTGTTTTAATTCCGTGACAGTGTCACAACAAAGTAGTCCCTTATCTGTTGCTGAAGCCACAGTTGTTTATTTTGCTTCACATCCAGCTAGCGAGTAGCGACCCGCCAGTCAGAAAGTGAACATATCAAAATTTGAATTTGGTAATAGTATTCATGGTTGAGCCCCCAAAATGCCTGCAAAGAGACGTGCAAGTAAAGCTGTTTCTAGCCATGGCAATGTTGTCAGCAAGAGGGTCTGCGGGCATGGTAGTAGTACGCAGATGGAGAAGTGCATTGCTGATGTGAGGAAAGGTGTTTCTCCTGCAATGTTTTTTATAGCCCAATCAGTAACTTCACTGATAGTTGGAGGAGATGATATTTTCCCAGCCAGTGTTGTTAGTGTTACTGGTGTTAGTGGTGGTGGAGGTAGTATTAGCATTGTTGCATCAAGTTCTAATTCCGACCAGTTTACCATATCCAAACATATAGAGTGTGAAGCAGTGCAAGTCAGTGACAGCGTAGATGATGTCATACTTCCCAGTAACATCCCATTAACTGAACCTGATGCTGATGATCATGTCAATGATAGCATACAATGTGATATTCCATCCACCGTGGCACTTAACATCACTTATTTTCCATGCAACAGTGATTCACAGTGTGGTGAAAAAATATCAGGTGATGGTGGTGTAGATGCTAATGATGAATGTGATGATGCTGATGATGATGATGTTGCTGTTGTTGCAACATGCAGTCCACATGTTAGCATCCAAGCAGAAGATGTGGATGCGTGTGACAGTGACGTTGATGAATATAATGATGATTTAATTGATCCCAGTTGGGAACCGGAGAAAAAGAAATTAAAAGTGGCTGAGTCTGAATCTGTTTGCAGGAATCCCGGTAAAAACTTGTGATTTACCGGTTTTACTGGATGAAGATGATGATGATGATGATGACCCAGTACTCAATATGATAGGTAGTCGTGCTGGTCAGTTGCAGTCCAGGTGTGCAGTGCCAGAAACATCATGTGCCCCCCACTTCAGTGCTCAAAATAACAGACTTAAATAAGCCACATCATCATGGACATGTTAAAAGCAGAGCATCACAGTCCCTTGTTTGGGATTTTTTTGTTCAAGATGCAAATGATGATTCAGTTGCAATCTGCCAGGTTTGCCATGTGCATGTGAGTCGAGGTAAAAAGGGGAGGCATCTTGGGAAAGGAGGACAGCATACGCATCTTAAGCAAAGCCACTTGACTCTGTGGACCCAGCACAAGCTAACAGCTAATACCAGAATTGGGCGTTCACCCGTATCACCGGCGGCAACCATAGACAGCATGTTATCCCCTTCCATGACTGTTAAGCCCAGTAGGAAATTAAATGTGTGCAGTAGTGCGGTAATAAGACCAGAGGATTGCTACAGGCATGATGAGGTGGAGGACCATAATGACTTTGAAATGTTGTCCAGAGCTGGTGAGAGTAACAGTTTTTCTACACACAAGGAGGATACATTCTGGGCCTGCAGAAGAAATCTGGGACTCTGTGCCACCACTACGTGCATGACTGAGTGTGCCATTAATTCTGAGGGACTTTGTATGTACTGAAACAGTCTCATTTCACTGTGTTACCACTTGTCAAATTTCTGCACACAAGGTGGATGCATTTTGGGCATGCAAAAAAATATGGGGACTCTGTGCCACCACTGCATGCAGGAGCGACTGTGCAATAAATTCTGAGGGACTTTGCATGTGGTGTGACGATACCATTTCACTTCCTTAGCATGTGTCAATTTTCTGGACAGAAGACAGGTGCATTTTGTGTGTTGTGATTGTGAGCACATAATGTCATACTTAAATTATAAATTAAGGCAGCATTGCAACAATGTGCTGACAATTTTGACCTATAGTTTTTTATGCTATTTTACATTGCCACTGGCGCCGACACTGGTGCAGGCCACTAGTTACCTGATGACTGTATGATACCATTCTTTTCACAATTTGTGTCTGCTTTACTACTTTTTCTCATGTCTGAGAATAAAAAAGGAGCACGCCATTTAGTATTGTTCTGACCAGGTTCTTAGTACTATTTGCAGCTGTTTTTGAACAACTATTGTTCTGTGATGTCATAAAACACTGCCTGCTACATAATTGTTAATTTGACTACAGAAATAACAACAGAAATAATATATAACAACTGATGGAGAAAAACAGTGCAAAATACTGATGAAGAACTGGTCTGCACCATATTAAAATGAGTGCTCCTTTTGTTATCTCACATATGAAAAAAAGCACTAATGCAGACTCAAATACTGGAAAGAATAGTATCATACAAGTCAGGATGTAAGTAAAGTGTTAATGTAAAATAGCATAAAAAAGTATAGGTCAAAATTTTCAAAAGATTGCTGCACTGCTGCTTTAAAGAGATTCACCACGTTACATAGTTATGGATGGTATTACACCCAATATATTGGTGCCTAACCTCCAGAGGAATCTTTCTTGCTCCACATGCCCTTAAATAGTGCAATACTTTTCTGGCAAAAACGTTCATAATTTCGGTAAAACGGGTCCTGGAGGACTTCCCATTCTGAAGAGCCACCCAAGTTTTGCCACCCACATTCAGCAACGTTGTGGAGAAACGTGGGCACGTTTCAACTAACAAGAGCCGTGTTAGTGGAAATGTGCCCATGTTTCACCACAAACTGACCATTATAACATAAAGAAACTTTCGGAAAGCTGCCAGCCATTCATTGTAATAAAGCACGCCCCTTTGCTCTCCCTGGCATCACGTCATAACATTGTTGAGCAAGTTTGTGGAACTTGGGGAGATCTTCAGAACAGGAACTTGGGAAGTCTTCTGGGCCCCGGTTTACCGAAATTACAAGCATTTTGGCCAGAAAAGTATTGCACTATGGAATATAAGGACATGTGGAGAAAGAGAGATTACCCTGGAGGTAAGTCACCCATATAAGGGACATGTATGACTGTATGTGCATGTATATATTTAAAGGGAAGCAGTCAGCAACAGAAGCTCCTGAGTCCTGCACAGTGCAAGGCTTACCCTCTGGTTAAGCCTTTTAAGTATGTTGCAGCATTTTCTCGTGCTGTAACATACTTTATTTTAAGAAAGAAAGGTCAGCGACCCAGAAGGATGCCGGACGCTATGGAGGCCACATTATGTGTGAAGGAAAGGGGCAGCGGAGATGCACTATGCGCTTCAAATAGTTTTGTATTGAAGTGCATGGTGCGTCGACGTTGCACCTTTACGCATAATGGAGCTCCCATAGCATCTGCCATACTACCGGGTCACTGACATTTATTTAGTATAATAAAGCATGTTGCAGCGTGAGAAAAATTCCGCAATATACTTAAAAGGCTTAACTGGACGATAAGTCTTGCAGAGGGCAGGATGCAGGCACTCCTGTTGCTGACGGCTTCCCTTTAAACTAATACTGTGGCCTTCCCTCTGTCTGGTATGAAACATACAAAACACAAAACAGTACAGCACTGGGGGAGCAGAAAACAAAACCTAATGCTCGATCCCATGATGTTCCAGCAGCAGATGAAGCATCAACACTATTTGCAGCTGCTCTTGCTCGATCCGCTCCATCTTCTGCTGGACAGCACCCATCCTCTGATTATTTTCCTCCATCACAACCCACAGCAGTGCTACTTTTGACTGCGTTGCAGGCATGGCAGGTAGTGTTGGTGATGAGGGTGGTGCTGGTGGCAGTGGTGGGGTAGTGGTGGAGTAGCAGCTGCTGCTGTGGCCCTCCTCCTGCTCTGGCAATGCACAGCAGCAGCAGCACCCACTGCCACTGCCACAGAAGGGCCAGCAGGTGGAAGTCTGGCCCATTCTGTGGCAGCCCGCTACTCCACTTTGTGGTGGTTCAGCATATGTGTCCTCTGGCCCCCAGTCCCCAGATGTGTCCCTCGGGGGCCACGGCACACCTGCACACCACAAAGCAGGCACACCACAATACTACTGACCCCCCTAACACAGTTGAAAAACTGCCAGACTATCGAGCTGCGGGGGGGGGGGACCAGGCACAACAGGGGCAGACGTATTGCCAGCAGCAGTGTCATGCCCCTGGGGGGGCTCCACCTGCTGCTGTGGAGTGGGAGGTGCTGCTGCTGGAGTGCTTGCAGCTGTTACAGATGGTGGTGGTGGTGGTGGTGGCGGTGGACTTGCTGGATGTGGCGGTGGCACTGGTGGTGCTGCTGCTTCCGGAGGGGTGGGTGGATGAAATATTCTGGAGCGGTCCAGCAACACCCGCTCAAGCTGACCCCCACATGTTCGCACTCCCCTCTGTCCAACACAGGCCACAGACTGTCACTGGTTCATAACTTTCCTTCCCTCTCAACTCTGACACGTCATGAGACGAAGACCAACTCACACACGCACACACACACACACACACACACACACACAGTCACACACAGACACACACACACACAAAACAAAACTTATAAAACAAATAAATCAGTTACAAAAATAGAACTCAAAACAGTACAACGAAAACAAAAGAATTAGCTTTTAAAAAAGCTGTTGGGTTTAATGATGTTTAAGCAAGTTAAACAACAAATACACACTCCTCTCCTACACTATCCTTCCTTCTCCTATCTCTGCAAAGGAGAAAGTGAAAGTATCAGCTAGTATGACTCACTTCCTGCCTGGCTGGCTAAAGCAGCATGTGACTTACAGTACTGTAAGCCATGTGATGTGTGTGGGGGAGCTGCTTAAAGTGCCTATTGCTGTCATTCCGCCTTACTTCGCGTTAAGGTGGAATAACGCAAAGTCAACTCATTATGAAAAGGCAAAGTGAGTACTCCTCGATGTCCACTTTGCGTAGCCTGCAACTAATGCGAAGTGGCCACTTTGTGCTCATTTCACCTGCAAATTTTAAATTCACTGCATCACTACTTGTAAAGAGCTCCATTACAGCACAATGACAGGGACTACTTTTTCTATCATTAAAATTATCATATTTTTTACTATTTTTATATACACTTCTTATATCTTTTTTTTCTAATTAACTTCTTAACTGTGGGGCCCATTTTGTAAGCCCAATAAGATACTCTGAGGTGTGGGTTATGGCCTGATAAGAGCACTTCCGAGGTGCTAAAGGCACTTGGCACAAGCGCCTCATGCCTCATAATGCACCTGGGGCATGCTCTTATCAGGCCATAACCCACACATTGCCATGTTTTATTGCTGGCTTAAAGAGCAGGTACCTACTGTCAGGCACCCAGCTCCCCTTAAACATATATAATAGCAGATCTGCTCTACTGTTGAGGGGCATTAAAAATTCTATGCGCTTCCCCCTGGTTAAAAAGTTATAGTACCCCGAAGTTGCACCCACATAAAAAACAAAGCCTTGTCTGACATGCCTCCTTTTGTGATGTCAGAAAATGAAGGTTGCTTGTGTGTGCTCCATAGATCTATACTGGTGCCATTTATCAATGATGTTTAGTACTATTTAGAGTTGCCACTTGGAACAATGAAAGTGACCACTGTGGCCTTCCTCCTGTCAGACAAGGCTTTGTTTTTATCTGGGTGTAACTTTGGGGTGCTATAACTTTTTAAACAGAGGGAAGTGCATAGAATCTTTAATGCCCCTCAACAGTAGAGCAGATCTACTTTTATATATGTTTGAGGAGAGCTGGGTGCCTGACAGTAGGTACCTGCTCTTTAATTTTAAGGTACAAATTAATGAAGTCTTTGGTGCTTAATTTAAAATAATCAGAAGATTAAGAATAAAAAATCTGCTGAATTAAAATGCCCTAGTAAATCCTATTTCTCCTTAATTTTAATTAATGGTTGCATTAAGAAAACAATTATGCTGAATTCAAATTATGAGAAAACAGTGAAGGTATGCATACAAAGGGTATACCGTAGTGATAGCGACCGCATATTAGCGACTGTCAAATGGTGACCCATATGAATGCGCTGTCACTGTGGGCGATGGTAGGGGGATAGTGAATGTTGCAACCATGAGGACAGGGTGGGCGACAGGAAACGAGGGTGGGCAACGGGATGTGGAGGGATGGGGAACAGGGTTGTAACCCTGTAGTGTGCCTGCTTCTCCCAAGCCAACTGTGTGTTATGGTGGGTAGGGTGGTTGGCTCTGACGGGGCAGGTCCTGAGTTCGGGACTGGGGGAAGGTACAGCTTTGCTATGTCCTGCAGCTGGGGGACTTCATTTTTTTTAAACTGAGCTATTCCCCCCTCCCCCCTCCCCGACATGCACCCCTGGAGTTGAAAATCTTTAGTTAGGGTGTGGGCAGAGGCGCACCCCCCCCCCCACATGTACAGTTTCACTGACACCTTTTACTGCATATTGCTGAAAAAGTTTTCAGTGATAATGCAGGTCATGATTATAGGGATTGCCTTTCGGCGGTCTCTATTATCACATATAACCCATACAAAGAATACCTATATACATTAATAAAAAAGTGTTTATTTAAAATACAGGAGAATTGTAATGGAATTATTTATAAAAATATGAAAATTGATAAAAAGTATACAGTTATGAACTGTTAAATCATGAATGTTCAGAGTGCCCAAGTTACCACAAAACATTTCAAATGTTTATTATATGCATCACATACAGTATGCACATTATCAAATATTTTATTGTAATGCATTGAGACGCACATTACCAAAAGTTAAAAATAAAACCTTGCATATCAAACATAATGCAATAGTTAATTCTGTTAAAACAGTTGTGCAAAATTTGAATGGATCATTCCAGTCATTGCAGTACTAGAGAATAAAAAGCTAACAGGAAGAATTCATGCAGCATGATCAGGCTCATGACAGTGTAAAAGAGATTAATGTAGGCTGTTGAAATGCAAACAGCCAATCAGAATGTAACATTTCTGATATCATTTTTTTCTCTTTTTTTTACTTTTGTTCATATCATTTTTGTACCCCTGCTAGTATCTGATTGCCATTTCTCTCTGGGATCCCAGTGCACTTACTGACTCACCTCACGATGCCAGCTCTTGCTTGCCCCTCTATGGAGCCATGGTTTGCCCCCCAATCTGGAGTCAGGGGGCATGGGTTGTATGCCTGAATTCTCATAGGTTCATCAGAAGGCTAGCATGATGAATGCCATTATGGCTTGGATTACCAGGGTCCTGTCACCTGTGGGTTCCAGGGTTGTTCTTTTAACTCCTTTCCACCCCACTGGATGATGGCATGCAAGGGCTCAGGTGTACTCACTCATGATGGCATGTGGTGCACAAGCCAGCCATAATCCAGACCCTAACCTGCTTATCTCCATTGTGCTGTCACCCATGGTTTCCGAGGTGGCAGCAGTGCAGTGAGGGTAGCAACCCACCCTCCCTGGAGGAGGACAACATTCTTTGCGATGCTCAATCCTCATCCTCTGGCTGACCCCCGATGCTCAGGGCCTGCTTATGATCCTGAATCACTGGCATTGTGAGTGGCAACACTACCACTACATCGATGGGCCAGGTCTGAGATCATTTTTATAACTTCTTTTGTTGTAATACATTCATCTATCTGGCAACAGCTTTTCTCCATTCTTCCACCACAAAGAAGTTCTCGGGTCAGCTGGCATGGTGGTGTAGAGGGCTAAGGTGATGCATGCCTTACTTCTTACCATGCCAGTGACCCATGGTCAGGAATGAGCTTGGGATGCCAGGGTTTGCCAGGTAGGAAGAGGATAGAGCATCCGATGACAGCTCTTCTCTTCAGTGGTGGGATGGGTTATGATTCCCAGTCACCAGTGACTCCCAGTGGAGACTGGGGGTACAACTGCTGTGGTCATTTTAGGTCTGGGGGCAGGCTGTGGCAAACATTTGTGGGTTGGAATCAGGAATGTGTCTGTCCCATGCTGGACGTCATTGCAAGTCCATGCCTCTGGGGAGTCATGTTCATGCAATGAGGAAAACCCCTGGTTCTTGAGGAGACGATGACGCGTCAGCCCCATGCCCACCATGGGACCCCACCCTCCCTGGTCTACATAATCTCTGGCCTGTACCAGGCCCACACAGACTGAATTCAAGGAGTGTCCAGGGTAAGAGGAGTGTGACCTTGCCCGGTGGGGCACAAGCCAAGGGGTTTCAGGTATACTGAGGTGTCAGGATGGGGTTCTGGGAGGACCTATGGTTGGGGGTTCTCAGGCCAGGTGGTACAAGCAGGCAATGTCTGAGGAATACCTCAGGACTGGTGACTGGAAGGAAAAGAAATTAAAAGAAAAAAAGTTCTTGGGCTGAAGTGAATGAAACAAGTATTTGTCAATGCCAAATGTTGTCTTGCTGGCATTGGCACTGGTAGTGCAGAGAAATGAATAATAGGAATGGCAGTGAAGTATTGACCTGACGTCAACCCCGCCCCCACCCCACAGAGATTGACAGGCATTGGGGTGTGCCTTTGGGTAATCGGCCATAACACTCAAGCCATTTCACCTCGCACTACCCTGCAGACACCAACAAGTATTGTGGCGTGCCTTGGGGTCTTCAGTCCTTATGCTCACCCCATTCCATAAGAAAGTACTCTGAGATGGGTGCAGCATAGGAGAATGGGGTGAACTTTGGGGCCAAACAGTCCAAGGCATACCTCGTTGCCTGTCACTGGCTGCAGGGTGGTGTTGGAGGTGGAATGGCATGAGCATTACAGCTGACAATCCCAAGTCAAACCCTTGATGCCTGTTAGTCTTTTCAGGGTGGTGCATCATGGTTGGAAACCCTAATGCCCCAAGCATTTGTTGGTATTTTCACTCCAAATTTTCATCATGGGCCTTTTGTGACTCCACCTCATGAACAGTGGCACTATCAGTTTGTTAGCCGAAAGGTGATTTTACACAGCTGCACAGGTGCAAAAACACATTTCGGGCAGGATGTTAAAAATGATAGTTGTACTGTTCATAAGAAGGTGTAAAAAAATGGCAATGTTGAAAATCTGGAGTGAAATTATAAAAAACTGGCAAAGTCACAAGCGTGAGTAGAAACTGTACAACGCACACCCGTAATGCAATTATTTTGGGGATTTTTTTAACCAGATTTTCAACATAGGCATTTTGGAACTTCCAATCATGAACAGTGGCACCACAGTTTTTCTAATCTATCCTGAAAGTTGATTGCCCACAGCTACTGTGCCATTGTGTGCCAGATGTGCCAAAACACATTTTGGACAGGATGAGAAAAATGGCAGCTGTACTCTTCATAAGGAGATGTGTAAAAATGGTAATGTTGAAAATCTGGAGTGAAAATATGAAAAATTGGTAAAGTCACGAGCATGCATAGAAACAGCACAACGCATGCCCATAAAGCAATTATTTTGAGGATTTTTTTAACCAAATTTTTAACATAGGCATTCTGGGACCTCCACTCATGAACAGTGTCACTGTGATTTTGTCAATCTGTCCTGAACGTTGATTTCCCACAGTGACCGCGCCATTCTGTGCCACATGTGTGAAAACACATTTTGGGAAGGATGTGAAAAATGACATCTGTACTGTTCATAAGGAGGTGTGTAAAAATGGCAATGTTGAAAATCTGGAGTGAAAATGTTAAAAATTGAAGTTATGAATGTGCGTGAAAACTGCACAACACACGCTCGTAACACAGTCATTTTTGGAATTTTTTCACCAGATTTGCAAGATAGGTTTTTTAGAACCCCACCTCATGAACAGTGGCACTGCAGTTTCTTTAATCAGTCCTGAAAGGTGATTTTGTGCAGTGACCATAAAATGACCTTTTGAGACAGAATAATGAGATGAGAGTGCATGTGTTCATGAGTTGAGGTTCCCAAGGACCCCATGTTGAAAATTTGGAGCCAAAATTCAAAAAAATGGCTGAGATATCCACCTAAGTTGACCCCCCCCCATTTATGCCATTATGCAGCTTACTGGCATTTCTTCAGTTCGTGTTCGGCTTTGAAGAGTCCAGACGTGTTCCCGCTCCACCAAAGATTTCAGAGCCAGACCTCCAGAGGTAAGTATGGGGTGAGGGGGATGTGGGGGGTTGGGGTGCACAGAGGATGGGTGCGGGTTGGGGGATGCCACAGACAATGGACCATTTTCTTTTTTTCAGATACAAAAAAAAGACGACAATGCGACACGGGACAGTTTTCTTACTTTACTGGTGAAAACAAATGTTGGGCACATTGGGGTAGGCTCCCAGTGTGCCCCATTACTTTTGAGTGGGCTTGATGTTGGAACACGGGGGTGATCTCCAAGTGTGCCACACAATGGGGGTAGGGCAGGGCCCTGGGGAAGGAATATGCCAATTTGGTCAGCTTACTGTAAGCGGCAGTACACTGGGGTGGGCTCTCAGAGTGCTACACAATATGGGGATGGCCTGACATGCTGACACTGGGATTGCACCCCAGATATAGACTTCCTTTGGGGATTGTGTGGCATTGGCTCTGCCACTATGTTTATTGGAATATTTCACCAGGAAAGGCACGTCGGGAGGCGAATTATCCATGCCACTGCATGACGAGCTTGTCTCTGATTGCAGTGACACTTTCCTTACAAGTTGTGTCCACTTTACATAATGCTTATGTGAGTGCTAGCATGCTGGCTTATTGGGGAATGAAGGACACACCTATTAAAGCATGCTCCGCCTTTACCAACATTGACACACCTCTGAAATGTGCTACTAGCATAAGATGTTGCTTGCACATGCGCGCAAGTCAACATAAAAAGGGTGGCAAGCACTATCATCTTGGATCTGCAAAGTGGAAGGTAAGCATTTACACTTTTGGGGAATTGCAAAAGTGAAAGGTGCATGTAGTACATCTCTGTGCATTCTTTGCATGTGCAGTGGAAGCATTGTACTGCTGCCTCAGTGTAGGAAGGACAATCAGAAGATAAAAGGCTGAGGCTGTGCAGGATCATGTTTGTTGATCTCAGACCCTGTTCTACTGAATTTGGTCTTCAAAGAGGGTCTGCTACGAACTGACAGCCCTAGTGGTGGGTGTTAGAGACAGAGGTAAGACCCAGAGAAAGTGAAAATGGTACTAGGGCAGCAGCTTGGGGAGCTTGCAGATGTATAGAAAAAAGTAAATATAAAAGAACTTGTGGGGTACAGCACTACCCCCATAATGCCACCCAACCTACATGACCCTCAAAATTGTAACTTCATATTTATAGCTGCAATAATAACTGCTGGAATCTACTTATGCATTGCTATAGTTCTCCAGCATTTTAGTGTTACTTATTTTGTTGGAAAAGACTGCATTTCTCTATTTCAGTGTCAACATCCCCGCCTCTCCCTATTGATACCATTGTTCTGCAGGGATCGGCACTAGGCCCAATCCTTTTTTCTATTTTTCTCAATGACCTGCCTCTAATCTGCTCATCTTCCTATATACACATGTATGCGGATGACACAGTTCTATTCTCCATCGGTGGTACCACAGAAGAGGTACCCACCAGTCTTCAGGCTGACTTCAACAAACTTCAGCACTGGTTTAGCCCTCACCAACTATCCCTCAACACCAACAAAACTGTCTCCATGACCTTTGGTACCAGACAGAGACTATCCAGGCTCACAGCTCCCCCTAATTTCTACACCCTCGATGAAATGGTCCTCAAGGACACTACTACCTTTAGGTATCTAGGGGTTTGGCTTGATCAACACCTATCCTTCTCAGCACACATAAATGCTATCCTGAAAAAACTATGTGCAGGAACTGCAGTAGCCTCCCACTTCCTGCGAGAAGTGAAATTGTGCAGAAGATGATTCTACCAACCTTCTGCTACTGTAATGTAGTCTACAGTGCCACCCCCAAGTCAACTTTATCCAGGCTGGATCCCCTCTTCAATGCTTTCTGTCGCTTTGCTCTAGAAGACCTCCCTCACTCACATCATTGTGAGCTATATCACTCTCTGGCATTACCATCCCTTGAAAACCGATGTCTTCTCCACAGTGCTAAATTCATGTAAAAATTTTGGCTCGGCACACTCCTGGTCTACATCATCCCCTCGCTATCCACCCCCCCCAACCCCTATCATGCACTCAGATCTATGGACTCCCAGCTACTGTCAATCCCTCATCAATGGACCTCAGCGGGTCAAGCCACCTTCTCATACCACCTCTCTAAACTCTGGAACAACCTCCCACACCAAATTCATCACTCCTCCACCATACGCTCTCTTTCCTCTGCTTTTTATAACCATTACTTGGTAAACTGCAGCTGCACCTTATCCATCCCCCCAGCCCCACCTTCTCTTCCCCTCCCCATCCTCAGTCTCCCTTACCCCCTATGTTATTCAGCATCCCCCTTGGGTTATTCGGCATCCCCCTCACTGCTAGTTCCTGACCAGCGGTCTAGTGTCTGGTGTATATTCTACAACAGCTGCATTTGCCTACTCTACAGCACTTAATTGTCATTGTCAATGTATATGCTTAAAGTTCTCATTGCCAAATGTCTGTCACCAGCTGAATAGTAAATTAGTGCATCTATTCTATTTAACCCTATGTACTTCTAGGAATAATGTAACCTACTGTTTTTATCATCTTACGTTTAATCCTGTAAAATGTAAAGCTTGATTGTCTACCAGCTGTACCCTTCCCCCAGATCGCACCATGAGACGAGCATCTTGTTATTCACTGTGCCTTTCCTGGTGAAACATTTCAACAAATAAAAAAAATAAATCCTTTATTGACATGCTTGTTACAATGTTTACAATTACATTGTGCGGTTTCAGTTACTAAGTGCTATGTGTCATACATTTACAAACACAGTAAAAATAAACCAACACAATAAACCCAAAACTATAAAATTTACAAAGTAATTTCAGCATAAATGAACTCTTTTTGAACTGAATATATGTTGTTTTCTTATGTCAGTAGAATCATCACACAGTGTATTCATAGGTGCTGGTTACCGTCCCACTAAATACAATATTTGCAACATGATCAAATTGGTGCCTGGAGCAAACCAGTGGTATATGAAACATGTTTCAAAACAAAAACCAGCACACAGCCACAACTACAAAATTAACTGAAGTTTATTCACAAAACTGTGTACATACAATTAAAGCAGTACAGCCAGGTGCCCCAGCCAGGCGAGGCATGCTGCAGCTTCATTAGGTAGCCACCCTCTGATGAAGAGGCAGCATGTCTCAAATCATTGGGGCACATAGTTGTATTACTTTAATTGTATGTACATCATTTTGTGAAGAAAATTCACCATTAATTTTGCAGTCCTGGTTGTCCTATATAGAAAAAAATATATATTTAAAATATATGGCAAATATGTTGGCAATATTAATATATTTATAATAACTGGTGAGCATTTTTTCCGTAAGGGAAACCTGGTTATAATTTGGTGTTATAACCAGCTGGTTATAATGGCAAACATGAGCTGGGTTTCCTTCACTTCTTGCATGTGCCAGTTGGCCTTCTTCCAGTCGTCACAACACAAAAAGCTCTGCACCTCTGATAACGCTCACTTGTTTAATAACTAACTTTAATTTTTTTTTTAATCTTCCTTACATCTTTCTATGTCAGTAAATAAACAGAAAATACTTTCTAGTAAGTACTGTCCTGATCCTGGGCAGAGGTTCAGTTAAGAACGACAGTGGCAACGAGGGAGCAGGGATTCCAAACAGTCCTCTCTTGCAGTTCATCAGTCCAGTCTTCTCCTGGTACACCATTTAAATATGCCACCAAACTGTACAGAAAGAACAGTGGTGAGTACACATTGTGGTGTGGAGGGGGATCTACTGAAACCACATAAAGAAAAATAAGAGGCAAATGAGAACACAGGGGAAACAGACAGCTCCACTTCATGGAGAAACAGAAAAAATGACCTTCTGACTGCACAGAGGTACCATTGTTTGTATATTATAATTGTTGTGGCATAAAATATTCCTCAGCAATTATAACATAAAACATGGGGTGGTGTATTTTACGAGAATTTTACACACGCCCTCGGTGTTGGATGCTTGAATAAACCCCTTCAGCTTTGCTCTTGGGGTTTATGTAGCATCCAACACCTCGGGTGTGTGTAAAATTCTCGTTACACACACCACCCAATGTACTATTTTATTTATAAAATATTTTGTGACTTGCCATATATTTTCCACATATCTGTGAAACATGTTATCAAGTAAAATATATTTAAATATATTTCATTGGCTAAGGTATTTTTCATATATTTCTAATTATTACATACTAATTACAAAGGTAGCCAGTTAGTATAATTGCTATTGAATGCACTACATTATGACACATGGACAGCTGTCACTGCACTCTGCCACATGCACTGCCATCATGCTAAGGGCAGTTGCCACATACACTGCTGCCTCTGAATTTTACCACATGAACTGCTACCACTGTGCTGTGTAACATGCATTGCCAACATGGGGTTCAGAGGAGTTACTGCACTGTGCCACATGTACGGTTGTCACTGTATTGTGACTCATGCACTGCTGCCACTGCACTTTGTCACATGCATTGCTGCCACTGTGGTGACACATGTACTGTTGCCACTGTGCTGTACCATATGCATTTCTGCTACAGGGTTAGAGGGAGGAACCTCACTGTGCCCCGTGCTCTGCCACCACTGCACTTTTCCACATAAGTTGCTGCCACTGCACTGTGCAACATGTGTTGCCAACATGGAGTTCAAGGGAGTGACTGCAGAGTGCCATATGTATGGCTGTCAGTTTACTGTGACATGCACTGCTGCCACTGCACTTTGTACATGCATTGCTGTGTCTGTGGTGACCCATGTACTGCTGCCACTGTGCTGTGACACATGCTTTTCACAGGGTTAGTAGAGTGATTGCAATGAGCCATGTGCTCTGCCACCACTGCAGTTTTTCACATGCACTGCTGTTGCTGTGTGTGACACATGTACTGCTGCCACTGTGCTGTGCCATGTGCACTTCTAACACAGTGTTCACCCCAATGGGGGTGGCTCTCTGTTGGCTGCATGGACAGCCATCTACAGGTATAGAGAGGTTGGTCTGGGCAATGGGTGTAGTCCTGCTCCAGGGATGGTATTTGTGTGCGTTTGGTGCTTTTCTAGCCACCAGAGCCATCTACCCAAGTCAGGGGTTAATGGAGCATGAGGCATGTGCCAGGGGAAGGCATGGGTTGGTGGGCCATGGGAGACTCAGAATCTAGAACCATGGCTGAAAGAGATAAATCATGGTCCTCTGTGGGGCTGGCGACCTTGACGAGGTACAGAGGATAAATCAATCCATGATACTGTTACTAAAAGTCAGACATCTGTGCCTGTTTTTGGAATACTGTAGGTATACTACCTTATTTTTTTGTTATGTCACCATAATCTGTGTTACCAGATTTGGAGTTATCAGTTTGTGTAAAATGATATTTTGCACAAAAAATCAATTTGGCTGTTGAGCCATATGCTCTGCATTATTGTCATACAGCACTTAAGTAAGTAATAAAGATTGGTGGGGAGGGACAGCGGCTAGACCATGGGTGAGAAGGGTGGTTGGGTGGTCAGATTCAGGATGGATGATTAGCAAAAAGATCAGGTTGCTTTCTGTGTGTGGCTATCACTGCCCTTTTCCATGTGTACTGTTGTTGCTGCACTGTGCCACGTACACCGCTGTATGTCTATCACTGAACTGTGCCACGTGTACTGCCACCACTGCACTTTGCCACGTCTACTGCTGTCATTGCACTCTGCCATATTTGCTGTAGTGCCATCACTGTGAAACATGTACTGCTGTCACTGTACCACATGTACTTTCTTCTTTGCATGGTGCCATGTGTACTGCTGTTACTGCACTGTGCCACATATTCTGCAGTAACTGGACTGTGCTGTGCTTAATGTTATTGCTGTGCAACATACACTGCCATCACTGTCAGCTGCTTCATGCTTTCTGCTAGGGGTGGGGTGTTGAAGTATTGGAGGCAGCTTCAAAAAGAAAAAAGTGTGTTTTAAAACTTCCCTGGTTTGGGATGCTGTTGCTACATGGACCCCTAATCACAAGGGCAAATGAGTCATGCCCACTCCGCTTTCTCCACTCCACCACAATTGGATTATTGATTGAAGAAGGAATGTGGCCCAAGCCCTCCAATGGGTTGCCTGGATGAGACAGATGCTGAAGAAGGAATCCATCCTAAGTCCTCCAATGGGCTTCTGGGATGAGGTAGATGCTGAAGAAGGAATCCGGCCCAAACCCTCCAGTGGACTGCTGGGACAAGACCAATAGAAGCTGATGAGTCAGCATGAGCCCTCCAATGGGCTGCCAAGATAAGACAAATGGAAGAGATGAAATGAATCAAGACAGAAGGGCAACAAAGATGATGTGGGTCTTTGGGTGAAGATTCACACTGGTAATCTTCAGATGTTGATTTGAAATGCTGGCCTGTGAATGCCAATGCCAAGTGGCACCTGAAAGGGAAAGAAAAATAACAAACGGTGTGTTATATCTTCGGTGAGTTGGAAAGGATGATCCATTACTAGTGAGGCTTACTGTATTACTTAGGATAGGGACAAAGATGGAACAGGAGAGCATAGGGGCCTCTCCTTACTACCAGCTATACTAACTAGGGGGACCAGCAAGATTCAGTGCATTGATGCGATGTCCTCTCAGGAAAGATGCACTTACAGAAAGGTCAGAGGCTTGGCGAGTTGATTCTTGAATCAGCAAAACAAAAATTCTAGATGACTCTCTAGGACTGCTGAAGATTCGGGATGAAACTCAAATTGTAGCCATAGGCACACAGTTCAATTCCATTCAATTCTCTTAATTTTTAAAAAAGTGTTATTCCAAAACATCATAGTGCCTGTACATTAAAATCAATAAATAAATAATGAACCATAAAATCCACAAACAGAAACTTAATCATTCAATAGAATCAGAAAAGGCAAGTGCAAACAGATAAGTTTTTAGAGTAGTTTTAAAGCACTCCACAGACTGGCATTCTCGTATCTGGTGAAGTAGAGAGTTCCACAGGGTAGGAGCCATAAATTCAAATGCATGAGCCCCAGATGACTTCAACTGGACCCTGGGAACATCTAGCAATCCCTCATTGGTGGAGCGGAGTGGTCAGAGAGGGCAGTAAGGATGAAGGAGCTCTTGCAGGTAGCTCTCACCCTGTCCATGTAGGACTTTATAGGTCAGCAAGCCGACCTTAAAGGTGACCCACCACAGAACTGGCAGCCAGTGCAGTTCACACAGCATAGGAGTAATATCGCTGGATCAAAACAACCTAGTCAACAACCTGGCTGCAAGTAGTGGATATCAAACCCTGGTAGCCCTAGGTACAGGGAATTACAGTAGTCAAGTCGGGAGGTCACAAAGGTGTGAACCAAAGTTGGAAGGTCACTGGATGGAACAAAGTGCTTAATCCAGGCAATATTTCTCAGATGGTAAAAAAAGGATTTGACAGTGGCCAACACTTAAGACTGAAGCATTAGCCTATCATCAAAGATAATGCCCAGATTCCATGCCTGCTCAGAGATCTGCAGCTTTTAGCCCCCAAGCAAAAGCCCGAAGATCAGACCAGATGCTGACCCCTCTACTCAGCAACCTGGGTCTACATCCAACACCTCAGTCTTATCAGGATTCACCTTCAGCCAGCTGGAAGTCATCCAGTCCTGGGTCTCAGCTATGCAGTTCTTAAAAACAGAAGCTGCACTCACCTGCTCAGGCACAACATGCAAGCAGAGCTGGGAATCATCTGCATAGCAGTGAAAACCCAGCCCATACTATCTTACAATGTCCCCTAAAGGCAGCATGTACACCGCAAACAACATGGGGGACAGCACTGAGCACTGTGGTACCCCACATGGCAGAGAGAATGATCCCAGGGAATAAACCCCAGATTCCACCCTCTGAGATCTGCCAGTAAGAAAAAAATGGAACCATCTGAGGACCATGCCAGACAAGCCAACAGATGAACCACAGTCACTCGAGCAGCACCCCATGGTCCATGGTGTCTAATGCTGCAGAGAGATCAAGAAGAATCAGGATGGAATGGCTCTTCTGATCTCTCACTATTAGGAGATCATTGAGCACCTGAACAAGGGCCGTCTCCATGCTATGCCTCTTCCAAAATCCTGACTGGAGAGGGTCATAGATACCATGAATGGTTAAATGATTCTTCAGCTGCTGCATGACCACATTCTCAATAACCTTACCAACAGAGGGGAGGTTAGAGACTGGTCTGTATTCCTAGCGCATGATCAGCCCTGGCTCATGCTGCCTATTAAGGGGTGGGTCTGAACAAGAGCAGGCAGCCAGGGAAAACAAAACATTTTTCTCTCTTTTTCTTCCTACAGCTGTGCTTCCCAGTGATGGGGAGGACACACTAATTGTGGGTTCCAATAAACTGCTCTATTCTACACCTACTGCTCATACTACAGAGGGCTCTAAGAGGCATTTTATTTCTTTATTCATTTTTCTTTTAGGTGCCATACTTTGGGGAACTACAATCACCACATCCTTCCTCCTGGCACCCTTAACCCACAGTCCCCACAATACTGTCAGTCTCTCTATAGTCCCCTCAACACATTTGCTTTCTCCACAGTCTCCCACCACCTCTACCACCAGCCCATGCTCTACCACCAATGATACCAACTGAGAGAGGTTCGAGCAGGGATCCTTGTCAGGGACCTGGAAGGGGAATGCAGTGGCAGGGAGAGTAGTCAGCCAGGGGGAAGGTTCCAGCTACAGAGAGAGTGGTTGGCTTGAGGGATGCTGGACTTGGAGTTGGTCCTGTTGCAGGGCTTTATGAGGAGTGGAGGGTGGTGGATAAGCTACAGGGAGGGTGGTATGGAGGCTGGTCCTGCTGCAGGGACAGTAGTCAGCTAAGATGTGAAGGGTGGTAGTGTGATGGGAACAGCATGCAGAGTGAAAAAGAACTCACCAAGACAAATTGGCTGTTGCCATTACAACTGTCATAGAAACAATGTTGTCATCATCCCTGTCCTACACGCTTAACGCAACTGTCCCCTCGTTGATGACATGTTTACCCAGCCACCATTGCCATTGCAACAGTGTGATTTATATGACTCAAGATTGGCATCTAAACCATTAATCTTAACCATTCATTCACACTAAACTGCCATGTTTTTTTCCTTTTTCCTAGTTGGATAAACGTGCAGCTAGCCAGTACTGAAGTCAGCATAATATCACAAGCTGACATACATTTTTGCCAACTGCAGAGCCATTCTTGACATGCTTTCACAGCTCTGCAACAATGCAGATGTCTTTGAATGTCTGCAGACTGAATTGGAACATAAATTGAGGATTGATGATCAGATGGTGGAAAGACTATCTGCATAAAAAAACAGTGTAATTAAAAAATATATATAAACAGCTAATTTGAATGTTTTTTTATTTGCATTGCTGAAAAAGCAATAAGGTTCTGTCAGGGGTTGCATTATCTGCATGTTCATCACACCATGGAGCATGTGGCACTCAACTTTGTCTTGTGCCACTTTACACCTCAAGGGTGTGATTTACAAATCATTCCCTATTGATTAAATACTATTTTTCAGGCCAGTCACAGTAGTTTCTTGCTCAGTAATGACCATATTTGATCTCCCTAGTCTCTATTCAACTTCTGAGAATTTGAGCAAAAAAAAGCAGGACTTCACTGAAAATGACATGCTTCATCTTCTTTTGACAATCTTGGGTAAGTAAATGGTTAAATAAAGTCAGTCCTCTAAAACACACCCTCATGTCATCGTCCTTATGAACCCATTTATTTGAAAAAATAATTTGGAACACCTTGAAAAAATTACAGATGGTACTTGACTGTAGCCTTAAAAATCTACTCAAAGAAAAACTTCATTTCCCATAACCTCTTGGCTTCTTGGCAGGATATGATACTGCCAGATGCCTTAAAATCTACTCAGAAAAAAACTTAATTTCCCATAACCCCTTGGCTTCATGGCCGGATATGATACTGCCAGAGGGAGAGACTTTCTAGTTCAAAGCCTTGGGCAGTTAGAGCTGTGCTTTGTTAGACTTGTCAGAAAGAAAATATTCTGCAGAGATTTTCAGGCATCTTTTTCTACAGGTTTGTAAAAAGTTTAACTTGGAATTGAAAGGTGAAATACATTGCATTTTTTGTGTAACTAGATTTCTAACTGCTGTGCTGGGTCAGATTGAATTTATTGCATTTACACAGAGATTCAGTACTTGCTGCATATGTTTAATTAGTGCATTGTGTTTTGTTTTTACTCAATTTTTAAAGTTCTGTCTAACAGAAACTGGACTTTCAGACTGAGAAATGTTTGTGAATGCTGTTATTTAAATGTATACCAACATATATATACTACAGCATGTGTTTGTGTGGGGGGAGGGGTCATCTGAGGCTTTCTCCTACAGGTTTTGAACTCGTATGTAGTATTTGTAATCCTGCAGGGTTTATACAGTATGTTACAAGCCTGGATGTATGTTGTTAGATAGTTTACTTTCTCAACCCTATGCCTCACTTAAGCTAAAAAGAAATCTGGGACAAAAGGACAAAATCAGCTGCAGATCTTAACAAAATATTAATACTAGCTGAAGAAATTGTTGTGCCTATGTGTCAGTAGCATTCTGTGAAAGAGAACTAGACTGTGCCACTAATATCTGAAATGGATTTTATGTTTATATATACTGTTAATTTTATAGTGTATTTTTAAAACTATTTTTTATGCTGTGTGACCATCAGTCAATCACTTAATGTGTAGTCCACCTAGATGTAGAAATCAGTGCTTAGAAGCAGGATCACAGTTGAAATGAGCACTATCCTGAGTAAATGAATTACAGTACAAAATAAAAGATGTATAAAAAATGCATAATATTCAGTAGGAGGGAATGCAGGTCTTTTCTTTTAATCTGTCCTTTGCCTCCCCCCAGCTGGCTGCTGATCACTTGAGACATCACAGCCCCAACCCCTTGGCCTAGGCCACTTTACATCTACTTAGTCAAAGTCACAGCTGAAGTATAGTAGGTCTCCCAAGAGCACTTGCAGGTGATGGAGTATAGGTGGCCATGTGGGGTTCCCTTACAGAAATAATTATATGAAATGTTTTCATTCTGCTCACATAAAACTACCTATGTGATATGTACATTGCAAGCATGATTTAAATGTTGAATTGGAACAGACTGCATTCATGTGGCATGCATGCAAAAAGCAAGTGGTCACTGATAACTGCAAACATGAAAGTTAAGTGACTTGCTCAGGATCACACCATATACAAGTGGAGGTTAATGAGATTCAAACCCAGGTCTTCAGGTCTCCAAGCCTCCTGGTTTGCAGTTCAGTGCTTTTACCCACTAAGCTCTACTGCCTGCACACATATGGCTCACTTGTACTTCAATACAAATCTGCATACATCTGCACACATGCGGCATGCTTATAGCCACTGTTATGCTTTTTAGTTTTCTTATCCCCCCCTCATCTCAGCTGCATTGCTGAACTATAGCACACATGCCAATGGAAACACATGTGTTTTTCCCACCTCCAATACACACACTTATCCACAAAACTGCTTAACTACTTCTGTCTGGCCTGTATTCCAACTATTTTCTCTGCATAGTTTTGAATGTTTCCATGCAAATACTTTATTGAGATAGTACAAAAGTAGCAATTACTTGACACCCACCCATATGGCCAGTCCCCTTCATGCACACCCCCTGCTACAAGTGTGGCCATGCTGCTATAGATCTCAGGGGTGCAGCCAGACAATATAAATATGTACACCAGGTCCATGTTTAATGCCACATTTGGCATAAGAAGTAAAACATTTGTACCTCATGACACTGGTTGCTGCCCCCCATCCATGCATGGGTAAATACAGATGCAATACATTGCTCCCTCAGACACCCACATACCAGCCCAAGAGCCTGTAAAACTGTTAAGTCCTTGAGATGCAAAGACAGTATCAGTAACCAATTTTTATAGTTTGGGCTCCTATGAATAAAATTACAGAAAGGGCCAGTTGGTTTTGTTATGTTTTCATGGACAAAGGAAGCAGTTCAGAACCTATTTGCTGCCCCCCTTAAATAAAATTGTACACCATGGAGTATATTGAGTATGCCTGTCTACACCCATGATAGATCTTACCCCCAAAGTATAGGTATAAGTCAAGAATCTCTACCTGAGTACTAGAGAGTCAGAAGCAGGAGTCTTTAAGAGATTATGTCCATGGGTTGGAGTGCTGGGGTGTACCCCCTTGAAATGACTGGAGTTGTTTTTTATTACTATTTTATACATTAAGATGGTGAGTTGGAAAATAATGAAGGCCACTGTTCTACTAACAGGGCCCTTGTTAGTTGAGCAGTGGCCTTCATTAATATTTAGCTCTCCTTTAATAATGTATAAAATATTAATTAAAAAAATCCCCATTAATTTCAATGTTGCACACCCCTGCAGTCTCCCTTGCCCTATGTTGTCATGTGCCTGAGCTTGGGGATGTGGATGTCAGCTTCACGGGAGGGTCATAAGGCTGACTATAGTGGGGCTCCAATAGTCTGCGCATACCATACTGCTCAACTGTCCATGAGCACAAGGGGCAGCCATCATTTTATCCCTGAAAAATGTTCTGCTCCTTATCCATCTCTCATGGAAAACATGCTGCTCACACAGAGTATGTCCTATAAATTGAGACTCTATGGCAGGGGCACCATTTTAGATTTCAACGGGGGAGCCAACAACCAGTGGATGCCAGGTGCTAGTTAGCCCCTAGGTGACAAGCTCTAGAATGTCTGGAATGTCTCTAAAAGATAAGACTTATTTGTTGTGACTGAAAAATGATATGCAAATCAGGAAAAATTCAAATGTATAATAATCTTTCTATAACTCGGAGCAATGCATTAGATTTGGTCTTAAACCCACCCAGTTACTATCCAATTTTTTTCCTGGCTGAAGTTCTGAACCCCTCCCCCAAAAAAATGTAGTCCCGGGTTCTCTCCCTGACTCCTTCCATTCAATACCCATCACATATGGGTTGTAAAGCCTCCCAAAGGTGCAAAAATGTGAAAAACACATCAAAAGTTCAGTCCTTCCTCCTTCCCCAATCATCCAGTAAAGAAAATGATTTACTTTTACTTACCCGGCAATCAGACCAGAACTTGTGGCCTGGTCTGGTCCAGTGTACAACTGTCCCAGTTTTCAGGCTGCACCTCCTCCATCCTTCTGCCAGAAGCTGAATGCTTGATACGACCATCCCAGGTCCCCAATGGGGTCCATGACCAAGTCACCTCAGCAACTGAACCCACCCCCCCTGTGTTGCTTGCTTCTTGCTTGGCTGCTGTTGCACTACACTGATTAAGGCCTATGAAGGTCACCCCCACTTCTGTCACTGCTACTGCTAGGCCTAGCTTGCTGCTTTGGGGGCCTTTTTTTTTGTGAGGTGAGCCTAGTAGAGTAAGTAGGTAACCTAGTTTTGAGTTAACTTCTAGCTCACCATATGCTCCTTCAGCCATCAGGGGAGATAGAGACTCATTAAGAGTAGACCAACAAAAGTATGCCACCACAACACTGCCATTGAGAGTTCAGTGCTCACCTACTCCTCCAAGCTGTAGTGTGCAGTCTGTCTACTCTGTGGCAGGAAAGAGTGTCACACTCGCGTGCCTCATGTGCTTTTGCTTGGCTCAAGCTCCTCCATGCCACATGTGATGACGCCGCCACTAATAGGTGGAGAGAGTGGACAGCACAATACAGACACAGTTAAGTCAGTCAGGAGTGCAGCTGCAATGTGAGTGCACACAGGCCAGGGGGGCACTTACTGTGCAAAAGATTAAATCCAAATTTAATGTCATTATTGCCACACCATCAGAACAACCTAGGCACAAATGGGGGGGGGCAGCTGCCCCTTTCTGCCTTACCTAAATGGCACCCCTGCTTTATGGTAGAAATTCATTCTCAGGTACTAATATCGGTACAAGTAAATACAATGGTTTTCACTGTGTTCTGAGGTACTGTATCTCCATGTTTCAGGATGTGTCCTAATCATCATGATGGTTAGTGTCCCTCATTGTCCCTCATTTTCAGTGTCCATGTCCCTCATTTCAGTGACAAAATGTAAGGCATGGTGCATGCTTCCAAGACCCTATTCAGCACTAAGAGTGCTGAGCATATCCATAGTGTATATGCTCCACACAGAATGACAAAGGGAAAGTAAGTGAGCTGTATCAGTCATGAAGAAATACATTTGTAGCACTAAATATGCATAAAGGGATTTGCATGGCCCAAAACACAAAGGTCAGGCTTCACAAGACTGATGCCCCTCTTCGCACATCTAGAATGGGGGATGTTGGCTGACTATATCTTAGGCATTTCATGCAGTAAGCAAACAATACATTACAAATTAATGGTAATTTAATGACAAAAATTAAAAGCCATTAATCAACTTGCAAAAGGATCAGAATTAATGAGTTTTCCTAATTTTAATGGGTAATCATTTAAAAATTGTATTTTAATGGCTCTAATTGCTAGCAGTAGTTTGAGAATTAGAAACGGATGTGTTTTTAGATGAGATTTGCACTTGCTTAGTTGCTGCACACATAGCAAGTGTGTAACATGTAAACCTGATGTGATTTTTAGAAGATGTTTGCATCAGCTTACCTGCTGGATACATGTCAAGCTTGCAGCATGCAAATCTGATTTGCTTTTTAGACCTGGTTTGCTTAGGTTCACTTTGTGTATGCAAATATCCTGCAAACATTGCACAATTAACCATTAGGCTGCCAACAGAATTAGAACGTATAGGAATTTTGGACTGATATATCAGTCCATGGCCATGCAAGGGTTAAGCATGTGGCATGCAGTCTGAATGTACACTGTACACTTATATTTCTGTAAGGGTTCAAATGTAGCTGGTGTTATCCTGGTGGCTGAACTAATTTTTCCTCTGCATCTGCCTCCTAAGATAGTGTCTAGGATATTGCTGCATATCCAGTTTCACTGCTCTCTGAAACTGTTCACTTATATTAACCTCTCTCTCTTTTTTTTTAACAGGTCTACAGAGCTGCCTACAGCGCATCGGATAAAACAGGACAGGTGAAAAGGTAAATAATACTTATCATTTTCAAGAACTATAGACTCTTTTTGACCACTTTCTTTATTCTTATTTTACAGGTGCCCTGTTTGCAAAATGTTTTCCAGATCCCATCACTAGGGTCGCCCAGAAGCAGGTAAGCCCTACCTTTAATTACTGCCTTTTCTAGGATTGAGGTAAACTGTAACGTTTGGATTTCTTTCCTCAGGTCGTATGTCTATTGCTTTTGTTGATCCTAACAACCATCTGTTGATACAAAGAGTAACCCTTTACAGGTCTGGATAGGCACCTTACCTATTACATAAGTAGAGTCTGAGTTGGGTGTATTTGGTTATGTGTGTGAAATTACATATCATTAAAACTAGATTAATCATGCCCCATAACTTATAGCTTCCTTAGCAGGGATAAATAAGTATAATGTGAAAATGTGTACTTTAAGGAGCTCCCTACCCACTGTACTACCCAGTAGGGGTGCTTGAATTTTATGGAATTGATTCTGTTAGCACCTAAACAGATTTTCTGAATTTCCAATTTTGACTCTGATTCTGTTTTGCCTCTAATTAAGGCATAGGAACAAAATCTGAGGTGGAATCTGAAGCTCTGATTCTGCATTTGACACTATTTAACCATAAAGTAAAACCTCCCCCACCCAGTAACTCTCATACAACCCTCCTCCCACTCTTGCTGCTCTCCCCTTACCAACTGACTGGGGTCCCTGGGGGGCTGGGGTGACATAGAGGTTATTCAGCTGGTGGTCCACTCTAGTTCCCTTTGTTGTCTACTGTGAACTAATAGCCAGTCCATAAAATATGACTCCCAAAGTCCACAGTCTCCAAGGTGTCCACTGTCCAGAAGTCCCTCCACCAGTAGCCTCAAGACTCCCCCAGCCAGGACTCAGCAGTACCAGCTGTATAAGTTGTGAGGAAGGGGCAGTTCTTTATAGAACTACATTCAGATGCAAAATCCGATTCTGATTCTGGATTCAGGAATTCTATTTTTTCCTTTTTGTTGGCCAAAAAATTGAAATCCTAAAAATGGATTGGAATATAGCGATTCTGTAGTTGTCTTCCAAATTCCGAGCAACCCTACTACCCATGGTACCCTGTGATTCCCTCAGAAATCTACAATTTCTTCAGGCTTACTTAAGCAATAAGACATGGCAAGGTGTGTGTTAGACACTTTAACACATGGCTAGGCAGAGTAGTGAGGCACGAGGCCACCGGCCAAATATGTCCAGCCTCCTAGCTGTGTGTTAAAGTATCTAACACACAGACCCTGCAGTAGCTTATTGCACTTATGAAATGGGCATCTAAATTATCGATGTAAGTGAAAGTAAAAAAATGCTTTAATAAATAGTGAAAAACTTAAAAGTTTGTCTTCATTTTTAATAAAATAGTTCCTCTGCCTACAATATTTTTTTTTTTAGTTGAGGACTTTTGAGCTGTTTAGGCTTCCATATCTGTATCCCCCCCCCCATCATGGAGTTGTCACGGCACTACCATTACATCCACCCGCCCACCCCACTTCACAACTACCAGCACTCCTAAGCAATTTTTCTGTTATTTTTTTTACATTTCTGGCTGATTCTACTGTCATTTAACAAAAAAAAAAAATATCTGGTTGATCCTGCTGTTTGCCAGCGTCAGGCAATACCGCAGTCCGAGCAGGAGCAGTAAATCCGTGGTAGAACAGCTTCAGGCTTTTTAAACTCAGTTAAAATTCAGTGCTCCCTTTTTGGCTCCAGTAGTGTGAGTAGGTGGGATCAACAGTTCTGATGAGCTGGGAACAGGGGGAAGGCTCAAGTGCAGTTGGTGTCACACTTGGGGCAATTACATTCTGTGCCTGGGGACTCGGTTACTGGGAGAATACAGATGGCTGCTTTTTTTTTCTCAATGTTCTATGTAGGCATATTTCTAGGATCGGTGCCCAGCTGGTATAGCCTGATGTTCTTTGTATGTGTTAGACACATTAACACATTGTTATGAGCCAATCAAAGTGCTCGAAATTAACCAGCCATTTCATAAAGTACATTAAAAGCCTGTCTTGACATCATAGATACTGTCTGTACTTATTTTCTTTTCTTTTTACATTTACTTTTATTGAAGTTTAGAAAGAAACAAACCAGATTCAACACAGGGTAAACATTATGCGTTATCAGAGAATACAGATATAGATACAGTCATAAAATATAGCGTGATGGGAATGCAAATGAGTTCAGATAATACATATTCATGAGTACTTTCTGTACTTTTAGGCTGTTCCTTAGATTCTTCACCGTCTGGGAGAAGTAGTAGTAGGTTTTATTTCAAGCAACACCATTCCCAATAGGCCCTAGGTGGTTTAAAAAAGTGCAGAAATTACAATCAATCCATAAATAAACAAGCATGTGCTGTAACTATCATAAATTAGCAGTTAAAACACATAACACTCATAAAAACTGTGCTGGAAGGGGCCTAATGGAGAAGCTCAATTGATCCCCAAAGGTTTGTATGAATAAAAAGGTCCTCAGACGCATCTTTAAAAGTTGCCTCTGTTGGGGCCTGTCTGAGAATCCTCTGGAGCTAATTCCATAAGACCGGGCCTGCCACCTCAAAGGCACAGTCTCATGAGGTTTTCAGCATGGCCCTCAGTACAGTTAGGAGGCCCACCTTGATGGAGCAAAGAGAGGGTGAAAACACATAATGGTGCAGGACTTCTAACCGGTTACCAGAACCCAAACCATGCTGGGCCTTACAAATTAGCAAACCAACTTTAAAGGGGAATCCTTATTCACCTGCAATACTGCTGCAGGACCTTTAGGTTCCAGCAAAGAAAAATGCAGTGAAAGGAAATTTTTATATATACTTACTATTTTGTAATTTAATTTTTTTATCTGGTTGATCCTGCAACCCTCCATCTGCCACATTTATCTACTACATGTCCCAATGTCCCCTGCAGCCAGCCCTTTGATGATGCGACTGGCAGACTGAGCTGCAGGGGACCTCTGTGGGCCAGGGAGTAACTTAATTTGTATTCCTGTGAAGGAGCGCATAAACATGCTTATTCTGCCAGTACTGATTGCTCTAAGCTTTAGGGTGTGTCCCCGAGTTTTGCTGAAGGATAATAGATCATGTGCCAGATCAAACAATTAGTGCAGGTTCTAAGGGCTGTAAGCCTATGCTAACCAGGTTTTGCACTCTGTCTGTGGGTGGGGTCTATTTTTGGAGTTCCTTGTAGCACAGGCGAAACCCCTTAGTGCTCAAGCACTAACATAGCATGGTGTCCATGCAAATGAGTATGTCTCCCCCTGCATTCAGGGATAGCGGCAATTTTAGAGGTTTGTGATAGTGGTAAATGGTACCTAAAGGGGCACTATTTACTGCCTTTGCAAACCTAGTCTTAACTGGGCACAAAGATCTGGTGGTGAGGTGGCTGTACTGCAGCCATCTGCCCCCACAACCTCTGAACCCCCATCCTGGCAAAACAAAGGATACCTTGGTGTCTAGTGGCACCCCCACCCACCCTCTGAGCCCCCATCCTTGGTCATGTATATGATGCCCTTGTGTCCACTGGCATGACTTCCCTCACTGCCCATCCCACGAAATGCAGTGTAGGTCTTGGTGTCTAGTACCACCCACCCCTTCAATCACCTGTATAAATGAGCATCACCTAAGCCCAGGTGTCCGGTGGCTCCTCCCTCCTCCTGATCACCTCTTTGGGTGACCATCACTGTAACCCTGGGCCTAGCAGCACCTCTGATACTCCAGCTATGGATGGGCAGACCTGAAAAAGTCCTGATCCTGATTATCAGGATCAGGATTCAGGCCAAAGTCCTGATAAGTTCTGATTAGTTCTGATTCATATTAGAACCTTTTGCAAAATGTGAGGAAAACTAAAAATCTGCCATGAAACTGCATTCAGGCAATCCAAAGGTTAGCCAAGTCCATTAGGACATGCAGAAAAACATTCTGCCATCAGGTTCAACTTCAGACAACCCAAAACTTAGACAAGTAGTCCATTAGCCATAGTCAGCAGGAATGGGGCCATGTCAATAGGAATTTCTTTTAGTAGGGAGCATGCAGCAATGGTAGGAGAAGATGAAGTAGGCTATGAAATATATTCACAACAGCAGATTAATACATAGGCAAACTGGCAAGTGTGAGATGCAACTATATGGAAAAGGTTTTATTTAAATGTATATATTTTTAAGTAATGCTTGCCTGGCAAGAAAAAGCACAGCAGTCCAGTCACAGCAGAGTAGGGTCTTTAAATAAGGCTCTTGATTCTTTAATGTGCCTGTGGAGTGTGAATGTGAATTGTAAAGGGGCAGCACTAAGCCCAAGACACAGTCAGGTCAGCTACTCACTCACTCACTCACACAACCCTTGGCCTTCCCTCCCCCAACCCCTGCCAAGTTGATATGTTTTTTTTTTCCTTTCTTTTCCCTGTTACGTCAGGTGGGCTTGGTTTGATCAACAGAAGGCAGACTAGAGCAGAGGCTTGAAAAATCCAACAAGAAAGATACTGTCTAATGAGCACTCGGAGCGCCCTCTCTTGACCCCCCCTGCCAGTCCCCAGATCTGTTTTTTTTTTTGCTCCTTTTTTAGCTGCTTGTTTTTTTTTGCATTTTTTATAAAAGGCACTGCAGCAGGCTTTTAGGCACAAGCCAAAGGCACTGAGCAGAGGTTTGAATTAGAAGCATAGAAACATAGAAGTTAACGTTCGATAAGGACCACAAGGCCCATCCACTCTGCCCATTTCTTTTTCTACCTTATAAATGTGCCATTGGCCTTTGCTCTGTCAATGGCCTATCTATTCATACTCATCTGTATTGCTCCCTTATGCCTATCCCATGCCTGTTTGAAGCCCTGCACTGTATTCATATCTACCACTTCCTGAGGTAGGGCATTCCATGCATCCACCACCCTTTCTGTGAAAAAGAACTTTCTCACATTACCCCTTAATTGGCCCCCTCTAATCTCATGCTGTGTCCTCTTTTCCTGCTATTTTTCTTATACTGAAACATGTTAGACTCTTTCACCTTGTTAATGCCCTTAAGGTGTTTGAATGTTTCAATCATATCACCTCTCACCCTCCTTTGCCCTTGGGTATACATACTGAGCTCTGTTAATCTGTCCTCATATGTTTTCTGATGCAGTCCCTGCACCATTTTGGTTGCCCTTCTCTGGACTGTCTTAATTTGATTAATGTCCTTGTGAAGGTGTGGCCTCCAGTACTGCATACAGTACTCCAGAAGGGGTCTAACCAGTGTCTTGTAAAGAGGGATTATTACCTCCCTCTTCTGACTTGTGTTACCCCTACTAATACATCTTAACATCTCCCTAGCCTTACCTACTGCTTTACTGGTCTGCTTGGATGATTTCAGGTCATCGGTGATGATGATGATGCCCAAGTCTCTTTCTTCCTTTGTGACTGCCAGCAAATCCCCCTCCCAGCCTATAGGTGGCTTCAGGGTTTCTCTTCCCTATGTGCATGATCTTGCACTTCCTTGCATTAAACCCCAGTTGCCACTCTTCCGACCATTTTGCTAGTTTATCCAGATCTCTTCTCATTCTGCCTACCCCATCTGGATCATCTACTCTGTTGCAGATCTTGGTGTCCTCTGCAAACAGACAAACCTTACCCTCCAGTTCATCTGCAATGTCACTGATGAAGATATTGAAGAGGACTGGCCCCAGGACTGATCCCTGAGGTACCCCACTTGTGACTTGCATCTCTTCTGACTGTATACCATTTAACACCACTCTCTGTTTTCTGCCCATCAACCAGTTTGCCACCCAGCTGACCAACTTCTGACCCACCCCGAGCCTACCCAGCTTATTAATCAATCTTCTATGTGGAACAGTATCGAAAGCTTTGCTGAAGTCAAGGTAGGCAACATCAACTGCTCCCCCCTTGATCCACCACTCTGGTTACCCAGTCAAAGAAATCTATGAGATTAATTTGACAGGACTTCCTTTTGTAAACCCATGCTGTCTTCGATCCTGTGCTCCTATGGATTCCAGGTGTTGCACTATCTCTTCCTTAAGGAGTGCCTCCATAATCTTGCCCACTAATGGGGTAAGACTGACTGGTCTGTGGTTCCCTACCTCCTCCCTGCTACCACTCTTGTGGAGCGGGATCACATGAGCTCTTCCACAGTCTTCTGGGACCTCTTCTGTGCTCATAGACTCAATAAACAGTTCTGATAATGGCTCTACTAGTTCCACCCTTAGTTCCTTTAGTTCCCTGGGATGTATGCCATCAGGTCCCATTGCCTTGTCCACCCTGAGCTTTTTGAGCTCTTGTAGGATCCTTTCTTTTGAAATTGAATTGAAAACCACAAGAACAGATTGACGTCAGGCAGTAAATCTCCATCCATATTGATTCACTCTTAGCCACGCACTGACAGATTCCCGCCGCATACAACCTTATTTACCTCAGTACCACCTGACGAACATTAGTACAGTAGCTGCTGATCAGATGACTGAGGTTTATGTTGTGTGTGACACAAGTGCATTGTCTCTCCCTCTGACTCAGTATACTGCCTCCCAACTTGAGCCAGGATGGAAACTGTAAGTTTTACTTTGTAGTACAGCCTACACATAAAAGATATAGAACAGGTCAGTTTTTCAGCCCCCTGAAAACTAAACAGCCTTCCCTTAGTGCACTGTGCCAGACAGAGCTGATTCTGTGACTGTCTAAGTTTTCTGGCGGAACACACTTGCATGTATTTGCTTTGCTTTAATATTATTTAACTGTAGAAGCCTGCTGACTTGCCGACTCTGAGTAATCCCTACTCCTGTCCTGTCCTGACTCATTAAAAAAATAATAATGTTTTGTAGACTACTTTATTTTTGCGATGAGTCAGGACAGGAGTATGGGCTACTTGGTGTGTCAGCATGGCAGGCTTCTTCATTTATATAATAATGCAAACTTTATAAAGGCAATATATGCAATAGAGTAGTTTGTTCCTCAAGAAAGAATCAGCTTTGGCAAGCATGGCATACTAAGTGAAGGCTGTGTGGTTAGGGTGCTGAAGCACTGACCTGTTCTAATGTCTTTTTTCTCCAAAGAAATGAACTGTCTATGGAGGACTGCAGCAACACCTTGACTTGAGTCAACACACGGTGTTACCTGACTGAGTGACGAGTGTGACACAGTGTTCAACACTTCCTTCCTTATCTGCCCTGCCCACTGCTGCTTGACACTGACTGACTAGATCAGTTGCTGAATGGGAGTAAGTCTAGTAGGTTGCTGTGGGCTCCAAAGTCCCTCCCAACATGTAGGTGTATCAGCATGCAGCAGCAGCAGCTGAGTGGGGAAGATGGAGAGGCCAAGTGAAGTTGGCAGTACTATGGTACCAGCCTTCTGATTAAAGTCAGTCCTGTTTTGCAGAGAGCCTAGCTGAGATGCAATGAGTGAGCGAATCTCATAATTTAAATCAGCAGAGCCACCTTCTAATTATTAGACGGTGGATCAGTTGACTTTAATTATGATATTCTCTCAATCATTTTACATCTCAACTAAGCTCTCTTTGCAAGATGGGACTGGCTATAATTGGGAAAACAGATCCCTGTACACTGTCAGTACTGCCAGATTCACTCAGCTCAAGGCAGAAAGCTGCTTTCTGCTGTATTTAAATGGCCACATATGGCGGACAAAGAATCAGTACAATTATACTGTAGGTCCTTATTGATCCAGGTCTGCCGGCCTGTATTGGATCCGAGGGGGGGTCTGATTTTATGCGAGTGGGTCCACCCATGCCTACCTCCAATCCCCTGTCCTGGTACTGTGACTATCTGCCCTGTTATCTACTGGCACCCCCAACTTCCCAATCCCTGTCATGGTACTATAACTGTCTGCCCTTGTGTCTAGTGGCACCCCCACCCTCTGATCTCCCATACTAGTACTGTGACTATCTGCCCTGGTGTCTACTGGCACCCCCAACTTCCCAATCCCTGTCATGGTACTATAACTGTCTGCTCTTATGTCTAGTGGCACCCTCACCCCCTTATCTCCCATACTAGTACTGTAACTGTCTGCCCTGGTGTCCAGTGAAACCCCCCAATATTTGATTCCTCCATCCCATAGATGAACCCATCAGTGGTGGTTAGCAGCACTCCCACCCACCAAACAACCATCCTGTTGCTGAGAAGGTAGTCACTGCTGACAAGTGCCCCCCCAACAGTCCCATGGTAGGAGCACTCACTGCAGCTCATATGGCGATTGGAGGTGGAAGTGAGAGGTTGGCTTTGCAGGTTGCCATAGAGAGATTCACTGCACATTCCCATCCTGCCTAGTAAAGGGGGTGGTTGGGTGGGTGCTGCCCTGGGTGTGGATAAGGCAGTTGGGGGACCTGGGACCACTACTGTGCATCAGTGTGTCAGTTGCCTGTGATTTGGGGTGGGGCAGGGGTACCACTGAATGGCAAGAATTGTACAAGGGACATGGACAGATAGCTCGGGGGTGGGTTGTGCCACCAGACTTCAGGACTATAGGGCTACTCACTCAGACAGGTAAGCAGGGGCAGGGGGTGCCATGAAACACCAGGGACCATATAGCAATCTATGGGACAGGTGTTTGGGGGCATGCCTGTAATCACTGGGGTACATCCCACCATCACTGGGACTAGAAATATTGTGACCTTAAATATCGCTTGCGAATTTGGTGTGCAGCACCAAACATTCATGCTTCGCAGAATCCATGGAGTTTTTGAAAAACTTCAGAACTTCGATTTGTGCGATTTGAGAGAAATATTAGCTGAAATTCACAATTTTTTACTGTGAAGAGCAAATTTAATGGGAAAAGTGTGAAATTTGTGGATGAAATTTCATGTTTTGAGGTGTAATCTACAAAATTTGTGGCCACAAATTTTGCAAAATTGTGCTGCGAAATCCACAAAATCCACAAATTACTTCTTGGAGTGAATTTCTCAGACCTCACCCATCTCTAATTGGGACGGGTGTGCAGGGGTTGGCCACTTGTCAACAATGACTATCTTCTCAGCAACAAGACAATTGGGTGGTGCTTCTAGCCACCAATAATGGGTGTTGTCTATGGGAAAGGCACTTTGTGGGTGGGGGGGTACCAAGAGACACCAGAGAAATCAGTTACACTACCCAGGGTAGGTATTGCCACCAGCCACCAGAGATGGAAGGATGTCAGGATGTGCACAAACAGGCTGCTGCTTCCAATGCAATAGGGCCCATAATGGGCATGCTAATGGCCCCTTAGCACCACGCACGCCCAATGGTATCATTTGCATTTTGCAGGTGAATATCGTGCTGCAGCTCCTGGTACTATCTGATCTGGGGGCACAATCCCTGGAATGGCTGCAGCCCAGATCCATGTCAGAGCAGCCCAACGTGACTTAGAGCTGTGCCGATACAGGCTGATATTCAGTTGGATAGTGGGGGTGTGCTGTTGGACTGAATGTAGCAACCTCTGCATTGCGAAGAAGTGCAGAAGAAATCTTTGCACTCTGCTTTTGCACTTTTTTTCAATTTCCTTCCCCAGCATTTCTGTTTTTGCAGTCTTTTTGATACTTTTGAGTATGCAAAAAAACTGAGATCATGTCCCCACTCAGCCTTTTTTTTTTGTAAAACAACATATCACTTACTTTGCTCTATTCCTTGATGTCCAATTATCCTCCCTACACCCTTTTGTTGTATATTTCCTTGTTCCAAAAGTAATACTGAGCCATACTCAAAGGCAAAGGCACAGCACTCCTCTCTGCTCCTCAGCCGGCTGCCTTGTCACATTTTTCACACTGTCTTTTTGTTTTGTAAAACATATTACTTTATTTGTTCTATTGCCTTGTATCCAGTGGCCCCCACTACACTTTTTAGTTGTACAGTATATTTAATTGTCCCAAAATTAGTATCGAGGCACACAGTTCAGTGATTGGCACAGTCCCCCTATCTTCTCCTCTGCCTACCTCTGACTAATTAATAGAACCACAAAGCATAGCTTTGCGGCTTGCATTTGTTAGCTTGTGACCAGTCATGAAGAGGGGAGGGCTGTGCCAGTCATTGCTGGGGTTGACATGCATATTGAGGCTTGATGGGGCCATGCACTGCATGAGAAGTGGGTTGGCATGAAAAATGGGAATAAAGAGCAGTTGGCGGGATAAAGGCCTGATCGTTGCAGGCCACACACCACTGACAAGCCCCCTACTGCTGCAAGTCTCCCAGCATGTTCACCCTCCATCCTCCATCCCAGGGACTTACCTTGTACCTTAGGTAACCCTCTCTAGAGATTCTGCCCCTCCTTGACTCAACCAGTTTGGCAGTCCACTGCCCTGTCCATGCACTAATGGCTTTCACCTTCCCTAGTGGTGGTTCGTAAGTGTAATGACTTTCCACCTCCCCAACCCTCTGTGATGAGACTGGTCTGAGAGATGCTGAATCCTGTCAACCTTCTCCATGTTGGTCTAAATTATGTACTAACATACTAAGATGCCAGCAGAGTAGGACAAATGGTCTATTGAGTCTGCTCGAAAGTCAGCACCTGGACTGGGCACTACTGCCACCCTCCCCTCCTTCCACAATACCTCCCTCTCCCAACCTTCAACCGAAATACATCTTCTGTTTTAGGATCTCTCAGTTTCACTTTCCCCTCTACCTGTCCCAGCCCCTCCTGAATCCCCCACCATATCTACAGCCACCAGTTCCTCAGGCAGTGCATTCCATAGTTCCACCACCCTCTCAGTGAAGTATCTTCTCCTTGTCTCCCCCCTGAACCTCCCTCCCACTAGCCTCATGGAGTGCTCCCTGGTGACCTCTCCATGCTATAAGCTGGTCAGCATGCTTTCTCCTCTCATCTCATCTGCCTTTGAAACAAGCTTCCCACCTCCATTCATCTTACTCCTTGGTTTCCAGCATTAATGCATCTGCTCAGACCATCTCCTGTTACTTCCTGCAGCTGCCTATAAGTTTTCAACCATTTATGCTGCAGTCCCCTGCCCATCCCTCCTATTATGCTCCCATTTATCGACACTGCTGTGTTTTCTCATCAATTGTATGGCAGACTCACTATAATGTGATTCCAATACGTCCTGTACCTCATTATTTTATGTTATTTGTTAAACCGCTTTGATTTTTGTACTGCTCTGAATATTATATATATGCATATATGTATTTTATTGTTCTCTCTGTCCCCTCTGGGTTGCACCTGGAAATGAGCTTTGGCTCAGTGTGCCTTTCCGCTTAACACATTTTAAACAAAAAAAACAAAATTCTTATCAGTACTTGTATTCCACTAAATGCCCAGTTCCTTTGGGTTTGACTTGGTATTTGACTTAGACAATGACGGCACTCCATTGAGGAATCATAACAGAATAAAACATGTGTCTAGTTTGTTATTTTCATCCTGCACAGAATCAAATATGCAGGCATGTTTTAAAAGGTAATATCTGTTACGTCCTCACCAATAGGTCACTATCTTAAACCAGCATTTGTCAATGCCAAATTTTTGCTTGCATGTTGTGGGTCAGGAATGACAGATCAGGCTGGAATATGGATGGGGTATGGAGTCGTGGAAAAGTGTAATCTCTACCCCGAACTGGGACTTTAATCTAAAATTAGTTTTTCCCAAAAAGAATGGAAGTAACTCTTTAAGAATAGTATCCATGAAGGCAAAATACTTTTAACTGATTATTACATGACTGTTGCAATTAAGCAACAGAAGGAGCTATCTGCTGTAAACCATTACATACTATTATATGTGTATACAGGGCTGTATTTACATTATCATGTGTCCTATGCAAAGCAGTAACCATTGGACCCCTTTACACGTCACCCCACCCTCAGAAGTGGCATTGTAATGCACCCCTAACATGTCAAAGTATGGCACACTCTGGCAATAAATCATCCCTATTGTACTACACTGGCATTCAGCATTACTGAGCCCAAGTCTTGGTGTGGGATTAAATCCCATGGTACTGTGTCCCAGAGGCAGATGTGCTGCCAGTTTAACAACTGGCTATTGTGGCATGGCTTCCAGCTTGATTCAACCGGCAATGACTGAGATAACAAGCAGGCCCACTCCTCTATGCAATTGCTGATAGTTTAACTGTAACATCCCCCTCTCATCAATGAATACTTTAAAAGCAGAAATTGGTCATGTTACCAGTGTACAATACCCATCAAAATAAGGAAGAAGAAGACCAATACAGTGAACTATAGAAAAACACACACACACACACATACACATACACCACCACCATCACCTCAAGTTAACTGAAATATAACACTAAAAAATTGTACAACTGACTATTTGTTAATCAAAATAATGTAGTAGTGAGACAGGGTTGTGGATGGTCTATTCAGTACACTGAAACACTTTAAAAATTAAATGTAACCATCTCCCTCCCACATAACACCCTTCATAGCCGTACACTAAAAGGCTTGGCTCTGTTGTGTCAAAAAATAAATTCATGTTAACACTTATGCAGGTAACCATAAACAAAGCACATTAAATTATTAAATCAAAAATATACTCAAAAATCAGAAGAAATTAAGAAGTTCACACATTTCTTAACCTTCAGTGTCAGTGCAAGATTCACAGACTCTGTTAAAATTAACTGCTCTGTCATTTTTATTAAGCATTTGACACTGATTGAGAGACTATAATTAAATCTTTTTAGTTTAAAGATGCTTTACTTTTCCATTGAAAACATTTCTTCTTTGACTATGAATAATTCATTTTCTGAATAATTTAGGGGAAAATAAAGTATGCTAGTTGAAAGCCTTGGCAACATCTCAACATCCAGATGAGGATAGATGCCCCTTGAGGACAGCATAGATATGGGCTTAATAGATGTACACTAGCATAGAAACAAAAAAACCCAACATGGAACTGGATGGCAGATAAGGACCACTTGGCCCAACTAGTCTGCCTACCTACTGTAACGTTACAGACTCTACTTGATCTCTGACTTTACCACCCCCCCACTCCTTATCAGTAAGGTTCCTTTATGCCTGTCCCATGCATGCTTGAATCCCGTAAGTTTTTTCCCCACGCAACTCATGCTGGGAGGCCGTTCCAGGCATCCACCACACTTTCTATGAAAAAGTACTTCCTCACATCTCCCCTGAGTCTAGCTCCCTCCAGCTTCATAGCATGGCCCCTTGATCCTGAGCATCTTTGTTTCTGAAAAAGGCTTCCCTCTTAAACCTTATTTATACCTGTGAGGTATTTTAAAGTTTCTATCATATCCCCCCCTCTCCCTCCTTTCCTCAGGGGTGTGCATGATAAGATCCTTTAGTAGCTCTTCAAAGGGCTTTTGATGCAGACTCTGCACCATTTTAGTTACCCCCCTCTGGACCACTTCTACTCTGTCCATGTCCTTCGGAGATGTGGTCTCCAGAACTGGACACAGTACTCTAGGAGAGGTCTCACCAGTGATCTATATGGCAGTAACACCACCTCCCTCTTTCTGCTGTTGATACCCCTACCTCTGCACCCTAGCATACCACTCGATCTCCTCACTGCCTTGTCACACTGTCTGGCTACCTTTAAGTCATCCAATACGATTACTCACAGTCCTTTTTATGTTGGCTTGCCACGCTTGCGCACAAGTCAACATCTTGCAGTTGGGCAGCTTTGAGGCGTGGCTGCTGTTGGGTGAATGCAGGGCATGCATCAGTAGGTGCATCCCTCATTCCCCAATCAGTGGCACCACACCATGCATGCTAATGTGACGAGCAAATCTAAGGAAAGGTCCGCTGCAATCCAAGCAAAGCTCATCAGATGCAGCGGACCCTTCCTGCGTGCTCGCCACAGTAGCAGCATGGCGGGTGGCAGGCCAACGGCCGACCTCGGGGGTGCCCAATCCCCCAGCCGGCTTACTGTGGCCACACAAATTTGCTGACTGGGGAGCCCACTCGCTGTCGGCATACAGCAGCCCCCCACATTTCCTATATGCCGAGAGGGGGTGCCCAATCCCCTCGGTTCTTGCCTCCCCCACATTCATTGTGTGCTGATGGGGAGCCCACCCCTGTCGACATAAATCAGCCCCCTCATTTCTTATATGCTGAGGGAGTGCTCAACTCCTCGGCTCTTGACTCCCCCGCTGTAATTGTGTGCCGACAGGTGCCCAATCCCCGCCTGCATAATTCACCCCTGCCCCCATTGTCTGCCAATGAGGGTGCCTAATCCACCGCCGGCTGCAGCAACCCCCAAACAGTTAGGTGGCACACTGGGGCCCACCCAGCGTGCCAACTCCCCTGAAAAAAAAAACTGTCCTGCGATGTTAGGTTTTTGTTTTTCTTCCCTGTAACATAAAAACAGTCCCTCATAGTCTCCTGCCCCCACCGCACTCCACCCACTGCGCACCCTGCCTCCCCACACCCCCTCACCCCATACTTACCTCCAGAGTCTGGCATGATGATCTTCGGTGGACTGGGAACATGTCTGCACTCTTCAAAGCCAACCATGTATTGAGGAAATGCAGGTAAGCTGTATAATGGAATGAATAGGATTTTTTCAACTTTGCTACATATCTCGGGCATTTGTTGGAATTTTGGCACCAAACTTTCAACATGGAGTTTTTGGGGCCCCTCCTCATGAATTCTATCACTGTCATGGCATTAATCACCTCGAAAGGTGATTTTGCAGTCACTGCGTGAAATCACCTTTCAGGACCCATTAACAAAATGACAGTGCCAGTGTTCATGAAGTGGCCTCTCAAAAACCCTATGTTCCAAATTTGATGGAAAAAATCCAACTAATGACTGTTTTACGAGCGTGCGTTGCGCAGTTGCTACACAGGCTCGTAACTTCGTGAATTCACAATATTTTAATGCCAGATTTTCAACATTGTCATTTTTATACACCTCATTGTGAACAGTATAGCTGTCATTTTCCACATCCTGTCCGAAATGTGCTTCCGCACTTCCGGTGCACAATAGTGCAGTCACTGTGGGAAATCAGTGTTTGGGCCAGATTATGAAAATGACAGTGACACAGTTCATGAGCAAGGGTCCTAAAATGCCTATGTTGAAAATTTGGGATGATACTCCATAAAATGACTGTGTTACGAGCGTGCGTTGGCAGATTGCACGCACGCTTGTACCGTCGTGCATTTGTGATATTTTCACTCTGGATTTTCACCATTGCCATTTTTCCATACCTCTTGATGAACAGTACAGCTGTCATTTCACATATCCTGCCCAAAATGTGTTTTCGCACTTCAGGCGTAGAATAGCGTGGTCGCTGTGCGAAATCACTTCTTGGGACACTTTGAGGAAATAACAGTGACACTGTACATGAGCAGAGGTGCTAAAATGCCTATGTTGAAAATTTGGTGCCGAACACCCATAAAATGGCAGTGTTGCAAGCGTGCATTGCATATTTCCCACGCACCCTTACAACTTCGCAAATTTGATATATTTACATGCCACATTTTCAACACTGGTATTTTTTTACGCCTCCTGATGAACTGTACAGTTGTCATTTTTCACATCCTGCCCAAAATGTTTTCCCACACTGCACTACCAAACACCCAAACGGACACCCCAATGCCTGTCAGTCTCTGCAGGGTGGGGGTGGGTTGGCATCAGTTCAGTACTTCACTGCCATGGCTATTATGCATCTCTCTAACTCCTGCACTACCAATGCCAGCAAGACAACATTCAGCATTAACAAATGCTTGTTCATGTTTGGCAGTTGTTAATGCCACTCAGAGACCACAAGAACAGATCCACTGATGTAGAGTGTGCCTGATAAACAGTTTCAAATGAAATTTCAGCAAAACTGGCACCATTCAAACAATAAGTTTAAATGGCTTCTTCATTAAACATGAACAATTCTGCCACAACACAAAACATAATGGGTGGTCACAAAATCCCCTACCAGTTTTGGATCTTGTGCGTCATCCTTCTGAAGGAATAAAGAAGCCTTTTAGACTACAGTTCGAGTGGTGCTGGTTTTGCTGAACTTTCTGTTAATACCACTCCCCTCATTTTGCACTCCACCCCAAGTGCATGATTTTGCACATCTTCACATTGAAACTTATCTGCCACACCCTTGACCACTCCTCTCACTTTCTTAGATCTCTATTCATCCCACAGCCCTAGGAATGTCTACCCTATTACGGATTTTAGTGTCATCTTCAAAAAGGCATCCCTCTCTCTTCTAGCCCCTCTAAAATGTTGCTAAAAAAAACATTTAAGTGGACCAGTCCCAGTGCTGATCAGTGCGGCACCCCGCTGATCGCAATCCCTTCCTTGGAGTGAATTCTGTTTACCAGCACCCTCTGTTGCCTGTCCCCCAACCAATTCATTGCCCAGTTAACCATCTTTGGGCCCAGACCTACACTGCCCAGCTGTTTAAGAGTCTCCTATGTGGAACGGTGTTGAAGGCTTTACTGAAATCTAGGTAGGGCACATTGACTGCTCCACCCTGATCTAATTCCCTTGTCATCCAGTCAAAAGAATCTATCAGATTCGTTTGACATGATCTCCCTCCAGTAAATCTATGTTGCCTTGGGTCTTGTAAGCCACTGGATTCAAGATATGTCACAATCCTGTGCTTCAGGAGTGATTCCATTAATTTCTCCACCACCAAAGTCAGGCTGACTGACCTGTAATTGCCAGCCTCCTTCCTGCTACCACTATTGCGAAGTGTGACTAAATGTGCCCTCCTCCAGTCCCCCCAAGCCACTCCTACCACCAATGAGTGGTTGAACAGGACTATCAGGGGTGCAGCCAGCTTCTCTCTGCCCTCTCTCCATATCCTTGGATGCACCCCCTCTGGCCCCATTGCCTTGTCCACTTTCACATTTGCAAGTTCCTTCAGGACTCCCTCCTCTGTAAATGGACTAATATCTACCTCCGTTCCTTTGATGCTCTTGTCACTTTTCTGTGGCCCCTAACCTTCCCTTTCCTCTGTGAACACTAAACAAAAGTATTTGTTCAAGATGTCTGCTTTTTCCTGGTCCCCCCTTCCCAGACAGGGATTTTCTGGGTGACTGTCATAAACTTCTGAGGAAGGACTTGGTTGGTCTGAAAGCTAAAGTACTCTGTACTTTTTGTAACATCTTTGTTGGTTCAATAAAATGTATCAAACCATTTGCTTCTGGATTTAATTTATACCCCTTAATTCATCAAACTAAGCATGAAATTCTCATTGATTGTATACTTGGTCTGCACCCCTTAATTCTTAAAACTAAATATATGTAAATTCTTAATTTCACACTTAATAGTAATCCCTTAATATGAAAATTAAAGATATTTTAGCAGTTAATTTAACAATTAATCTTAATCAATCAACACTTAAAAAATGTTTAGTACTTAATTTTACACTTATTTGTAATCCTTAATGACAAAAATAAATGTATTGTAATACTTATTTTATACTGAATTTACAGTAAATCCATATATATATATATATATATATATATATATATATATTATTAATTAGTTCCTACTTGATCAGTGCATTATGTTATCCCTCATGAAAAAGTAGTATACTGTTAGTATATCTAAGTATACTTCAATAATTAGTCTAATATAAAAGTATACAAGTATACCTCAATTTTTAGTTAATAAATATACTTGAAATATATAATGTCTGAAAACACTAAGGGCTAGATATTCAAAGGGGTTGCACCTGGTGCAACCGAGTTGCACCAGCATAACCCTGCAATGCACCCAGGTGCAATATTCGAAAGGGAAACATGAGCAGCGCAAGTCCCGATGCACAGGGGCACATTGGAAATGTGTGCGGCACATCTGAAGGAGGGCGTGCCCATGCATATGTGGCACATCCTGCTATTTGGCCCAGGAAGTGTGATGCATCTGCTAGCACAACCCACAGATGTGCCACATACTGGGGCACAAAGTTGAGCTAGAAAAATCTGGCTCAAATGCTGGCCACCCTCAGATGGACTGCTGTATTGCAGAGCACATCACAGCAGCCACCAGCCATGGGTGGCCACCCGACCAGCAAGAACACCGTCCACAAGCACCCAAACTGTCCCTGGAAGTGTAGTGGTACCCTCTCCCCCCTTAACCTCGATCATGGGTATTAGTAAGTAAATCAGAATGCCCTGGTAGTCCAGTGGTAACCCCCCTTCCTCCCTGCAACCCAATCATGGTAGAAATGTCTACAATTCAGCCCTGGTGATCAAGTTGTCCCTCCATCCCACCAGATGCAGCAATCCCCGTAAAATGAAAGATATCCCCTTCTCTGGTAGGCTAGTGGTCACCCCCACCCTCCCGTAACCTGATTGCAGGTATTATTACACTGTAGACATTCTCTGGTAGTCTAGTGGAACCTCCCACCCTTCCCATAGCCCCAATTCCTGAATAGAAGATGTTTCATAAATCCCTGGTAGTCTAGTAGCCCCCCAACCATCCAGAGGTCTGATCCCTGAATAAATGAAGTTGTACAATTCCCTGGTAGCTAGCAGTCCCCCCACTCCTCCTGATGCACCACTCACCAGTGCTCCATAGTGACATATATCCCTCATAGTCCAGTGGCACCCCCCAACCCTTCCACCCACACAGACCTCAAACCCACCCAGCACCTCCCCTTTGTGATCAGCAAACAGCTGTAACCCACCCGCATACCACCTGTCCACCTGCTGAATGACAGCTTGCAGTATATGCTGTAAGCTTATTGGTCCACAGTGTGGACCAATGGGGTTGCAGAGCATACTGTACTAGACAGGCACAAATATGTGGGCAGGTTACAGCTGTCCACCAATGATGGGGAGGTGCTGGGTGGGCTTGTGCTCTTGTGTGGGTGGGAGGGGTGGGGAGTGCCACCAGACCACCGGGGATATATGTCACGATGAAGCACCAGCGAGCAGTGCATCAGATGGGGTGGGGGACCCCTAGACTACCAGAGAATTGTACAGCTTCTTTTGTTCAGGGATCAGACCTCTGGGAGGTTTTGGGGGCTGCTAGACCACCAAGGATTTATGAATCATACTTTTTTCAGGGATTGGGGCTATGGGATGGGTTGTGGGGTTCCACTAGATTACCAGGGAAGGGACTTTGTATTATTCTACGGTTATCAGAGCATCAGGAGGGGTGTAGGTGCCACTGGATCACCAGGGCATGCCTCTGTTTTACTATTGCCCGCAATCGCAACTATGTGGTGGGGGTTGCTCTAGGACCCACTCTGTCCACACACCATACAGTACAGGGTGCCAGGTGCATTTTGCTGGGCTGCCCTGCTCAACTCATGCAAATGGGGCCATAATGACATGCAAATGGCCCCATTCTCACCTTGCATACATTATGGCCCTATTTACATGCCCAAGTCTAAATATCTTGGGACATGTGCCAGTGCAACTACAGTTGTGCTGGAGCATTCCTAGTCCTCCCTGTCTGGGGAATGCGCCGGCATATTGTATATGCACCATGCACATTCTGTGCTATATTCAAAGGTGTTGCACTATGGCACATCACCTTTGGATATCCCCTTGTCTGGCCCAGGCACATCTTGGTTGTGCTGTGCCTCCCCTTGTGCCATTGCCTGGCACAGTCTGAATATCTGGCCCTAAGTATATTAAAAAGTATATATTTTTTATAAATTACCATTGTACTTTTTGTCCTATTGTAGCCCAGTTTAGTTTATTTAAGTATACTATGCAGTACATGATTAATGTACTTAAGTATAATACCAGCATCGGAAATATTGTACTACAAATGTACTGTTATTACATGATGACTGTACTGAAAATATATGATTGCTGTACTGAAAATATACTATCATCCTATGATTATTGTACTGATAGTATTCCAACAGCATGATTATTGTAATGGCAGTATTCCATTGGTATATGATTATTGTGCTGAGCATATACCATCAACATTGTACTGAAAATATGCTTAATATGTGGTTGTTCTGAAAGTATACTATCAGTATTTAGACACTCACACACACACACGCACACACACAAAACATATGCTCGTAACTTTTTCTGTTTGTGTACTATGCACAGACAATGTCCAATAATAATTATATGCCAAAGCAGTTTTGAACTTAAAACAATTTTATTTTTTCATTTTAAAAGAAAAAATAAAACAGTTTCATTATTATTAAAATAGAATGTACAACATTGTTGTCCCTAAGCTCAGGAGTGTGGCTGCTGAGTTTTGTTTACAACTGTGTGCATGAAGAGGTTTTTTTTTTACTCACTTCCTGTTGGAATTCCACTTCTACGTGGTTGGTGTGACATGTCCCACACTATCATATCAACAAAGCCATTCCAGCAGCATCCAAGAACCTACAGCAGCTAACACCAGCATTGTTGGTCAGTTGTGGGAGACTAAATCAGCTACAATAAGTCCTGGCATTATTTAGTTCTCCTAACACACAGATGAAAGCTGGCCTTGTAGAACTCATGAGATTAAGAACAAGTCCCATAATAACCAAAGTAATATTCCATGTCAGTTGGTCTGTAGTTTTGTTACAGATAGTTTAAGAATGTCCGGTCTTGCATTTATCTGGGCTCATGTTTCATTTATGTACTTCAAAGTTAAAAAATCCGCAAAAGGATGAAAACAAAATGTTAAGCTCAATTTCAGAGTCAGTTGGAGAAACAGTAATTTGAAATTGCAACTTGATTTATAGGCTTTCAGAAGAACTATTCAGACTTAAATAATTTGGGAGACAATAAAGCTGCCATGGAATTAGAACCAGTAGTGGTCTTGTTGGCCTGTTTAAATTTTTTAGTGGGTAGCATCCAGCTGGTGATTAGTCCTCTGATGTCAAGCACAATCCTACCCTCTCCAATTCATTGGCCCATAATGCAGGCTCAAATCCATCCTTTTGTCACCTACATTTGATCACTCTCTGTGCAGCAGTTCACCTTGTGGCCCAATCACAGATGAAGAAAACATAGACACAGAGTTTGGCAGCATATAAGGACCACTTGGCCCATTTAGCCTTCCCATTTTTCCTACCTACTGTAATACTGCAGACCCTATTTGATCTTTGCCTCCCCCTCCTTATTACTATGGTTCCCTTATGCCTATCCCCTGCCCTCTTGAATCCCACTTCAATTTTTTCCCCCACAACCTCTGCTGGGAGGCTGTTCCTGATGTCCACCACTCTTTCTGTGAAGAAGTATTTCCTTACATCTCCCCTGAGCCTACCCCCCCCTTCTGGCTTCATAGAATGACCACTCATTCTTGAGCAGCTTTTTCTCTGAAAAATGCTTTGCTTTTTAACCTTATGTATACCAGTGGTGTATTTGAAAGTCTCTATCCTATCCCCCCTCTCCCTCCTTTCCTACAGGACATACATATTGAGGTCCTCCAGCTTCTTGTCATAGGGCTTTTGATGCAGACCCTTCACTATTTTAGTCACCCTCTTTTGGCCCGCCTCTACTTTGTCTATGTCCTTCCAGAGATGTGGTATCCAGAACTGGGCATAGTACTCTAGATAGGGTCTCACCAGTGATTTATACAGTGGTATCACAACCTCCCTCTTTCTGCTGGTGATACCCCTCCCTATGCACCCTAGCATCCCACTTGCTCTCCCAACTGCCTTGTCTGACTGTTTGGACATTTTTTGGTCATCAGATATGACTATCCCCAGGTCTCTTTCCTGTTTGGAGGTTGCCAGTACCAATTCCCCCATTTTGTACTCCGTCCCTGTGTTTCTGACCTCAAATGCATGGTTTTGCACCTCTTTACATTGAATCTTAGTTGCCACAGTCTTGACCACTCCTCAAGCTTTCTTACATCCTGTTGTTTTTTCACCCCCGAATGTCTACCTTATTGCAGATATTAGTGTAATCTGCAAAAGGCACACCTTCCCTTCTAGCACCTCTGCAATGATGCTAATAAAGACATTACAGAGGATCAGTCCCAGTACAGATTCTTGAGGCACCCCATTGGTCACCCTTTCTTCCTCTGCGTGAACTCCATTAACCACCACCCTATGTCACCTGTCCCCCAACCAATTCCTTACCCAGTTTATCACTTTTGGACCCACCTCTAGGTTGCCCAGCTTGTTTATGAGTTTCCTATGTGGAACGGTGTCAAAGGCCTTACTGAAATCTAGGTAGGCCACATTCACTGCTCCACTCTGATCTAATTCCCTGCTCACAGTCAAGGAATTATTTCATATTTGTTTGACATGACCTCCCTCCAATGAATACTTACTGCCTCAGATCTTGTAAGCAACTGTATTCAAGACATTCCACAATCCTTTCCTACAGTAGTGATTACATTAATTGTCTCACCACTGAAGTCAGTCTGACTGCCCTCTAGTTGCCAGCCTCCTCCCTGCTATCACTTCTGTGAAGTGGGACTACATCTGCCCTCCTCCAGTCCTCAAGGACAACTCCGATCTCCAGTGAGTGGTTAAACAGGACTGTCAGAGGTGCAGCCAGAACCTCTCTGAGCTCCCTCAATATCCTTGGATTTATCCCATCTGGCCCCATTGCCTTGTCCACTTTCAGAATTACAAGTGCCTTCAGGTCATTTTCCTCTATAAATGGAGTAGTATCCACCTCTCTTCCTTCAATGCCCCTGACATTTATCTGGGGTCCCCCTCCTTCCCTTTCCATCGTGAACACTGAACAAAAGAATTCATTCAGGATGTCTGCTATTTCCTTGTCCCCTTCCAAACACTCTACCCCTTCTCACTTTAGCCTTATGACTCCTTCCCTGGTCTTTCTTATTTCACTTACATACCTGATAAATGTCTTGTCCCTTTCTTCACTCAGGCAACCCTGAGTGAGCCACTTAACCATTTTCTACTTTCTTTCTAATCATCTCTGTGTTCAAGTCTCCCAGTGTGCCTCATTTGCACTGCCCATCTTTGGCCCCCACTATCTCCTATCTCCTCCCTTTTTATTTCCCCACTATTATCTACATTCTCTCCACATAGCTTCCTCTACATGTATCTACCATCTCTCCTAGCAGATTCTAATTTATTCTAGTGAACCACATTACAACTGTGTTTTTTTATTGTACATGTTCTTGAATAATATACACAAATTACTGCAATTTAACACACGTACTGTGAATCATTGCACATATTACAGTAATTCCATATGAAAGCTTTAATGTACCTGACAAGCCTATGGCTGCTTGAAACTACTGTACTTGTTATTGTCCCCACTATGTTCTGTATTGTTTCCCTGACGTGGAACCTTTGTAAAAACAGCCTTGGCTCAAAGGTGTTTTCTAAAATAAAAATAATAATAATATTATTAATAATAATGGATTGTAAAGTGCTTTGGCATTATCTGTATAAAATGCACTTTATAAAACAAATTTCTTTCCTTTCTTTCCAACTGTCTCTCTGTGCAGATGCCTATCCCATAGGCCAAGACAAGAAGATGAAGAATCAGCATTTATATAGCACTTTTCATACACATTGTATCCCAAAGCACTTTACAAGCAATAAGGGATCGGCAATGAAGTGACTGTAAATATGCAGTGGCAGCCATTTCACACATCAAGACCAACACACAGCCTTTTGACAAGTGCATTAACTAGTTTTTGGGAATGGGCATGTTGGCCAGGGCACAAGAGAGTTCAAAATAAGTCTGCTGTGGTTGAGAAAAAAAACATAAGGGAACGCAAAAGACAGATCACAACATGAAGAAGGTATCAGAGAGCACGGCACATTGTGGGGGCATGTATGAGGTAGCACAACACAGGTCAGGCTTGTGTGAGAGCAACAAGAGGAGTGCAAGGGATTGTGTATGTGTCAGTGAGGGAGTGCAACATGGGGCAGGAATGTAAGAGGACAACACATGGCAGGTGTGTACAAGAGAAAGCACAATACGAGATGGGGTGGAGGAAACAGCACAATATGAGGAAGGTGTGTGCAGCAGTACAACATGAGACGGGTGACTGGAAATGAGCACAACACTAAGTGGGTGTGCGCAAGACAGCACAACACATAAAGTGGGTGTGTGGTAAGACACGCAACATGAGGTGGATGCGTTCAAGACATTGAACAACATGAGGCATGATTTTGTGGGTGAGAGTTACATGAGGCATGTATGTGTGACAGAAAGCACAACACAAGGCAAATGTGTGGAAGAGTGCGCAGCACAAAGCAGGTATTTAAGAGAATGCAACAGCGACTGGTAAGGCTCTGACCGGGGGAAGAAGGAATCCCCATGGGAATACTAGCAGGGGAAATGGAAGTATACAGAAAGGGTGGAAGATAGTCCTGCTAAATGCCAGCAGCTTGGGCAGTAAAATGCCTGAGCTCCAGGTGATGCTAACTGAGGGACAGGTGGATGTGGCAGTGGTCACTGAGACCTGGGCCACTGCAAGGCATGACTGGGACCTGAACCTGGAGGGTTACACCATGTTCAGGAAAGACAGAGGGGAGGGAAGGGGAGGAGGGGTAGCAATAATAGTCAAAAACTGCATTGGCATAGGAGGAGTGGAGGAGGCGGAAGGAACTGTGGAGGAGAGTTGGGTCACCTTGATAACAAATGGGGGCAAGAGAATAACAATAGGAGTGGTGTATAGACCCCCAGCACTGGTGGAGAAGCTGGAGGAGAGTCTGCTGGCAGATGTTGGGAGACACTGCAAATTGGGCAGGGGAAGGGTGGTGGTGTTGTGGGACTTAAACATGCCAGGAACGGACTGGGAGACTATGACATCCTTGGTGGCCAGGGAACAGAGGTTGTTGGATGTCTTTCAGGATGCGTTCCTAACTCAGCAGGTGGGGGGAACTGACCAGGGAGGTGCAGATACTGGATGTGGTCCTGGCAGACAGTGACCAGATTGGGGGCCTGGAGGTAAGGGACCCATTGGTGGGGAGCGACCATGCCATGGTCTGGTTCTGCCAGGACCTAGGAGGGATAGAAGGCTGCACAAAGATGGAGGTAACTGACTTCAGGGGGGAAGATTTCAAGGAAATGGGAAGGATCCTTAAGAAGCATTTGGATGGGATCGGACCAGACATGGAATCTAACAGTAGGTGGAAAATCATCAGGAGGGGAGTGCAGGATGCTACCAGCACCTGTGCAAGAGTAAGACACAAATGTGGTAGGGCCCGTAAACCCTGCTGGTGGACCAGGGAGTTTCAGGAGGTGGTGAGGGGAAAGAAGGCGGCTTATAGGCATTTCAAGTGCTCAAGGAGTGAAAGGGATGGGGGAGTATGAGCTGATGGCCAGAAGGGCCACTAGGGTACCGAGGGTGGCTAAAGCAAGGAAGGAGCAGAACCTGGCCAGGGAAATTAGGAGAGGGAATGAGGGGTTCTTCAGATACATTGGGGAAAAATGAAGGGTGAAGGGGCAGATTAGCTGGATTGAAATGGGATGGATGGGCACAAGATCCGGGGGAACAGGCTGAGTTACTAAATGAGTACTTCACTTCAGTTTTCACCAAGGAAAATGGGGGAGGCTGCATCATATGTGGGAGGAGATGGTGAAACTGAGGGGGGGGACCCTTGCCGATCATCAGGTCTGGGGAGAGGATCTGCCATCACTAGTAGGAGGGAGGAAGGCAAAGCAGGGGGACGAGGTAGCAGAGGTGGAAATCATGGCAGAGAGAGAGAGTGAGGGAAGCCCTCAGGTCCCTTAAGATGGAGAAAGCACTGAGGCCAGATAAATTACATCCCAGAGTGCTGAAAGAACTGGTGGATGTCCTAGCAAAACCCCTGGTGGAGCTCTTCAGCATCTTTCTGAGGGCAGGGTGGGTGCCCCAGGACTGGAAGGTGGAGCACATAGTGCCTATCCACAAGGAGGGATCAAGGGAGGTGTCAGAAAATTACAGATCCGTCAGCCTGACATTGGTGGTGTGCAAGGTAATGGAGTGCATTGTCAAGGAGGGCTAGGGGGGACCTGGAAAAGTCGGGGTACCTGGACAATAGACAGCATGGATTTATCCCAGGGAAACTGTGTCAGACAAACCTTGTGGAGTTCTATGACTGGGTGATGAGAGCCTTGGACCTGGGTAGACCAGTGGATGTCCTCTATGTTGACTTCAGCAAGGCATTTGACTCTGTTCCTCATGGGGGCCTGTTGAATAAGCTGGGAGAAATGGAGGTGGGGAACCGGATGATCAGATGGATAGGCAATTGGCTCCAGGACCGGACTCAGAGGGTCATGGTTGGCAGGATAGTCTCATCCCCAAGGACAGCCATTAGTGGGGTCCTTCAGGGATCAGTCCTTGGGCCCCTCCTGTTCAATGCCTATGTCTCTGACATAAGGTAGGGTATCAGGAGTGAAATGAGTCTCTTTGCTGATGACTCAAAACTGGGGGCGGTGGTGGATGGGGTGGAGGGGAGGGTGGCCCTACAGGGGAATCTGGAGGCTCTGGAAAGGTGGTCTAGAAAGTGAAAGCTGAGGTTTAATGCAGTGAAATGCAAGGTACTGCATCTGGGAGCTAGAAACCTGGGCCAAAAGTACACCCTGGGTGGGGAAATGCTACAAGTTTCAATGGCTAAGAGGGACCTGGGGGTGGTTGTGGATGTCAAGATGAACAACTCTGAGAGTTGTAGGAGGGCAGCGGCCAAGGCCAACAGGATGCTGGGACGCATCGCTAGGGGAATCGCCTCCAGAAGGAGGGAAGTGATACTCCTCCTGTATAACTGCTTGGTGAGGCCGCACCTTAAGTACTGCATGCAGTTTTGGATGCCACACTTAAAGAGGGACATTGAACTCCTGGAGGGGGTCCTGAGGAGGGCAGTCAAAATGATCTGGGGCTTGGGGGACAGGACCTATGGGGAGAGGCTCGAAGAGCTAAATATGTACACATTGGAAGAGAGAAGGGACCGGGGGGAGATGATAGAGGTCTTCAAGTACATGAAGGGGTTAAATAGGGGAGAAGCAATCAAGGTGCTATGAAGGAAGGAGGGGGAGCAACTAGAGGGCATGGGTGGAAGCTGGAGGGGGGAGATTCAGGAGAGAAAGGAGGAGGTGCTACTTCACTGAGTGGGTGGTGGAGCCAAGGAATGCACTGCCCAGGGAGCTGGTGGAGGCAGAGATGGTGGAGGGGTTCAAGAGGGGGTGGAACAGGTACAGGGAAAGGGTTCTGGATGCAAAGTCCTGTACAGTGGGCATATCCAAGACAGGGAAGGGAAAAGCCAGAGAGGATGAGGGGGGCAGCAAGGTCAGCTCCCAGGGTGGGGGGCTGACCAAACGAGCAGACACGAAAGACCGTTAGGCCTATTCTGCTGACATTTTAGTATGTTAGTATAAAGGGTGTGTGGAATGGAAGGCAGCATAGGGGTGTGAGCAAGTAACACTAAAGTGAGTATACCTGTGTGTTATCAATGTGGGAGGATGCTTATGACAGAGCAGTGCAATGTGGGTATGCATATGTAAGAGTAGTGCAAGGTGAGCTTGCTCGAGAGAGCATAATGATTTGGTTGTGCATGAGAAACACCTAGACATGAGAGCAGGATATGTAACTAAAGGAGTAATATATTGCAAAATGGATATATACAGTATGTGGTTAAAAAAATGCATGCCTGAACTTCTTATGACTGGCTATGTCTCCAAGTGCCTTCACCATTCTTTAATGTGTGCATCTGGTGGAAAATATCTTAAAGTTGCATCTGAAATAAAACATCCTAAATCACCAAGTTAAGCTCATGTTGAATGTAATATCTTAGTTGATAGAGCACTGAGTAGCATTCTGGGGGCCTGGGTTCTATTTCCAGTTAGGTCCATTTTTTTTGATCCAAGTGGTGCTAGCTGATAGGACCCACAATACAATGTGGAAGACCCAGGACCAGCTCCTGATCTTGATTTGTATCCACCAGGTCAGAGGGGCCACTACGGTACATGGAGCTAATGTGCTGTGGCTCTGGAAAAGGAGGGTGTAGGCAGCCCGCTGTTCTGGTGACTCTTTCAGCACAGCTGGAGTATGGCACTGTGTGTGAGGAGGGTGCAGACAGCCTTCTCTTTTGGCAACACCTATGGCAAAACTGGAATATGGCATTTGTGTTATTAACTCACCGTATCTTCCAACCAATGGTTGGAACATGAGGGCTAAAATCCCACCCAACAGTGCATGATGCCTGGATACTCTCCTCCCACCTTAGATCTGCTTACAGACCATGTCCTTCCTCAACACTCTGTAAACTTTGATATCTTATTCTATTGAGTATAAAGGTGAGGATCTATCTCTGCCAGGCTATGGAGCTTCAGATTTGTATGGCTACCCCCATCCCCTCAACAATCTTTGCCACTGTCCTCACCCTGATATTTCTTCTCCATCCTACCTTTATCAAACCCAACTCCCTGAAATAAGGGCAAAAATGTAGGGAACACTGTGCTCCACTGATCCCCACCCATAACTGGGAGTAGAAGAATGTAGGTAAATCCTCTTTTTGTTTCACTCATTGGCAGCATTTGGTTTCCCCCACCCGTTCATAAAATAGGTAAGAGTTTTATACAAATTCCCAACAGCACTGGTTGTCTGCAATGGTTTTAGGTCTGATTCCTTCACGTTACATGCAGGGAAAAGGCAAGGCTGTCCATTATCCCCCCTATTGTTTGTCATCTATTTGGAACCCCTTATCAGGAGGATTAAGGTGAATCCGGAGATCAGAGGTATCGATATTCACCACCAAATAATTAAGTTTCTGCCTATGTGGACAATTTTCTCCTCCAGCTATCTCACCCCAATATGCCTATGCCTGCCCTAATCACTGTTTTGGACGAATTTAGTTCCTTGTGCAATTATTAATTAAATAGAGAAAAGACAGTGGTTTTCCCCCTGAATTATAAAGCAATGAAGATAGCTGCCTCAATGGTGGGTTTCTCTTGGCAGACCAGTTCCTTGAAATACTTGGGAATTAACCTGTCTAGAGACCTGAACAAATTTATCAAGTTGAATCTTGACCCATTAATTTTGATTATCAGGCAGAACCTAAAGAGTTGGGCATTACTGCCTTTTTCTCTCTGGGGAAAAATCAATATAATTAAAATGAACATTTTCCCACGGTTATTTTATCCAATAAATCTTTGCAATATCTGGTTGCCTTTGGTATGGTTTAAAAAAATACTCCAGATACTCTCAAACTTTATCTGGAATATAAGAAACCCCGGATAGCCAATGACAAGCTCTCGGCACCAAAAATGAAAGGAGGACTACGGCTTCCACACCTTGGTCTTTATAGCTGGGCCAGTCATGCAAGTAAGTATCTGAGGTGGCTAATGCCAGATCCTCTCCTATCTTCAAGTTATTTTACTCCTATATGACTTAAAATAAAATGTTGCCTTATACGAATGCATGGACTATCCCCAGCTGCTCTCTTATATGCCAATTCAAAATCTTTGCCCCCAGTACTCAAAGGCAACCCCATTGCATCATCAATCAGAATTCATTCCCAGCTTTGCTCTTTTTTGAAATATAAGCATACTATAGACACATCTCAACCTTGGTGGGGGAACCTTAATCTTACAATAGATGATAAACCTCTCCAATTACGATGGATCCTGCAATTAGGGGACCACCCTCTTAACTTTTTTTCTGAAGACTGATGGCTCATGCCTAACCTCACCTGAACTTTTAAATAAAACCCACATCCCAAATTCTGCTGTCTTTAAAATATTCCAATTGCGACACTTAATAATAAAATTCTTTGGTACAGTTTCACCCATATCTACCAGTTTGTCCTATCTGACAGAATTGATTTCCCTTGCAGGCCTTCCGCATGTGGTTTCCAAGATGTATGGAGTAAACCACAACTGGAAATGGCCCAACAGTTTTGGTCCAAGTCACTTCTGGGCTTCCCTTTTTCCCAATCAAAAAATCATCTCTCCCTCTTTGTGGCAAAGTTGTCACAAATTCGTCATACAAGACAGGCTCCGATTAACACAATTCAAAATCCTACATAACCACTATTACTCACCCCAGAAAATGGCTAAATTGAGACTTCTTCCTTCACCCACATGTACTCGATGTCTTCAGAGTGAAGGTAATTTACTGCATATTTTCTGGGCCTGCTCCAGGATTGCCCCTCTTTGGGAAGCCATCAAACAGGGTTCTACCCTCTATTAGGTCTATCAGATCTATTTACTGCTGAGATCTGCATATTGGGAGACCTATCCTCTATTGTTGTTACTAACAGAAAATATCACATAACCCTCATTGCCATGTCAGTTAAGAAGCTGGTCTTGCGACATTGGAAGGATACGGCTGACATCTCTTATAGTGAATGGTTGCAAGAATTGTTGGCCAGTCTGAGAACGGAAAGGACAATTTCTGGTTTACATCATCAATCCCAGAAATTTCTTAAAATATGGGGCCCTCTTGTCACTCCATACTCTCTCCAGAAGCCCTAAAGGTTTTTCTCTTTTCTTTCTTCATAGATAATTTTACATGACGTAACTGTGCTTTGTGTGAATTGGGGAATAGGCGGGTTGGGAGGTTGATCTTTCTGTTTTAACATGTATCCCTGTATCTCTTTTTGTCTGTAACAACAGATCTTCTCTCTGTAATTGTATAAAACTGAATAAAATTTGAATAAAAAAAAAAAAGAATGTAGGTAAATCGTGACCACTCAAGTTTGACCCCCCTTTCCTCTTGACATCACCTTGACATTAATAGCCCTCTGCCAATTGAGCCATGCCCAAGCCCCTTACTGTGTAAAAGCTGGGATGTTAATGGCTGACATGGTACATTTAGATGCACCATTACAACATTATATCCTAGCTTGGATAATAAAGAGCACTTACTTGGGTCCTGGGGATTCTGAAACAGGGGTTGGGTGGCTCAAGGAAACATCCAGTCATACATGTAAAATAAGAACAGCGAAAGGGTCACAAAGGCTCTGAAGCTCTTTAGTAGCTAACTGGACAAACAAGGTAATATAATCACAAAACAGTATTTATCTGATACACATGGTCAGTGTGTCCTCCCACACCAGAGCTGGTGCCCTATTAAGGTGTAGTAATTGTTCAATGAGACTTTTAGACAAAGCATAAGATCAGTTAGTATTAGTGATAGAAATTCTGATTAGCTGGATCAGGTGGGTGGTTTAAAAATTAAAAAGGACTTTTTTTAAACTTTTTTTTAAACATTTTCTGCAGCTCTTTAGTAGCTAACTGGACAAACAAGGTAATATAATCATAAAACAATATTTATCTCATACACATGGTCAGTGTCCTCCCACACCAGAGTCGGTGTCCTATTAAGGTGTGGTAATTGTTCAATGAGACCGTTAGACAAAACAGAAAATTGGTTAGTATTAGTGATAAAAATTCTGATTAGCTGGATCAGGTGGGTGGTTTAAAAATTAAAAAGGGCTTTTTTTAAACAATTTTTTTTGGTTTTGTTAAGTGAGTTGGTTGTGAGGGTAGATACCAGTGCCAGGGCAACAACCTGAGTTAGGGGACAGAAACTACTCCTACAGGAGCTGTGGTGACTTTCTTCGGCCCATGGGGACTGACAGGGAGGCTGCATCAGCGGCAAAAGAAGCAGCGACCAGCAACCCAAGAAACAGCGGCCACAACGGTGGTGACAGGTGAGAGATGGGAGCAGAGGCTGCATCAGTTGAGGTCCAGGAATCTGCGCGAACCAATCAGGCTTGAAGGCAGGTGTTTTGACTGGTGGCTGGGCTTTAAATAGCAGTGATCCCAGCTGCAACTGAAAACTACTCCTGCAGGACCTATGGTGACTTTCTTCCCACCCCACCTCCTCGCCCTGATCTCCCCTATTAAATGTGGTCTTCGGGGAAGGGGCTAACTAGGGGATCATGGCCATGGGTAGGGATAACTGGAGGGGAGGTGGGGATCTGGAGGGCAATTGTCTGATGTCCTATAATTTCTCTTATTGGCATAAAACATAAGTAAATAATGTTAGGGTAAATGGCTTGTAGTGGAAACAGGACTGGTATGGGGTGAAACTACTGCATAGGCTGCAGGCTACTCGGGCAGGCATCTTTGGAAGGGTGGTGGGATGTGCTGAGTGTGGATCGGCCATGGTACTAGCCTTGGTTTGGAAGTTGGGGGTCTGTGCTTTGTACAGCCAGTTGACACAACTTAGGGAGGAGATCAGGCTTTTGAAATGGGAGTTGGGTAGAACAGAGGTAGGAGAAGAGGAGGAGAAGGGGACTCAGCCCAGGGTGAGGAATGGGGTAGGGTAACAAGGGGAAGTAATCTGGATGCGGTGGGTCAAGCAGCATCACCTGTGGAGGGCAAGAGTCTGGAGCTGGTAAAGTGTGGCACAAGGGGCTACACCAGCAGGATAGGTGGAGAGGGGGTGGGCACTGGGGGGTTCTGGGGGCTCAGGTAGGGGCAATCATGGATGGTTCCTGAGCCAAGCAAAATGGCAAGTTATAAGGAGTGGAGGTTCTTGACATGCATGGGAAGGATCTGTTGGGGGCGAGCATCAGCTGGGGGGATTATGATGGCTGGCATAGAGCTGGAAAACAGATTTGCACCTCTGGTGCCTCACAATGGTAGGGATAATGGGGAAATTGGGGAAGAGGAAGACCCGGGGGGGGTATGAAGGATGAGAGGTCCAGTAGGCAGGAGAAGTGGAATAGCTCCATTGCAAAAGGATGCGGTGAAGGCAGGCAGAATGGGCACCAGCAGGCTGAATGTAAGTGAGGAAGAGAAGGATGGGAGGGTAGGGGGGCATAGGCACCAAAGCCAGTGGAGGAGCTGCAGATAGCATGGGAATGGGAACTGAGAGTAGGGGGCCAGGGAAGGAAGGATGGGGGCTCAGATAGGGGGAGCATGGTATCCAGGGGAAATGGATCTACAGGGATCCAGTGTGGGGAGTGCAGAGGGAAAGATGGGGTGGGATAGAAGAGTTCAGCCGGGGCCAGGAGGAGATGCTAGTCCCCGGAGCGCTGCAGGGCCAGGTTGAAGCAGCAATGTGGGGTGGGGTACATTGCATTGACAGGTCTGTCTGGAGAAAGAACTGGAACAGGGGGGTTAGGGTAGCCACTGGCACTGGTATGGGGAGCTGGGGATAATGATGAGGTAGGGATAGTGGGTGGGGGGCATGGAAACTGGGTGGGAACAGAGAAAAGGAGGAGGTTAATGTACTCCTGCTGGGGGACTCCATGATTTAGGGTATCAAATGGGAAAGGGGGTTGGGGAAACCCTGTGTCATCAGGATTAAGAGTATATCTGGTCTCACTGTTCATGAGGTGAAACACGTAGTCTATGCACTAGTGAGGGAAAGTGGTGGGTCACCAGACATATTAGTGCACCTGGGCACAAACGATACTGAGGGAAACATTGTGCTGGAGATACAGGTGAGGTTCCGGAAGCTAGCCCAGGTGGGTCATGCCTTGGGGTGCTCACTCTCCTTCTCAGAAATCCTATTGGTGCCTTGAGCCAGCATGGAAAACAAGCAGAAAATTAGAGAGGTAAATGAATAGCTAGGAGAATGGTGTGAGGCTAATGGGTGTGGGTTGGTGGGGGACTGGGGTACAACCTGGGAGGACAAGGGGCTTTATGCAAGAGACAGGCTCCATCTCAGTTTGGCAGGGGAGGAGGTCTTGAAACAAAAACTTATCAATTTCATTCAGGATAGATGGGGTTTAAACTTGTGAACGGGGAGAGCTGGGGCTTGAGACTGTTGACAGCATACACATCAAGGCGGGACAGTTTCCACCATTGGCAATGGGAGGGGACATAATGGGAGCATTTGACTGTGCATGAGGGAGTATGGGCAGAGAGCAACCTCGGGGTGCTGAGGTTGGGGGTAAAGGGAAGGAATGGATGGTGGCCCTGTATAATGCAAGAAGCATGGGGAACAAGATGCCTGAGCTGCAGGCGATGCTAATAGACTGGGAAGTGGTTGTGGCAGCTGTCACTGAAACTTGGACCACTCTTGGGCATGACTGGGACCTAAGTCCAATGGAATTCATGATGTTCAGAAAGGACAGGGTGATGGCCAGGGGTGGAGGGGTAGCACTAATCATTAGAAATGGCATGGGGCTATGCAGGGTGAAGGGGGAGGAGGGTCATGTTGAGTCTTTTTGGGGCACCCTGCAGGTGCCTGGGGGCAAGAGGGTAAACTTGGGGGTGGTCAATAGGCTGCTCATGCAGGTGGATGATCTAGAGGAGGGCCTGGTGGTAAACCTCAGAGATCACTGTGGTCAAGGGGAGGGTTGGACAGTGGTGTTGGGTGACCTCAATATGCCAGGGATGGATTGGGGAACTATGGCATCCTCATTGGCCAGGGAGCAGTGCCTGCTGGATGTCTTCCAAGACACATTCCTTTCCCAGCTGATGGCAGACCCAACAAGGGACAGTCACATCCTGGATGTAGTCCTGTCAGATAGCAAACTGGTGAGGAACCTGAAGGTGGGGGACCCACTGGTGGGGAGTAGTCCCACCATAGTCTGGTTTTCCCTAGTCCTGGGGGGGTGGAGAAAATCACACAAAAACAGTGGTAGTTGATTTTAGGGGTGTGAACTTTGAGGTTATGGAGTGGATCCTCAAGGAGCACTTGGAGGGGATCAGACCAGAAATGGCCACAGACAGTAAGTGGGAAATTAATAAAAGGGGGCTCCTGGAAACTACCAAGGCCTGCACAAGAGTCTGACGCAAGGGTGGTAGGGTCAAAAAGCCAAGCTGGTGGACTAGGGAGGTCCAGGAAGTGGTGAGGGAGGAAAGAGCCACTTATAGACAATATAAGTGCTCATCTGGGGATTTGTAAAGGGGGGTGTACGATAAGATATCTAGAAAGGTAACTAGGGTTGTGAGGTCAGTAAAGATGAGGCCGGAGTTGAGCTTGGCCCAGGGGATTATGAGGGGGGATAAGGGGTTATTTCAGTATATCAGGGAGAGAAGGAAAATGAGGGGGCAGATTAGTAGACTAAGGTCTGGGAGATGGTGGGCGAAGGAGGCCGGAGAGCAGGCAGAGGTAATAAACAGCTACTTTGTCTCAATCTTCAGTAAGAAGGATAGGGGAAAACACTGTATGAGGGGAGGCGGGGTAAAATTGCAGGAGGGAGGGGGTTAAAGATGTGGAAATTCCTGTTGGTAGGGTGAAAGATGCTGTCAAGGTCCTGTAAACGGAGAAGGCACCAGATCTGGATGGTATCCATCCCAGGGTGCTAAAGGAGATGACGGTGATCCTTGCTGCACCCCTGGCTGATCTTTTCAACTCATCTCTTAGAATGGGGAGGGTGCCCCAGGATTGGAGGGTGGCCCACATTGTGCCTATCCACAATGGTGACTCATGCGAGGAGCCGAGGAACTACAGGCCTGTGAGCCTGACGTCTGTGGTGGGAAAGATAATGGAGACCATCTTGAAGGAGAGGCTGGAGGAGTTCCCAGGGGTACAGGGGTGTTTGGATGACCACCACCATGGCTTTGTATATGGCAGATCATGTCAGACTAACCTTGTGGAGTTCTATGACTGAGTGACAGAGGCACTGGACCAGGGCAAGCCAGTAGATGTCCTCTTTCTAGACTTCAGCAGGGCATTTGATTCGGTACTGCATCTTAGGTTACTGGCTAACCTGGGAAACATGGTGGTGGGGGGACAGGATGGTCAGATGGATGGGTAACTGGTTGGCAGAGTGGTTTCAGAAGGTGGTGGTCAGAGGGGAGCTTTCATCTCCTAGGAAGGTCATTAGCGGTGTTCCACAAGGGCCAGTGCTGGGCCCGCTGCTGTTCAATGCTTATATCTCAGAAATTATGAAACACACCCAAGTGAGGTCTCGGGATTTACAGAGAGACAAGAGATCGGGGGTGATCCACAGGTGGTGGCGACATTTGACCCTGATTCTTTTTTTTGTGGTGGGGGCATGGATATTTCAAATATGAAGAAAGGTGGTGGTGAAATGAGCAAGTGCAGAGTCAATACTGGGAGAGGAGAAGATCAGGGACCAGTTGGCTGAGGCAAGGTCATGCAGCAGGATGCTAGTGTTGATCACTCTGTATGGGGCAGTATCAAAAATATTTAGGGTGAATGAGTGGGAGGCTCACCTTCCTGATGCAGTAGGTGAGACTGTGGTCACTGAACACATCAACAAATGTGCCAGCAGCAATAATTTGGTGGGGTTGGGATGAAAGCACCCAGTCCAGTACTGAGTGGGACTGGGAGCATGGATTTAGCCAGGTGGCCTCAGTGATTAAGTGGGGTAAAGTCAGAGATTCAATGATTTGAAGGGAGCTGGTTGATGAGTGGGAAAGCAAATCCAAGTTGAAGTCAACCATTAGTATAAGCTGTCCTGGGGAGGAATGGGAGGCAGTGGAGGAGAATGCACTCATTTCAAAACTGTGACTTTGTAACTCTAAATGATAAAAAATACAGGCAAGCAATGTTCTTACAACAAAAGTACTAACAAATATCTAGAGGACAAAAGGTTTCTTTACTTACCTTTATGAGTGCTAAAAAGAGACATCCTAATAATCAAATGTCTATGTAAAAGTGTTTCCTCCCCCCTTTAAGGGTCAGTCTATTCAGAGGCTATGGGACAGAAATCAATTGGGCAAGCGGGGGGTGGGTCTCATAAGGGCTGATATCACTAGTGATCCACAGAACAGAATCAAGTTACTTATTATTCATGGTCACCCCATTTTCTTCAAACAGATTTGGTAAGTGTATTCAATTTTCAAAACTAAACTTTGACTTGTGTATTTTAGTGTTTATGCGGTTCCAAGTTGGCATGAATTGTTTAGAAGAGACATGAAGCCTAGCCAAGTTTGATGTTTAAAGAGAGCAGTGAAAGTGAAGGTTTTATCTATGTACAAGCAATTTTAAGTACGGGTGTTTCGGAACATAGAGTTCCACTAGCAACGTTAGAGGTTGACATAGATTTGCATCATTTGCACAGTAAAATCTGTCATGCAAAAATTGGTCTGGCTAAGTGTCATTCTTTATCCATCAGATTTACAGGTTCACACAATTGCATTTGTTGTAGTTTATAATAATTCCAAAAAAGTTTATAATGGTGAGTAGCTTTATCTCATAAAGCCCCAGATGGTGCAGCAGTTTTGGATTAGCTAATCCACTATTTCTTTAATAAAATACCAGCACAATTCTACACTTACTCAGGTGGTTAAACTTGCAAAAAAATTAATTTTTCAAAAAACAGCCACTTCATTTCAATTTCATGAATTTTTATTTATTTATTCACTTCTTGATCACTTACTTTGTAGCAAAAAAAACACATATCACAATGCCATAAAGTGCAAAGTGCTCAAATACAAGTTAAAATTTCGCAAAGCAGATTTCACAAAGCAAGCATGTTTTTTTCCAATGCAAGTATCTCACCACGCAGCCCCTCTTAACCCAAGTGTTTTGATCCTTCCGATCTTCATCAGAGGGCTTAACTCACACCCACATTCCAGTACTTAAATAGTGAACAGTTACTATGATAAGGATCTAGGTCCAAAGAGCTACAAAATGTAACCACCCAGTTCCCTGGGGTTACCAGAACCCCATCATGTTAGCCCTAGGAAGGTAGAGTTTATTAGGAGCTCTGGGGAGATGACATCATTGTTTACTCAGCTTGCCTGGGCAGAGAATGCATTATGTCATTTAGAATTCTTGCAGCAGCATAAGACACTTTGAACCAGCTGCTCTGGGGAGTTTTAAAATCTTGAGATGGTAGTGCAGTCAATACGTAGTTAGCAGCGGAACAGAGAGGAACTCTGTAGTGAGGTTCCTGCTGGTCAGCTCTGTGGCTGACTGAGTGAAGAACCTCTGTCATTTTTTTCTCACCCTAGTTTGGAGAACTGCATCAGTGCCAACTGAAGTGGTAGAAACCTGTCTGAATAAACTGTGTTTCAGTGGTGCCATGGGGCAATCCCCTGAAGATCCAAATGTGATTCAGCTTCCAATACAAAAGGTGTGCAGTTTGGATCTGTGAAAAGCTACCTGGAAGGAGAGAGAGATTTTTCCTTCAAGTTCTCCATGTCTGTAAAAGAAAAGCAACCAAGCTATAAGTACAAATGTATGGTACTGGTCTGAGGTGTGTGTGCCCTACATAAGGCTAGATCACACTGATCTGGACCCCTGTTTCACCACAACAATGTGCTGAATGTTTAAAGTTAATGTTTCGGATGCCCTTTAGCATTTTGTGGGAAATGAAGGATCCAGTTTGGTATAACTCAGAAAGAAGGGCAGAAACTGAGCACGAAGTAGGATTGGGCATAAATGAATCACGTATGGGCACCAGTTTAAATGGGGAATGTTTATGGCTGTCATTACTCCAGGATAAATGTTTTTTCTTAGAGTGTGTGACAACTCCCACAAGAATTATACTTTGCTAGGAGGTTGGAAATGTGTGTACTAAAGTGTGTGGTAACTTCCACAAGAAATACACTTTTGTTGGAAGAAAAGCCCAGGTATTCCTAGTACAGAGAGATAAACAGTTCAAATTTTGTTTGGTAAAAAGTTGCTTGAAATTGCCCTAACAAGTGTTGTTCTGGAGGAAAAAGTCTGTTTCTGTGCCTGCACCGTGCCAAATCTTGGGGGCCCACCCGGTCTGAATTTGCCATCCTTTTGTCAGAAAAAAGCAATATTTCACAATCCCAATTCCTGTGTGGACATTAGATCTCTGCTTCCAGTGTAGATTGTTATTGGAGCCTCTGTTGCGATAGTTTTAGACCTAGCATATGCCTGGCACCTATCCCCAGAATCAAGAATAAATATAAATGTTATTTTGTACCCTAAACCCCTGACCCCTTTAGACTGCTAAGCCAATAATCATCTCAGTGCTAGGGGTGATACCTTTTTGTTTATGCCATCTGGTGGCCCGTTTGTCCTGTTTGTGGCATGGATATGGTGGTTCTGGTTGCCACACGCTGTTGGTAACTGTTACATGGGTTCAAAAGTAATAGTGCTGTAGAAAACCATGCAAAAAAAAAAACAGTGTCAGGGAAAACAGTGGCAGTGGAAAACAGTTACAGTTAAACACAGCTCTCAGACCTCCGAGCAGGTAAAGAAAAGTAACCATACATGACACAACACCAAAGACAGAGAAACAGAAACAGGAGTGCAAGTTCCAAGACATTGTATTTAATAAACAAGAACACCTGACCGGCTTGCTGGCACAGCAGAAAGATTTACCGCTGCAATGCCAGCGACCCATGTTCGAGAATGGACTCAGGTGTCAGAGGGCCAGCCGGGTGAGAAGGCAGGACCGTGGTGCTGGCTGCTCATTTTCCTCTCAGGGGGGGTGGTAAAGGACCTGTGCCTACTGACCCCTGGCAGAGGCCACTGGTACAGCAGTTTTTCTTGTTCTGCTTGCTAAGGAGCGTGACTGAGGCTGGTGTCAGCCTTGCTTGCTGGACGTCACACTCCTGCAGGAACAATTAGGAAAATGGTGCACTGGTTGGTAGGGTGATGGCCCCATGGATCCTTGCCACCAGATTACCTGAGCCCTCATCAGCTGCCTCAGCAGCACCCAGGACCATAAGGAAGGCCAGTAAATCTCATTCCCTGCACAGATAGGGGACATGTCTGATGAAGGGCTACATGGGGGTACGCTGGGGCTGGCTATGATGTGGGACAGTGGGGGTCAGGGGACTACCGTGGCAGGAATAGGTTTGTCTAGAGACCCGAAGGAGGGACAGACCAGTGTAGGAGGGAGCAAGAAAAAAGAAAACAAGAACACCTGCCACAGAATCACCACATAATAAACCCATCCCTCACGCACAGAAATCCACAACAAACACAACATTGCATTCCTTCAGGACTTCCCCCATGTTTTCTTTGAAACAGAAGCCAAATGGCTTATCAGTTCTCCCCAAAATTATATCACACACATGTTCTTGATTTCTTGCTTTGAACATTGCAAAACTTTTTTCCATGGTTGTGTTTCTGAATTCCTTTGTTGTTTTGCAATATTTACAAATGTTACATAGAGGAAGTCCTGAAGGAATGCTGTTTTTGGAATACAATATATTAAAATTAACCCAAAGAGTGGTGATAGGTAGAAAGAGTTAAATAAAGAGAAGGTAGTATGAATTTTATGAATTAACTGCTTAAAACCTGATGGATATAATGATGAGTTGGACTTGAAATATTACCTGGAATAAAATGAAACAAAGTTATCGTGTTTAACATCTGTTATGTGTGGTTCATAGCTCAGTGCTTATGCTTCATACTGCAGTTTAATGTAAGTTGTGCTTGGATACAGAGGCCAACAGAAGTAGGACAATGCTGTCATAATATTGGTTGTAGGAACTGATAAGTGGTTAGGTAATTCGGTAGATATGAGTAAGTCAATGGTTACAGTAAATTTGATAGTATAGCATGGTGCTTAACTGTTTAAGCTGGTGAGTAAGTTGATAAGACTTGATGTTTTGGCTTTACTCTGTATTCCACTGTAGGAAGGCTGCTTAGTCGAGTAGGAAGATATCCTCCCCGGTGGGATAAGAGCGCCGGAGAAGGAGGAGGTGTAAGGGGAGGATGGAGGGTGATTGCGACTCACTCTAAGCAAAGCACCTGTAGTGAGTTAGTTAAGCAGTGTGTGGGGGAGGAGCTCTCCCCACACATAACTACAGGCAAGCCTTTAAATTATGTGTGGTTCATATCTCAGTGCTTATGCTTCATACTGCAGATTAACATAAGTTGTGCTTGGATACAGAGGCCAACAGAAGTAGGACAATGCTGTCACAGTATTGGTTGTAGGAACTGACAAGTGCTTAGGTACTTCCATAGATTTGAGTAAGTCAACGGTTACAGTAAATTGGATAGCATAGGCATGGTGCTTAACTGTTTAAGCTTGTGAGTAAGTTGATAAGACTTTATGTTTTGGCTTTACTCTATATCCCACCGTAGGAAGGCTGCTTAGCCAAGTAGGACGATATCCCCCCCAAAATTAATAAGTATCAAATGGTTATTGAATGATTATCTCCTCCAACTCTGGAGAGTGTGGCCGGTAGCAAGCAGGAGAGGAACCCCCCCCCTTGGGGGGAACCTCTGAGGACCCATGGCTACTGACCTGCCCATCCTTCTGGGCATGCTAAAGGACAGTAATCTTAATTAAAGATATAGGTTGTTGGCTAATCTGAAGTCCAATTGTTGTGAATCTAGAATCCAGTGAAACAGAGAGGCTGGAATCAGAGCCCTGATGATGAGAATCCAATGAGATGGCAGCATATCCTTCAAGCAAAGTCAGAGTCCACTAGATATCCAAGTGCAGATTCTATTACGGATAGGTTCAAATCCACAGGCATGCGGAAATAAACTGAAGGGGTTGAGTTGTACTGGTCAAAGCAATCCAGCAGGTGAAGAATTCTTTCCGAGGAGGACTTGAGCTTGAACGAATGACTGTGATCCAGCATAAGAGGATTTGAGATTCTGGATTCGATGGCAGCTATGCATAGGTAAGATCCTTGGTGCAGCATGGAAGCTAGACACAGGCTATAAGCTGGGGTAAGTTTTTGAAACTTCAGGTTCTAAGCAGGGCAAGCAGATAGGAGTAGATTGCAGTAGAACTTAATATGAGTAAATGGAGAGCTAAAAATCTCCAGGCCCAAAGGGCAAAGCAAGTTGTAGAATAGGTGATATAGTTTTGATAAACCTTTAGGCCCTGACGGGGTGAAGCAGGTTAATATGAGCAGATAGTGTACATAAGTGGACCTGTATAGGTCGTCAGTAGTAGTAAATCAGACTGCATGAAGAAGACGTAGAAGCAGAGGAATAATCGAACCCAAGCTCTGATATGAAGGTAGTGATGGAGATGTAAAATGAATCCTGATGAGTAAATAGAGTTGTATTGAGTAGATTATGTAGGTACTCAGCGGAGGGCATTGAGAATGTAGATAAGCATGTACAACGAAGAGCTTCTCATTGCTTGAGCAATATAGCTCAATATAGTGATGCATATGTATATATATGTATATATATATATATATATATACTGTTAGGGAAGCAGGAAGGTATAATGATTAAGAGCTGAGAGCCTGTGAGCTGAGTAAGCAGGGCGTGCTGAGATCATAAGGAGCAGTGAGTGCTGAAACTTGCAAGGTTGAATGTAGAATCGAGTACTGAAGAATCCCAGAGGCTGAAACTGAGGGAGGGCAGTAGGCTTGAATCAAAGGTTTGCTTAAGCAACGATTATATGCGAGTGCGGGCAGAAGCATACTAGTATCGATGGCGAATGGACACACTGAGCCAGATGTATGTCCAAATGGAACAAGTTCCTTGAAGACTATGAGAGAAGGCTGCAGGAAGGCATAGAGTATGCGAACTTCCAGTCTCTGATGTTAGGCGAGTCAGGTGTTGTGTAGTAATAGTGAAACCTCCAGGTCCCCATAGAGGGTGAAGCAGGTATAGGGAGTCCTGACTATCAAGAAGGCAGAATGCAGAAGAAGGGGAAGGTGGGTGAGTTGGCAACATAAATCACAGATAATAATATATGGCACTGAAATAGGTTGAGTTTGAGGTTTGAGCCATTATGGAGGCATAATAGAATAGAGCTGAGCTAAGAATCCAGACAGGTAATAGGAGTGGTATTAGGCCCAAATGAAGTGAAGCATCCTGATAGGTAGCATCCAAGGAAGTAAATGGGAGCTAGTCCTGTACTAAGTATAAGCAGTGTGGCTGACCACATGTAGGTCAGCCAGTAAAATGAGCAGAGCAGCAGCTAGACGCCATGAAGATAAGCATGTGCAGCTGGACCACATATAGGTCAGCCAGTGAAATAAGTAGAGAGTGGCAGCTAAACCCCACGAAGGCTAGCAGGCTGCACACACCCCCATGTAGGCAGTAAAGAAGCAGAAAGTGAGCCAGGCGAGGCCCCCAAATGGCTAGTGGTATGGCAGACCTCAGGCAGGTAGGTGTAATGAGAGCGCAAGTCAAGTTAGACCACACGTAGGCTAGCAAGACGGTGCCACCATGGAGTGCTGCCCAGCTGGATGGACATCAGAGGTCTGAAACTGAAATGTCAGGAAATAGTGCTAGGGAGTACAGCAATAAGTTAAAATGGAAGGCCTTGTAGGCGTACTTTGCAACATGAACTTAGCAGACAAGGGGGAGGTGGTGCCTGTAAATGCTTCCAGTGGACTGCATGCTGAAAGGCAATGTGTGACTGAATACAGTTAGATGTGTCTAAGGAAAGGACCAGTGCTTCATTAACGTGTAATGAACTGCAAACTGCTTACGTCTTAACTGAGTGCATTAAGTCAGTAGTGCAAGCTGGCTTGCATAATAAAATCCTTGAATTGATAGTGTCTTGAAGCCCATCCATGAGGGACTGCAACATTGATAAAAGATGAAGTATCCTGTCTGCATACTTGAAACGTAGCTCTAAACATATCCCCATCCATTGCTTATCAATTCAAATAGTACTAAGAAATTTCTAAATGTCTGCTCAGTGGCCAGGGAAGCTTTACAAAAGATGATCAGTAAAATACATAAAGCACCACAGTAGCATCTCTGATGGGCTGAGTGTAGTAGGAAAAGTAACTAGAACTGCCATAACATAACATCAAAAATGCAGCAGATGTACCTGATGTAACTGTTCCAGGAATCTTAATAAAGCCAGCATCCCCTTAAGTGAGATACTGATTGATTAGCAACTGAATGTTGCAAGTAATTAGTGTCTGCCTTAGGTTGCTTCAGGTTTGAACCCAAATGGTAAAAAACAGAGCAGTATCAGTAGAATGTCATTGAACTAGTGAACTTATAACTGCTTTACAGTGTAGGGAGAGGAATGCCATGTAGGTAGCAAAACTACATAATGCAAAGTACTGGTCCTATAGTGAAGCTAGCTGTATTGCAATGCATGACCCGTGAAATGAATGCTGTGGATTTAAGCCAGAGGTCTGCACAGCAATTGTTAGTGCAAGTGCAGGTATCGAGAATGCAAACCATGCAGCAGTCAGCGATGTCCCAGTCCTCGTGTGCTGGTCCAAATTAGAATCCTATGGTGAAATATGTGCTGTGTGAGTGGATGGTCAGAAACAGGCCTGGATGTCAAGAGGGAGATTGCATAAATATCCCCAGCAAGTAATGAGGCAATGGAACCCAAGGTGGAGAGGCGGCTTGTGGCTGCAGAGTTAACGCAACTGTTCGAGGAGTGGGTAGTTCAAAGCCCCAGAGGTAAGAGCTGTTTGAAGATCCAGTTAGAGTCCTTAGTTAGGGTGCCTTGAGTCTGTAATGAGAGCCAGGAGCATGGGTAGCAGTTTAGGGATAGCTACATGCATCCTGCATGAGCGTGAATCCCATGGTAGTCCAAGATGTAGGAAATGGAGTGAGTACTAGCTGGGAGTAGGAACCTGAGTGGCTGGCAGGTCCAAAATGAGCAAAATAAATGTTATGCAATAATAGTGAACACTGCAGAGCATCAGCAATGGCTGCTGAAAAGCAGAGGCAGGGAAACAGTAACATAGAGCAAGGAGGCAGTCAGTAGTAGAAGCAAAACAACGAAGCAGGCGAAAGAAGGAAAAGTGAATCCTAAAAGAAGGACCAAAACAAACAACAGCACACAACGGGGGGCACAAATGGGAAATAAAACGGACAAACGAGCAGGGGAGGTGGGGGGGCAGAGGAGGAAAAAGCAGCCGAGCACCAGCAGCGCCACGAGTGAGTGCAACTCACTCTAAGCAGAGCACCTGTAGTGAGTTAGTTAAGTAGTGTGTGGGGGAGGAGCTCTTCCCCCACATAACTACAGGCAAGCCTTTAAATTATTGACATTGCTGTCTGTATGATATGGGACTATATATGAATTGCAATATTTAAATTTTTCTGTATGGTTTTCTTAAGGAAACCAATGAAGTGGTGCAACTTGACTGGAAAGAATTATGGAACTAGGGATGAGCGAACCAGTTCATCCAAAATACAAACTGACCTGAGCATGTCGAAGTGTTCAGAAACTAATGGCTTCCGAACGCTTTCAGCTGTTCAGATCAGTTTGGACAGCCATTGTATCATGGGAAAAGGCAGCGCGAGAAGCACCAGAGCAGAAGGAACCCACAGGAGGGACCAGAGACAAGAATCTGGTTCCTCATTGGATGGCTGAGCTGTCCATCTCTCTAAGATGGCACCTGATTGGGTTGCTGCTCTAGCAACCCATGTGGTCCACTTTAGAGCTACTCAGAGGAATTGAGACAGAGAAGGAGCAGCAGCTTCTGTAGGCTACTCTGTGCTATGTCAGATTCTGTTTGCTTGACTTTTGCTGCTTGCATTTTTTTTGGCCCTTGAGCAAGAGAGGAAGAAGTTGACTCTAAAAAAATGAAAGAATTTTTTTAATATAAATATATGTATACAAACAAGCATTTGCAAAAGCCAAATGTTTGCTTGCTGGTATTAGCATTGGAAATGCAGGAGTTAGAGAGATGCAGAATAAGAATGGCAGTGAAGTATTGAACTTCACGCCAACCCCACCTCCACCCTGCAGAGATGAACAGGCTTTGGGTCATCACCCATAATGTTCATGCCATTTCACTTCACCCTACCCTGCAGACACCAACACGTGTTGAGGTGTGCCTTGAGATGTTTTGCTTTACAGTCATCCCATTCCATAAGGACATACACTGAAATGGGTGCAGTATAGGAGAATGGGGTGAACTCTAGGGCTGAAGAGTCCAAGGCACACCTTGATGCCTGCCACTGGCTGCAGTGTGGTTGGGGTGGGGGTGGAATGGCATGAGCATTACCATCGGCAATCCAAAGGCACACCCCTGATGCCTGTCATTCTGTACAGGGTGGGACGTTATGGTTAGAAACCCTAACGCCCTGGGCGTTTGTTGGTATTTGCACTACAGATTTTCAACATGGCCTTTTTGTGACCCCCTCCTCATGAAAGGATTTGGGACCTCTTCGCATAAACAGTGGTACTGTGATTATGTTAATGTGTCCCGAACTTTGAGTTCCCACAGCAACCGCGCCATTCTGCGCCAGATGTACGAAAACACAGATTGAGCAGGATGTGAAGAAAGACAGCTGTACCATTCATAGGGAGGTGTGAAGAGATGGCAATGTTAAAAATCTGTACTGAAAATATTGAAAATACTCGAACCTTCAGGCTTACATGGAAACTGCACAACGCATGCGCATAACACATTCATTTACTGGAATTTTTTACCAGATTTTCAACACAGGCATTTTGTGACCTCTGCTCATGAACAGTGTCACTATAATTTTCCTAAGCTGTCCCGAACACTGATTTCCCACAGCGACCACGCGATTCTGTGCCAGATATGTAAATGCATATTTTGGGCAGGATATGAAAAATGATAGCTCTACTGTTCATAAGGAGGTGTGAAAAAATGCCAATGTTGAAAATCTGGAGTGAAAATATTACAAATGCGCAAAATTACGAGGGTGCATGGAAACTGTGCAACGTATGCTCGAAACAGTCATTTCATGGACTTTTGTCACTAAATTTTCAACATAGGCACTTTACCACCTCTGCTCATGAACAGTGTTACTGTGATTTTTTTTAAATCTGTCCAGAACACTGACTTCCCACAGCGACTGTGCTATTCTGCGTCGGAAACGTGCAAACATATTTCAGCCAGGATGTGAAAAATGACAGCTGCACTATTCATAAGGAGGTGTGGAAAAATGCCAATGTTGAAAATCTGGAGTGAAAATATTACAAATTCGTGAAGTTACGAGCATGCATGGAAACTGCGCAACACACACTCGTAAAACAGTCATTTTTTGGATTTTTTCACCAGATTTGCAACATAGGTATTTTGAGAGCCCACCTCATGAACATTGGCACTGTTGTTTTGTTAACTAGTCCCAAAAGGTGATTCCACAGTGACACAGTGACCGCAAAATCACCTTTCAGAACAGAATAACGCCATGACAGTGTCTGAATTCATGAGGAGGGGTCCCAATAACCGCATGTTGAAAATGTGGTATCAAAATTCCAAACAATACCTGAGATATGAACCAAAGTTGAAAAAAAAAACTATTTATGGCATTATACAGCTTACCGGCATTTCTTCAGTTCGTGGTGGGCTTTGAAGAGTGCAGATGTGTTCCCAGTCCACCAAAGATTGTCACACCAGGCTCTGGAGGTAAGTATGGGGTGAGGGGGGGATATGAGGAGGTAGGGTGCACAGTGGGTGGGTGCAGGTTGGGGGAGGCGATGGCGACTGGTGTGGGAACATTTCTATTCTTTCAGGGAGGAAAATAAAATCAAAAAGACATCACAGGAAGGTTTTTTTTTTCTGACTTGCTTTCAGCACAATGGGGTGGGCTCCCAGCATACCGCCTGCCTTTTTTGGGGTGCGGGACTTAAACCAATGGGGGTTGGGCCCCAGTCAGCAAAGAACAACTGTTTGGGGGGGCATGATGCAGAGGGGATTGGGCACCCCCTCAGCACACAACAGATGGGGGAAGGGGTTACTTTATGCTGACGGGGAGTAAGCTCCCTCATCGGCAAATGAGCTAGGTTGGGGACATGCCAATAAGGTGATTGGCCACCCCATCGGCTTTCATGGGGCTGTGAGGTGGCAGCAAGCTGCAGCCAATGTTTACAAAAAATGTTACACCAGGCAAGGTACTGCCCTGCAATGATGGGTCGCTCCCTCATTGCAGCAGAAAGGCTGATGCTGCAATGATGATGCAGTCCCTTATTGCAGTGGTGAAATCATTTCAACTTGGTAACACTTTTGGAAACCAATGTCATCAGAACAGTGTGCTTGCATTGGTCCACCAGTGCCAAGCCCCCAAATGCAGTGTCACCGTTGGCAACCACAGTGCTGCACCTCCACAACCTGCTTCTCTCCTAAGCTGCCGCATTATGTTTCTTGCACAGGTGTGCAAGCAAACATAAAAAGTACTAAACTAAAAGAAAAAAAGGGAGGGGAAGTTCAGGGTGGGCAGTAGGGGACTGGGAGTCAAGGATTCAGGCGAGGATTGAGCCAAGGACTGGATGTTGGAGTTGGGGATTGGGGTGGGAGACGAGCAGCTATTGTTGGGAGAGGAGACTTGGGGAGGTGAGGGGGAACTTGGAGGAGATGGGGGGCAACTTGTTGTGAGAAAGAACTTGAAGACAGAGTGCAGAAAATAAAGAATAGAGCAAGAGATTGAAGAGAGACTTCACTATTTAGTGACAGAGCCAGACTGCCCATTTTGGGGGGGATAGTAGTCTAGCAGAGGGGGTGAAGTCTGTTGAACTGTGCCAGTGTGCTACCAAATACCTCAACACTCCAGTTAGCATTCTGGCTGTTTGTCCAATTGCCCCCCCCCAACAACAAGTCAGCTCTCTCAGTTCCCCTGCCTGTGCTCAGTCACTTCAGTGGGGATTTCTTTTCTTTTTTATAGTACATAGTCTGTGTGTGTGTCTGTCTGTCTGTGTAATAAAAAACCTGTCAGGCCTGTCAGTCATCACTGTCAGTGCACCAGTGCCACTTCTTGCATACTCTGTGACCCTCCCTAAGAAGTCAGTCATCTGTCATCTACCTGCATGTGCTCTCTTTGTGGTATATACACTTTGGCTCAGTGGGCAGGGTGTTCCATCACATCACATGGAATAAATTAAAAAAAAAGTCCTTGAAGGGAAAAAGTACTGTGTGAGAGAGGGTTAGGCCAGACAGGGTCCCTAAATCTATGTGGGTAGCAGCAGTGCCTGCATCATCACCCTTAGCATAGGTGGTGTGTGAAATAAAGTGTGTGTGTGTGTGTGTAATAAAATCTGACAGCCAGTCTTTAATGCACTAGTGCCACTTCTTGTATACTGTGTGACCCCCCCCCAAGAAGTCAGTCATCTGTCATCTTCCTCCCTGTTCTCACTCAGTGTGGTATAAGCTTTGGCTCAGTGGACAGGGCATTCCATCACCTCACATGGAATAAATTAAAAAAAAAATCACATTCACGGTCATCAAGGTCTTGAATTTCACATTTGGCAACTATTTCTGAAAGCTCTGTTCTATACAGTATCTGAAGCTCCAAGAAGCACTGCCACTATTACACAATTTCTCATCCTCATGACGAATCACATTCATGGTCAAAGTCATTATGGTCATGAAGAAGCTTAGTTCCATCCAGTGTTTTTAGCTCCAGGAAGCACTCTCACTGTTACACGATTCCTCATCTTCGTGACAAATCTATTTCACAGTTATCACGGTCATAAAGAAGCCCAGTTCCATCCAGTATCTGAAGCTCCTGGAAGTGCTGCCACTATAACATGACTCCTCATTTTCACCACAAATCACATTCATGGTCATCACAGTCACAAACAAGTTTCATTCCATCCAGTATCTGAAGCTCAGGGAAGCACTGCCACTGTTACACAATTCCTTATCCTCATGATGAATCACGTTCACGATCATCACGGTCATGATTTTCACATTTGCCAACAATTTCTGGGACCTTGTTTTAGTACAATACAACAGCAGTAACAAACCCTTCCAGTAGGGACAGTATCCTCAGTTCTGAAATACAAAACACTTAAATGTTATCTTCTTCAGAAACAGAAAACATGTATCATTACAGCTCTTGAGTTTTTGTTGTTCCATTTGGGACATTACAAAGAAACTATTCATTCTTTAAACACATACTATGTTTTGTTCTGTTCTCATAAAAGTGACATTACTAAGAAAGTATCTAAAGGCCACATAACAAAGTTTACCTCTGAGTGTACTGGCATAGAAATCCTACAAAAATACATGTACAGTACCTGTTCCATACTTCGTGATTACAGAAGAAACAACTGTTTTTTGGTGTAACCATTTTTTTTTTAATCTTCAGTTTTATCATGAACCAGGATGCCCAGTTATCATGTCATGTCAATCATCAGCCTTGGTCCAGTATGATGCTTCTGTTAGTTTTCATGTTCTGCATGATGCCCTACTGGCAGATGGACTCAAATTGTTGTCCTCAAAAGCCATCTGTACTTAATCCAGTAGCTATAATCTCGGACCAAACATTGTTTGTAGCATGTGTGTTTCTTAGTCAGACAGTTCAGGGAAGTACAGCTGTAGGTATTTCAGATTTTTTTTCATTGGCAACTATTTGTGCAAGCTCGGTTCCATCCAGTTTTTGGCGCTGTGAGAAGCACTGCCAGTGCCGACATGACTCACACCACATCACAACGAATCACGTTCATGGTAATCACACCACTTCAACTATTTTTGGAGCAACCCTGTTCTTTTTTTTCTTTTTTAATCTTTGGTTTCATCACGAATCAGGACACGCAGTTATCATGTCTCGTCACTCATGAACCTTGGTCCAGTATAGTGCTTCTGTTAATGTTCACATTCTGCAGGATACCCTACCTATTCTGTTCCATACCAAGAGCTGTTGCTGAACATAATTAGTAACATATATTACAAACACATTGTCCCCTTCTATAAAAAGTTAGATTCAGGAGACTGGTTTAAAAAAAATAGAGATCTGGGGCTTGCCTGCCTTTGGACCATATCATTGTCATCTTCCAGTAGGCACATCCACAGTCGCATTATACACTCCTCATCTAATTTCACTACTCATGCATTTTAGTACTACTGAACAGTGGTTTAATTGCTTTTTTCTGTAGATAAGTTGATTAGAAGCTGTTTTAAATGATTTTTTTCACATAGTCTCCATAAAATAATAAAGGTTATAAAAGGTTCAAATAAGGTTTGTATAAGCATCTACACCTTTTTTTATTTATCAGAACATTTTAGAACCTCAGAACCTTTTGATGTTCTCCCATCCCTATATGGATCCAGCTTGCTGGAATACTAAAGTCCTAGACGATGAAAGAATTGATAAAACAGGCTGCAAAACTGCAAAACAATATGGACTTTAATGAGTAAATATATTCTGTCTTAGTTTCCATTTTGGCATAATCAAATCTGGAATAAGAAAGTTATATCTGCAAAGTCATAACTTTGTAATGTATATACAGTATTTGTTGTGATGTTTTTTGTAAAACTGTCTTTTTAAGATTCTTGTTGGTGCTGGTTGTCATGGTAACTGTTCACTATTTAAGTGCTGGCATTGTGGGTGTGAGTTAAGCCATCTGATGAAAATCAGGAAGATTAAAGCATTAGCACTAAGAGGGGTAGCATGGTGAGATACTTGCATTGGAAAAACAGCATGATTGCTTTGTGAAATCTGCTTTGTGAAATTTGCACTTGCATTTGAGCACTTTGCACTTTATTGCATTGTGATATGTATTTTTTTTTGCAACAAAGCACGTGATCAAGAAGTGAATGAATGAATAAACAAATTCTGGTTAGATCCACCACAGCTGCATAATGAAGTTAGTGAAGTTGTGTGAGTTGTTAAGGAGGCATGGAGAAACAGAGGAGGTATAAAAAAATGTTGATGTTTAAATTTGGAGTGAAAATTTAAAAAAAAAGTCATGAGCTTGCATACAAACTGCACAACACACACACGTAATGCAATTATTTTGGATATTTGTTACTCCAGATTTTTAACATAGACATTTTGGGACCTCTACTCATGAACAGTGGCACGGTGATTTTCTTAATCTGACCCAAACAATGATTTCACACAGCAACTGTGCTCATTGTGCTCCAGATGTGCAAAACCACATTTTGGGCATGAAGTGAAAAATGACAGCTGTATTGTTCATAAGGAGGTGTGCAAAAATGGCAATGTAGGAAATCTGGAGTAAAAATTTAAAAAATTCTCAGTTATAAGTGTGCGTGGAAACTTCACAAAGCACACTCACAACATAGTCATTTTGTGGAATTTTGTCACCAAAATTTCAACATAGGCATTTTGGAACCTCTGCTCATGAACAGTGTCACTATGATTTTCTTACTCTGTCACAAACATTGATTTCCCACAACGACCGCACCATTTCGTGCCAGATGTGTGAAAACACATTTTGGGCAGGATGTGACAAATTACAACTGTACTGTTCATAAGGAGGTGTAAAAAAATGGCAATGTTGAAATTCTGGAGTGAAAATATTAAAAATTCTTGAAGTTATGAGCAAGGGTGGAAATTGCGAATGCACATTCGTAACACAGTCATTTTTTTGGATCTTTTCACCAAATTTGCAACATAGGCTTTTTGGGAGCCCTCTTCATGAACAGTGACACTGTTGTTTTGGGACCAAATAATGACATGGCAGTGACTGAATTAATGAGGTGGGGTCCCAAAAACCCCAGGTTGAAAATGTGGTGCAGAAAGTCACAAAACTGGCTGTGATATCCACTAAGCTGGGAAAAAAAACATTTACTGTATGCCATTATATAGCTTACAGTCATTTCTGCAGTTTGTGGTTGGCTTTGAATAGTGCAGATATGTTCTCGCCCACTGAAGATCATTGCTCCAGGTTCTGGAGGTAAGTATGGGGTGAGGGAGGGTGGGGGTGGGGTACAGTGGGTGGGTGCAGGTTGAGGGAAGGGCACCACAGACAATGAGGGACCATTTTGTTGTTCACAGGTTAAACAAAATTAAAACACTGTTGGGGAAAGGTTTTCTTTGTTATAGGGACATCTGGCACGCTGGGGGTGGGCTCCCAGCATGCCACCTAGGTGTTTTGTAGGGGGGTAACTGGAGTCAACAGGGATTGGGCATGCCATTAGCAAAGAAGAAAGGCTCTTTGTTTGGGAATGCATGATGCTGAGGGGGATTGGGCTCTTCCTCGGCAGACAAATTATTGAAAGGGGGACCATTATGCTGATGGGGATTGGGCTCCCACATCAGCAAATGAACTGGGGAGGGGGCATGCCTACATGAGGGAATTGGGCACACTCAATGTCAGCTTTCTGGGGACTAGAGGCAGACATCAACAGTGACAGCCATCGCCATGTTTATTGAAATGTTACACCAGGCAAGGCACACCCTGCAATGAGGGGGTGCTCCCTCATTTCAGTGGCAAAATTTTTTCAAGTTGGTAGCATGCTTTTGCACTGCTGTCACAGACAGCATGCTCATTTATTGTTGCCACAGAGATAAGCCCCACAGAGCAGTGGGGGCATTGGCCACAACACAACAATGCATCCACAAACTGCTACTCCTGCAAGCTGTCACATGTTTCTTGCACATGCGTACAAGCAAACATAAAAAGAATGCCTAAAATACAACATGGCATGATCAGTCTCTGCAGTCCTGTAACTGCCAGAGGTTGGCAGCTCTACTGAGAATTGTTTTTGGGTCTGCTGCCAAGTGTGTAAAATTAATAACACTGCAGGAGCCTGTGTGTGTGTGTGTGTGTGTGTGTGTGTGTGTCTCGGTGTTTGTAGATTTAATTTTTGTGACCTACAGTGTTCTGATATGCTCCACTCACACAACAGAGCTTCCTTTCTACTATAGTAACACCCTTTAAGCTAATCACTTATCCTTTCTACCCCTCCCCCTTCCCCGACCCTTTTCCTATTTCCTTAATGCATCAATTTACCTTTACAACTGTTCATTTTAATGTTCTCCTCCCATTTGTAATAATGCTGTACATTTATGTTAATGGCTTTGTATCATATGTATTAGTCTCTGTACTTAATTGTATGTTACTTTGTCCAGAATCATCTTGTAAATGAGCTTGCTCAAGGATGTTTCTTGCCTGGTTAAATACATTTTTTTTTGATTGATTGATTAGTATTTAATTTGGGCCATACTGCCAATTTCATTCAAGATTTCCTTTCTGTGACATAACCACTGTTCAGATATATGGAGGCTTAAAGTCACAGATCAGCTCTAGCTCAGGGTACTTAATAAATAAAGATCCACAATAACATTTAATACTTTCTCCATTCAATGGTCAAAACAAACACTACATGCCCCACTTGTCCAGGGAAAGATCATTGTGGACAGCATTTCCTGTACTGTATTGCTGTGACCATTACATGGAGCAAATATATGGTAAACATTAGTGTGGATTATTTTAAACCTCCAGGTACTGTTCTTTTGTTACAGGGTACCCCCCCCCAACCCTCGTTGAGTGCAGGTGTGTTTACTTATTAGTGTTCAGATATACTTCGCTCACACTGAAGTTTAATAATGTTCATACTGTGTTCATAGATTTAATTTCTACGACCGTCAGTGTTCAGATATGCTTCACTCACACAACTGAATAATACATTATTTTGTATAAAGCTTCTTTTCCTACAGATTCCATCCTCTTCCTCTGCCCATGACATTATCACACTCTATATATTAAACTTCAAAGCACAAAACCTGTTCATATGCTAACATCCCCAAGCCTTCATTCACTTGACACAATAATGGTAAATGTCAGGTACCAGGATCTATAGGAAAATTGCCAGACTTTCTGTCTGAGGTGCAAATGACTTTAAATTCCTTTCCCAGTAATTCACATTGGATGGATCTTGCATGCCACTGTCAAATCCACTTTCCATGCAAAAGATAGCAACTTAAGCAAGGTCTTTGTTTTTAGTGCCTATACAGTGTTACAGTGTTGGATGTATCACATCCAACATTTGCTTCTGAGGTTGCTGGAGGTAAACAATCTTAAATTACTGCTAGGAAACCAGACCCATTTAGACTGGATCTATGGACTGAAAGCGGCTGGCTAATAGTTAACTAGCTCACTACATTATTAGTACTGATATATCATAACCACAATATTTCCTTGTTACATGGATAAACTCTAAATAAGTGACTCTTTTTTGTATTTCCTACCAACTTCTTCACAAATCGGATTATTTCCATGATGTCCTTTACAGGACTAATATTCCATTTCTGTACCAACTTTGGTAAGGTTTTTTTTCCTTTTAGGAAAGATAGAAATGATGAGGTATCTCTCATGTTCTGGTGTGTGTGTGTGCGTGTGTGTGTGTGTAGTATTTGGTTACTTTATTGATGTCTCCTATGAATGGACTCAGAATGTGCAGGATAGTTTTTTTAGCAAATTCAGAGAAATCACAGACACAACAGACTTGGACATTGGGTGGAGTTTTCCTTTACTTCTCTCAAGCCAGAGGCAAGCCAAATATAAAACTATGGAGGAGGATTTTAATTTGCCGAAAAAGGCTATTTAAAGAGATTCTTGCTAATGGCATAATCTTCCCATCAGTGTTAGTGCTAGACAAACTGTAGCTAGCTTGCCTTGAGGAAGGGTGAACATGGTCAGGACACCTTAGCAACTGAGATGCATATACAGCAAACAAGTCAAGATGGACTAGCTTACCATTAAACTGTTGAGTCTCCCTATATTTCCTAACTGAAGTGATACAGGTATACTTTTTTCCTTTTGCATTTCATGCTGGCATTTTCAATGGCCCCTGCAAATTAATAATACTGCTTGTGTCAGTAACTGTGATTTTACTGTTATTTGAGAAAATCATCTTCCCTGATAGATTTTTTTTCATTTATTTCAGCATTTCTGTCCCCCCACCATTCATGTGGCATGAAGCACAGTGCTAATTTTACACATCAAATGTCCTGCACTACACATATGGGATATGACATGGGTGAGCGTGAGATAAAAATATCTCCACAAGCTGTCATTGAACTTTTGATATCCCATGAGTGGTAAAGCAACAAGTGGGATATCTAGAGTTCAGTGGCAGTGGGTGGAGATAGTTCTACTATATCACTGCCACCCACGTCATATTTGATTTATACAACAATTGTGAGTCTCTCTTTTTTTTCAGTTTTAAAGTTATTTGCATTTGTTTGATGCAAAAAGTGAAAAAAAATAGATTTGTTGCTGTTTTTTGCCAAATATAAAAAAAAACGAAAAGGGGTCTGTAAATGAAACACCACTCATTTTGTTGATCTTTATGTGCTGAAGAAATTTTGTGCTCACAGAACCATGCTATCATTTTTCATTTTAAAGTTATTCGCATTTGTTTGTTGAAAAAGTGAAAAGAAAATACATTTTCTGCTGTTTATTTGTTAATTATAAAAAAATAAATAAAAGGTAGCTATAAATGAAACACCCCTCATTTTGTAGATCATTTTGTGCCGAACAACGTTCATGATCATTGTACAAAGCTATCATTTTTCATTTTAAAGTTATTTGCATTTGAATTTGGTTAGTACTGTTTCTGAGGCTGAACATTCTAAATGAGTTCCAAACTTTTTGTGACATACCCAACTGGCCAAGATATCCATTGTGATATACCCAACTGTGAAGGTAAAAAGTGATATCTCACATGTGGTCTGTCAGATATCTCTTTTATCTTCCTGAAAAGAGGTGCAATATGTTGTATAAATTATTTTCAGTAGTTGACCACACTACAACATATGCCAAGATGCTAAAAATATTTCTTTTGACATTGGATGCCTAACTGAAGCAAAAAAAATATTTTTTAATTTTTTATAGTTACAGTTTTGGCCAACTGCATTTAAAATGCAGAGCAATTTGGTGCTTTCTCTTTTTATACTTTGAATACAACATTTTTCTGTATTGTAAAGACACTGTTTTAGGATAAGAAGTTCAGACAATACGGATATTCATAAGTGACAAAGTAAGGTGATAATTTAGTGCATCATTATAGAAAGGGGAACCTTAAGCTGGTTACAGTGAACACCAGACTTAGTTTTATATCACATTATGATGCAGGCAGATGCAAGATCTACTTTTTGTATCTTCTTTGTCAAGACCATCAATGTTCACTCTGAGACTGTTTTTACAAACGAGGAAAGGTAGAAATGATGAGGTATCTCTCATGTTCTGCTGTGTGTGTGTGTGTGTGTGTGTGTGTGTGTGTGTGTGTGTGGTATTTCATTACTTTATTGATGTCTCCTATGGAGGGACTCAAAATGTGCAGGATAGTTTTTTTGCAAATTCAGATAAATCACAGACACACTAGACTTGGTGGAGTTTTCCTTTAACTTCTCTCAAGCCAGAGGCAAGCCAGATAAAACACTATGGAGGAGATTTCAATTTGCCAAAAAAGGCTATTTAAAGAGATTCTTGCTGATGGCATAATCTTCCCATCAGTGTTATTGCTAGACATACTGTAGCTAGCTTGCCTCGAGGAAGGGTGAATATGGTCAGGGTCCTTTAGCAATTGAGATGCATATGCAGCAAATAAGTCAAGATGGACTAACTTACCCTAAAACTGTTGAGTCTCCCTATATTTCCTAATTGAAGTACTGTATACTTTTTTTCCTTTTGCTCTTCATGCTGGCATTTGCAATGGCCACTGCAAATTAATATTAATTGGATACAGAGGCCAACAGAAGTAGGATGTAAGATGTAGGATACTCCTTGTGTCAGTAACTGTGCTTTTACTGTTATTTGAGAAAACCATCACCCTTGATAGACTGTTTCATTTATTTCAGCATTTTTGTCCCCCCCACCATTCATGTGGCATGTAGCACAGTGCTAATTTTACACACAAACTGTCCTGTGCTATACATTAGTTTCAGTAGTTGACCACACCACAATATACAGCAAGATGCTAAAAATATTTGTTTTGACATTGGATGCCTAACTGAAGTGAAAAAAATATTTTTTATTTCTTTTTATAGTTACCATTTTGGCCAACTGCATTTAAAATGCAGAGCAATTTGGTGCTTTCTCTTTTTATACTTTGAATACAGCACTTTTCTGTATTGTAAGAAGTGACGAAGTAAGGTGATAGTTTAGTACATCATTATTGAAAGGGGAACATTAAGCTGGTTACAGTGAACACCAGACTTTTTTATATCACATTATAATGCAGGCAGATGTAAGATCTACTTTCTGTATCTTCTTGTGTGAGGGAAGGAAGGACTCTGCAGGAAGCTGTATCTTCTTTATCAAAAACCTTGATGTTCCCTCTGAGGCTGTTCTCGCAACCTAGGAAAAGTAGAAATGATGAGGAATCTCCTCTCTATTCCTGAATGCAAGTTCCCTCTGCCCTGGGAACACCTGCCTGCCCTTAGTAAGTGGCACCTGCTTGCCCTCCTCCCCCAAACCTGTCCATCTAAGTGTCCTGGTCATGCCCCTAGACAAAGTCCTGCCTTCTTTGACGTCTTGCAGGGAAGGAACATGAGTCGGAGGAAAAACAGTGCTCTCTCAATCTAAATACATACACAGGCAGCATAGTGATGATGCTTTAGTGGAGGACACTATTGTTAATACTCTACCATGTTGTTTGGAAGGTAATTATGCAGGGAATCCTTTTCTCAAAGCATTACATCTGCAGGCTCCACCTACTGCAGCTGTAAAAAGCATGAAGCTGAAATGGCTTTTTTTGAAAAGTGAATTTTTGCAAGTTTAACCACCTGAGTAAGTGCAGAATTGTGCTGGTATTTTGTTGTGTTGTTATAAAACTGTCTTGTTTATTTGTTTATTTGTTAGATCATTGGTTTACAGACCTTTGAGTCATAGACTCATTTACAAAGGCACCTAGTCAAGAGAGCAATGCATCACAGCAAACAAAACAGTACAGTACATAATGCTTAGATTAAGAAAACAACCAGTGTTACAGGAATTCACTGGTGGTACATGCTTGATAATAGGTAGATCACAGTAGTCATAATGTAGGTACACAAGTACCACGTCAGGTAGCAACCAGAGATATTTTATTACGTTAGTCATCAGATGTTGCATGAGACCCCAGGTATATACAGCAAAAGTAGACAGGGCAGACCCAGCCTAGGGGTGAAGGTAAGGGGCAGGTGGGGGATTATGTGCAGTTGCAACAGCGAGTGCTTGTCAGATGGCTTCTGAGGGAGACCTTGAAAGGACCAAGCTTAGTGGAGTCAGCTATATTGGCCGGGATGGAATTGAACCAGGAAGGAGCCTGATAACAAAAGGATCTCTGGGCCATAGAGGTCCTTACCTTTGGGACAATAAGCACACCATTTGCTTTTTCTCATGGATAATGTCTGTCCTTTCACATCTGCCTTAGTGCGACTCATGGATCTTTTTAATTAATCTAGATATGGATTGCACAGAGGCGTGTTACAGCCATGTAAACCCAATTGCTAACTCATGTCTGTGTGTACAGTGCAGCCTGTCAATGTGAAGCATTCTATGATGTCCAACTCTACAAACTTGGTTAACCACCATTGAGAATATTGCTTTTCAGCACGATCCTGCAAGATATTACTGGCAAAAATCATGGTTAACCTCAAACCCAATGTGCTGGTGATCTTGGAATCTTAACTCTCCCCAAGACCCTTGATTTCTCTGCTGCCATCCCTGGTTTTACCATTGTTCATCAGGGTTGAGTAAAGAAGATATGTGGAGTAGCCATATACCTCTCCTCAAACATCCACTTTGAGCATGTGATTACCACCTCTGCCTAAGAAACATAGAAACATAGACAACGATGGTAGAAAAAGACCATTGATCCATCGAGTTTGCCTGTAACACCCTATTATACCTTCCAGAACCCCCCCAAGTTGCTTCTTCTCAAACTGTCCCTCCCCTTCTCTGTCCCCATATTTATTGCCAGTGTATACTGCTGTTCTGTCATGTCCCCAACTTCTGTAGCTGAGCTACTCACCTCCATCTTCTTCCATGCTTCCTCTGATGATTTAGTCATACGAGATGATTTTAACTCCCCTCTCTGCATAACTTTTGCCTTAACTTTAAGTCCCTCCTACTAAACCAACTTATCTCTGACCCCACTCATTGTAATTCCACAGCTCTAAACCACTGCCTCTTAGACTGGGTCCTCTTCTCCTATCCCCATTGTATTGTGGATACTGGTACCATTCCTGATGCCCTCAGTGACCACCATATGGTCTATTGGGTGCATAAGGTTCATCTACCCAGATGAATCCAGATCTTGCCCTTCTGGCAATTGGATTTGTCCCACCTCAATGCTGACCTGGTAGCCACTGACTGTTCCTCTCTTTCTATAGCTGGCAATGTTGACAATGCCCTCATGTTCCTCTCCTCCAAATTTATGTCTTTCTGAGTCATGATGACCCCTTCAAGAAGAACCAGGGTAAGAGGATCTCATCTCCCATGGATTTCAGCCAAGTTTCTGACTTTTCACCATATGTGTGACCTTGCTTGAAGGACCTACAAGTCTTCTGATACCCCTTCTGACCATCAGACTTACGGGACCCTTCATAATCCCTGTGCTAGAACTAGTAAACTAGCAAAGTCTGCATACTTTGCATCCTAACTCTGGAACAACCTTAATCACCCCTCTAAATTCTGGAAGGTAAGTCATGCTCTCTTCTCCATCTGACCTAGTCCCATTTCCCTGTTCTCAAGGTGGGTGACACATCTATCTCTGACATGGCTGCATTTGCCTCCTCTTTCAATTCTTTTTCCATGTTCTGCTCCCAGTCTCCCCTTCTGTTCTTCCTCCTTTCCTCCAACTCATTCTTCTTCTCTACCTTCACAATCTCCTACTTTACCCTCTCTACTGCTGCCTTCTTCCATTTTTTATTTCTCTTCTACCACTCCTACTTCTGCTTTTAAGGCCGTCTTGACTTTAAACCTCACAAGGTTGGGAGCACTGATGGTCATGACTCCAGTCTCCTGTATCTCACTGCTCATGCTATTGCCTTTCCTATTGCTTATCCATTTTTTTTATTTAAATCTGGTAAGACCTTGGGCAAAAGGCCAGTCTTCAAGGGCAACCAGAACATGTAATAAGATTAAAAATATACATATTTATAAAAAATAATGAATCCAAATACATGTACTCAGTAAGTACATTTAACCAGACTAAGAATTACACTGACATTAAGCAAAGATATAAGGTTTTAAGGCATGCTTCAAACTCAAAACAGTGTTACATTCACCCACTAAGGACACAGGTAAAGAATGATAAAACAATTGTAGTTTAAAAAACATTGTTTCTTGACCAGCCAAGGTTCTCATCCTGGGGACAGCAAAGCGGTAGATAAAGGATGATCTAGTTGAAACACTACTAAGGTGCTTTTGAGAATGAGTTGAACGTTTTAGGAACAAGGTCATGTGACTTATCGCAACTATGGCCATGTGCAGTAGATGCCTTTTTTCCTAGTGGCAGCCATCACACATGGTTATACAGCTCACAATGGTGAGCACAGTAGGGCAGTTGTGCAGCAACTCTGGCTACCAGATTATAAAGTGTTCTCTCTCAGGACAGCAATTCCTCTCCAGCTGCATGGTAACATAATATGCCATGATCAAGAACTGGTAAAAAAAAAGGACTGTGCCTGAAATATTCTTGTATTGGTAATATGCAGGGAATTTGACCAGTACAATGCACCCAGTTTTTGATGGAATTCTTTTGCCATGAAATTTATGTGTTGTTCAAAGGAGAGGTGCTATCCAGGGTAAGTCCCAAATATTTAGCCCACACTACCTTCTCCTCTTTTTCCCCATCCACTTCCTGAACCTGTCCTTCTCCATATCTGCAGTCCCTAACTCCTGGAAGTTGGCAACAATCATTCCCCTTCCTAAAGGTGGTGCTTTTTCTTCCCATGGAAACTACCATCTTTTCTCTTTTCTTCCAACTTTAGCTAAATTCCAGAAAAACATTGTTCTCTCCCAGCACACCTCTTTTCCTGATTCTTCTTGCTTTTTTAATCCCTTCCAGTCTGGCTTCAGGAAGTCCCACTCCATCTCTGCCTCTCCGATTCGGCTCACTGATACTGTCTTCATGGATCAGGGCCTAGCCACCGTCACCATCTTTGTTGGATTAACCAAGGATTTTAACACTGTTGACTACCCCAATCTTCTGGACAAGCTTCAGGCAGCTGAATTCCCCACCTCCTTGACAATGAGAAAGATTTGGGAGTAGTTATAGATAAGAGGCTAGAATTTAATGATCAACAAATATCAGCTATTGCTAAAGCTAACAGGGTACTATGGACTATAACACAGAATTTTAGAACTAGGAAAGCAGAAACAATTATGCCACTTTGCAGATCATATAATGGCAACTAGTTAGAGAATTGATTCATGGGAGGGCAATACTGGACCTGGTACTGTCAAACAGGGACAGTGTCACTGATGGCACATTGGTGAGCCACCGGGGGAAAAATGATCATCAGACAGTTTGGTTCAATATAACAACTGGGCCAGAAACAAACCACACTAAAATGAGAGTCATGGACTTCAGGAGGGCTGATTTCAAGAAAATGGGAGAATGTCTCAGGGAAGCCCTAGCAGGGATAGGGAATAGGGAGGGGGGTAAAGAAGCATGGGTAGATTAGGTGGGCCAAGCGGTCCTTATTTGCCATCAAAGTCTATGTTTCTATTTTAATGGGCAAAAATAAGAAAGGCCATAGAGAAGGCAACATGCTGCTGTGTTAGGCAGGTTATAAAGAACAAGAGAGAAAAGAGGCCGCTATAGTTCAGAAGGAAGATGACAGGGAAGAGTGTCAGGTGAAACAAAGGGAGGCAGAAAAAGCAGTTAGGTGTGCCAAGGCACAAACAGATGAGAACATTGCTGAGTCAGTAAAAAAGGGGGATAAAATATTATTTAGGGATCTAAACGAAAAGAGGAAGGGCAAGGCAGGGATAGTAAGACTAAAAGGGGATGGAGGGAAGGTATGGAAGATGATCAGAAGAAAGTAGATATATATTGAACAAATGCTTTTGTTCAGTATTGATGAAGGGAGGGGCAGGTGGGCCAAAGATAGGGGAAAAGAGCACTAAAGGAAGGGAGGTGCACACTAGCCATTTTTGGAGGAGAATGTACTCAAGGAACTAGCACATCTAAAAGTGGATAAGACAATGGGCAGGATGGAGTTCACCCCCGTATATTGAAGGATCTTAGGGTGGAGCTAACTGCACCTCTGATGGCTCTTTTCAGCCTATCACTGGATATGGGGGAAGTTCTGGAGGACCGGAAGAGGGAAGATGTGGTTCCACTTCACAAGAGTGGGAATAGGGAAGAGGCAAGAAATTATAGACCTGCAAGCCTGACTTTGGTGGTTGGCAATTTATGGAAACACTACTGAAAGAAAAGATTATGGAATACCTTGTGACCAACGGATTTCAGGGTCCAAGGCAGCATGGGTTTGGAGGTGGGGATCTTGCAAAACAAACCTGATCAGATTCTTTGACTGGTTGACCAGGGAAGTGGATCAAGGAGGAGTGGTGGATGTGGCCTACTTGGAATTCAGTAAGGTCTTTGACACAGTTCCACATTGAAGACTGGTAAATAAGTTGGGCAACCTGGGAGTGGGTCCAAAGGTAGCAACATGGGTACAAAGTTGGCTGAGTAACAGGAGTCAGAGGGTTGTAGTAAATGGAGTTCACTTGGAAAAGGCAAGGTAACAAATGGGGTGCCACAGGGGTCAGTTCTGGGGCCTGTTCCCTTCGATGTCTTTATTAGTGACATCCCAGTGGGGCTGGAAGGGAAAGGGTGTCTGTTTTTGGATGACACAAAAATCTGCAACAGAGTGGACACATCTTGTGGGGGTCACCTGAAAAAGCTGCAGGAATGGTCCAGGGTATGGCAATTGGTCTTCAGTGCCAAAAACAAACACTGTTTGTAACATCTGCCTTACAAAAACTGCATGTTAATGTTGAACTCATAACCTGAATGTTTAATGTCTCATTCCTAATGTACCCTTTCCCCCATGTTGCACAGGGAGACAAGTGACTTGTTGCTCAGTGTGCCTTCCTGGTGGAACATTTCAATAAATAAAATAAATAAATAAATAAGGCAAAAAATCATGCACATGAGACACACGAACTAAAGGGCAATGTACCAGTTGGGGAGAGTAGTGTCAACCACAAAACAGGAAAGGGACCTGGGGATCATCATATCTTGATGATCTGAAGGTAGCGAAGCAGTGTGCTAAGGCAATGGGAAAGACTAGTAAAATGCTGGGGTGCATAGGGAAGGCTTTCACCAGCAAGAGGAGGGAGGTAGTGTTACCCCTGTATACATTGATGATGAGGCCCCATCTGGAGTACTCTGTCCAGTTCTGGAGGCCCTATCTCTGAAAAGACATAGATTGGGTTGAGGCGGTACAGAAGAGTGCAACTAAAATGGTGCATGGCCTGCATCAGAAGGCCGATGAGGAAATACTCAAGGAGTTAAATATGTACTCTTTTGAGGATAGGAGGGAAAGGGGAGACATGATATAACCATTCAGATACCTCAAAGGTACTAATAAGATACAGGAGGGAAGCATCTTACACAGAAAGAGATGCTCAAGGACAAGGGGCCATGAAATCAAGCTGGTGGGGACTCAGAGGGGATGAGAGGAAGTACTTCTTCACAGAAAGGGTGGTGGATATCTGAAATGGACTCCCAGTAGAGGTGGTAGGCATTGAAATGGGAGCAGGATTCGAGCATGCATGCGATAGATACAAGGAGACCTTAGTAACAGGGTGGGGGAGCGGGTAAGGCCAGAGATAGAGTAGCGTCTGTGGTAACACAGTAGGTAGGGAAAACAGGGCAGATTAGGTGGGCCAAGAGGGCCTTTTCTGTCGACAACTTCTATTTTTCTATGTTTCTATATGTCAGACCAGTATCTGTCTATGCAAGCCAATTATGGTGTCCTTTTAAAAGAAAAGATGTTCTCAAGGTGGAGTATGTCCAGTGTAATAAGACAAAAATTAGTTATATGCACAAAAATGAACCCTTTAAGGAGAAACATTTAAATAACCTGAACCTAATGCCCCTTGAAACAATACTGGGAGGAGACTTACTATTCATGTATGACATTTGTAAACACCCCTATGTAATGAATGAGTTACAACTAGAATTTAAAAATGACGCTAAGGGAACTCGGTGTTATCCTTTACAATTTACCAGGCACAAATTTAACACCAACAACAGAAAATATTATTCGACGAGTTATCAATCCATGGAATAGACTGCCATTAGAAATCATCCTGAGTAAGAGTAAGATGGAATTTAAAGCTAAACTGGATAATTACAGTATATGCTTAGTGGAGCACAGCTACAGCATTTGTTATAGTACAAAGGAGTTAATATGGGCTACTCGCCTCCTTTGCTCCTCAATGCCTTATTATGAACATTAGTACAGTATTATGAGAACATCATTTATAGTGCTGCTCCCAAGTCAGTCTTAACCAGACTTGACCCTCTTCTTCACTCCTGTCAATTTGCCCTTGACAAACCCTTGCATTCTCACACTGTTCTGTGCACATCTCCCTCTCTTTCTCCTGATGACAGGCACCTTACCCACCATGTCTCTTTTATCTCCAAATTTTGGTTTGGTGCCCGCTCCTCATATCTTGCTTCTCTTCTCCCCTTCGACCTTTTGTCACTCTACAGTGCTTGCTCTCACTTTCTCTCAAGAGAAATCCACTGCTGGTTGTTGCCTTTTCATTCCACTGTCCTAAACTATGTCACTCTCCCCCCATCAATTCAGTCTTCTCCTTCCCTACACACCCTGAAAATTCTCTTGAGATTTCTCTACTCACTCCTGCAGTTGCTTCTGATGTAGGGGTGAACTACTGTCTGCTGTACTCCATCCTACATTGGCACTTGTACGTTCTTTTCCTGTTATCAGTTACTACCCCCTACCCTTCTTATCTTTGTTTTGTTGCTCTGTGCTTATTGTTCTTTTAGAACACAGGCAATTACAGCAGAAAAAAAACAATGGTTGATCTAGTCTGCCTGAGTTTTGCTTTTGTTTCTTTTGTTTTTATTGTACTGCAGTTTTATTCTTAGAAGTATTTTCCTGTAATTCACTCATTTGTTCTACTTATTTTTCATATTATTGCGTTTTTATTCAGTGCATTTTGTATTTGTGCTTTTTCTAGCTCTTCCTCTTCTCCAGGATACATTTGGAAATGAATTGATACCAGCTCAGTATGTCCTTCCTGGTAAAACTTTTGAAATAAATAAAAACTATGATAAGAGTACCAAATCCTAGTGGGCAGCACTGTGGGTACAGTGTTTGTTTGCTTTACCAGTTGTAGGAAGAATGATAGCATCTGCATTCTGAACCCATATCTGGGAGCAGAAGGGGAGTGGTAAACAATATCCCTGAAATCCTGGTGAAGCTTTAATCATAGACTTTCACATTGTGAATAAGCTTCTATTTATTATGTCTACACCTAGCAGAAACAAATTTTATTGTTTTATCAATTTATTACTACATTGTTAATTGTAATCAGCTGTTTCCTTCCCTGATTTGTTTTCATGTATGAATAAAAATCTAAACAAAAAAGGTGTTCCTCAAGCTGCAATGCCACAGTTTTCTCAATAACTTTACCCAAAAAGGACAGATTAGAGACTGGTCCATAACTTGTTGGTTCTCCAAGTCCATTTATGGCTTCTTCAGAGTGGCCTCACAAATGCATTCTTCAGCACAATCAGAAAGACCCCCCTCTAACAAGGAACACTGAACAATTCCAACAAACACTAGACCCAATTGCCCCATGCAGCTAACAAGTGGCCCCATTCAGCCTGGGTCCAGTTCACAAAAGTGGGTCACAAGGCCTTTCCTCTTGGCCTTGTGCTGTCAGCACAGCAACTTCCTACTGGGGCATTTTTATTACCCCAGGCTGTAGCAGGTTTGTTTTTTCAATTTTTCTCTGCTAGCACAGCAAGGCTGGGACAGGGACAGTCTATGTTTTTTCAACTTCCTCTCCCCCTTAGTTCTTCTGTAAGTGGGGTGTGGAGGCTTTCCTCCTTCCTACATCGACATCGGGCATACTCACTCTGTGTTTCATAGTGTAGCTTCACTTTTCTTTTTCCTACTATATCTTCTTTCTTTGACTTATGACTGGCTGTTGTTATACTTACCTATTGTTGTTGTCACTGATAGGCCAATCAGGCATCTCAGGTTTGTTTATAGTTGGGTATTAGAGTGTTTTATCTGTATAGGTTATTTGTTGATTGTAACTAGTTGGTGGCACTGGGGGTTTAATCTAACATCACTTTAGGTATATAAAGTTATTCTTTCTTGTGGAAGCCTGGTTTTAGATGTCTTTATAGGTCTTATCATACTTCTTTCTTGTGGAGGCCTGGTTTTAGGTGTCTTTATAGGTCTTAACATACCACATCGTATACTGCCCCCCCTTTAGTGGTGACATTCAACTCTACCATACCTGGTTTGGTGGCGGAATCTTTGGTGCAGTCAGTCTCCTGGAACATGAAAGGACTTAGCCATCTGTTTTAGCAGACTAAGGCCCTCCAATACCTGAAATCCCTTTGGATGGATATTCTCTTTCTTCAGGAGATGCACCTCATTGGCAGGACCATCCCCTGGATGCAAAAGGGATGGGGGTCAACTTTCACAATGCTCAGCCTCTAGTAAATCCAAAGGCAAAATGATCCTGGTTAACCATGCACTTAATTGGACAATCAAACAAACCTCCACTGGTACCCAAGGTTGGTGGATCATAGCCAAGTTGCATTATTCGGTGGACAGCTGTTACTAGCATCTATCTGTGCCCTAAATGTGGATGACATTGATTATTCCCCCATTTCTGTCAAACCATGGCAGATATGCAAGGCAACATGTGCATCCCAGTCCTAGTGGGAGGCAATTGTAATTTGGTCCTTGATCCTTTCCATGATCATTCAAAAATTTCTCCTGACACCCACCCTAAATCTAGATCTGCTCTACTAGGATTAATGGTGGATACATACAAGAAAAACTCAGGCACTCACCACCACATATGATGTCAACTCCGTAGTCAAGGTACAAAAAGATGTATTTTACATATTAAAAACACACAAGACAGCTTCCACTTGACATGTTTCGGATCATACCTGGACCCTTTGTCAAAGGCTGGCACTTCAATATTCATTCATCATGTGTATAGTCCCCTCTTCATGACATCACAGTGACATCATGAGTTTCAAGCTAATCGATAGACAGACACATTATATACAGTATACAGCAATCCATTGTAAAACATATATTCAACACTTCACAATGTCTATTCCAATAGTTTTTTTTTTACATAAAACCATATGGATAATGATAACTTTAAAATGTCATTATAATTGGGGAGAGGATAATCCAGGAGGGGGGAGAGTAAGCAGACATAATCATATCAAAAGCACTTTGCATTAAACCCCACCAGGCAAAGAAAAACTTTGTGTAATACTATACATATTTATAATTGTCTCACTTCCCAGATAAGGGTTATCTGAGTTTCAAAGACCTACCTGATCCCCCTGCACATAAACTCAATTCTGTGTACATAGAATGGTTGCCTTGTTGATGTCTGGCACCCGGAAAACACAAATGAACAGTATTAGTCTTACTATTCTGGTCTACATGACACTTTCAGTTACCTAAATTTCAGGCTGGCTAATAACCTTCACACCTCTGGGATCACAGACTCCTCCATCAGATGGATCTTCATTTCTAACCATGTCCTGGCACCTCTGAGTTTCCAACCTCTCGATACTGAACCTCAATTGACTTGGTGGCATTGCAATCCTTTGCTCATGTCTGATCTCCACTTCCAAGACTGGATCTGAAAGGAAGTCCAATTTTCCTTCAGCACCAATGATAACAGTGAAGGGCGCCTTATGGGAAGCTTTTAAAGATTTCTTTCAGGGTTGCACTGTTGCTTATACCATTATGAAATAGAAAAGAGTGGGAGTCTGAGATTTTTGAATTTACCCAAACCCTTGCCGACTTAAAACAATGCTATAAGCAGGGCACTTCAGCCAATCCCTCTCTCCTGGTGGAAATCACTGGCATAAATAAAGGCTTAATACGTTACTTTCTCGTCAGGCAGAGTGGCAGTTACTTAGGATTAACCATAAAGTTTGGGAGTCAGGAAAAAAAGGCAGTAAACTTTTAGTGTATTGCCCCTGTAAGTAACAGGCAGAATCTCAGATTTCTGCCTCTTTTAAACCCGATGGCTTTATTGCTTACAATCCTGAAAGTGATAAATAAAACTATGTGACAGTTTTATGAATGGCTATATTCTTTGTATTCAGAGACCTCTACCCTGTCTCAACTGTGTACCATTCTGGAGATACCCTTATCCCTCTATTGTTCCCCTAGTTACAATAGGATCTTGATAAACCTCTAATGGAGGCCGAACTTTGTGTGGCACTTCTTTCACTGGCTACAAATAAAGCCCCTTACAGGGATAGTTTCACAGTCTGATACAGGACATTGTTATTCAACCACTCCTTGCTGCATTTCAGGAGGCTCACTCTGAGGGATGGCTCCCTTCCAGTCATTGAGAAGCAGTCATAACCTTTCTCCCTAAGAAATTTAATGATCATAGGACTGCTCCAACTTTCATCCAACTTCCCTTATCTCCACTGACACAAAAAGTTTAGCCAAAGTCCTTGCCTCCTGACTGGCAAAGGCACTTCCCACCCTAATCCATCATACCCAGGTAGGTTTTCACAAAGAGAACTTGGCAGCAGATTATCTTCATACTTTGCTCAATCTGAAGCTACATGCTTAGTCCACCTAAGCATTGATGGCAGTCCTTGCAGCTGATTTCTACAAGGCATTTGACTCAGTGGAATGGGGGTACATGCACAATGTTTTGGAACTGTATGGCCTTGGGCCCCATTTCAGTGCATGGCTGCCTATGCTTTATAACAGCCCAATTGCAGTAATTTTAATCAGCTGCTATATATCTTCACATGTCATTCTCCAATGAGGAACACACCAGGGATGTCCCCTTTCTCCCCTACTTTTCCTACTAGCCATGGACCCCTGACCCATAAAATGCTGGCATCCAAAGCTGTACACTGCATTCAGGTGGGTGGCTCCTCTTATCTGGTGCATATATATGCAGATGACCTACTTTTTACTATAGAATCCTCATCGAATCCACTCTCCCTAGCCCTAAACATCCTTATATATTTTATGATTTTATCTGGTCTCGCAGTCATTCTGAGAAAAGCTACCCCTTCACTACTAAATTCTCTTTGTGATAGCAGTAGTTGCTCTGGATTGCTGACTAAATAGGAAGGGAAAGGTTTCAAATACTAAGGCATCCAAGTTACTGCTAAATGGGAGCATTTGATATTGGCTAATTTTCTACCTTTGTATTCAGCTCTGGACCAAGCTATTCATTGTTGGCTGAAACTATATCACACTGTTTTAGGGAAAATCAAAGCTATTTGCATGTTAATTCTCCTGAAATTTGCCTTTGTGTTTTCTAACCTCCCCCTCTCCATTCCTCTTAACATTTTCCACAGCACTGACTGCCTTATCAGCTACTTCTTGTAGGAAGGCAAACCTCCATGGCTGATTAAGGTGAAATCATGAGCCCACTGGTCGAAGAGTGGCTTTGGCCTCCCCCGGTTTGAGGGCTATGCCCTGGCCTACTCTATGTCTTAGGCTTACAGGTAGTTTATCCCCCACTTAATGGAGTTTATACTAGAGTCAAAGGAGCAGATAAACGCAAAATAGCCAATGTAAACCACATCCCCCTATAATTCAGTGGTAGAACTTGTGGTTAGATTTTGATGTAATACATGAATCCAACCTATTTTTGAATTCCACTTTGTTCTTACTAACAATTATCTTTAAAGGGAGATCGTTCCACACTCCAATCACCCTCTGAATAAAAGAATACTTCTTTTTTTCAGTTCTAAATCTGTTTCCATGTAACGGCAGAGTAACCTCTAGTATCTCTTTGATCCGGTTTAAAACTTATGTCTAGGGATATCATTATTTCACGATCATTATATCAAACATTAAGAGCAGCTCACCCCAGCGTCTCCACAGTGGGTGTGGTTGTAGGCAGATGTGGCTGCTGTCCTCTGCCTTGGTCTACTACTGGGTCACAAACCCTCTTAGAGGATTTTTATGCATCCTGTCATGCTCAGTACGCTACAGACATGGGATGTATGCATGGCATTAGCTACCATTCCTAAACTTGTTTGTTTTCCCCCAAAGCTCCTTAAGTATCTATGGTCTAATCCTAATATTCTTATGTGGGGCAAACCAGTTCGATAGGTGGACTGGGAAGAGAGAAACATTTTTATAATTCCTGATATCTAGATAACACACTGCAATACTTTCCTCTCCTTTCAACAGGTACAGGACAAAATGGGCCTATCAAAAATGTATTTTTGGTGTTTCTTGCAACTTAGGGCTGCAACTCTTACCTATAAGAATAAATTGCCCCTTCAGTGCTCCTTGCTCTGGTGGCAGTAGCTTTACTCTGTGAGCAGTACTAGGGGTTGGACAGGAAAAGCATAGTCTACAATACAGGATGCTCAACCACCTGTGCTTGAAAAGAGTAATGAAAACCGGGAACAAGAAATAGGTAAACATATACTGCATGAGTTATGGATGTCCAGGGTTACCATGGCCTTAGTGCATATAGGGATGTCAACAGTCATTTAATTCATCTCAAAATTCTCCATAGATGGTATAGAACCCTTCAGGTCTTACACTTCATGGCTTTATCCTCAAACTCTGCATGCTCTCAACCAGTGGCAGGATTTTTTATTATTCTCAGGAGCCATCAGAACCTCACAGAGTGGCAACATGCAAAGTTGTCCAATTGTTCTAGAATATTGGACATGTCCATACTGCCCACCCCTGAATTAGTGGCTTTAGTGCTCCCCAGTGGATTTGCTTCATTGTCTCAGCCTCAGCAGTGTTAGCTTTCGACAGTCTAATGGAGGCCAAATGCTTACTTCTCATGTCATGGAAGCACACCTCTCTCCTCTCATTACTTAGTTGGCACTCAGTCTTCTCCAAACTATCCCGTTTTGAAAGATTGTCTCTGGTAACTATCAGTAAACATGACTTGTATCACAGTAAATGGGACTTCTTCCTCCATTCACATCTATGTTCGGTGCCCCCATCCCAACCCCAAAATCTGCCACTTATTTAGTTTTTTTGGAACATGGGACCTGTACCACCAACCTACTTCCCCATACAGCATCCTATTGAATCTTCTGCATCTCTGATTCCCTGTGGGCTTGATCCTAGCTTCACATTACATTGGATGAGTGCTTAATTTAATATCCATCTCTGATCTTGCACAAGTTAAGTTCTTTTTTTATACTAGATACATATAGTTGATGTTTATTATTATTTTTTTTTATTTAGTTGTTTAACCAGGAGTAGCACATATTATGAGTCACAGTAGTTGTTCTGTAGAATTCTGGTTGCTGCTTACTTGCCCCCAGTGAATCAGTCCCATTTGAGCTATTGTAATTTTGTCAGTTACTCATTTGTTTTGTGGTTCCATTATAGCTGGGCAAAAGTTGGAAATTCTGCTTTGGTGGAACTTTCGTGGAATTTCTCAAATTTTCACCTTTGGCGAAATTGGAAATCTTCTGAATCTGTTTGGTGAATTTTCACCTTCTTCTATGGAATTTCCTCATTGAACTACAGAATAATACACATGAGCTGTGGAACTAATGCTTTCATCCACAATTCATATAATTATTCCACACTTTGGTTAGTTCTGCATCATCCTGTAATAGAGAAAATAACTTTACCTGGTGTCCAGTGACACTTTCCACACTTGGATCAACAGCCCCATACCATTAATGTTTTCCTGGTGTCTAGTGGCACCCTGCATGTTCCAGTCATGCCACTAGACACCGCAGAAGCATTAAATGTAAGGGGTAGCTGGTGAATGAAAAGTGGGTGGTGCCACTAGGCATCAGGGAAACATTAAATGTATGGGGTGACTGGCGATCGGAGGGTTGGGGTGCTACTAGACACAGGGAAATATTAAATGTATGGGGCAGCAGGCAATTCAAGAGTGGGGGTGCCCCTAGACAACAGGGAAACATTAAATGTATGGGGGCAGCTGGTGATCAGAGGGTGGGGCATGCCACTAAACATCAGGGAAACATTAAATGCATGAGGAAGCTGGTGATTGGAGGGTGGGGTGCCACTAGACATCAGGGAAACATTAAATGTATGAGGCAGCTGGCGCTTCCGGTTCCACTTTGAATCGATGGGTGCTTAGGTACCTCGCTCCATATGACACATTAATAAAAGCCTCCTGAGCTTTGCTTTCAGTGAATTTATTTACTTTCTGAAAAGAAAAAAAAAGGAAAAGAACACGGCTTCCGAGAGGACAGAATCAGAAAACTCACCTCCTGTGCAATGACAGGGCTCCCAAAGCAAGCGTCATGGAAGAGAGTAATTTACTGGCAAACTCAACAGTTGACCCTAATATGTCAGCAATTCTTTGGGAGTCTCAAGAATTCAGGCTGGAGACCAGATCAGTACATGCAGACCAAAAAGCATCCCTACAGTCCCTGGATGCTAAGGTTAGCGATTTGATGAAACAAGCAACTGACTCGGACTCACATATGGATAGGTTGGAGCGAGTTGTCCGGGTCCTACAAGATTAACAGCATTTGTCTGACTGTTGCAAAGACCTGGAAAATCATTTCAGATGCAACAATCTGTGTCTGTATGGGATCCATGAAGGAGATGAGGGGTTGGGGGACATGAATGCCTACATTCAATCACTCCTAACATCTTTATTCGATATTTCAGACCTCGTTCCTTTGCCTATTGAAAGATCTCATAGGGCTCTTGGCAAGAAGCCCACATCACCAACGCATCATCCATGATCCATTTTGGTTTGGTTTTATAACTATGCCACCAAGAATGAAGCATTACGAAGAGCATGGAAAAGCGGGACCATTCATTATAAAGGCAACCTGATATATGTGGACAATGACTTTTTACCAGCTTTACAAGCCAGACAGAGGTCATATGCCCCTATCTTTAAGATTCTTAGGGTGCACCATATTAAATATTTGACCCCTTACCCTGCTCGCCTTAAAATTCATTTTGAAGATGGCACCAAGGAATTTAAGGACACTGAGTCAACTGCTCAGGAACTCTCAACTTGTAAGCAAGCCTTGCCTGTGGAGCCGATGGATTATTCAAAGGCTAGAGATAAAATATCCCTTCAGAAGGACAGTGGAGTCCAGGTATCTCTCACTAGCAAAAAACACCACACAGAGGTAGCTCTTGAGGATATTAAGGCAATACTCCAAGCCTTTTGATAGGAAGAACCAATTTGAATTTTATAACAGCCAGAGGAAGGCTTTAATTTCACCTTATCTCTTTATTGACTATTTATTTGGCTAATACAGAGATCAGAATTATGTTCAGCATCACAATGTCATAAGGAATGTTAACCTGTATGAATCAGAAGTGGCACTTCTTGAGCAGCTAAACTGTGAGCTTCTTTTTTTGTTGTTTTGGTTTTGCTTTCCTACTTTTTTTACAACCTGTCTATTATTTGTGGGCTTAGTTATTTTTGTCAGCAGTTCATTTTATGCTTTCAACTTGCCTAAATAAAAGGTACACAGCTTTTTGCCTTTTTTAGGTTAGTTTCTTTAATTTGTGGCTTTCTATATTTTTAATTTCTGGTCATGCTTTAGTTTCTAGCCTATGCTGGTTTGCTGCTCCTGTTCTCTGCACTTGGTGGCATTTCATTTGTACTTCCTTTTTTGTTTTTTTGTTTTTTGTGTGTGTTTTTTTTATTTTTCAGCTTTGCTAAATAAGCACTGCTACATTTTATTTAAGTAGCCAATAACCTACTGTATCATGCCTTGCTACTGAATGGTGTGCAGTGGATAGGGAGGAGAATGTCTTCTTTCCAAACTTCAGTGAACAGTCATCTACCTCCTCCTGCTTTCGAAGAGGGTGTTTGTTTGTTTTTTTTGTTTTTTGGGGGATACCGGGATCTGTAGGTTTTGTTAACATAGTTCTGGCTTGGAATATCCTAGCTTGATGGTTATTGCTGTTTAGTACTAAAGTTAGACAGATAAAGTAATTAAATGGTTAAGGGATCACCTATTGTGGAACCTTAGTTTGTTTTATTATGCAGATTTCACAGATTACTTTGTTAAATGTGGTAAATGCTCCTTTTCTGGGTGTAATGTAAAAATATTTGATAATAATAAAGATTGTTCTACTCTGCCATTTAGGGAACCCTTTTTACATTACATCTGACAGTATCTGATTAGGTAATGTAAGGAGACTTAGCTGCAGCAAGGTGATGGAGATGGGAGTTCCTAATTAGCTTAGCCCTGAATAGATTTAAACACCATTTTTTGTTGTATGGGGCTGAGATTGAGTTCCCAGATTTGCTAGTAGGCTAGAACTTTTCATGTCACTAGATGAGTTTTATATATATATTAGAGGCAAAAAACTCTGTTTAATGCATTTGTTAGGGTTGTTCCACAGCAACAAAAGTGAGGAAATTCAGTGTTAGGGTTGAAAGCCCCCCTTGGACCCCCCCGCCCAAACCACCAACCGGCATCGGGGTGTGCATTGGGGTTGCCGGGCCTAACTCTCACCCCATCAGATGTGTGAAGAAGCAGAGGTATAGAAGAATGGGGTGAGGATTAGGATCAACAACCCAATGCACACCCGAATGACGGTTTGGGGTGTGGGCAGGGGGTCCAAGGGGGGCTTTCAACCCTAACACTGAATTTCCTCACTTTTGTCGCTGTGGAACAACCCTAACTAATGCATTAAACTCAGTTTTTTGCCTCTAATTTCCCTTCTTTTTGAGAATGATAATGAGAAATAGTGAATGTAATGCAGCGGAGGGAGCACAGGGCCCTTCTGGCCCCACGCTCCCACCATGTGATGTCTTGTCACATAGTAACACAGTGCCCGCAAATGCAAATGGTAATGTGCCTGGTGACGCAAAGCAAAACAGAAAGATAAACAGTACTGTAGACACAAATGGTTAAAATAACACAAACACAAGCGCAAATGAAAATGCAAAGGGTAACGCACATGGTGCCGTAGATGGGAACAGTAAGTGAAACAGGTATGGAACCACAAGCAGAAGTGGTAAGGGTAACAGTAATGTAAGCGCACAGGCTGGTTTTCCTAAAAAGCTGCATAGAGAAAGACAGTGAGTACAAAGAATGTATGCATAATAATGGGTCTCGGAGCAGAAAATGAGGAGTTGGAATACTAAATTTCTTATATCTCAGGAACCGTACGACGTAGAAAAAAAAATTAAAAGTCATATGATTTATGACTTTCCTGGCTAGTTTTGTACTTAGGCCTCAGTAGGGGGCTAAACATTTTTCCAACGAAAAGTCTGTATCTTGCACCATTTCCGAGATACGGGCTCTGAAAGGAGCAGCGAACGCCATAATGTTATCCTATGGGAAAAAAGAGAAGTTCGGAGTACCATAACTTTGGTTCCCTGTAATATTTTTTCACCAAACCACTGAAAGGCACATCTGTGGGATGTTGTCTTTCTTCCCTCCAAATTTCAGCCCAAATGACCAAACTGTTATTTTGCAGAAGGGCGGGAAACGATTCCTGTAATGCAGCAGATGTCGTAATGTTATCCTATGGGAAAAAGTGTCAATTTTGGAGTGCTGTAACTTTGCCGCCCTGTAATATTTGTTCACTGAAATACTGAATGACACATCTGTGAGATGTTGGCTGCATTCCCTCCAAATTTCAGCAGAAAAGACCAAACCATTCTTTTGCAGCCGGGTGGCAAAGAATTGCTGTCATTTTCCCACAGCCTGGAAAAGTACTGTCTAATTTTGCGAAAGTTTTCGCAAATTCATTCGACAGTGTCGCAAATGCGAAAGTACTTTTTCCAAAAATTTGAAAAACATATTTCTGGGGTGTTTTACCCCAAAATAAAGACATGCCTAGCATCCTCAGGGTCCAACTAGGTAAATACAAAAAGAATTAGGTTGCTAGGGGTCCCAAATTTAAATGCCAAGCATTTTTCTGATGACCAACTGAAAATAAAATGGCAGATTTGAGACAGTAAAAGGGCCATTTGTGAAAGTAAAAACTGCATTTGCAACACTGTTGAACTTTTTGTTAACTTTTCCCCATTGACTTATAATGGGAAATTGTTTTTTGAATAACTTTTGAACCGTTTAATATTTTTTCACGAAATCTTCAAAAGGCACATTGGGGACCCCGGCCACATGTTCCCTGAAGATTTTGGACCGGTCATGCAAACTGTGCGACCTGTAGAGATGAGCAAAGAATTCCAAAAAAACTTAAATGCACACACGGATCACGCTTAATAACTCCTCAGCTGTGTATCTGAACTGTACGAAAGTTGACAGATCCCAAGATGTATGGTTCTTGATCATGTTATTCCAAATTTCAGGCAAATGTTTAACGGTTGCAGAACTATTAAGGTGCAAAATTTTAGGTTTAACATGTAAATGGCTCCTCAACCCTAACTGTGGTAGCACTGCCCTGCTACCATAATATATATAGTTTTATAATTCTTGTCCTAACAAGTTTTTAAGTATTACTGTTTTGAATGCGGCATAATTCAGAGCCATTATGACTTTAATGATACCAGGCTACATGGTCTGGCTGTGATTGATTGAGTGGTTCCCTTGGAACTTGGGGATGATTCTTACCATTCTTTTTCTGCCTGTGGCACTGATTAAGGATCCAACACTACCTAGGAGCCCAAACGTTATCTGGGCTCCCCACCTAGGAAGTGCACAGAAAACTCAGGCCCTAATATTCAAAAGGGTTGCGCATGGCACAACAGTGTTGCACCATGCACAACCCACTGATGTGCCCCAGCATGATATTCAAAAGTGAAAGTCGCTGGCAAATCCCGATTTGCGGAGCGCATCAGTAATGTATACAGGCACAGGTAGGGGGGCATGCCCATGCATACTCTGTACAGCCTGATATTCAGCCCGGGATGTGCAGAGCCATGCATGCACAACCTCTACCTGCGCCAGCACAAAGTTGATCCAAAAAAAAAAAAGGAACAACTGATGGCCACCCACAGGTGAGCTGCCCTATTGCAGGGCACAACACAGCAGCTGCCACTTGTGGGTGGCCACCCGAGCTCCAGCTGCACCTGGCGGCACCCCCTCATGCCCATTCATGGGCATTTGTAAAAAAAAAAAAAATCAGTCCAATATCCCTGGTGGTCCAGTGGACCGCTATCTGCCCGATTGTGGGCATTTGTAATTAAAAATACACATATTCCTATATCCCTGGTGGTCCAGTGGACTGCTATCTGCCCAATCATGGGCATTTGTAATAAAAGTACACATATTCCTATATCCCTGGTGGTCCAATGGACCACTATCTGCCCGATTGCGGGCATTTGTATTTACAGATAGACATAAGTCCAATATCTCTGGTGGTCCAGTGGACCACTGTATGCACGATCGTGGACATTTGTAATAATAAACACGAATTCCCCCAATATCTCTGGTGGTCCAGTGGACCGTTGTATGCCCGATCATGGGCATTTGTAATAATAAACATGAATTCCCCCAATATCCCTGGTGGTCCAGTGGACCGTTGTATGCCCGATCGTGGGCATTTGTAATTATAAACATGAATTCCCCCAATATCCCTGGTGGTCCAGTGGACCACTGTATACCCGATCATGGGCATTTGTATAAAATAGACATATTCCTATATCACTGGTGGTCTAGTGTACCCCCTCCCACCCGCCCACTGATTCCCTCGCCCGCTCACCCCGGTCAGCCAGTGGGTGGCAGGCGGGTGGGATCTGCCGCCCACCGCCCACCGACTGACACGGTGGTAGGGCTGTATGCCTTTGGTTCTCAGGGTGAGCCAATGGGCGTGCAACCTATGCCGTACTACACATTCCAGATATGTGAATGATTCGTTCACATATCTGGAATAATAACAATACCGGACTTCTGCGCCTATTGGCTCACGCTGTGAACAATGGTGTATAGCCCTACTGACGGTGTCAGTTGGCAAGCGGTGAGGTGGCAGCAGTGGTGCTGCCGCCCCACCGGCTGACTGGGGAGGAGTGGGCGTGGGGGCTCAGTGGGCAGGTGGGAGGGGTGCCCTAGACCACCAGGGATATAGGAAAATGTCTATTTTAATACAAATGCCAGCGATCGAGCATGCAACATCCACTGGACCACCCAGGGATGGCAGTCATATTCAGTAATACAAATGCCTGCGATCAGGCATCTGGCCAGTCCCACTAGATCCTGAGAATATTCACATGTTTATTAGCACATTGACCAGGCTCGGCCTCATGGTCACTGGACCACCAGGGATAATGGACTTATGTCTATCTGTAAACATATTCTCGTGATCGGGCAGATAGCGGTCCACTGGACCACCAGGGATATAGGAATATGAGTACTTTTAATTACAAATGCCCATGATTGGGCAGATAGTGGTCCACTGGAGCACCAGGGATATAGGAATATGTGTACTTTCAATTACAAATGCCCGCGATCAGGTGGATAATGGTCCACTAGACCACCAGGGATATAAGACTTATTTCTTTTTTTTTTACAAATGCAGGCAATCAGGCTGTGGAGCACATTGCTGGCTGCAGAGGGCATCAGGCGCAACTCGTCGGGGATCGGTGCACCTGCATGCAAATGGGGCCATAATGACATGCAAATGGACCCATGTGCACCTTGCATACATTATGGCCCCATTTGCATGTCAAGTTTTGAATATCGCGGTTGCTGTGCATAGCGCAATGGAACTTGTGCTAGCGCATCTCCATGCTCCACTGTGGCCATTTGCGCTGACACAGTACCACTATGCCATGCACACTGGGGGTCGCCAGGGTGTGATATTCAAAGCTGCTAAGCCATGGCGCAGCTCCGTTGAATATCACCCAGTCCACACCCCTGCGCAGCAAAGTTGAGCTGCGCCCAAGCTTGCGCAGTTTGAATATCTGGGCCTCAGTGTTTAATGTTGCTTCTTCTTCTATTACAGTTCATGCTTTCCTGCCCTGTTGGCAGATGCTGTGTTCAGGTTTGTTTTTTTCAGGGTTGTTTTTATAGGTTGAATCTTTAAGGCATATGGTCCATCAGCCATTAGAGATTTTTCTAATGATAGGAGTCTAGTTGGGAGTAATGTTATATATTATGATTTTTACCCCATTCTTGGTTTGCTTGTTCAGTCAATGGTAATATGAATAAATCTTTATGTCAAGTTACCATGTACAAATTATATAGCTGTTCTTTTTTTGGCACATCGAAGTTACCTACTTAGCCTGAAAACGTATTTATTTTTTAAGCACAAATTACTTTTCTGGTCAGTACTTCCTGACAGTCTGCAGTGTTTAGCTATAACTTTATCATTATTCTACTCTCATTATAACAATATGTATTACCTTAAGCTTGGTGCTTATCTCTACTATTTCCTTCAATGCATTGTACGTTTTAACTTTATAGTGCAACTTATTATCATAAGATTTCATATTTTTCATCATAATCCCTCGAGTTCCTGGTTACAAGCCTCATATAAAAGGCCCAGTTTAACTTTATTATACCTTTTGAATGGTAGCAATGTAACTCTTGGGAGCAACTATTGTAACAAGGTTGGGCAGAGTTTCACACAGTCATTGAATAAAATGTCTTTAGTTGTTTTTGCTTTTTTAGGCATCCTGCAGGTTAAAATTAATATATTTATTTTACTTGCCCTATATGGAGAAGAAATGTATAATTTTGTTCTTCTCTGGGGTATCTGCACTTGTAGCTTGACATGCATAATAATTTGGGATGTAATGGATAGTAGCTTTATTGGTCTATTTCTCTTTCCAGGATAGTGCTAAGTCTTTTGATACAAAAATTATTTCATACACCATTAATGGGATAATGAACCCAGTGAAGCACTTTTGTCTTCTGCAGTATTGTCACCAACAACATGCCGATATAATCTTTTTCCAAGAAATGCAGTTATCCCATGAGGAGCATGCAACATTTTCAATGTTGGGCTTTGACCAAATTTGTTTTGCTTCTCAACCTGCAGGCAGGCACCATGGGGTATTAATATCATGTAGATGGGGACTCCTGTTTGAACCTCACATTACTACAGTAAATGCTGAAGGTCGATATGCAATAGTGTCTGGGGTACTTTATGTCCAGCAAGTCATATTAGCCAACACCTACTTCCCACTTGGTACAGGTAAAGCAGTGTTTTCCAAATTTTTCTCAACCCTGATGTCATCTCTGAAGGGCAGGCTTCTGGGGGGCAGAATTTGACACTAAATCCAGACCTGGACACCTCATGCCCGAAATCACATCATTATTCTTATGTGTTTAAAAATGTCTGCCACACACTCCAGCATTTGGGCTTAGTAGATACCTGGTGCTTAACCCACGTGAAGGAGCGGGCATATACACATTATTCTGTGCACCATGGTAGTTCGACGCATCTGGATTATTTTTTTACTGCCACAGAACACTTCGGTTTTATTTGTCAGGTAGAATTTGGTCCCATACATTTGTTGGATCATTCCTCAGTGATTGTCTCCGTTAAACTAAATAAGCCTGCTCTGTGGTCTTTTTGGCAATTGCATCCAGCCTATTTAAGAGATCAATCTTAAGTCACAGAGTTAGTTGAACAGGTTAAGAACTTTTTAGATGTAGATGAGGTCTCCCTTTGTATATTTTGGGACACATTAAAGGCTGTTCTACATGGCAAATTAATTTCTTATACCGCAGCTAGGCAGAAGGATCATGATAGGCAAATGAAGGAATTATATACTGAGATTCCTCCCCCGTGGACTACGTGTACTCCACCTAAACATTCATAGCCTAGCCCCCAAGCTCGATATGTTCCAGGTGCTAGCTACCCAACATGCCCCTGACATTATCATCATATCAGAAACCTGGCTAAACCCTAACTTCAAGAACCCATCCATCGCCATCCCAGGATTCAATGTCACTCATCAAGACTGCACCACCCGAGGTAGAGGAGCTGCAATCTACACCACCTCAGACTTACATTTCTCTGTTACACTTGCTAAAACCTAGTCCAATGCCTTTGAATTGCTCATGCTCCAACTGTCCCTCCCCTTCTCACTCCCTATTTATGTTGCTGGTGTATAGTGCTGTCCTGGAACCATGGCCACAACTGTCACCGACCTTCTAAGCTACCTAGCCTCCCTAGCCCTGTGTGGTGAACTTTATATTATGGGGGATTTTAATCACAGCTGGCCATCTCCCTCTTTTAACAAAGCTTGTTCAGAGATAACAGCCCTCAATCTTATCCAGGACATCTCAGAACCAACATGTACTAATGACAAGACTGGCAATCACTTCCTAATTGACTGGGCTTTCACCTCCCACCCCCCCATTGAGGCATTAAATCTGGCCTACTTCCAGACTCTATAAGTGATCATCACATCACCTACTTAGTACACAAAATCCATCGCCTTAAATCCCCTCTCAAATTTCTAGTACAACAGTCATATAAATCGCTAAACCTTACCCCCCTTCTGGAAGAACTAGCTCACACAAACTGGGGTCATCACCTCAGTAATTATAACATGGATGATGCCCTCACACATTTCCGGAACACCTTCCTCAGCATCTGGGATAATCACGCCCCCATGCGATGCATCAGGGTCTGGGGAACACACCTTTCCTGGATTTCCCCTGAACTAATAGCATGCCAAAATGCCTGGGACAGGATGTGGAGAACTTACAAGGCTACGCTTCTCCCAGGTGACATCACATACTGCATGCTCCGTAAAAAGTGCACCAAGGCCACCCAACTAGCCAAAGCTGAATACTTTAACTACATCATTAATGCCAATCTATTTAGGGCTTCAACATTTTGGAAAGTTATCAACTCCCCCACCCCCATTGACAAATCCCATCCCCCTACTGTTCTCAAATGGGACTCCTCTCTCAGACCCTCTCTTGTTTACTTCTGAGTTCAACTCCAACTTCACCACATGTGCTACTACTCTCCTTGCCTCTCTTCCAGCTGTCACCCCACCCACACACCATGCTGAAGCTCCCAAATCCCCAGTCTGAACACCTTCTACTTTAGGAACATCTCTCCTATGGAAGATCTAGATGCCCTACTCACCCTTAACCCCCTCCAAGGTAAAGTCCCCTGATGGGTTGGACACCAAACTCCTCTACCTATCTGCCCCAGCCATTGCATCTCCCCAGCTGCCCTTCTAAACCTATAGTTTGCCACTGAATCAGTTCCTTCGGAGTGGAAGCATTCCACAGTGCTACCACTTCCAAAAGGAGGGGACCCCACCACCATGGCAAATTACTGCCCCATCTCCCTCCTCCCCACCCTCGAAAAACTTCAGGAACACCTTGTGCCCTCACAACTCTCCAACTTCCTCTAGAAATCCAACTTCTTCACACCTTTCCAGTCTGGATTTAGGAAAAAACACTCTACCACAACTTCCCTACTAAGACTCTCTGACTCCATCCTCTCTGGGATGGACAAAGGTTTTACTACATCAGCCATCTTTGTTGACTTAGCTAAATCTTTTGACACTGTCTCCCACCCCCATTGTTATCCTGCCACTTTGAAGATGGTTTATCCATGACTGCCAACATCTGGTTCAGAGTCTACCTGCAAGGCAGAACTTAGTCTGTAAGAATTGCTGATACCACCTCAACTCCACTCCCAACTGACACTGATGTTCCACAGGGCTCAGTAGTCAGCCCCATTTTCTTTTCCATCCTGCTAAAGGACCTGCCACAAACCTGTTCATCTACCTCAATTCACATGTATGTAGATGACACAGTCCTCTTTAACCCTGGATGGACACTTGAGGAGGTTGTTACCAGTCTATAGGCTGATTTCAATAAAGGTCAGCTCTGGTTTAGCTCCCACCAACTCTCCCTCAATGCCAAGAAGACATTTTCCATAACCTTCAGCACTAGGCAGAGACTATCCAGGCTTATCACACACCCAAACTTCCACACCCTTGATGGGACATTCCTTGAGGACATGACAACTTTTAGGTACCTAGGTGTCTGGCTTGACTGACACCTATCCTTCTCTGCCCATGTGGACGTTATCCTGAAATAACTTCACCCAAAGCTCAGCACTGTCTGTAAGAACCACAGTAGCCTCCAGCTACCTGTGAAATATGAAATTGTGCAGAAAATGATATTACCTACCTTCAACTACTGTAATGTAGTCTACAGTGCTGCTCCCAAGTCTACTCTATCCAGACTGGACCCCCTCTTCAGTGTATTCTGTCAGTTTGCCCTCTATGCCCCCCCACACCCACCACTGCAAGCTTTACCATTCGCTGGCCTTCCCCTCCCTTGACAGCTGGCGCTTACTCCACAGTGCTAAATTTGCTTCTAACCTCTGGCTTGGGTCCCTTCCACCCTACCTCGCCTCCTCTCTATCATCTCCTCCTACCCCCTTTCATGCCTATAGATCTACTGACTCCCAACTGTTGGTAATCACTCACTGTTGGACCACTGCAGGCTAATCAGCCTTCTCCTACCATCTTCCAAAGCTCTGGAATGACCTGCCGGTCCAAATCTGGCACACCTTCTCTAGGCATTCCCTATCCTCTGCCCTGACAGACTTCTATGTAGTAAATTGTTCATGTATCTGACCTCCACTTCTTCCCTACTTGCCCAATCCCCCCTTCCCCCCACTCTTACTTCCTACCCCCCCACTGCTCCCACCTAGATCCCATGCGGCCTGACCATCAGCTTTAGCAATAAGCTATAAATGCTGGCATATATCCACCAACCTGCACACTTACCCCACTGCACTTCTAATCTTGTCTCTCTGTCTAACGTGTTACCCGTAGATAGTGGCTGTCACCAATGTATTGTGAAAACATAATCCAGGTCATAACCTAATTCCATGTTCTTCCATGTCTGACAACATATTATTGTTTAAACCTAACCCATGTTGTATCATTTTTTGATGTAGCCTCCCCCTTGCATGTAAGGTTGTTGTAAATCCCTGTACAATGTTACTCTCACTCATTGTACCAATCTGTAACTCAAATTCCAAGTGGCAATATATGCAATGTTACTCTTATTTCATGTTCCAATGTGTAAATCAATTCTATGTATCATGTACTCATTTGGTCTCCTCTGTGCTCATGCTGCTACTGTCCCTTCCCTTCTCACTCTCTATTTATGTTGCTGGTGTACAGTGCTACCCTGGAACCCCAGCCGCAACTGCCACCAACCTTCTAAGCTACCTAGCCTCCCTAGCCCTGTGTGGTGGACTTTATATTATGGGGGATTTTAATCACAACTGGCCAACCCCTTCCCCCCCCCGGTCGCACCGTGAGATGAGCATCTTATTGCTCAGTGTGCCTTTCCTGGTGAAACATTTCAATAAGTAAAAATAAATAAAGATTAAAAATTTACAAAAAGCATGGATGCAGGGTGACCGGGCTGGTTGTCCCCAGCTGTTAGAAGCTTGGGCTGTGTTACAAAAGTATATGGATCAAAAGACTGAGCATGGTCTTTACTATCTAAGACAAAGACTATATGTTGGAAGGCCCAAGTGGGCCAGATATTTGGCCCAATGGCTTAACTCATTTCAGGCTGCTGTGACTGTACTAAAACTACAGCATCCCATAACAGGTAAGGATACTCATGATAATGAAGAAATCCTTTCCATATTTTAATCTTATTATTTATCTCTTTATACTCTTGAGCCTTTGATCCCCTCGAGGGACCAAATTAGTTCATTCTGAGCTCAGGCTAAGCTACTAAATTGTCCCAACAACAGGTTACTCACTTAAATAGACCAGTTGTTCTTAGCGAAGTCCAGAAGGCTATTTAAAGAGCAAAGTCAGGAAAGAGCCCCGGAATGGATGGTTTTCCATTTGACTTTTATATGGTAAAAGCATGTAGGGCTGTTCTTGATCCATTTCTTTTGTGGACTTTTCACTAAGTACAAGATGGCTCCACTTCTCCTCCATCTTGGAATTATGGTATAATTTCTGCTCTTTTAAATCCTGATGAATTCCCCACCAAACCAGAATCTTACCACCCCATATTCATTCTTAATTTTGAATACAAACTCTACATGTCTATAATTGCTTCTCAATTGGAGGGCCTTCTCCCCATCCTTGGTGGACCAGGACCAGGCAGGATTTGTCCGTAAAAGATAAGCACAGGATAATGTGAGGTGGTCCTTTTTGCTTTTGGAGCATGCTTGTAAGTGATCAATCCCCCTGGTCCTGGCCAGCCTGGATGTGGAGAAGGCCTTCTATCAAGTTTCTTGGTATTTTCTTTGGTCAGTCTTACAGTCTTATGGGTTCCCACCACCCTTTATGACTATGTTAAGAACCCTATATCATGCTCCAGTAGCATACGTCAATGTCAATGGGACTCTTTCCTTGGAATTTGAGTTTACCAGGAACGCTCAACAGGGCTGTTCACTTTCACCCCTATTATTTTCAATATATGTTGAGCCTTTAGCATCTTGCATTCAGCATTCTATGAAAATTGAGGGCCTTCCAGTGGGGGGGGGGATTACCGTATAGCACTGTTTGCTGATGATATTCTGCTCACCCTCACAAACCCTACAGTGTCCTTGCAGGAAGTGTTTCAAGTTTTGGATCACTTTGAGAAGGTGGCAGGGTTTTGATTGAATAAATTGAAAGCAGAGGTATTAGCGTTTCAGTATGATCCTCCCTTCAGAGATCTTAACTCTTCTCCCAATCCATTGGAATAGAAATCACATTAAGTATTTAGGGGTGGCAATAACTAAATCTTTGGAAAAGATCAGCATCATGAATTATGAACCTCTTACATAGGACATAAAATAAGATTTGTTCTGCTGGTCCACATTACCGTTGTCATTTATGCGTTGTGTAGAAATGATTCGAATTAATATATTACCTAGAATTCTATTTGAGCTGCAGACTCTCCCTATATGCCCATCTCAAGCTTATCTCCGAGAATAGCAAAAATTATCACTTAATTTCCTTTGGAATGGGAATAAAGCTAGAATCCATGCTTCAATTTCATATGTATCTCTTTTGCAGGGAAGAACTGATTTTCCTAATTTTCAATGGAACTCACAGGCCTCCCTAATTCTTATTTTTTGCTGATCCAATCTGGTATACCTTTCCTATTGGAAAGAAATAGAATTTGCGCTAAATGATTTATATGATATAAGACGGGTCATATATGCTTTCCCCTCCAATCAAATACTGATCTCTCAATTTTATAGCTTTACAAGGGAGAGTTTTAGGTTGCTATTTAAGTTACAAAAGTGTCTATCATCTCGTAAATGAATCTTTGTAACTGCATTAGCATGGGATGATCAAAACCCCTTAAATTAAACTGATTTTTTTTCTCTGCAATTGTGCAAAGGTGGGGTTAGTTTTTTATCATCAATTGTTTGAAACTAAAGGTATCCTATCATTTGCTACCCTACAATCAAGCTATTGGATTCCACGCATGGACCATTATAGGTACTTGCAGCTTTACTTTTTTCTATATACTCTTTCATTTCATAGGTCTGTTTCAGATTCCATGAATTCTCCCTTAATAAAGTTGATAATTTCTTATCAGTTAGGAACTGTCATGGAGCTTTTAATAGGGTTCTTATATTAAAAGCTACGGTCATAATTCTCAGATACCATCCGGTCAATCTTCACTAAGTGGGCACAGGATCTGGATGAGATGTGTACCTGAGAAATCTGGGAGAAGTATGCATTACCTACTTATACCATTTCCAGCACCCACTATTTAAAGGAGTTTGCATAGAAATGTAGGTCTGGAATATAAAGGACCATGGCAGAGAAATGTTGGAGACTATGTGGGGAGAATTCTGCTGATCACTTTCATGTTTTTTGGAGTTGTTCTGTTTTACAACAATATCGGAAGGCAGTAACTCAGGTACTTACACAGGTTTTTGGACATAATTTTGAGGTAACTCCACTATTAGTCTTGTTAGACCTTCTTCCTGAAATGTTGCAGCTTTGCTCTCAGCAGAGAAAACTGTTATTGACATTGGTAATTAGTAGCAAGAAGGCCCTTACCAAATTTTGGCACATGGCTCAAGTCCCTGATGAACACCAGTGGTTTGAGGTTGCTAATTTTATATATGGCCTCGAAAAGACTGTATATACCTATTTAAATAAATGTGCTGTGTTTAATGAAATATGAAGGCCCTGGATTACTTTTTAGCTTCAGTCAACACCTAATTTTGTACCTTTGGAGCAGTGGTCAACAAGAATTTTTTTAATTTTGGTAGTTTAGCACTGGGGTATTTGTTGGAAAGACTGCTTAAAGGCACTGCCCAAGCCGGGGTGAAACTGTTGATCTGAGTGCACAGCAATTGCACATCAATAAGTTTAATTAAATAGATAGGTTACTTTCAGTGGATGATCTCTTCTTTTTTAATCCATAATGGAACTGATGGACTAGTTTATGCTGAAAAAAGTGTTCAGATTGTTTTTGGTATAACTATTCATATTTCTGAATGTATTTTGTACAACAATGCTGTAACTGATGGACCATGATGCTTGGGTTTAATAAAGTATAATTATAAAAAGAAAATGTATGAGGCAGCTGGCAATCGGAGTGTGGGGGTGCCACTAGACACCATAGAAACAATAATAGTATTGGGCTGGCAGTCAGAGGGTTGGGGTGCCACTAGACACTGAGGAAGCATTAAATTGTATATGTCTGATGATCGAAGAGTGAGGGTTGCCACTAGATACCTGGGACACATTAAAATATTATGTTGTCAGGGACTGGAGGATGGGGGTGCACTAGACATCTGGGATTGGAAATCATTATTTAATATTTCTAAGTACGGGGCCAGTGATTCACACTGACACTTTATACATTCATTCCGCAGTTCAGTGATTCATTGAACTGTGGAAAGAATGCATGCATTGTGGATTAATGTACTAAACTGCTAAAAATAAATCTGCAGAACTGACCTCTGACAGTTATCAGTTGTGCAGAATTTTGTTCTGCAGATTAATACATTAATCCAAAGTTCATACATTTGTTCTGCTGTTCATAGTCAAAATTTCAGAAAAAGTTGCCAAAATGATTTCAGAACTTTCACAAAAGCAAAAGTTCAACTTTGGCACAAATTCCACTGGTGGAAGATTTTTTCACACAGTGCTAGATTCTGTATTTTGGAAAATGTCTTTAATGAGAATATTAATGTTAAAATAAAAAAAGTAGGTTACAGGTCAGAAATCACCCCATAAACCTCTTCCACCATAACTGGCCTAAACTCAGCTGATAAGAGGAGTGCTTTCCTAACAGACAAACTCAGCATCATTGGGCTACCACAGAATAGGGGGCTTTGAGTTTTCAATCCATAAGAATTTAGAAAATATGTAATTTTTGGTAAGTAATAGTAAGAAAAGTGAAACGTACTTGTGTTTTAACATGGTTAAAAGAATAGTCTCAGTAATTTGTGTAACATTTTTTAATTATGTCAAGAAAAAATATTAATTAGTTGTTAAATATTGATATTTTACCATATGCAGTAATGCTTGTGAACTGTACCCACAAGCACCGTAGTGGCGGTGCGCAGTTACACGTCTTGCAGGCAAGACTAGGTATGCACTATGCATGAACATGTGCACATGACAGGCTTAGGTATTGGTGTGGCATATAGACATGCACAGGGCCGTGAAGAGCAGCCCCCAGGTGGGACTGCAGTATACTGCACTGTGCCTTGATCCTACCATATATGGGTATCGTCACCACCTCACACAAAAACACAGAAGTGAATAGTGTAATGGATGACAGTGAGAAAGAAGTGTCGGAGGAAGACAGGGGTATGCCTGAGGTATTGAGTTGACTTCCAGGGCCTGATGGCATGGATTATGGCTGTACCAAGCAGGGGGAACATGATGGACACACAGTGGTAGCCTGACATGGACCACCAGCTTTACTAGTAGACAGTTGGCAACCACAGTCATGGATATCTGTCAGCATTATGTGGGTGGAGTCCCTGAAGGTGATGGCCAAGACCAAATCCTAGTTGTGGCTGGACGCACAGGCTACTGTTAATGCAGCCAGTCCTGAGGCACAAACTCTCTCAGCCATAAAACACAAGTGGCATGACCTCCCACCAGCAGCCAAGCCTAAGCTGACAGCCATTAAGAGGTCTCAGCTCAGTAATGGCAGTGGGCTGCCCATACAGAGACACAGTCTAACACCTGTAGAAAGGATGGTGGCAGACACACTCATTAAGGAGTTCCTGCACATGGAAGAGGAGGACATGGACACACTGCCAGGTGTGTAGTACAATTCAGGGACAAGGGGTGGGTGGTCTGACACACCACTGGCATGCTAACCAGCCTTTGTTGCACCCTACAGGCCCTGGGATGGGGTAGCTGCAACCCCTGCAGAGCCCACCATGCTTCCAGAGTCCAGAACTTGCAGCCTGGGACAAAATGATGGTGCAGGTAGGTGGTACACTAGTTGGGCCACATACCACCTTGATACACCCTTAGCATTGCTACAGTACAGCCTTTAACACACATCCTTTCTCTCACCTCCAGGTACAATGCATGATTCCATGGGCACAGCAGATGGAGAGCGTGTACTGGAGGACACTTGTGTGGAAACATTGCAGGATACACATGCTGATGAGAAGGAGATGGAAACTGCATCCACTGACAGCCACCCCCCAACCACCCCCTTCTTGGAACCCAGCCATGGTCACAATCTAGACAGTCACCCTTGGATGGCCTTCAGGGCACTGTGTTCACTGCCATACAGCCACATGTGCTGAGGTAGCCAGCACAGCCTGCCAGCACTATTGGACAGCCACAGGACACAGGTGGTCCACCCTCATCAGCAGCCCGCATACCATGGGGGGACTGAGTGATAACACAGAACAGCCCTGTAACAGTGGGGATGAGGGTCACTCAAGCCACTAGTCCATCCTGTATCTTGGTAGTAAATTACCTTCTCAGGTTCTTGGTGGAACAGTACAAAAGGAAGACACAAAAGACAAGTGGTACTCATGTAATAAATGGAATTTAGTACAGATCAATAATACAGGCTTACTACCAACAGTGTAATCACTGGGAAAACTACATGTTTTCTTTACCTAGGTAATGCAGTCTCTCTTCTAAGAGAAGCTACCTGCTACAGAGGGTCTTATACTCTGATAATCACTATAGCAACAGCTAAAGAAGATACATAAAATGTATATAATTGGCCAGAAACAGGTGGCCTGAGTAACTATTCTAAATAGTATAAGAAGTTTCATAGCTTGCAGAAGATAACACAATACAATAGGACCTCTATAACTCCAAGGTAAGTTGCACTTATAATGGTGCACAATTACTAAATATGGCACTGTTGCCTTACTTATAGAGAATACAGTAAAATACAGCAAAAAGCCTCTCTCATGGCTAAAATATATCAGTAGAATGTAATAGAGCATAATATGCATTAGTAGAACACAAATTCTGACACTTATGCTTATACAATAAGTGTCTTCATCCTAAGGTTAGTACATATACCTACTTATGCAGTAGGTTGTTGTCTGTGAGGCAGGAGTACAATCAGGGGTGCTGGACCATGAATAACATTCTCCCCCTTATTGCCTTCAGAAGGAAAGACAACAACCACAGGGAAGTAGTGGGATGGAGCTACAAAAGTCTTTTACAAGCCAGACGCATGAGCCTTGTAAAGGAATTCAAGTTGTTCTCGATGTTGTCTTAGAGTACGTCGCAGACAGCAAAGGATTAGTATCAGAAAAACAATCAAAAATGCTTGAATAATAACAAAAGCTTTAAAAGTCAATTCTAACCAAGTACTGGATAGAGCAGTGCTTAAATCATCATCATGAATAAGATCACTAAGAGCATCACCAGCCTTAGAAATACTTGTGCTAATATAAATCAAATGTAAATCCTTTCTAGCTAAAAGAGATTTCAAGGAAACATAGAACATAGACTCTAATGGCAGATAAGGACCGCTTGGCCCACCTAGTCTGCCCATTTCCCTACCTAACAAATAAGCTGCAGATCCTAGTCAACCAGCAGCCTACTTCTTTCTACTCCCCCAACTAGAATTGCCTTATGTCTGTCCCATGCATTCTTGAATTCCCCTACTGTTTTTGGCTCTATGACCTCCTCAGGAAGGCTGTTCCATGCATCTACAACCCTCTCTGTGAAGAAATACTTCCTCACATTACCTCTGAGCCATCCCCCCTTTATCTCAGTGGTCAATGTGCACATTAAACACATGCAAATATTGAGACAAGGCAAGCAAGTATTGTGGTTCAGTATCAATAACATCTGGTTCAGGGAGAGGACAGAACAGTGTGACCAATGACTGTTTTCTGCTGTGAAGTAAAACAGAAGTTAGAAAATGAATAGCACAAGTTTGGGCACCATAAGCAAAAGATTGATGATTTGTCACTACACAGTACTGCCCATTGGAATTGTAGGTGACACATACAGTTGGAACCCTCCATTGTTGTAGATGTACAGTATTGGACAGATGAAAGACTGGTTGGTGAGCCATGAAGTGAAGTGATGCACATCTTCCAGGTAGCTTCCGGATGCAGCTGTTTCAGCATTAGGCACTGAAGATGTAGCTTGAGAAGATTCATCAGTCAGGTTGGACGGCATCATCCAATGTAAAAGACCAATTGAGATGTTCCCAAGAATATCCACATACAAGTTTAACAATGTCAAAGATGTCACAGTGACACAGGTAATAATATCCCTTCTTGGTGCAGCAGTTTGTATACGGTGAGATGCAAGCTTGTAGAACAGAGTGGTAGACAAGTAAAGAGGGCAAATCAGTTCGTTCTTGGTAAATGTTCTCATCAAGATGTCCGATGGAATGAATAGCAGCCAGTTTGTCAAAGACAGAAGTTTGTGGATCAAAGCTAGGTAGTGACACAGTAAAAGTAATGAACATGTTTTTCATGGATTGAGTATTTCTTAGTAAAGTAACTGTGTGCTTGGTTTGGATATCAGGAAACATATCCAAGATTTCTAGCAGTAGGCATGGAAATATTAGCATTGTTTGACATACACACAATAATGCATGCAGTAGACTTGCAGTGAGGACAATACCGTTTAGACATTCTCCGTTAATGAATAATATCTGGAATGTGTCCTGAAGAGATTAACAGTGGCAATTACGTAAAAATCATAGATGGAGCATAATAGTTCACGAGCAATATATTGCTTGTCTGCCTCCTTGTTATTTTGGAAGATCAATTCATTAATTTTTTTTTTTAGTATCATTGAACCCTTTGGCAATTTCCTGCATACTATAAACAGTTAAACGTTTTTCTTTACTCAAACCATCTACACCATGTAACAGAGGGGGTAAAATATCATTTTTAACAGTTTGTTGAAAATTAAGTGTTTGTGCTTTAATAGCAGCTATATCTGCTCGATTCCAGAGAGACATGCCTGAACCAAAAAGGCCAGAGATGGTGTCTGCTGCACCGGTAGCATCTGCAATGTCATGTCTATCACATGATTTACTCTTAGCTTTAGGTGCTGGTCTAAAAACTCCTAAATGATCTGTGGCATGAGATCCACTAACGGGATCATTTGTACTAGTTTGCTAAGCAGCTACAATGTCTAGAAGCATCAGACTGAAAAAGTTAGAAGTGTTGGTCGTGTGACAGAGACCAAACTCAGACATATTCTAATGTGCAAGATTGAAAATCACTGGGACATGCATGAATAGTACATTATTAATCAAAACTTCTGGGGAGGAAGTGGTGGTCAAACTACTAGGAGGATCAGACTCCTGACGAGGACATGCAGTCAGTTCTTCTTCAGTGGGTGGGGCTACAGAAAGAAACATAGCATCAGTAGCCACATAGTTATGAAGACAGAAAGCACATGATTCTTCAGAGTTGAGGTGGCCACAAAAGGTAGGATCTATTAAGGCAGTCAAGTTATAGAGACCAGTATGTATAGAAGAAGGTTGTCAAATAGAGAGTGTACCGTTTGATTCAATCCTTGTGTTGGGTCATCCATGAAAAGTACCTTTGCATAAATGAGTTACAGGAAGTGTGTAACCATTAAAGTCAGTTTCCCATTGTATCTGGAATGTGAATTTGTCTGGAGCTACAACCATGGCATTAAGATAGGCATCTGAGCCTTCCTTAACAGTAATCATTTTGTTGGGGACATCAATGTGAACTCCCTGTGGGCAGAGGATATCTCTAGTTGAATGTTCAAGTTTGTCAAGCAAATGTGCTATACATTGTCTGTGTTTAGTTGATAAAGGTTTGTCTTGAGAGTCAGTGAAAGAAAGTAGTCCCACCAGAATGAGGAGGTTCAAGATAGCCATCTTCCCAGTGTATCTGAAAGAAACAGAAAGGATTGTTAAATGAGGGGCACTGTTCTGCCCTAAGATGGTTGGGAAAAGTAATTAATCACCTTTATACAACTTGAGCTGATTGGTATGGAACCACTTGTCAGTGGTCTGTTTTTGCTGTTGAACTCCAACCTGATAGACAGCGGGACTGAGTTTGCTGACAATGGATATGGGCCTTCCCATTTGCTGGCAAATGAATGAACTGGTTGTCTGTATTGGAGGAGCATAACTTGGTCTCTAGCTTGCCAGTCGACTTCTTTGACATGCTTATAAAAATGAGCTTTAGCTCATTATTGAACTTTGCCCACAGGATTGGCAGCAAACAGGTGTGTCTTCATGATGTTATCATGAAGTTTTTCAACATATTTGTCCACAGATACTCTATCTGCAGTAGGAGTATGGAGCTCAATCAACAGGTGCTCAGATAATCTCATGGCTCTACCAGTCATAACCTCATATGGTGTGCACTAGGTAACTGCTGCAGGAGTGCCCCGGATTGCCATCAGTAGTAGTGGCAAAGGGAATCCCAATCCTTGGGATTGTCATTGATAAATTTGCATAACATCTGTTTAATTCTTCTGTTTGCTCTTTCTACCTGGCCTGAGGATTGAGGATGGTATGGGATGTGAAATTTTTGATCTACTCCAAGCATTTGGAGTGTCTGCTTCATCAGCTCAGCTGTAAAACTGGTTCCTTGGTGTGAGTATACCTTAAGGAGTAGGCCCCACCTGGAGAATAATTGATCCACTAGGATTTTGGCAGTTGTCTTTGCCATGTTATTCTTAGTAGGGAATGCCTCCACCCACTTAGAAAACAAATCTGTGACAAGTGCATACTTGTTGTCCTTGCTTGAGTTAGTTAAGGGGCCAATGAAGTTAATTTGTATCACATTCCATGGTCCAGACTGCCTTTGTGGTAATAGTTTGTTGTTTCTTTTCACCGAAGTTGGGTTGTTCTGGGCACACACTATGCAATTGTCCACAAGTGCTCTATGTCCTTGGTCATACCAGGCCACCAGACGATGGTTTTGAATCTCTGGATGATATTATCTACCCCCTGGTGCCCACCAGCAAGGATATCATGAACCATATGGATGAATTTGGTTCACAGAAATTGTGGTACAACCCACAATTTGTCACCTGTATCGTCCTTTTGATACCAGATGAGTTTCTGATCACTAGACAGGTGAATGTTGTCAGAGTGTCTCTTGTATGGACTACCAGTAGGTAGTTCCTGTTCAATTCCTTTGTCCAGGAATTTGAACACCTCTTTTAGTTCTGAGTCAGATTTTTGTGTGGCAGAAAGGTCCAATGGAGGTTCTGGTTGAGGTTTCTGCTGGGCATTGGCAGCTAAGAAAATAGCTGCCACAGCTACTGGGTGAGTCATTGACCATGTCTCCCCTCCTCGAGCACCTGCTTTGGCAAGCAAGTCTGCTTGGTCATTGAATTCATGGTAAAGGTCAGATCTACAGTTAGTCTTTACCTTGTGAATGTACAGTTTGTGAGTAAACTGTTGTGTCAGGGTATGCATACAAACAGATCCCTGTACTTGACAGGTGTGCCGTCAGATGATGTAAAGTTATTTTTCTCCCAGAATGGTAAAAACTCACTAAGGGAGGTGCAGACCCATTTGGAGTCTGCAAAGATGATGGCATCCTTGTTGTCATGGGGCATAACTTCTACAGCACAGGCCACAGCTGCCGATTCGGCTTATTATGAGGAGATGACAGTGCACTTCCTTGAAATGCACCTGAAATCATCATCTTGATCTAATATGAGCACCCCAAATCCTTCTACCTGCTCTCCATCTACATAGGAGGCAGAGCCATCGGTAAAGACATGGTACATGCTTGTATCTTCTATAACATCTGGTGTAGCTGATAAGAATGGTCCCAGCTCAGGTAAATCAGGAAGTTGGAGTGCACAGTCATGGGGCTTATCTGTTTAGAGTAGGCCATGGGCCAAGATGGATGGCATTTTTGCAGGCAGTACTTTGATGTCCCTGTTCTGCAAAAGCAAAGACCAGTGGGTGAGTCTGGTGTTGGAGACTGAGCCATCTTTCACTTTGTCTGAAAGCAAGAAGTTGGTTGGGGGTGTGGCAGGTATGCTAAACAATAGGTGCATACCCAATGATGTTCATAAAAAGTTTGCCAGCTTAGTAGGTTGCCGGGAGTGCTCTTTCACAGATACTATACTGTCTCTCTCTCTCTACTGGGGACAGCATCTGAGAAGCATAGGAAATAGCTTTAAGTACCCTTTGTACTTTTGTGCCAGCACTGAGGACATGGCCACATCAGAAGTGGTAGTTTCCAAATGGAATGGAAGGTTTGGGTTAGGATTGACCAGTGCTGGGGCTGAGGCTAAGGCCTGCTTGAGCTGTGTTACAGCTTAAGTATGAGTGAGGCCTCATGTCCATGGGACATAATTTTTCAGAAGATCATACAAGGGAGTGCCTTCAAGGCAAAGTCAGGGATAAAATCCCTGGAGTAGTTAACTATTCCTAAAAAGCATCTGAGTGTTGCCTCACTAGTAGGAAGTGGCAGCTCTTGCAAGCCCTGGATTTTCTTGACAGCTGGGCTCCTGCCTTGGCCTGTAATGCATAGGCCAAGGAAGATGACAACTTTTTCACACAATTGCACCTTAGAGTGGTTCCACTTGAGTCCTGCTGTCTTGTGGGGAGACAGAAGTTCTTCTAGAAGGGCCAAATGATCTTCTTTCATGGTGGTTGCTAGAAGCAAGTCATCCATGTACTGCAGGAGACACTGAGGTATGGAGAACCCCTGCAAACCATCCATCATATGGAGATGGAAGGGCTGTTGTGAAAGCCCTGGGGAAGACAGGTCCAGATGTACTGATGCCCTTCAAAGGTGAAAGCAAATTTGTATTGGCTTTCCTGTGCTAATGGGAGGGACCAGAAGCCATTAGAGATGTCAAGAGCTGTGAACCACTTTTTGTCAGGTGTCACTAGCTTGAGTACATCAGGTGCTGATGCTACTGTTGGGTCACAGCTGGGGATAACTTAATTAAGTTTCCTATAGTCAATTGTGAGTCTTCAAGCTCCATTTAGGTGTTTCAGAGGCCAAATCGGTGTGTTAACAGTGGAAGCACAGGTCCTACTCACTCCCTTGTTGAAGCAGTGATTGGATGGTCTACCTCAATGATGGCAAGGCTTCAGTAGGAAATGGGTACTGCTTCTGTTTCACAGGGTTAGGCTCTGTGATCTCAATGGTAGTGTGCATCTTACCACAGTCATGCTTGCTGGTGGCAAACACGTCAAGGTGTTTTTGCAGCAAGGGTGTAAGCTCAGAAAACAGGTCATGACGCTTGAATAAAGCCATGATATCATACTCCTTGTTATGGGTGATGGCTACCACCATGTGTGAGTCTGGCATGTTGACATTGTCCTTTGATCTGAATGAGTAGCCTGTTGGCTAAATCCACTACACAGCCATGTAGTGATAGGAAGTCGATTCCCAGTATGCTAGAGTGATGGCATAGAATCATGAGATCCAAAGCAAATTCAGTCCTGAGGTGGCCTACCACCACAGGTAGAGGAATAAATCAGTAGGTGTGTAGCTGGGTATCATCTACACCCTGTGCACTGGTCTTCCAGCCAGTAGACCAGTCAGATGAGACTAGGTCCTCATCATGGATGAATGACATGACTGCTTCGGTATCCAGAAGCATGGTAAGTTGGCAGGCCTGACCATGGCCTTCACACAAGGCTGTCCATTTGTGTCAATGATCAAATCACTCACAATCCAGACTGGGGCCTGAAATTGTCAATCACTGTTTTCAGAATCAGCGTCATCATCCTGTTCCTGAAACTGAAAGCCTGCAGGGTCTTCCAAGGCCTTCTGCATGTCTTCAAATGGGTACAACTGCATCTGTGATGTCATAGGCACTGCAATGGCCTGCATGGGTGGTTCTTTCCTGGATGTCATGTTGGCCTGGCCAGTAACCGATGTAAAAAAAGAATTTCCTCAGCTGTTCATTTGTGTGACAGCTGGGGCTAGGAAAGGATTCCCTCGGCCGCCCGTATGTTCGATGGCTGGGGATAGGGCAGCTATAGTCCATGTAGCTGTATGTCCCCTCTCAGCATGAATTTCCTCCAACAATTTGTGGAGGGTCTAGTTTTCATCTTTGATCGTTGATAGCTTGGACCATTGCAGTTCTGGCTATTCTGCTGGGTATTTGGATTTTTCCAATTGCCTCGGTCTCTATTCCTGTTGTTTCTATTGTTCCACTCCCCTCCTTGTGCAACTGCTTGTCATCAGAATGGGCATCATTTGTTTGGTTATTTCCCTGTACCATATAGTGGGTAGGGGTGTCAGTGGTGGGTTGCACTGCAGCCATCTTGTTGGATTTGCCAAAAGTAAGGGCACGGAGGTAGACTTGATAGGCATGCTCCATCTTGGTGAGGATAGCCGCAAACATATCAGTACTCAGGTAAACATTAAGCTCAACCTTTCCCTGCAAAGCCGGAGTCATATTCCAGATGTACAAATCCTTATACTCAATTTGGTCTCTGTCTGTATGTTCATTTGCAAGGCCTTTGCCAGTGCTGTATGTGAGCCATAACCATTGGTGGTAGGCCATGGGACTTTCTTTTGTGTTTTTCTTCACCTTGTATGCCAAGTGAGATCCCACAATACCCTGGGAATTGGTGGATATAAGGGCCATGGCAATGTCTTCTAAGGTGAGGGTCTTAGAATTATGTACTGTCTCTAAGAGCTTAGTCCAGAGGGTGGGTTCAACTGTTTGTTGCAAGACTTGAACCTGGTACTCAGATTGGAGAGAAAGTCTCTGCTCAGGGAGTGCACTTTCTCTAGGTGGCAACTGAGACTGTTAGTTGGGCCCATCTGTCTGATGCTCAGTGCAATTTGCTGGAAAGAGTGAGTGACTTGTAGGGAGTTGGAGGTGTGCATAGGTGCATGGAGTTCCTCACGTTCCCAAGCTCCACAAAGTGCAGCTCCCACTGCTGCATCGGCAATAGCTCTGTACATGTGATCTTGATTGACCGATTCTCTGAGAATTTTCTCAATTTGGTCCTGAATGGCCTTCTTTTGGTCCTCTGGGATGGTGATTCTGTTAATCACCTCATTAGTCATGCTGCAGATCTCCAACTCATCTCTCCTGGTAAGAGGAGCGAATGGAGTGCACCACGGAATACAGGCCCTCCACCTGTGACATGGGGACTGCCATCTTGGCATTGTACATGGAATCCACCATGTTTGCATAGATGTGGCAATGCAGGGTGTGTGCCGATGTTGGCACCCTCTTGTGGATGGCTAGCAGAAGTTGCTCCACCACAGGGGTTGGACTTGCATGTGATGTGGCATGCCTCATTATCAAAGTCAGATTCATCACTGCTGAATGACGCAATCTCAATGGGTGTATACTGAAACCCATTCATGGCCCTAACATGGCTTGCAAGAACCTCCCATTGATGGGGCAACTTCACCATCATTTGTCTACACTTCTTGTGACAAAGTTTTGCAGTGCCCTGCTCAGTACCTCTCTCAACCTCACGTTGTAACACTCTACACACGGTGCCCAATTCAGCATTTTCCCTAAGCTCTTTCTCCAACTCACAACTCACATGCTTGTAATCTTCATTCAACTCAGCATTCTCCTCTCTCAAATACTAATTTTCTATTGCTCTGAATATCATTCAAATATGCTAGCTGTTTATTATCACATTTCAACCTTTCAAAATCATCTCTTAATAAACATATCTCTCACTCAGTGTCTTGAGCAGTACAGTGCAGCAGTCTGTAATTAGCATCACAGAGTGACTGTGTCTCCTCTGCTAGTTTCTGTTCCTTTTTCTGTAACTCCAATGTCTGCAAGCCCATCTCTTTTTTTAGAGACACATTTTGCAGTTCAAGGGAGGCACATTTCACTATGAGACTCTCAACAGCACTATGTAGAGCTGCAACCAAGTCACCATTAAGGTTATATTTATTGGCTGTTTGTTTGGACTCCAAGTATTGGTCTGATAAGAGTAGCAATGGTTTTTCATCAGATTTTGAATCCTGTGCAAAATCTGTCCAATCCACCATGGGGTGTGAGGTAGTTTGATACATCGAGTCTCAGTTCTGTGCACAGGTCAGACTTAGCAAATAAGGGGTACACACAAACAAATAAGCAGTTGAAAAACTGGTCAAAATGCCTTGGCACCATCACCAACCACTTTCCAGTCCTCAGTGGGTGAATGGTGAGGCCAAGGTGGTACACTGTCACTCCCAGAGGGAGTGTAAGAGGTCTGATGTGGGTCTGCCACACCCTAGACCAAGATGGTGTGGGTCTGCTACAACTGCTACCACTTTAAGCATGAGTAAGTCCAATCAGGTGAAAATTTCACTACACTACCTGACATTCAAAATAAATTGAATGTGAATCTTCCTTTGTACCTTCTAACCTGTAAAACGGTCACCAAATGTAACTTGGTCATAAATTGCCTTCTCAGGTTCTTGGTGGAACAGCACAAAAGGAAGAGACAAAAGACAAGTGGTACTCATGTAATAAATGGAATTTATTACAGATCAGTAATACATGCTTTATACCAACAGCATAATCACTGGGAGAACTACCAGTTTTCTTTAGCTAGGTAACACAGTCTCTCTTCTCAGAGCAGCTATGTGCTACAGAGGATCTTATACTCCAATAATCACTATAGCAACTGCTAAAGAAGATACATAAAATGTATATAATTGGCCAAAAACAGGTGGTCTGAGTAACTATCCTAACTAGTATGAGAAGTTGCATAGCTTGCAGAAGATAACACAATACAATAGGACCTCTATAACTCCAAGATCAGTTGCCCTTGTAATGGTGCACAATTACTAAAGATGGCACTGCTGCCTTACTTATAGAGAATACAGTAAAAATATAGCAAAAAGCCTCTCTCACAGCTAAAATATATCAGTAGAACATAATAGAGCATAATATGCATTAGTAGAGCACAGATCCTAACACTTATGCTTATACAATAAGTGTCTTCATCCTAAGGTTAGTACATATACCCACATATAGGTTGCTGTCTGTGAGGTGGGAGTACAATCAGGGGTGCTGGACCATGGATAACAATCTAGACATGAAGGCCCATACCTGGGAGAATACTGCATATCTACTACCCCAAGGTGAGGAAACTGGAACATGATTGGCACCAGACACTGTCTGAATACTGAGACCCTGAGAGAGCTGACCACAGCAGTGAGGGGGATGTGCAGACATATAGACCACATTGGAGACCTCCTTGAGAGGTGATGAACCACCTATTAGCTGGGTCCACCACAACCACATGGTCTGCCCTCAAGGAACACCTAGAGGCCTCAATGCTACTCACACCTGCCAGCCCCAGTGGCCCCAAGACACACTTGGAGGTCCTGATGCATCTTACACTTGCCAGCCACAGTTATCACGAGGAGCAGGAGGGTAGCCAACTGCAACAGGAGCAGAACACACAGCTGGACAGGTGGCAACACAAAGGTGACAAGGCAATAGTCAACATCCAGCATCTGAGCATAAGGTCATCAACATGGCTAGGCAGCAATTGACAAGAAAGATTTGATGCCTGCCAGTAGCCCCCATCACTAGCAGAGTGTCACAAAAGCACATAATTTACATAACACACATAACATAGAGAAACTGAACAGGTTAAGAGTTTTCAATACTTAGGTTTTACTTAGGGTCAGTCTATTATATTCCAAGAACACAGACAGCATTTGGTCAAAACTGTCCATGTTTGCCAAGGGCAATTATATCAACTTATAGTTGTTTATCAGCAAACTTTAGTAAATTTTGCCTCAATCGTTATTACTGTGTTTGATTGCTTAGGGTCTTTAGTTATATGCTTTTTCTTTTTCTTCATTGTTACAGTATGTAAAAATGTTATACCATTCTGCCTGTTCTTTTCTTGATTCTAAACATAGATCAACACATCACTGTGGTTCATAAAGAAAACTGGGATTGTTATCTTTTGATCCAGAGGATCACTTCAGTTTAATCAATTTTAAAAGATTTTACTCTTCACCTGTTCGATACTCCCTTATGTCTGATTCTTGGAAGTTGCATTGCACTTGATCTGCTTGAATATCATCTGTATGATCTCCTCTTTTTAGAACATCTCTGTGCAGAGGTCTTTGTTTCTGGGCAGAGGATCTAAATATGTATTCCATGGAATAAAGGAAGGAGAGGGGGGATATGATGGAAACTTTCAAACTCCTCACGAGTATAATTAATGTACAAGCGGGTAGCATCTTTTATATAAAAAAGGTGTTTAGGAACTAGGGGCCATGATATGAGAATAGAAGGGGGTAGGCACAGGGGTAATGTGAGAAAGTATTTTTTCACGAAAATAGTGGTGGATGCATGGAACAGCCTCCCTGCAGAGGTTGTGGGGGCAAAAATGGTAGTGGAATTCAAAAGTGCATGGAACAGACATAAAGGAACTCTGGCAATAAGAAAGAGAGGGCAAGCCGCAGATCATTTAGGATCTGTGGTAGATAAAACAGGTGAGGAAAATGGGCAGAATAGATATGGCAGGTGGTCCTTATCTACCATCAAATTCTATGTTTCCTCTCTGAATCCAGCTTCTTAACTCCCTTCCAGTCTGGGTTCAGGAAGAACCACTCCACCGCCACTACCCCACTAAGACTGTCTGTTCCATCCTCTCGGGGATGGGCAAAGGTCTAATCACCTCAGCCATCTTTGTTGACTTAGCCAAAGCCTTTGACACCGTCTCCCACCCACTGTTGCTATCATGCCTCTCTATAGCTGGCCTATCTGAATCTGCCACAAACTGGTTCAGATCCTACCTGCTAGGCCAAATTTAGTTGATAAAAATTGATGAATCTACCTCCCCCCACTGCCTATAGTCACTGGTGTACCCTAGGGATCCGTACTCAGCCCTATACTCTTCTCCATCCTGCTAAATGACCTGCCACAAGTCTGTTCATCTACTCCATTCATATGTGTGCTGATGACACAGTCCTATTTACCTCTGGCCAGACCCCTGAGGAGGTTGCTACCAACCTTCAGGCTGATTTCAATAAAGTTTAGCTTTGGTTTAGCTCCCAACAACTCTCTCTCAATGCCAAAAAGGCAGTCTCCATGACCTTCAGCACCAGGCAGAGACTGTCCAGGCTAAACTCACTCCCCAACTTCCACACCCTTAATGGGACAGTCCTTGAGGACATGACAACTTTTAGGTACTTAGGTGTTTGGCTTGATCAACACCTATCCTTCTCTGCCCATGCGGGTGCCATCCAGAAAAAAACTGTGCCCCAAGCTCAGTGCTCTTTAAAGGAACTACAGGATCCTCCTGCTACCTGTGAGGTGCGAAATTGTGCAGAAAATGATCCTACCTACCTTTGACTACTGTGATGTAGTCTACAGCGCCACTCCCAAGTCAATCCTATCCAGACTGGACCCCCATTCAATGTCCTCTGTTGCTTTGCCCTCGATGCCCCCCCCCCGCACCCATCACTGTGCACTCTACCATACTCTGGCCTTCCCCTCCCTTGACAACTGGCACCTACTCCACTGTGCTAAATTTACTTCCAACTTCTGGCTCAGGTCTCTTCCTTCCTATCTAGCCTCCTCTCTATCAACTCCACCTGCACCCATTCATGCCCTTAGGTCTACAGACTCCCAACTGTTGGTAATCCCTCACTGTCAGACCACAGCGGGCCAATCTGCCTACTCCTACCATCTCCCTAAACTCTGGAATGACTTACTAGTCCAAATCTTTCACTCCTCTTCCAGACATTCCCTATCCTCAGCCCTGTCTAATTTCTATACTGTGAACTGCTCATGTGCCAGACTCCTGCTCCCCATCCCACCCCCTCCTCAACACCTTCCCCTATCTCCCTTCCTCCCCACTACACTCTTCTTTCCCATGAGGCCTGACCAGTGGCCCTAGCTATTGTTATGTATACTGGCATTTATCCATCAACTTCCACGCTTACCCCTACTGCACTTATAGCCTTGTCTCTCTGTCTAATATGCTATCTATACATTACATTGGTGTCAAGCATAATCTCATCCTACTCCTAATCCTTGTCATTCCACTATGTTGCAATATCATCATGTATGTATCTTAATTTACCTGCAAATAAGTTTGTCTCATTGTAACTCCTTGTACAATGTAAATGTATCATGCTGTACCACTGTGTTGAAGAAACCATCATCTATGTACTTAATCTTCCTGTAACTGAAGATGACTCATTGAAATTCCTAGTACTATGTAACATGATTTCAATGTTGTGTAACTGCCTTTCTCTGCAACACCCCCCTTCCCCAGGTCGCAGCATGAGATGAGCATCTTGTTGTTCAGTGTGCCTTTCCTGGTGAAATGTTTCAATAAATAAATAAATAAATAAAACGTTTTTATGTTCTATGTATCATGCAGTTAAGTTATGAAATGCTCTTCCTGTGTCATTGTTGAATCTTGGGTCTTTGACTATATTTAAGAAACATTTCAAGTGCATTGTTTAGTCAGTTCTTAATGTGTTTGTTACAATACTTGTTACAATAAGTACTGTATTTGTTTTTAGTTTTGTAATACTCAGGTCCTTCTTGAAAATGGGCATCTGATACTCTTGGGGTTTACCTGGTCAACAAATTTTAAGATATGAAAAATAAATTAAAAAATAATGACCTCTCCACTACCTCTTGTGCTTACCAATTCCCTGAATCTGTCCTATCCTACCTTAAAACCATTAATTGTCCCTGTCTCCACCACCCCGTTAGGTAACATGTTCCACTGTTCCATCACTCTCAAAGAAGAAAAACATCCTGACTGCCATCCTAAAACTCCTTTCCCCCAGTATCCTATCATGCCCTTTCATAAATGCACTCTCATTCTTCAAAAGCAGGTCTCTACTATCTAACTTAGTATCACCTCTCAGAAACCTGTACATCTCTGTCATTTTCCCTATCTCCCCCCTAGCCTCCAGTGAGTACATATTGTGGCAAGGCATTCCTCATATCCAGCCCTGCTGTCACTGGATCATTCTGATGGTCCTTCTTTGTATCACCTCCAACATGTCACTGTTCTTCTGGAGCAGATCCAGAATTGAGCACAGTACTCGAGATGTGGCTTCAATATGGTCCTGTACATGGGTAAGAGCACTATTTTTTTACATTTAAAGCCTTTGCTTATGCACTCCAACATATTGTTCACCTTGCTGTAAACCCTTCTGCACTGTCCAGAGTTTCTGAGCCTGTCACTAATTAGGGAATGAATATTTTTAAGCACATCACCCTATGTCTCTCCATGCACTACTTGGTGTCAAGTGTCACCCCCCACTCTTCCTTGTTCATGCCAAGCATTTACTGGTGTTCAGTGGCACTCCACATCCTCTTCTCTGCTTGGAACTAGTACTTCCTTCCATCTGCTGGAACCTTGTCTGCTCCATGGCCAATCTAGGTTTGTCACTTTATATTGTCAACTGGACTTTAAACTGGTTGACAAATCATTCTCAGAGAGTCAGAATTAATGATATCTTGTCTGATTCGGGTAGTGTGACAAGTGGTGTACCACAGGGGTCGGTCTTGGGACCAACATTGTTTAATCTCTTTATCAGTGATTTACAAACAGGGCCAAATAACTTAATGGTTAAATTTGCAGATGATACTAAATTGGGGGGCAAGGTTAATAATCAAGAAAATATTTCTGCATTAAAGAAGGATTTGGAAAAATTAACACTTTGGGCAAATGAAAATCATATGCAGTTTAATCAAGACAAATGTTTAGTAGTGGTTTTCTGTGTAAATAATTCAAAAACGATATATTATATAAATGGACTACCACTTCACTCATCAAATTGTGAAAAAGATTTAGGGATATATGTTAATAATAAACTTACATCAAATGATCACTGTGTTAGAACTGCTTACATGACCAACAGACTTTTGAGGCAAATAAAACACTTTTGTTAATCGCAATGAACAATGCCTTATTCCATTGTATAGGGCATACATTCGACCATATCTAGGCTATGGCTCCCCTTTCTGGAATCCAAACAAAAAAAAAGACATAGCAATTCTTGAACAGGTTCAAAGGAGAGTAACTAGAATGATTCCAAGATTAACAAACTTGGATTATCAGAACAGATTAAAAGTTACTGGTCTCTTCTCTCTTCAAACTAGAAGATTAAGAGGCGATTTGCTTATAGTTTTTAATTTAATAAATTCACCAGATCTAATGGAAAAATGTGGCCTAACACTCTCTAAAAGGAGACATGTTCCGAGACTGCATAATAAACAGCTTGAAGTAAAAACTTATAAAACCAGCAAAAGCGGAAACTTTTTCCAATAAGAGCATCCATTGTATGGAACACCTTGCCACAAGAATTGGTAGAGGCAACTAGTGCCACTGTCTTTAAAAACAAATTAGATGTTTGGTTGAGGGATAATAGATAAAAAATGTCCCACATAGTATGGGGAACAGTCTCGATGGGCTCTGGCCTTCTTCTGTTCTTTCATACCAAGTAATACCAAGTAATGCAAGCACTACCTGTGGTCCACTGGCACTAGGGATGAGCAAAATATAATTTCTGCCAGTGGAATACAGGAAAAATTAAGGTTAGAAATCTACAAAATTCCATGACATTTCTGCAAATATTTCATGCAATTTTGCAAAAAAATTCATTTTTGTTTTATTACCATCTGCTTTTTAAACTAGTTATCCCAATTGCACCAGATGTGATACATTTCCAGTTATGTACCTAATTTCAGATGTTTAGCATTAAGGGTCACTCAGTAAAAATCATACAAACATTCAGACAATTTTAAATGAAATTTCACAAGTATGTAAACTGCACAAGTTTAAGCCCTAGAACTTTAAAACTAGAAAACACAGAATAGCCTGTTTTTGTTTATTTATAAATCCTTAAAAACAAGGCTGAACAGATCAGTTTCATGTCTCTTACTTAAAGGATAGCAAATGTATAAGTTGCATATAATTGCAAAAGAAAACGGTAATTAAAGACAAATGTTGTGAATTTTTGTAAAAATTATGGAATTTTAAATGGAATTTTATAATTACACAGTTTTAAACTCATAGCCATAAATTTTGCCTAGTAATTTAATTGACCTGCCACAGAGGAGTAAAGAAAGGTCTGGGAAAATGGTAAGACAGTAACATTCATAGGGGGCTCAATAGAAAAAGTACAGTAGTGCCCTGTGTTAGGTACCCTCATGTCAGTTAGTATCATGAGTGAAGAATCAGCAAGAATAATCAAAACCATCACTTTCTATGTGCCTGTCATGTTGAAATTTGCCAGCTACCCACACAGACTAAATAGATTTTGGAGGTGCACACATGTACAACATTTTTATGTACAATGCCATCTGATGAGTCTTTAAGAACCCTGTAGATGACAATGTATTTTTTTAGCTTTGGAAAACACTGACACCAAGTGATACACTAAGTATTACACCTAGTTGCAATTGAGACCAGTCTGACAGGAGTATCTAGATATCTTTAGTCATGGTGGAAGACGATGTTGGGTGCCACTGTAGCAGGAGTGTTGGGGTGCATTGCAGTGCCATGATGCTAGTGTGGGTAAGGTGATTTCTCACCTGCAGTACAAGTGAAAGTAATGTTATGCATAGCCAAGCTAAAATGAACTGCAGTTCTGCCATGAGAAAAGGGGTATGTCAATGAAAAAGGATGTCAGGGGGGTTAAACTAATGGTCAGTGGAAGCATCTAGTGCAGGGCTCAGCCTGTAGTGCAGGGATCAGCAGTGGCAGGAGTTAGATGCATGATTCCACCAAGAGAATGGCAGCAGAGCTGATTAGCACAAGAATAGCAGAATCCCAATCCAGAGCACAAAAGCATCCGGGGACAATTTCTCAGTTGAAATAGTTCATATGAGAATCACACCCAACTTAATTTACTGATCTGAGATTCCAATGCACTTTGATGTCTAGAACTTTGAGGCACTCAAAGAGACAAGGCAGTGGTGGAAAACGACTGAGGCACCAAGACTGATAATGTCTGACTATTCAAAGGGTATAGGACTAACAGGAAAATGAGTAATTGGCTGTCTTTTAAAGGCAGATGTCTATGAAAAACAGAAGAACTTAATGTGACAAGCAGTTATGCTGAGCCTATCTGGTCAAGCTCAGAGAACAAATCAGGGTTGGGAGATAAATGAGTCACTAAGATAGCAATGACAGGTTTGCAGACAGCTCAGAACAGCAACTGTCAATTGAATCAGTCAGAAATTACCCTTTTTGGAAGAAAATTCCACATGTAGAATTTTAATTGCATTATCTATTACTCTGCTATGAATTTTGAAAAAATTTTGTCAAATAGTATTTTTACTGTACATTTTAAACTACAGAACCAAATTTCTCCAGCTTTGATGTAATTCACGGCATACTTACATTCTGTAAAATCTGAACATATTTTGGGAATATACCTGCAATAACAGCAGATCTGCAAACATACAAATTTTTGGAAGCTTTTTCACTAAAGTTTAAAAATAATTAAATTATGAGTTTATAAATCTCTGAATTGTAAAATAGACTTTTCCAAATACACCACATTTAGAAGTTTCTATGAGCCTTCCAAGAAAATGGTGTGTGTGTGTGCATACATATATATATAGTTTAAGGTATATAGCTCCAAAGGTGGGCACGTTGTAATCAGAGAAATTGTTGCATAAAAGCTTGCAAAAAAATCACATTTTGAGCCATATAAGTAAAAACTACTTAATCACATGTTATGCAATTTGTAATTTAATTTTGACTCTTTACAACAAGCAAGCATGCCAGTTTCCAGGTCCCTAGCTATAAAAATGTCTGAGTTATGATCAAATAAATACATTTACACAGTTTTATGTAATTCCATGAGATCTCATAAAATACACAGAATTTCACAAACAAAATCCCTAGGACCATAGAATTGGAGTTTGCTAATTTTGCCAAGCCCTAACTGGAGCACCCTGCTTTATCACTGGCCTGCACCAAGTATTCATTGGTGTCCAATGGTACCCCCTCTCCCCAGACATGCCATGTACTCCTGGCTATCAAATAGCATCTCTGCCCTCTCACTGGCCTATGTCTAGCAGTCAGTGATGTCCAGTGTTACCTTTACCTTGTGCTTTTCCTGCCACATGCCAAGCATTCCCTTATGTCCAGTAGCACATGTTCCCTGTCCCTTGGCAACTACTCTCTGACATCCAGTTATTCCACCATCCATCTTTGTACCATGTGCTTGAAAGCAATCAGGAGAGCTATCTTATTTGCCAGCAGTTGTCTGAAGTAAATACTGTACTGCAAATTGTTATATGAATGAAATATATGGTTACTTGTACTGAGCCTTTCTTTTATAATGTGGTTTGTAGCATTGTATTCAGATTGGAGCAGCTGAGAAGATGAGAGAAGAATTGTGCCTGCTGCCATCTAGGAGGTAGGTGAGACAGGATGGAGGGTTCCACTACGCATGCGCATAAAGGAGACATTGCTTGGAATAGGGAGAATACTAATAAATATGAGAGGAATATTTTATAGGTGTTTGGGGTGGGAGAAGGTAGAGGGGAAGAATCAGGGACTAGTGAGACTGAGAAAAAGGAAATAATTTTAAAAGTAATGGACTCAGAGTGGGTAAGGCAGTGAGGAATGATTGGGGAACAGTAGGGTGAAAGTGGTTTTATTACTCAGATGAGTAAATTGCAAGCACTGGGTATAGGCTCCTGATGCCAAATACCTGATATGCATGGGGGGCTTCAGCAAAGGGGATGAACTTGTTTTGCCAGTCTTCTGTACTGGGAATGAGAAGATGCCACTTATCATCACTCAAGAAATATCAGATTTCATTTTTGGGAATAATGTTTCCTACAGTGAGATAGGTTTATAAGGCCAGACCCGTATTTGGGGGGAAGGAAGTCCTGATTGGCACAGAGGATGGACTCTTGGTACTGGACTTTTGTTCTGGGATAGGGAGTGTTCACTGGTACTAGAGATGGGATCCCATTCTTCTGTTTGTGGAGGCAGTTTTTGAGAGTTCTGGGCTTGGGGGAGGGTGAGCATTTTTAGCACTGGGTATGCGTAGCTAGTGTTGACACAATTTGTGCATATGTGTGTATTTGATTGGTGGGAGGGTTCTAATTGAAAAAATATATGTGTCTGTTGGAGCCTTCTGACTGCTGCTTCAGCAAGGAGCAAGAACATCCTTGGCACCCTACAAGGAGCTTGTCTCAGACAGCTAATCAAGGAACCCACTAGGGATGGGGAAGTGCTGGACCTAGTGCTTACAAACAGGGATGGCATTTCAGACATCACAGTAGATAGTCCAAAAACTACCTGTGATCATTGTACAGTGGGGTTTAACATTCAGATGGGAACAGAGGCAAACCCCACGAGGACGAGGATCCTAAACTATAGCATGGTGGATTTTAAAGAAATTGGAGACTGCCTCAGAAACTACCTCATGGGGAGGATTGCTAGGGAGGGGAAGAGGCACAGTGGGGAAAATGAGGGAGTACATAATTAAGGCAACAACTTCTGTGTAAAGAAGGGGAGTAAAATAAGAGAAAAGAGACTCTTATGGTTCTCTAGGGAAGTGGCCAAGGTGTCGAGCGAAAAAAGGATGGCATTCAGGAGGTATTGTATATGAAAATGTAGAGGGAGGGCAACAGTGAGGTATACCAAATAAAACAGAGAGATGCAGGAAAGGTAGTGAAGAGACAGAGGCACAGACTGGGAAAAGATATCCAAAGGGATAACATTTTCTTCTGGTACATAAGTGACAAAAGGAAAGGAAGGGGATGGATAGTGAAGATACAGAGGATTGCAAGAGAAGACTACACAGAAGAAGATCAAAAAACATACATCCTGAAAAGGTACTTCTATTCAGTTTACACATTGGAGGGAAGGGTATGGAACAGCAGGGAGTACCAAGAACAAAGGGGGTGGCAAGTCCATTTTCAGAAGAAAGAGTCTTGAACGAACTTGCTGCTTTAAAAGTGGACAAGGCTATGAGACCAGATAGGATACACTCAAGGGTACAAAAGTAACTTAGGGTTGTGTTAGCTGCCCCACTAATGGCCCTGTTGAACAGTTCACTGTAAACAGGTGTGGTTCTGGAGAACTGCAGGAGAGCTGACATGGTTTCTCTAAAGAGCAGTATCAGGGTGGAGACTAGCAACTATAAGCCAGTCAGTCTCACATCAGTGATGTGGAAATGAATGAAATCCTTCTTAAAGGAATGTTTAGTCAAGTATCTTAAATCCAGTGGGATACAAAACCAAAGGCAGCATGGAATCATGGAGTGGAAGTCATGCCAGATGAATCTGATTGATTTCTTTGATGGGGTGACTAGTGAAATAGATCAGGAGAGGACAGTGGTCTGGCCTATCTGGACTTATTCTAGTCTTTTGGTAACCGGGTAAGGCCCACTAGCCACAAGTGCCTGTTTTCAGGGTCGACCTGGGAGCACTAGGAGGTTAAGTGACTTGCTCAGAGTCACACAGTATGCAAGTGGAGGTTGTAAGAATCAAACCTAGGTCTGGTCTGCTGGATGTACCAAGCTCATTCACAGCTCTAACCTCTAAGCTATACTGCCAGCCCTTAAGCAACACCTTTACCACTGTGCTGCACAGAAGACTAATACTGAGCAAACCAGGGGTGGGATTCAAAGCGGTAAATTGGGGGAGCTGGTTAATGGATAGGAGACAGAGCATGGTGGATAATAGCATTCACTCTAACGAGGGGAGAGTGACTAGCAGGGTGCCAGAGGGCTCAGTAATGGGACTAGTCCTCTTCAGTGGCTTCATAAGTGATATTGCAGAAGAACTGAAAAGGAAGGTATGCTCTTTTTGCAAATGACACCAAAATCTGTAATCGGGTGGACACTCAGGAGAGGGTAGAAAGGATGCATAGAGATGTTGGGAATCTCAGGTAGTGAAACTAACTAGATAGAGCTGCATAAGGCCACCGAGTGCTCTGTGACTCAGAATACCTGAATAACCAAAACCAGTCACGGCACTCACCACATACCACCAAATCAATCAATCAATCAATCAATCAATCAATCAATCAATCAATCTTCAACTTAGCCAGGTGAAACATTATTGAGAAGAACTCATTTACAAGATGGGCCCAGACAGTCACATATATGAATACAAGACAGAAATATATACAGTCCTATGAACAAATAGGAGTACATACAGTAACACAGTCAATGCAAGTATAATCAATAAGGGAATATACATGTTAGTAGGAATAATAAAATACATAATAAGAGTCAACAAACCTATGTACAGTAATTGCAACAGATGACCTATGGCATGTCCAAAGCTTACAGACACAGAAAAATCTTCAGAAGATTTTTCTGCTTCTATAAACTTTGACTGTGTTGCTGCTGCTTCAGTAAAGACTTGTTTATGAATATATCAGCCTTTGCACTCCTTTTTGGTGGTGTGTGGTGAGTGCCATGACTGGTTTTGGTAAATTCACGAATCTCAAGCAGTGGTCAAGAGCATAGTAGTTGGAGTTAAATGCCAAAAAGTGCAAAATCATACAACTAGGGCATAGGAACCCAGGAGCTCAGTATAGGATGGGGGGGGGGGTACTTGCCATAACTAAGAAGGAAGAGACCTTTGGGCTACAATGTCTGATGACCTCAAAGTGGCAGGCAGTGTGACAAAGCAGTTGGTAGAGCCAGTAGTATGCTGAAATGCATAGGGACCGGTATCTCTAGCAGGAGGAGGGAGGTGATGTTGCCACTGTATAGTTCACTGCTGAGACCCCCACCTGGAGTACTATGCCCAGTTCTGAAGGCCACACCTCAGAAAGGACATATGCAGGGTGGAAGCAGTCCAGAAGAGGGCAACTAAAATGGTTCAGGGTTTGCATCAAAAGCCCTATGAGGAAAGACTGAGGGATCTCAACAAGTACACTCTGGTTGATAGGAGAGTGAGATGGAATATGATAGCAACCTACCAGTACCTCACAGTGGTATACAGGGTACAGAAGGGGAGTGTCTTTTAAAGGAAAAAGAGAACTAGGACCAGACAGCATGAAATGAATTGGGGGGGGGGTTAAGAGGCATGTGGGTAAGTACTACTTTACTAAATAAGTGGTGGATGCCAGAAACAGACAGACTGCCAGTCAAAGGGATGGAGGCAAAAACACTAGGGGGCTTCACCCATGCATGGGACAGACAGAGAAAAATATTAGTTAATAGACAGGGAGGAGGGAGTGTAGCTGGAGGCCAGTTAGGGTTTGTGGAGACAGACTAGACAAGGACCATCTGAGCAAACTGGATGAGCCAAGTGGTCTTTTTCTGCAAACAAATTCTATGTTTCTATATGTTGCACACAATACAAAATGTTTGAAATAAATGCACTATTAAAAATATAAATTTTTACACAATGAATGAATGAGTCTGTGATTTGTTTTCATACTGTACACACTTAGAATTGTATTCTTAACCCCAAATAAATAAAAAATACTATTACCCTGACAATATTTATGAAGTAGCATTTTGTAGTGTTGGCTCTTGCCTGCTCTGACTCTGCTCCCCCACCACAGAAAAATGGCAAAAATGTTCATACTTTTTATTTTTATTAAATCATAATGTCAAACACTGGTAGAGAAAAGTGCTGTCTACCACCTCTGATCATTTCAGCCCAACCCGTATATGGATCCCTAAGGTACAACTGAGCAGTAGTCAAGGGTTTATATAGAAGTTACCAGAGAACACTAATTTACCAAGGATATCCTGACTGAGACAATCCTGTTTTTTTTCTTGAGATTCTGCTTTTAAACATTTTTATAACTGTGAGTAGACGGAAGCATTCATTAAGTGGATTTCCCAGGGTCACACTTTGAATAAGTGGCTGTGGTGGGACTTGAACATGGGTCACCTGGTTCCTATTCCAATACTCATGCCACTTGAACATACTGTACAGCCTCTTTTTTATTCCTATAAAATCTTAAAATCTTACAAAATCCACACTTTACAGGAATCATAACAGAAACACATGCTGTAGCCATAATCTCCCACCAAGATCAGCAGCAGATGTACATGTACACAATGCCTTTCAAAATGTGTTCAGTGGGTTAAAAGTCTTGCTATTAAACTTTGGAGTAGAATACAATGTTCTGTCCAGTAAATGGATGCACCTGTAATCTATTATGTCAAACAGCTCAGGCTTATTTGATTTTTAGTCTAGGCACAAGTATGTAGACAGTTTAATGGTAAAATCTGTTGTTTGCAAAAATATTGTTTTCTGCTCTGTAGCTAATAAAGCTTTTCAAGTCTTTTTTTGTTTTTTTTTTGGGGGGGGGTGTTTTATTCAGACCCTAACCTAAATGTCTATCAGCAGCAACAACTAATATGACATTTATCTTTAGTTCACCACTCATGAAATATATAATCTCTCCCCTCTGTTTTGAACAGCACATATGGTATAACATATTTCTGTGCGTGTGTGTGTGTGTGTGTGTGTGTGTGTGTGTGTGTGTGTGTGTGTGTGTGTGTGTGTCTGTGTGTGTATGTAAACAGAGATATCAGTGTATTTTTGGCTCATATAATGATGAGAAGAGGACTGGATCTTCATAAAAGACCATACTGTGTAAATACTAAGAATTTTCCTTGATGTGCCTGCCAAAAAAATAATCATCTGTAGTCCAACTTGAAAATAATTCCATGGATGAGAATAAGATATTGAAATGATGTTTAATCCAAAACTCCATTCTTTTTACTGAATGCATTTTATTGTTTAATATTTCTTTTTTGTGCAAATGGATTTAGTGCTGGTGAAAGGTGGGACTGATGGCACTGGGGACTGATGCTGTTTGTTCTCAGGCCTGGTGCAATGCAAGTACCTCCACCCCCCACCACCAGACAAACACACTACACAAACACAGTTTTGGGTTGCTGCCTGGATTGTGCAACTGAGAATTGACTGATGGTTATTGTTGTTTTGAGAACTTTCATTTTATATTACTAGATTAATGAAAATGCACTAAAGACTTTCTATGACTAAGAGTAAGAAATGTTATTCACATTTTCCTAAGTCTTTCTATAGAACAGCCTGGTACTACAGTAGAAGCATTTTTGCTGGTATCAAAATAATATATTATCAGAAAAAAACATGAAGAAAAAAGGTTTTTATTATTATTGTTGCTGTAGAAGTACTGATAGTAAGCCAATAAACAGTCCTTCCTTGGGACTAGAGATGTGAAGGAGGGAGGAGGTCTATAAATGCAAAAGAAATGAGAACTATGGGCACTATGTACTATTGACATTCAACACTATACGTTATGATACATGGCATATAGGGCCAAGTTCTGTGCGTCCTGTATGTCCCTTGGATACTATCGTGCACAAACATCCCTCCCCTGCCATGTGTCTTTCTCAGGCTCTGACTGCAGTTATAATGGTGCATTTGTATGGCTGATCAGGGCTGGGGCTTGGAAGGGGGCATTTTAGGGGCTGGGCTGATAGAGTGCAGCATTCTGAATGCCATCAGGAAGTTCCTGTGGCCAAGGTCCATCTATCTGGCTGGCATCTCCTGATGCATGAACCTATGCACCCATTCACTGGGCCAGCCAGGTTAATGCATGCCAGCCCTGCTTGTTGTTTTGGGACCAGGTGCATGGTATATACTTGTGCTACCAGGTATGCAACAGTTTTGGTGTGCACACGGCCTGATGGTTCATAGAGTCCTATAGGTGTTAAGAACCCTAACAAAGTAATAAGTGTAGCTGCTGTATTATGTTTTTTTTTCTTCAAGTGTGGCCTCCAGGTAACTCCAAATCAATACAATATTTATGTGGAAAAAAGAAACAACAAAATGTTTATCAGACATAAAAACTTGGCCTCTGACACTGATCACTTTATGATCCTCTTAGTTTAAATGAAAATGTTGCTACTTCTTTTGAGTTTGAGCTCCATGTTGCATTTTGTTTCATATACCAGGAGTGATGGACACTGTATAGAGTTTTTGAAAGACTTTTCTGAACTTTGGCACTAGGGCAAAAATTGTAATAATTTAAGCCATTCCATGGATGAAATGCATATTGTCAGGCAGCAACAAAAAAATAACTAAAATCATTCTGCAGATGAAACTTATTAAGTGTAGCCAGCCCTTTGGTCCAGTGGCATGGCAGCCATCTGCTGCGCCGACATTCCGTGTTTGGGGATGGACTTGGGAGTCAGATGACTGGCTGGGGGGAGAAGGATTGAGCATCACAGGGACTGCTCTCCTTATCCAGGGGGAGAGGGGAAAGTTTGTCTGGTGCTATGCGGACCTCTGGCAGAGGCCGGGGGTACTGCCACTGCTGGTACCACATGTTGAGGGGACGGGATGGATGCTGGCATCATTGAACATTCCTGCCCCAGGGAAAAACCTGCAAAAATTCATGCCGGCCACTAATGACAGCCAACACTACTGCTTCCACTGCTGATAAAGGTCCACTGGGGGGTCCTTTTCCATAACCCCACCCTGGGGGTAAGCCAGAGCTAAAGACCCAAGTTCCTGGGGAAGGGGCTCCTTCCTGGTGGATCCACCCTGGAAGGTAAGCCTGGGGTAGTGAGGGGTTGCGAGTGGAGTGGGGGACCAGAACTTCCACAGAAGGGGTCAATCGGAATTAAAAAAAAAAATATCAAAACCCAGGCCTATATATATGTGGCTTCAACAGAGTGAATTCAAACACTGGCTTCAATTATTCAAATAATTCTGTGTACAAAATACAACCTTGAAAAAGCCTGTAAACCATTTTTGTGGTCATTAGATATCTGCTAATTTATAGACATGACGCTCATCAGCAATATTTCTTCTGCAGGGAGACTATATAGATTATAACTTTGGTGGCAAGATATTCTTTTGCAGGCAGACCATAGCAGTTGGTAGGGAGGACCTTGGGTTGGGAAATCAACACTAAAATCTAAAACTGAAATAGGTAGAATTGCAGAGATGAGGAAGAATGAGAGTAGAAACAGGAGGGGAAGGGAAGGGAGGGAGGGAAGACATGGGGATAGGAGGGGAGCTACTAGAAGTGGAGGTTGCAAAACATGGAAGGTCATGTGCATGAATGCCCGCAGTCTGGGAAATAAAATCCCTGACCTAGTGGCCTTGATGGCAGAGGTGGACCTGGACATTGTAGCTGTTACTAAGACATGGTAGATGGGGAACCATGAATGGGATATAGCCATACCAGGTTACACTCTATTTGGAAAAGAAAGAGTGGGGGAAAAAGGGTTGAGGGATTGCTATCTATATGAGGGAGGGAATTACAGCAACTAAAGTTCAAGGAATACAGGAGGGAGTGAAAGCACTGTGGGTCATCCTGGAGACAGGGAATGGCATCGCCATTTGCACTGAGTGATCTACTGACCTCCAGCACAAGGGGAGGAGATGGACGGGGTACTAGTGGAAGCTATCCACAAAATGACAGCCAAAGGAGAAGTGCTGCTGGTGGGATACTTCAATATGCCTGATGTGGATTGGAGTACTCAAGCTGCAGCCATGGCCAGGAGCAGAGCCATCCTGGATGTCCTGTATGGGGCATGCCTCAAGCTGCTTGTGATGGAACCCACCAGAGAAGGAGTAATATTGGATCTGGTACTCACGAATGGGGACAAAGCTACCGATGTAATGTTGGAGAGGTACCTTTGGTCCAGTGATCATCATATGGTTTGGTTCAATGTGAGGAAAGTGGATGAGTCAAACCACATGAAAGCAAGGGTCCTGGATTTCAGACGGGTCGACTCTGTAAAAATGGGGGAATGTCTCAAGGAATCCCTGGCAGGAGAAGAAGAAGAAGAAGAAGGGGGGATGTAGACAAACAATGGACTAACCCTAGGGAGCCACAGCCCAGGCTACAAGCCTTTGTGTTAGGCAACTATGCAAAACAGTAAGAAAAAAAAACACTATTGTTCCCAAAAGATGTGGGCAGGAAGGTAAGAGAGACAAGGCTAGCTTTCAGGAGGTACGAGGAAACACAGAGGGGGAAGATAGAGAACTGTATCTGAAAGGCAGGGAAAGCAGCCAGGAATGCAAAGGTGCAAACAGAGGAAAAAATAGCCCAGGCAATGAAGAAAGGAGGCAAGACCTTTTTCAGATACAATATTGAAAGAAAGACCTGGTGCAGTAGTGTTAGGTTAAAAAGGGAGGGAGGGGTGTGTTTGGAGGGGGACCTAGGAAAAGCAACAGTCCTGAACAAATATTTATTTTTAGTATTCACGGAAGAAAAGGAAGGAGAAAGACCACCATTGAGCAATAAGGCCACCTATGGGAGAGAGGTGGATACCAGCCCACTTGACCATCCATGACATTTATGAACCACTCCAGTTTGGTTTCCAAAAGAGGCATAGTACCGAGACTGCACTGGTTTGGATGCTCAATGATCTCTTGATGGCAAGAGATCATACGAGCCATTCCATCTTGGTCCTTTGAGATCTCTCAGCATTTGACACTGTGGACCATGGGGTACAGTACTTCTTGAACGCCTGAGGTTCATCTGCGGCCTGTCTAGTACAGTCCATGGGTGGTTTAGATCTTTTTCCATGGGCAGAACTCAGAGGGTGGTGTTGGGGATTAATTCCTCTGGCCCAGTCTCTCTGTCATTGTGGAGTTCCTCAGGGTTCAGTGTTATCCCACATGTTGTTTGCAGTGTACATGCTGCCGCTTGGAGCCATCATAAGAAGGAATGGGCTGAGGTTTCACTGCTATGCTGATGATACCCAGCTCTACCTATCTTTTGCCCCATCCAGGATAGAGCTCTCTTTGCATTTAACTACTACCTCACTGAAATCCAGAACTGGATGAATTTGAACTGGCTGAGGTTGAACTCGGAGACGATAGAGGTGATGGTTGTGGACCTGGGACACCGGATAGAGGGGATGGGAGCTGGTTTGCCCTCAGGAATTTTTCTGGGTGGCTCCAAGCTTCCTACATCTGAATGGGTGCGGAACCTGGGGGTGATCTTGGATGATGGGCTGACACTGCGATTGTAGCTGTAGGCAGTCGCCAAATCATCCTTTTACCATCTGAGGAACAACCCCAGGATTAAGCACCTAGTTCTGTCCGGTGATCTGCCTACATTGGCCCATGCCTTTGTGATCTCATGCCTTGAGTATTGCAACTTCCTGTATCTAGGGCTACCAGGGGTTGATATACGCTGCTTGCAGCTTATGTAGAATGCTGCAGCCCGGTTATTGACAGGTATTCCCCGTACCTGTCATATTACCCCAGTGCTGCGTAAACTGCACTGGCTGCCAATACAGTGGTGGATCACCTTTAAAGTCAGTCTTCTGACTTATAAAGCTCTACTCAGACTGGGCCCAGACTGCTTGAAAGAGCTCCTGGTACCTTACTGCACTAAGTGATCACTCTGCTCTGCAGACTAGGGGTTGCTAGAGACTCTGAGGGTTTTCTTATACTCTTCAGAGGCCCGTGCTTTTATATACACAGCTCCAACCCTTTGGAATTCTCTACGCCATCCGCTTCAGGAGTGCACATCCGTGGAGGAATTTAAACAGGCCTTTAAGACCCATTTGTGGTTGATGGTATATTCCTGATGATGATATTTTATTGCATTTTATGAACTCAGTATTTATTGTATCTGTGTTTATTGTTTTATGCGAAGCTTGCTGTCAAAGCGCCTTGGTTTTATAAAGGTGCAGTAAAAATAAAGAATTATTATTATTATTATTATTATTATTATTATTATTATTACAGAGGAAAGCATCCTAAAGGAACTCGAGAATCTGAAAGAGGACAGGATGGATGGGTATATCCCACAATATAAAAAGAACATAGAGAGGTGCTGGCAGCACCACTAACAGCCTCATTTAACAAATCGATAGAGACAGGGTGTTTCCAGGGGACTAGAGGAGGGCAAATGTAGTCCATCTACTCAAAAGTAGGAACAGGGAAGAGGCTGGCAACTACAGGCCAGTCAGCCTGACCTCAGTGGTGGGGAAATGAATGGAGTCACTGTGAAAGTAAAGGATTGTGATATTTCTTGAGTCCAGTGGATCACAGGATCTGAGGCAGCATGGATTCACAGCAGGAAGGTCTTGCCAAGCAAATCTGATAGATTTTTTTTTACTGGGTGTCCAGGGAAGTAGATCAGAGAGGGGCAGTGGATGTGGCCTACCTAGATTTCAGCAAGGCCTTCGACGCAGTCACACATAGAAGGTTGGTAAATAAGTTGGGCAGCCTGGCAGTGGGATCCAAGGGTGGCAAACTGGGTCAGAAAGTGGTTGAGTGACAGGACACAGAGGGTGGTGGTAAAGGGCATTCAATCTGAGGAGAAGAGGGTGACCAGCGAGGTGCCACAGGGATCCATGCTTGGGCCATTCCTCTTCAATATCTTCATATGTAACATTGCAGAGAAGCTGGAGGGGAAGGTGTGCCTTTTTTCAGGTGATACTAAGATCTGCAACAAGGTTGTCACTATGGGGTGGTGGAAAAAATGAGGAAGAACTTAAACATGCTTGAGGAGTGGTTGAGTGTGGCAGCTAAGATTCAGTGCAAAGATGTACAAAATCATGCATTTTGGGATTGGGGGAGAGGTACTGATGGCCATCAATCAAGAAAGGGATGGGGGTAATCATGTCTTGAGCGAGCACCAGCACAGGAAGCAGACAGTCTGGGCCCAAGAAAACAAAGGCCCAGTGTAACCCCCCCATCCTTACACACTCCACTCCACCACTGTAGTGAGAACCAGCACAGGGAGTGGACAGCCTGGGCACAAGGAAGCAAAGGCCCACTGGAACGCCTTCATTCCTACACACTCCACTCTGCTGCCAGAAGAAGAGCCAGCACAGGGAGTGGACAGCCTGGGCCCGAGGACGAAAAGACCCACTTTAACTCCCCCATCCCTACACACTCCACTCCGATGATGGAGTGCATGCAAGCACAGGGAGTGGATAGCCTGGGCTAGAGGAAGTAAAAGCCCACTGGAACCCCCCCATCCTTATACATTCCACTCAGCTGCCAGAGTGAGAGCCAGCACAGGGAATGGACAGTTTGGGCCTGAGGAAGCAAAGGTAATCATCAGGACTGTCACTCTTCTGCTGCTCAGCCTAGTGCAGTGTGTAATCTATCGCATACAGCTACTGATTAAATCTTCTGCCTGGACTGTACCGTATTTGTGAGTTTTGGGTAGTGCCTTAAGGCAAGTGAATTTGTGGTATTGCTTCAGCCATTTTCTACATTTGGGTAGGACTGTTTGTGTTATTTTGGGGAGTTGCTTTGTTTGCTGAGATATTCTCTGTGTTGGGACTACAAATGTATTATATGCTACTTACTGTTTTTGTATCCAGGTAGGCCCTATGTCCAGACCGAGCAGAGCATGCTGCGCATACTCAGTGCAACACACTGGTTTCCCACCAGTGCTTTTGGAATTGGATCTTTCTCTGTGTCTGTCCCTAAGGCAACTGGACTCCCCACCAATCCCTATACACTCCACTCCTCCACTGGAGCAAACACCAGCACAGGGAGCAGACAGCCTGGGCCAGAGGAAGCAAATGTAATCATGAGGACTCTAATTCTTCCATTGCTCAGCCTAGTGCAGTGTGTACCCATCCACACTTCACATCGACTCCCCGCCCTCCCCAGTCATCCCCCACCCAAGGCTGAGGGTGGTGGTAAATGGCATTCAATCTGAGGAGAGGGGGTGACCAGCGGGGTGCCACAGGGATCCATGCTGGGGCCAGTCCTCTTTAATGTATTCATAAGTGACACTACTGAGAGGCTAGATGAGAAGGTATGCCTCTTTTCTAGTGATAGTAAGATCTGCAACAGGGTTGACACTCCAGGGGGTGGAAAAAATGAGGAAGAACTTAAACATGCTTGAGGAGTGGCTGAGAGCATGGCAGTTAAGATTCAATGTAAAGAAGTGCAAAATCATGCATTTTGGTATGGGGGAAGAGGTACTGATGGCCACCAATCAAGAAAGGGACCTGGGGGTAATCATATCTCACCCAAATTGTTACCTCACCAATAAGGTGTGACACAAGAACTGGGACCTCCACACTATTAGACCTTATTTTTACAAACAGACCACGTAACATCACCCGGGCCTCAGTGCTCCCAGATGCTATCAGTGACCACTCCCCGGTTATCTGCTGGTGGTCGGGTAAACTTCCCCCAGCACCACCAGCCACCACATGGTATCATAAGCTCAAAAAAGTAGGCCTTGACCGCCTCAAAGAATACCTTGTAAATAGCAACTGACTACTCATATATAATGCACAGACAGTGGATACCGACCTTACCCACTTTTTAACTATGTTTAACAAAGCCTGTGATATATTTGCCCCCTTCACAAAGCAGGTGGTGAAAACCAGGACTACCCCCTTGATCACACCTTCCCTTATAAACCTTATGCAACACAGGGACAACCTTTGGCATAAGGCCATAGACACAAAGCGCACTAGGGACAGACAACTATATAGGGAGGCGTGTAATAAATGCACCTGGGCAACTCGCAGAGCAAAAGCTGAATACTACCAGCATACCCTCTCCACCTCCTGAGGAGACGGGAAAAAATTCTGGAGCAACATTCAGGAAATCGGAGGCAAAACTCGCTCCCCCACCCCTACCCAACTCAATGTGAATGGGGACATTACTCAAGACCCAGCTAAAATCGCTGAAGTCCTCAACGACTTCTTCTCTGACCTCTCACATATCCTCCCCAAAAATTTCTTCCACCCTCCCAAACCCCCCCCACGCCATGTCCAGAGAATAAAGACCTCCTACCCCTGTTCCGGCTTCGAACCATTCCCAACAACCTGGCCAAATGCTATATCTCTAAAGCTATCGCTAACACTCGCTTCAGCAATGACTCCCTGGACCTAAAACTTATTAGGCTTAACCTCAATGTCACACTGCCCCATCTCACAAAAATTCTTAACTTCTCACTCTGCCTCTGTCAATTCCCCTCTAAATGGAAAAAAGCCTTGATCACTCCTATCTTAAAGAATGGTGACCCCACCTACACCGGTAATTATAGACCAATCTCAATACTCCCTCCTCTCTCCAAAGCACTTGAAAAAATAGTCTCAGACCAGCTTACAGAGCACCTTATGAGACACAACCTCCTAAGTAAGTAACAACATGGGTTCTGTGCTGGCCACAGCACCATCACGGCCCTCACTGAACTAACCACATTCATTCATGGGGCCCTGGACCAAGGATCTAACACCGAGGCCATCTATGTAGACTTAACAAAGGCATTTGACACGGTCAATCACGATTTTCTCATCCAAGTCCTGCCACAACTAAATGTAGCCACTGAGGTCTTGGCCTGGTTCAAGAACTACCTCTGGGGTCGCTCTCAGCAAGTAAGAATCAACTCTACCATCTCCAACCCCAAACCTGTGGTCGGGCTTTCCACAGGGGTCTATTCTGGGCCCACTGCTTTTTACACTCTTCCTTAACTCACTCCCCAAAGCTTGCAGCGGTCATCTCCTACTTTATGCTGATGATGCTGTTCTTTACTGGCAACACCCACAGCCAGGCACCCTCCAGTTCTCCCTTCAGGAGTTTTTCAGGGAGCTGGAAAACTGGTTTACTGTACACCGCCTGATCATTAACTATTCCAAAACTAAGTCCATGACCTTTGCACATCGCCAAAGCCCACACAGCCAGATGACACTCCAAATCACAAACTTGGATGGTACCCATCTGGAACATGTTACTCATTTTAAATATCTAGGTGTCACCTTGGATACCTCCCTCTCCTATCACAGACATGTACGCCTCCTCTCGTCAGCGATTAACTCCAGAATTGGTACCTCTACAGGATCCAAGAACAGCCTGCCTGCCCATGCCATGCAGATAGCTGTCACCTCCTCCATCCTCTCACTTCTGATTACAGGATTGTTATCTATGGCACCGCCCAACAACTCCACCCTAGGTAGCATAATCACAGGCTTAATAAAGCCTGCCGCCTCGTTACTGGCTGTGACAGACTCACCCACACCTGCGATCTGTACACACAAACAGGTTGGCTAATTTCCATCAAAGACTCAAATATCAAACCTGCATCTTAGCAAAAAGATCCACCTCCAGCTTACTCCAGCGGACTACTCCCCATCGTCAGCCCGGCCCCTCACAGGCGGACTACCAGACTATCGGCTACCTCATCCTTCACGGTCCCCCCATGTTGAACATCTCTAGGGCAGAGATCCTTCCTCTACCGTGTCCCCAAATGGCTCAACACCCTCCCCTCTACTCTCTCCCAGACCCACAGCATCGCACTTTTCAAAACAGGCCTTCGAACACACCTTCTTGAAAACTCTAAATGTGAATGCCAATAAGGCCTGCTCTCTCCTCCTTCATCCCCATAACTGACTCAGGGACTTCCTAGTTCCTACGTTCCACCCTTTGCATTTAGCTCTGTCTTGGGCCCACATGTATGCCTCCCATAAGCTTTTAAAATGCCTCTCAAGTGCCATGTCAATTCTGTAACCTGAAAAAATCAAAGTGTAAAAAAAAAAAAAAAAATTGAGTTTCTTTTAATGCTTTATATTGTCTTGTGTCTCTCCACCCCCTGTAACCACCATGGAGCCATTGTATAAAAAAAAGTCTGTACTGAAACCTGTATATAATTGCTCGTTCCGTCTGTCTTCCTTGTACTTTGGTTCTCCCTCCACCCCCTGTAAACGATGTGGAGCCTTTGCAAAAGAATCTATGACTCAAAGGATTGTAATTCCGATTATACAGTAAAATAAATAAATAAATATCTGGAGCAAGCGGCAGCACAGGGAGTGGACAGCCTTGGCCTGAGGAAGCAAAGGCACACCAGAACCCCCCCCCCATCCTCCTCCACTTTGCTGCTAGACTGTGTCCAGCACAGGAGCTGACAACCTGGGCCTCAGGAAGCAAGGTCCACTGGACCCCCGATGCCTACATACTCCACTCTGCTGCTGGAGCAAGCACCAGCCCATGGAGTGGACAGCCTGGGTCAGAGGAAGCAAAGGCCCACTGGAACTCCCCCACCCCTACACACTCCACTTTGCCACTGGAGCAAGAGCCAGCAACAGGGAGTGAACAGCCTTGGCACAGGGAAGCAAAGGTAATCATCAGGACTCTCACTCTTCCACTGCTCAGCCTAGTGTAGTGTGTAATCTAATGGTGTACAGCTACTGATTGAATCTTCTGCCTGGACTTTACGGTGCTGAATTTGGGCTTACTGGGGTGGTGCCTTAATGCAAGTGACTCCGTGGTATTGCTCCAGCCATTTTTGGCATTTAGGCATTTAGGTGGGACTGTTCGTGTTATTCTGGGGAGTTTGCTTTGTTTGCAGAGATATTATCTGTGTTGGGACTACACATGTATTATATACTACTTACTGTTTTTGTGTCTCAGGTAGGTCCTGTGTTCTGACTGAGCATAGCATGCTGTGCATGCACAGTGCGATGCTCTGGCTTTCCTCCAGTGCTCTTGTAATCGGTTCTCTTTGTGTTTGTCCATAGGCCCACTGGAACCCCCCATTCCTACACATTCCACTCCACCACCGGAGTGAATGCCAGCACAGGAAGTAGATAGCCTGGACCCCGCAGAAGCAAATGTAATCAACAGGACTGTCACTCTTCCACTGCTCAACCTAGTGTGGTGTGTACCCATTGACGCTTTGCGTCGACTCCCTGCCCTCAAGAGCCACTCACCCATGGCTGACTCTGCAGTTATTGGCGTCAGCTGTTACGTGATCTTTTCAATTAAGTGCCCACTTTTCCCTTTGCAAATTGTACTCACTGACCACCAGGGCTCAGACTTGCATTGCTTCTATCCTTTGCCTCTCCTATCCTTTTCGTTCATCTTAGCTACTCCTCAGCAAACCACTCACTTTCCTAGCTTCTTCACAACTTTCTGCCTGTTTCAGGTCCACTCCTTGCTATCTCCCTTGGGTTTTGAACCTGCAACCTCACTCACAGTAGTCAGATACCATAGCACTGTACTAGCTGATCCCAACCTCTGTGTTCTCACTTTTCCTCCCTTTGTTTCCTGTATCTGCTCCTCAGCCTTATAACCTCATTTTCTCTCACCCATATTGTATATCTCCTGCCCCTTCCTTTTGCTAGACCCAGTAGTCATCTGTGAGCTGCACTCCCCTTCCCCTCAACAGTGATGGCACCCACTTACCTACTCCTCCTACTCCTTATCGGACTCTGGTCCACCGTCACCTCCACCGATATGAGTCCCCCTCCCTGGCCCCCTACTTCCACATTCCTTTCTCTCACTGTTAAACAGCTTAGTGGTACTTGGTCTGCCTGGGACCTCTATCTGAATCTACCTTTCTGCAATACCTTTCACCACCCCCTTACCACCTCTCCTTTGCATTCCTTGTGGTCTTGTATGTCTGTTCACTACCTATCTCAGTTCTCAGCACCACCCTTATAACCTCCCCATCAGCCACTGCCTGGGAACACAAGCTATTCAAGATTGTCCTTGCCTGTCACATCCTTCTCCTCCTTTTATTATCTCTGAATGTTACCCCAAACCCAGGGCCTTCTCCTGCATGGCCATCTCTTGGTGCAAAAAAAAGTGGTCTCCTCTTTGTCTTCCTATACACATGTAGCCTACAAAAAAAGTTCGACTGTCTTCAGGGCTGGGTCGCACAGCATAGGCCGGACATCATGGCTTTAACAGAAACCCGGCTTTCCATGGCCACTGTGGATTCCCACATAGCCCTGAATGGCTATAAAATATTTCAATTGGATTGCCTTGGTAAATAGGGTGGTCAGTGTGCACTCTATATACGGAACTCCCTCCAAGCCATGGTTGTCCCTACCCCCTGCCCAAATTTGGGGCACAGGTGCTCACAGTAAAACTTTCTGTGGCTATCCCTGATAAAACACTCTATGTCTTGGTTGTTTTTATTCCCCCTCGTAATCAGAAATCTGCCTTCTCTGAGGTTATAAATTGCCTCTCTTTCCTCCCCCTAATAGTGAGATTTTATGTCTGGGCTACTTTAACACTAACTGGCTATCTGCATTGGCTGCCCCTTATAAGGATGCCACATTGGCCATGGACCTGCCTCAAATCATCCAACCCCCACAAGACATAACCAAAAAACTGGGACCGCTACTCTGCTGGACCTAATTTTCACAAAATGCCCTAAAAGAATCACTAAGGTCTCAGTATTTCTGGATGTCATCAGTGACTACTGCCCTTATTTGTGTTGGTGGTCCTGTAAGGCCTCAAACCCACTCCCAAAATCATTTACTGTTGGAAACTAAGGCTTGGTGCACTAACCCAGATTAAAAGCCATCTCTTAAACTGTGCCTGGTCACCCATAGATACAGCAGTGTGCGCAGATAGTGTCCTTGTCTACTTCATGACCTCCTTGAACTTTGTATGTGACCTTTTTGCTTCAGTCTCTAAACAGGTGGTAAAAATCATGCTACTCCCCGGTTATCTCAAGCACTTCTCGACCTCATGTGCTATTGGGATAGTCTCTTGCATAGAGCCCTTGCTTCTGGGTTACTCCATAACAAACAACTGTACTATGTAGTAAGGAACAAATGCACAAGAGCCCTGCATCAGGGTAAGGCCGCTTATTATCAGAATACCCTCACCTCAGCCATGGGTTTCGGGAAAAAGTTCTGGGACACTATTAAAGAACTGAATGTTAAATCCTTAGCCCCCCTCCCTCCCAGCTCTTAGTAAATGGGACCATTAAGCAGTACCCTCTGCTAATTGCCAATACCTTGAACTCTTCATTCTCTGACCTCAGCAGTGTTCTTCCTCCAAACTTCTTTGACCCCCTTCCCTCTTTCTGTTCCCCCCTCCTGCAAATTCCCAACCTATCAGGTTTCATGCTATGTCGCCCTATGAGACGAAGACTTACATCACTAGTGTCCTGGGAAAGAGCCATCACTGTGGTGACTCCCTGGATTTAAAACTCCTCCACCTCTCTCTCGACGCTGTCCTAGTACCTCTCACTAAAATCTTGAACTGCTCCCTCTGTTTGGGGGAGTTCCCTACACTATGGAAGTGTGCCATCATTACCGCACTTCTAAAGTGCAGAGAACACACCTCCTCCACAAACTACTGGTCCATTTCTATTGTGCCCCCTCTCTCCAAGGCCCTTGAAAAAATAGTGGCCTATCAGCTCGCAGAACACTTATTGAAATATGACCTCCTATATCCTGAGCAGCTTGGCTTCCTTAGGGGCCACAGCATAACCATAGCCCTTTTTGAATATACCACCTATATCCACAAAGCCCTTGATCAAGGACACTTAGTTGGGTCGGTCTACATCAACCTAACTAAGGCTTTTGATACCATCCATCATGCCCTCATCCTTGAATCCCTTACCTCCATGGGACTGACCACTGAGGTCACAATCTGGTTTGAGAGCTATTTAACTGACAGGTCCCAGCAGATCAAAATTGACTCTACCCTCACTTCCCACCTAGAAGTTGGGTCCGGGGTCCCTCAGGGCTCCATCCTGGGCCCGCTTCTAATTAGCCTTTTCCTGAACTCCTTGCCTAGGGCCTTTACTGGTCAGTTACTTCTTTATGCTGATGACACTGTCATCTTCTAGAGCAACCCTCAGCTTCTACCCCTGCTGGATGCACTCCAGGAATCCTTTTTCAAAGCAGAAGCCTGGTTTATGGAGCACCGGCTTGTATTAAACTATAAAAAAACTAAAACTATGATTTTCACTCATCTCCAAAACCCCTAAAATAGTGCCTCACTACTTGTCCATACCTCCCAAGGCCCCCCACTTGAGCTAGTCTACTCCTTTAAATACTTGGGTATCACCCTTGACTCTGCCCTCATCTATCATGCACACACCCACCTTCTCAGTTCTACTATCAACTCCAGAATTGGCCTCCTTTATTGGCTCAAACACTGCCTGTCCCTGATGCACTCTGCCTTGTTGTGTCTTTCTTGGTCCTTTCCATGCTGGACTATGGAATTGTATTCTACTGTTCAGCTGATAATAATAATAATAACTAAAAATAATAAATGTTTTCGTATAGTGCAATATCAATAAATATCAAAGTGCTACACAATATCTAAAACACTACTCAAATAAATTTAACAAATTACAAACGATACACAGATAAATAATACAGTTAAAAACTAAATTTGCAATTATACATATTAAAGCTCAGGGAAAGTAAATAAAAACAGGTATGTTATTAGAGCAGTTTTAAAGCTCTCCACTGTCTGGCACTCTTGAACCCGACAAGGTAGAGAATTCCTCAGGGAGGGAGCTGCAAATGCAAAGGCCTGCCCCCCCAAGGTCTTCAGTCGCACCCTGGGAATCTCTAGCGATCCCTCATCGGTTGAGCAGAGCAGTCTGAGGGGGCAGTAGGGACTCAGAAGCACTTGTAGGTAACTCAGACCCAAACTGTGTAGGGCTCTAAAAGTCAGAAAACCAACTTTAAAGGTGATCCACCACTGAAAAGGCAGCCAGTGCAGAACGCTCAGCACAGGCGTTATGTAACTGGATCGCAATGAACCAGATAGTAACCTGGCAGCAGCATTCTGCACTAGCTGCAAGCAGTCGATATCAACCCCTGGAAGCCCCAGGTATAGGGAGTTACAGTAGTTCAGGCGTCAGGCCAAAAATGCATGGAGCAAAGTTGGAAGGTCATTGGACAGAACAAGGTGCTTAATTTGGGCAATATTCCTCAGATGGTAAAAAGAGAACTTGACCACAGCTGGCACCTGTGACTGAAGCATCAGCCCATTGTAAAATATCACCCTGAGATTCCACACCCATCCAAAGATCAGAAGCTGGGAGCCCCAAAGCCATAGCCCAGAAGGCAGCCCGGCAGCTGACCCCCCCCCATCTGGTGGCCTGGATCCACCACTAACACCTCCGTCTTGTCAGGATTCAATCTCAACCAACTGGAATTCATCCAGTCTTGGATTTCAGTGAGACAGTTAGAAAAGACTGAGAGCACACTATCCTGGTCAGGCACAAAAGACAGGTACAGCTGAGTATCATCTGCATAACAGTGAAACCTCAGTCCGTACCATCTTACAACGTCTCCTAATGGAAGCATATACACCACGAACAACATGGGGGACAACACTGAAACCTGCGGGACCCCACAGGGCAGGGAGTAGGCATCAGAGAAAAAAATTCCTGAGACCACCCTCTGCAACCTGCCCATGAGGAAGAAATGAAACCATCTGAGGGCTGTCCCAGACAGGCCACAGATGAGCTGCAGGTGATCAAGAAGTACCCCATGGTCCATGGTGTCAAAAGCTGAGGAAAGATCCTGGAGGACCAAGCTGGACCATTGCTTCTAGTCTCTTGCCATCAGGAGATCACTGAGTACCCCAACCAGAGAAGTCTCAGTACTATGTCTCTTATGAAAACCAGACTGGAGAGGATCATAGATAGGATGGATGGTAAGATGGTCCTCCAGCTGTTGAGCAACAACTTTCTCAATAACCTTCCCTATAAAGGGAAGGTTAGGGATAGTTCTGTAATTTTCAGGAGAATCTGGGTCAAGAGAAGGTTTCTTGAGAAGGGGGGTAACCACAGCCTCTTTCAGAGAGCTGGGAAGCTCCCCTGACTCCAATGAACACCAGATTAACTCTGCTAGAACCGGGCCAATCACATCAATAGACCCCATTAAGAGGTGGGTAGGGCCCGGATCTAAAATACAGTAAGTTGGGCACATACTCTGGAGAAGCTGCATAATATAATCAATCTCCAGATGGTCAAAATCAGCCCAACAAAATGAGGGAGCCGTAGCCTTGTACCAACCACCAGTAGCCCCCATAGAATGTGATAAGTGAGTCTCCTACCTGACATCATTAACCTTATCTTCAAAGAAGTGAGCAAACGTGTCGCACTTCACTTGGGACAAGGTTTTCTGAACTTGAAGACAGGCTGGATTGCACAGTCTGTCCACAGTTTGGAATAGCTGAGCTGGTTGGTTCTGTGCAGTAGCAATCTCCCTGGACAGGAATTCTGCCTTCTTATGGGAGATTGATAACTGATAGAATCTATAATGTTCTATCAGTCTAAGACTGTCGACATCTAAGTCAGATCTATGCCAAGCATGCTCTAGCCTTCGCCCTGCCTGCTTCATCCCCCTCAAAGTCTCATCAAACCATAGGGACCTGGGGTGGAGAGTGAGCCAGCAAATACAGAAAGGAGCAAGGGTATCCAGTACTTCCTCCACTGCTCAGTTAAAAGCTTGGAGTAGATTCTCTGGACCCCCATTTGCATCTGAAATTCCCAATAGGTCTAATATCGCCAGAAGGCCATCAGGGGTCAAACCCTATAAAGGGTGATATCAGAACATTTCCACAAGGGCATGCCTATAAGAGGGAGCCAAGAGGTTGAACCTGATGATGTAGTGGTCAGACCAACTGACAGGTTCCACCACCAAATCAGAGGCCTCTAACCCCAGGAGGAAGACCAGGTCCAATGAGCGACCGTGATTATGAGTCGCAGAGGAAACAACCTGTGTGAAGCCCAAAGAACTCATAAGTTGGAAGAAGTCTTGCCCAAATTGCAAGAGTTCATCATCAATCCAGGCACTGAAGTCCCCCAGTACCATCAGCCTGGGGGACTCCAACGCCATATAGACAATGGAGTCCGCGATTTCCTGCAAAAACTGAGTCTCGTTACCTGGTGGATGGTAAACGAGAACAATTCTACACCCCACACCTGTTGCTACAGTACACTCAAAGGATTTGGTGCCCTCACCTGACACATCAGCAAGACCCAACTCCGATTTAAAACAAATTGCTACACCCCCACCCCTGCTACCCGGCCTCGCATGGTGTATCACCTAGAAACCATCTGGAATTGCTGACTCCAAAATGGGACCAACATTTTCATCCAGCCAGGTCTCAGTGATACAGGCCAGATCAGATGAACCAACAAGATCAGCAGTAATAGCTGACTTGTTTTTTAGTAGATCTGGCATTGCACAACACCATGCAGGTTGGATGAGAAACCGGAGCACTTTGAGGTACTGACCCATTTAACATGGAGCCCTTAGGCATGGGCACTAAACAAGGAGGTCCTTGTTCCAGGCATCATTTTGTCCCAGGGTGTCTTCTGTTCCCCACTACCTCAATCGGGCCACTCAACTCAGTACCCCTGTCCTCCTCCTCCTCCTCCCCACTATTCCAACAGCCCGACAGCAACCATAAACAGCTGCAGACAATGGTGGGCAGGAGAAGGGGCATAGGTCCCAAAGCTCAGAGGGGGAGTAGGGCCTGACAGGGAGAGCTCTCATTAAACACATCCTTGCTAATTAAAGTGACACTAAACAGGCCAAACCAGACAGTTAAATAACCTTATAGCTCTTAATAGTTAAAGTAAAATGACCAAACCAAAAAAAGAAAAAAAGTAGACTGGGACTGTCACTCCCAATCACAAAAAAAAATACAATTCACAAATTAAACCTAGAACAAAAAAAATAAACTCAGAATTGGGGAAGGTCTCTCACAACCTCCCACTAATCAAATAAATTAAAAAAGGCTGGGACTCTCACTCCCAGACAATGATAAAGTCTGTCCAAAACAAATCAAAAACAGAGTATAGTCCAAACTATCTAGGGAGGTTCTGTCACAGCCACCTTCAAGTAACAAAAGCCAGAGTCATATCGATAAAGGGTTCTCACATAATCCCCACTGCAAACAGAGTCAAAGTAAGCAGGGAACAAAAAGGAGCTCGAATAACCACCAGTTAAAAATTCAGGGTACCCAGAAAACTTCCTGTAAGGTCCAAATAAAACAAATCTTCCCAGAACATCCAGACACAGAGTAGGAGAATAAAAGTCTAGCTGACACAGCCCAGGATAAGTAAATGAAGCTGAGAATCCTGAAGTGGAAGGGGGGGGCAAGCCACATGGCCTCTGAAATGCTCCAGATAACACAGATGGCTGAGCCGTCCTCTGACCACCAGGCTGACTATGCCCCTCACCACCCGGCCCCAATCCTCCGACAGCGGCCCAGAAGCAGGGTCCAGGAAACCTTGAGAACTGAGGAGCAAGCCCCCTCAACCGCCCCTAGAACAATTCAGTTTGTTCAGGCTCAGTTATTCAAAACTCTAGTTCAAGCACTCCTTGGGGTGTAATAGTCAGCGAATCACAGGCTGGAAAATGTCCGATCCCACTAATCCAAAGGTCTGGGAAGTCACAGTCCAACTACCCTGGCAACTCCTGGTGGCTCCAAACAATCCACAGTCCTCACTTCGGAAACCACTGCCAAATACCAGGTAACCACAAAACCAGCATCAAAATTTAACACTCCGAACACCAGAGATGACAATAATGCTGTGAGCTGCAAACGAGACAGCCAAAGAGGGGTGTAAAAACTATTGCTACATCTTAATAAAAAATAAGCAGAGCCTGAAGAACACAACTCGGTGCAGAGTTGCATCACAACCAACTATCTCGACCCTATCTGGCTAAAAACATATGATAAAATTAAATGACTAAACAAAAAAGGAAAAACAGGCGAACAAACAAAATGAAAGAAAATAGAGAAATAAAAACTTCAGAGAACTAAAATGCTGGCAGGCTCAGCGCAGCTGCCATCTTAAAAAAGGTCATACTGTGTGCCCCTCATCTTATAAAGACTGCTCTAAATAAAGCCTGTTGCCTAGTGATAGGTTGTGACCGAATGACCCACACATGTGACCTCTATAGTCACTCAAGCTGGCTTAACTTCGAATGCCATGTTAAATATCATACTTGCCTCCTGCCCATGAATATTTCTTGGAAACTCTCCCCTCCTAGTTTGCACTGTCTCATCCAGCCCTCACTCCCCACAAAAGTCTCCAGGAGTTCCTCTAATGCCCCTTTTTTGGTTCCTTGCTGCAGAACTTCCATAGGTCAAAGAGCCTTTTATCACCAAGCCCCCTACTCGCTAAACAGCCTACCTATGGCTCTTACTAGTGGCACTAAGATGGGTCCTTTCAAAACCTCACTCAAGGACCTTCTTGCCCAGAACTCCACATGCAACTGCCACTTGTATATTCGCTTTTTCACCAGCCCTGCTATCCTCCATCCCCCACCTCCCTTATTCCTTGTATACTGTATTATCTGATATTTGTAATATGCTACTAAGATCCCTTCACTGTTGTAATGCCATCTAGTGCACTTTTTTCACTGCATTTTTTAATAATGTCTTTGGTGCTCTTATGCTTAATTTCTGTACTTTGTTTTGCTCTCTACTCCGGACTGTTTCTGCCCTCTATATGTAATACTATTCTGTTATCTCGAATGATTGCGACGCTCCTTTATTGCTCTCCATTTTTTATTGTTTGTATTTCTTGTGCTATTGTTGGCACTCCTTTTTAATTGCAAAAAGAGTCTACAACTCAAAATGTTGTAATTCTGATGTCTCAATAAATAAATAAATAAATATCAGATGACCTAAAGGTAACCAAAAATGTGAAAAGGCTGTGGGGAGAGCCAGTGGTATGCTAAGGTTCATAGAGAGAGGAATTACCAGCAGAAAAAAGAGGCTGTTATGCCACTGTACAGATCACTAGTGAGACCTCATGTGAAATACCGTGTCCAGTTCTGGAGGCCACATCTTCAGTAGAGATGCAGCTAAATAAAATTTTGCCAGCGAAATTCTAGTGAACTCATGAATTTCAACATGCAAAAAAGTGCAAAATTCATGGATTTCACGGGTCTGAAATGCGAAATTCCACCAGCAAAATTGTGAATTTTGCTTGTGAAATGTGGAATTTCACCTATGAGGGAAGAATTTCACCCAAGATTGGAGAAATTGCAGCCACTCAAGGCAAAATTCCACATTTTTTGGGCAAATTCATGATTTTGCTGGTGGAATTTTAAATTTCACGAAACGCGCAAATTTTATGAAATATTTTGCCGAACGAAATTCACAGAGTTCACACATTTCTAATCTCTAGAAGGATATAAACAAAATAGAGGCAGTCCAGAGAAGGGCAACAAAAATTGTGCAAAGGACTGCACCAAAAGTCATATGAGGAAAGACTAGAGGACCTCAATTTATATTCCCTGGAGGAGAGGAGAGAGAGCGGGATATGACAGAGACATTCAAGTACCTCAGGGGTAAAAACAAGGTACAGGAGGGTAACATCTTTCAAAAGAGGAGGTGTACAAGAACAAGTGAGCATGATTTGAGGCTAGAAGGGGAAGGCCTAGGGGCAAAGATAGAAGTACTTTTTCACAGAAATAGTAGTGGATGCTTACAACAGCCTTCTTGTGGAGATGGGGGGTCAAAAATTATAAGGGAATTCAAGAATGCATGGAATAAACATAAGTACTTTCACAGAAGGGAAGAGAAGGGTGAGCCACAGATTGGCTAGGGTCTGTGGTATTGCATTAGGCAGGGAAAAGGAGCAGACTAGGTGGGCCACATGGTCATTATCTGCCATCACCTTCTATGTTTCCATGTTTCTATGGCACTTCTCAGAATTGCCCACCATAAATCAAACATTTTGCAACTACTGTAGGACTGATTGGCTGCTAATAGTTTACTTTTTTCTTAGTAGGACTCATTAAATACAGATCATGACTTTGTGACCTAGAGGCTGCTTTTTCTGTGAGTGAGCCAAGTCTGTACTAAGAATGAAAGTAATAAGGTAACATTGCAGTTACTGGAACTAAAATTTGATTTGTTCTGCATCATATACAGAATTTGAAGCCTTCACATTATATGTACACAAACTGTGGATTAATATTCCTCTGCTCTTACCTCTGCATGTTTTCTCTGTATTTGTTGAACTCAACTGTTGCAGGTTGTACAGGAAGGGTCACATTCAGGATGTATTCATTTCATGCTGTGTTCAATATAGAAACATAGAAACATAGAAGTTGACGGCAGATAAGGACCGCAAGGCCCATCCAGTCTGCCCATTTCTTTTTCTACCTTATAAATGTGCCCTTGGCCTTTGCTCTGTCAGTGGCCTATCTATTCATAGTCATTTGTATTGCTCCCTTATGCCTGTCCCATGCCTGTTTGAAGCCCTGCACTGTATTCATATCCACCACTTCTTGTGGTAAGCCATTCCATGCATCCACCACCCTTTCTGTGAAAAGAATTTCCTCACATTCCCCTTAATCGCCCCTCTAATCTCATGCTGTGTCCTCTTGTTCTGCTATTTTCTTATATTTAAACATGTTAGACTCTTTCATCTTGTTAATGCCCTTAAGGTGTTTGAATGCCTCGATCATATCACCTCTCCCTCCTTTGCAGGGTATACATATTGAGCTCTGTTAATCTGTCCTCATATGTCTTCTGATGCAGTCCCTGCACCATTTTGGTTGCCCTTCTCGGACTACCTCAATGTGGTTAATGTCCTCAGAAGGTGTGGCTCCAATACTGCACGCAGTACTCCAGATGGGGTCTAACCAGTGCCTGTAGAGAGGGATTATTACCTCCTCTACGACTTGTGATACCCTACTAATACACCCTAACACCCCTAGCCTTACCTACTGCTTTAGAGGTCTGCTTGGATGATTTCAGGTCATCAGTGATGATGATGCCCAAGTCTCTTTCTTCCTTTGTGACTGCTAGCAACTCCTCCCAGCCTATAGGTGGCTTCAGGGTTTCTCTTCCCTATGTGCACGATTTTGTACTTCTTTGCATTAAATCCCAGTTGCCACTCTTCTGACCATTTGCTAGTTTATCCAGATTTCTTCTCATTCTGCCCACCCCATCTGGATCATCTACTCTGTTGCAGATCTTGGTGTCATCTGCAAACAGACAAAGCCTTACCCTCTAGTCCATCTGCAAGGTCATTAATGAAGATGTTGAAGAGGACTGGCCCCAGAACTGATCCCTGAGGTACCCCACTTGTGACTTGCATCTCTTCTGACTGTATACCATTTACCACCAGTCTCTGTTTTCTGCCTGTCAACCAGTTTGCCACCCAGTTGACCAACTTCTGACCCACCTCGAGTCTACCCAGCTTATTTATCAATCTTCTGCGCCTTAATATCTGCACCTTAAAGCTGCAAAATACAGTACTTTCTTGGGAAGCTAAATGTCTCCTCAAAGTTAACAAGGTCTTCAGGCAAGCTGGATCAGTGTAGGAGCAGTTGCATTTCCACACATGCTGGTGAACTACATTCAGAAATGAACAGGGTTGATCAGTAGGCCAGCAGGGTGAGGGACCTCAGTTTCCACTGCAAAGACAGCCACCTGGCAGAGGTCAGGTGACAGCACAGCAAGACAGAATGCCAAGGGGAAGAAGCTAGTATCTTTGGATTGTATGTTGCTTGCCACAACCTAGCAGCACCCATTAGAAGAAATGTGAATTCCAGTGTGTAAAGTAACATAAAAGGTTTGAGCATGCTATTTTTTGGATTTGTTTGAGTTTAGGGAGTCTGTGGTACTCCTTCTTAGCATGCTCCCTTTGAAACACCTGTGTTAAATCCTTGATGGGAGCACAGTATAAAAGGAGCCAATTAGTAGCCACCGAGGCACTGGAAAGTTAGGGACTAAATTGAAGGGTCCCACCTTGATGTTAGTGATTTAGCTTACTCAAATTGGAATTCCAGTCTGAAACTAAGAGGACCCACTCCTCACATGGATCTTGAAGTAAATATAGTCAATTTTGGCAGAGGAAAGTTAAATATGCTATGCTATGTGGGGGGGGGATGCGCTAGTATCTTTGGAGAGCATAAAATCTACTCACTAAACTCTCTTTGCTCCAGCAGTAATTATTTTCCTGCTCACCTCCCATCTCCTCCTTTCCTCCCACCTGTTCTCTCTTACTTCTTACCATCCCTCCCACACCCCACCTTCCTCATTCCCTATCCTTTACCCTACACTTGTCACACTCCCTTTACTCCAGCAATATCTAGTCCCTGATTCTCAATCTATATTCTCCCACCACATACCTCCACCTCCCCTTACCTGCACTCTATCAACCGCTACCATTTTTCCTCACCTTTGTTCCCCCTAACCTAAGCCCATCCCTATCCATTTTCCTCCCTCACTTGTTCCCTTACTTGTCCCCCCAGACTCCCCTTGCTCATTCCATGTGTTTCCCTGTCCTCCATCTAAATTCTTTCATCATAACCCATTCTCCTGTGGTACCCACCCCCTCTCACGCTCATCCATTAACTCCCCATACTTATCCTTACCTCTTTCCCTGCTTTATCCCTCTCACCACTCTTAATTCCTCTCGCCACTCTCTGGTGGCTCTTCCCCCCCCCTCCATACCACCCCTTCACTACTTCACCCTCCCCTCCCTCATTTGCAATTATCCCTTCCCCATCCTTTGTTTGCCTTAATTACCTGCACTGTAGCACTTTGCTATTACCAAAATGACTGTTCTATATCATAACTTGTTGCCACATGATACAATTATGCATTCTTATTGTGATTTTGCTCTCCTTATGTTCCATGTAATTCATTTCCCCCATGATACTGTTATACCCACTGTACTTACACTGTAATTAATTCCCATATGTTACTGTATCATCCACCGTATTTACTGTATGTTTTGTTTGTTCTCACTCTGAAGTGGAACTTTTGTAAAAGAGCTTGTAGTTCAAATGTTGTAATCTGAGACAATAATAAATAAATTAATAAATAAATAAATAAATAAAAAATAAATAAATAATGATAAAGACAAGGACATCAGGCAAATACAGTATGTAGCTTCCTTAAAGCTGGTTGAAGTCCTGATAGACAGTGCAGAAGTATTTCTTTCCAGGAAACAGGACTTTGAAATTTGTGTGCAGGCATTAAAAATATATTGTAAAGTAGGCTGTCCCAGTGTTGTGGAGGGCTAATGCACTGAGCACCTTACTTGCTGCCACACCAGTGACCCAGGTTCAGGAATGAGCCCGGGCAGCTGGGGGACTAATTGGGGGTGTGGGAGAGGATTAAGCAACCACCAGCCAGTTCTACTCACCCGAATTGGAGAGATAATCAGGAGGCAGACTTTGTTCAGAGGGAGGGAGAGGGAGTTGTAATCTTGGGACTCATGAGCAGCTCCATGTGCATCTGCTCCACAATGGTGCAACAACTATGGAAGGGAGGGCTGCAAAGTCAGGAGGAAAACAAAAGACTCAATGGGGTCATATGATGCCCGCACACTGCATCCCCACCTGCCTAGTCACTGAGATGGCCTTCGGTGACAGACTGGATTTCAGGTATCGGGGGTGGGACAACCCTCTCCCTCCTGAGCCCACCAGGGGGGCAATACATAGGGGCCCGTGCCACAAGGCAATTTCGGGGAAACTATGAATGGCGAGGAGAAGCAGTGAGGCTGGCAGAAAAAGCCTTCCTCATCATGGCCAGAAAGGATAAAAACATATATTAAAAAGATGCAGATATATTATAGGGGCCCAATCATGCCCCTATAGTTAGAGTTCAGTAGTCTGTTTAATGTTAGACCTCAAATTTTGCACTTTAATAACTTTGCAACCATTCAACCTATTTGCACAAAAGCTGGTGTGCACTGTACTGTGGGGTAGATCCCTAGACATGACAAGATTCATTCTGGTTGATGTGCGGACTCTGAAATCTGAATAGTGTCAAAAAGTAAAAGGCATCACTTTTTACAGTTTTTTCCTCATCACCTTGTTCTCAGATGCATAGAATTTTGGTGTGATTTTTTTATGGTAGAAAGAACTTGGGTAACAGAACTGCCAGTGTTGTTTTGGTGCAAAAATATTAACCTGTTGCAAAGTTATTTAGTTTTTAGTCCCCATTATTTCCTATGAGTAGTTTATTTTTCAGGATAGAGGTAAAATGTTTGACAAACGATTTGAACTCATGAAAAAAGATTCATTCTTATTCCTTTCTTGTGAGAATAATATCCTTTTTCATGAGGAAAAAAATCCTTTTTTATGAGCACCCAGCTTAGCGAGAAGAGCACGTCCCTGGTGTTCTCTGTATGAGAACAAGAAGTTACTGTATATACTGTTTACTCCACTCTTGACAAGCCATGATAACACAAGGAATCATGCATTGTGCATTGCTAGAAGGTAATGGATCAGGTTGGGTTTGCTGGAGTGTCCTGTAGTATAGAGAAGTATTGGGAATCTTATTCTTATGGCATAGTTTAAGGTCTTTAGTAAGTAAGTAACATATGTTTGTGAGTGCAGTTAGGGATGGTATGAACTGTAACATGGGTAGTTGTGCGGTGTCTTTCTGTGGGAGAGGCTGCAGAAGTGAAGAAAATAATGATACATAGATACATAGATACATAGACAGTGTCGGCAGATAAGGGCCTATGGCCCACCCAGTCTGCCCATTTGAGCTTGTAAGTTCAGTTTGTTTTCCTAGAAGTCTGTTGCCCCTTACCCCTGACCTCTAGAATTCCTTTATGTCTATCCCATGCATTCTTAAATCTTGTGATTGTTTCAGCCCCCACCACTTCCTCTGGCAGGGTGTTCCACTTGTCCACCACCCGTTCTGTGAAGAAATTCTTTCTCATGTTTCTCTGAATGTCCTCCCTCCAACTTCATCCCATGCCCTCTAGTCCTGGAACATCCTTTTCGCTTAAAATAGTGTTTTCCTGCACCCTGTTCCTCCCTGTAAGATACTTGTAGGTCTCTATCATATCCTCTCTCCCGCTCTCCTCCAGGAGTACATGTTCAGTTCCTTCAACCTGTCTTCATAGGACTTGTGATGCAATCCATGCACCATCTTTGTTGCCCTCCTCTGAACCTTCTCTACCCTGTCTATGTCCTTACATGGTATGGTCTCAGAACTGTACACTGTACTCCAGGTGGGGCCTCACTAGTGTCTTGTATAGTGGAATTATGACCTCCCTTTTCCTGCTGGTGATGCCCCTGCCTATACATCCCAGCATCCTATTTGCTTTACCTGCTGCCTTGTCACACTGTTTCCTACCTTGAGGTCATCAGAGATGACAACCCCAAGATCCCTTTCCTGCTTGGTGCATGCTATATCCTCACCCCCAACTGATATATTGTGCCAGGGTTTTTGTGCCCCATATGCATTTTCTTGCACTTCTTTGCATTGAATTTCAACTGCCAAACCCTGACCATTCTTCAAGTTTCTGCAGCGCTTCTCATTCTGTCTACACCCTCTGGTGTGTTTACTCTGTTACAGAGCTTTGTGTCATCAGTGAACAGTGAAATTCTGCCTTCTGGGTCCTCGCAATGTCACTGATGAAGATGTTCAAAATAAATGGGGTCCCAGCACTGATCCTGTGGTACCCCACTGGTCACTCGTCCCTCTGTGGAGTGACAGCCATTTACCACCACCCTCTGTGTCCTGCCACCCAGCCAGTTACCTAACCACCACACTACTGTCCTGCCCACACCCATATTCCCCAGTTTGTGTAATAGTCTTCTATGTGGCACAGTGTCAAAGGATTAGGATGTTACTGCTACTGTAGTATCTCTGAAGGAAAAAGTAAGGGCTGGACACCATGTAGGCAGCATAAAAAGTCCGTACTCACTACATATATGAAAAAGGACTTTTACTGTGTTCAGATTTCACAGATAAATAACAGACAGTGCTGCACACTAGAAAGCAGGCGCTCTTTGTGTTACAGATTGTCTTTTATTTATCTGTGAAATCAGAACACAATGAAAGTCCTTTCTTCATGTATTTAGGCTACACGGGTGCCCATCTTTTATTTTTTCCATCTTAGATGTATTTTTACGCAAAGAGCAACATGTCTGGGGTTTCGGAGCTACTTTCTGCTTTTGCTTGCTATTGTAGTGTGCCTTATGCAGCTAATAACAAAAACCACTGCTGTTCCTTTTTACCAATAGATTGTATTTCTGTAGATAGCAAGGGATGGGGAAAAACACTTCAACTTCTCTTTTGGAATAAATGCTCCACTGAAGCAATGACTCAGTGCAGACCTGGCAGGTACAAGACACAGCAGGATGCCTCATGGGAGCAGCACTATATTTAATTTAGTAAAATTCCATTTAATGAGTTGTAGAGATAGTTTAAAATAAAGAATTACAATAGTGATACAGAGAGGCAAGTGTATTCTGTCCCTCTCAGAGAATCGGCTCTTTCCAGTGGGAGAGACCAACTTCCATAGGCTGGTTTTATTTTACCTAGGCATCCCTTCTTACAACTGCGTTGTGGCAATAGTGTTACACCAGAATACTACGCCATCTTGAGTAAACATTTCAGTTATTGCTATGGGGTTTTGGAGTTCACAGGTCCACTGTTTCTTTTAAAAATAAGACAAGTCAGCTAGGGTTATGGATAGGGAGGTAACCAGCAGATCTCCCAACTCTTGTTTGTTAAGTGTAGCTGATATCAGGGGGTCCAATCCCCATGTTAGTATTTATAGACCCCCCTAGCAGAGTGGGACACTGAGGAGCTCACCCCCAGTGTCCCAAAATGCTTATTTGTACTTGCAAAAGGAAAACCATCTCCTGATGTCTTTTTTCTTTTTTCTAAACCGAATCAAAGAAAACAGTCCCTCGTCATCGCCGTTGACCCCTCCTATCATCCCGACCCTTCCACTGATTACCCATCTCCACACACACCCCCCCCTTATGTTTACCACTGGAGGTCATAGGCTGACATCTTCTGTAGACCGGGACACATCTGCACTCTTCAAAGCTGAACCACCAACTGAGGAATCGAGGTAAGTGCCATATAATGCATTTCAATGGCATTTTTGAACTTTATTTATTTAGCTTTTGGTAACCAGGTAAGCACAACTAGACAGTCACGTTCCTATTTTCAGGTGCGACTCAGGAGTTTACTGAAGATTACAGGCAAATGCAGCTGAATTACAGGAGTTACAGAGAAAGGTAATAGTCAGGTGCAGCATGACTTAAAAAGGAAGCGTGTAGAACAACATAATATGACAAGGTATGAGTAAAATACCAAGATAACTTTTAACAGCCATAGACAATAGTAAATAACTAATAACATAGACACACCAAAATTGGGGCTGGGCCAAGGCACGACTATAAAATGCAGCACTGAACAGGATGGGGGGTAGGTACCTCAGATACAGTGACTGGATGAGGAGCATTTGAGGAAGCTCTAGAGTGAGTTTCTGAAGCAAGTATAGGAGTGGGAGGTTTGGAACTGGGCAGGGAAGGCATTCCATATTCTGGGAGCATAGACGGTGAATGCTCAACCTCCGGTGAGGGTATGGGTATTAGGAACTTGGAAAACTTGCAAGCCATTTGACCTTAATTGATAGGAGAGGTATGCAGGCTAGAATAGCTTGGTTAGTACGGGGGGGGGGGCTGGCAGTTCTGATGACATTGTCAGTGAAGTTGCCCATTACACCATTACAAAGGTTCAGTGGTTGTCAGGGGAGAGCCACTCTAGTTTACTGTACAGCTTGCAGTGGTGGGTGAGATGAGGGCAGAGAGAGCAAAGAGGCATGTATTATTATACACAATATCCCATTTTGCTAGACAGGCTTTTGGGGCTAGTGTGAAGGAGACCAGCCCTTAGTAGAGCATGGGTAGTAGGACCCCTTTAGCCAGGGCATGGTGCACAGCAGCGGTAAGGAAGCTTTTGGCTCTGAAAGCCATGCTCAGTTTGCTATTTGCAGCCTTGCACACATTGTGTATGTGTAGAAAAATGTCAAGCTGAGGATCAAGGGTGACCCCCCCACATATTTAAGGGTGTTGGCAACTTGCACAAGGGATTCATCAGCTCCAGCGACTCTCGTTGTGCAGGACATGCTTTGGTCTTGGCCAAGGATCCAAAGAGCATTGCCTGTTCTTTTTTTACATTGATAACTAGCTTATGGGCCTTTAGCCAGGATTGTACAAGATCAAAGTCAGCATTAAGCTGGGAGTTGACAGAGATGTCCCGGGGAGCTGGTCAGAATCACAATGTCATCCACATATAAGGTAGAACAGCCATGTGCTGGGACCAAGGACAAATGATTGATGAAGAGGGAAAATAGAATGGACCCTAGGACAGACCCTTAGGGCACCCCAGAGGTAACAGGCATGAGCTCTGAGAGGGCTTTGTTGAATTTTTAATGAGTTGCTGCCTTCTAAGCAGGTTGTTGCTGAACCAGGCAAGGATGGGGGGAGGCCAAGGGACTGGAATGTGGAACACAAGAGGGAGTGGTCAACCAGATTGAAGGCTTTTGAGAGATCAGTGAAGATAGCCCCAGTCAATTTGCCCTGATCAATAGAAGCCTTGATCTCAGGGTGACCTTGGCCAGTGCGGTAGAGGTACTATACCTCTTACAGAAGCCGTGTTGTCCCTGGTAAGAAGGTCATAGCTTTGGATGCAATCTGTGAGTTGAGTAGCAACCACCTTTTCAAGAAGTTTACTAATACCAGAAAGGATAGTGATGGGGCAATAGTTGGCAGGTATTTTGGGGTCACCTTGTTTGATTATATAAATGACCCTAACAATTTTCCATATGTCAGGGATGATCCTGGAGATGAGAAATGTGTTAAAGATGTGGGAGATGGCAGGGAGAGGTAATGGGCTCCAAGACAGATGAGTTTGGGCTCCATACAGTTGTGGCCAGTGTTGGGGGGGGAGAGGCCAGCAAGGAGTTTCAGAGTTATGCTGAAAGAGACTACCATGAAATGGAAAGGAGGACAGGTGGTGGTCCCAGATTGAGGGCTATAAGTGGGACTCAGTTCACTGGAATTGGGGGACTTGGAGGTATAGTCAGTGAACTGGGAATTAAAGGCATCGGCAATGGTAATGGCATTGTTACAGTTTACCCCCTCCAATAAGCATGTCAAATATGTTGACTCTGGAGGAGCCACTAACAATATTCTTGATGATTCACCAGAAACTTCTCAGGTCCCTAGCTGAGGATAACAGGGTGGATTTACAAAATTCGCTCTTGGCAGAATGGGTGGCTTTTTTGCAGGAGTTTCTAAGTTGCCTATATTCCTGAAGAAATGACATATCCTGGGAGGTCTTAAATTTTGCCCAGTATTTGTCCCTTAACTTCATAAGAGAGAGTAAGTCGCTTTGGAGCCATTTGGTAATGGTGCCCCTCACTCTTCTCTTTGTGAGTGAGGCGTGTTTATCCTATAAGGATGAGAAAATTGCCAGGAAGTTGTCAAGGGCAATTGAGGTGTCACTTGTGGCTAAGACTAGGGACCCCATTTGGATCACTTTAGATGGCATTTTGGGTGGGAAGACTCTCCAAACACAATAGATAGGGAATGATCAGAGATAGAGTCTGGGAGAATACCAGCTAATGCATTCAATTTGGGCCTATTTGTCAGTATCCAGTTGAGGAGGGTGCCTTTTCCCCCAGAGGAGTACAGCCTGGTTGGCTCAGCAATAAGCTGGAAGAGAGTAAGGCCCAACAATAGAGGTTCATATTGCCTGATGTTGCTACCAGCCCAGTTTAGTATGAAGTCACCAGACATTAATAATTCATTTGAGTGTACCTTTGGACTTATGCTATCAATGACATAGGAGAGTCCTTGCAAGCCACCTTTTGGGGGGGTTATAGGCACATACTAGGTGCAACTTTTTTGTGTTACCTAGTAAAAGTAGGGCATGGAGGAATTCACAGGTAGGGGATGGTGGTGATAAATGAGGTATGGCTGACATGTTGAGGTGAGTCTTGTACTATAGAAGAAGGCCTTCTCCTTGTTGAACTTATATTCATAACTTTGCCATTTTTTTGAATTCTTTTAATCAAATTTTCAACATGGCCTTTTTAGGACCCCACCTCATGAACACTTCAACTATCATTTCATTAAATGGGCCCAGAAGATGATTTTGGGGTTGCTGTGCAAAATCATCTTTTAGGCCTAAATAACAAATTTCACCACCAGTATTGATGGGGTGGGGTCCCAAAAAGGCCATGTTGAAAATTTGTTGAAAAAATTCTTAAAAATGCCGAAGTTATGTGCATTCATTGAAATTTTTCTACGTACATGCATAACTTTGGTAATTTTCAATAGTTTGACTCCAAATTTTCAACATAGCCATTTTTTTCACACCACCTCATGAACAGCACAACTGTCATTTTTCACATCCTGTCCAAAATTTGTTTTTGCATCTGTGGCAGGAATGGTGTTTTGGCATGGAATTGAAAATGTTCATCTATGGGGTTTATGAGGTGGGGTTATAAGAAGACTGTGTTGAAAATTTGTGGTCAAAGTATAAATAAATGCCAAAGTCATGACAATTTGTTTCAATTTTGCAACTTCCTCTAGTAACTTCAGAAATGTTAAATATTTTTACCCAGATTTTCAACATAACCTTCTTATTATCCCACCTCATATATGTCACAGCCATAATTTTTCAAAACCTGGCCAAAATGTGTTTTCACGCCTGTGGTAAGGAATGGCATTACAGTTTCGCAGAATTCTGTTTTGGCAGGGATTCAGAAATGTTCGGTACCAGGTACATGAGGTGGGGTAATAAGATGGCTATGCTAACAATTTGGTCACTGTTGTCCTATTAATAGAAGTGCAGGGCCTTTAGGGCCCTGTGCTTCCACAACTATATACATATACGCATCTCAAACATAAGGAAATAAGTTGCAAAAAACTTTAGTAATGCTCCAGTTAGGGTCAAAGTGACAAAAGTTGGGAAATGAGGCATTAGGGTCTTCCTAACACCCCATCCTCCCAAGCCAGGTAGGAGAGCAAGTGTGGGATGAGCCTTGAGCTTCTCAAGCCTAACGCTCACTCCATTCTCATAAAGTCTACACACCTGAACTTATTTACTGATGGAATGGGGTGATTATTAGGCTTGAGAAGCCCAAAAGACACCACACACCTGCTCTCCTGCCTGGTGTGGGAGTGTGGGGTGTTAGAGAAACCCTAACATGTCATTTTCCAACTTTTGTTCCTTTGACCCTAACTGGAGCATTAACAAAGTTTTTTGCAACTTTATTATATAGATATATAGTGCAAAGTTCAACTAGTTTGGAAGATCAGGAGTCCAAATGTCAGTGGGCTGTTTATGAGTAAGGTTGTAATCGAGATGGCACAGTAGGTGTCTTTTGTGATAGAATAATTTAAATCATTTTGTGAAACAAAAGACCACAAAGTGGCATAGAGATGACTGATATAAAGTGGTTTGAAATATTATGCTTTTGATATTTTTACCAATCTCACCCACATGCAGAAATATATTTTTCTGATAAGAAATCATATTATTCTGGTACATGATATACTTGGGGTGCATTTTGTCTACTCCTTCTACTGCATGTCAGTGATTATATCCCAGATTCAAAATGGATACACATCCGTGCTCTACTTCCAAACTGCTACCCCAATACATCCAACAGTCACTGCTATTTAGATCCATGCAAAGTTAAAAAATGTTGCACTTTGTGTAATGCTACACATAGTATGCAACGTTGTTTAGTTCTAAGCTTCACAAAGTTTGCACTACCGATGTCACCAAGTGCAAAGTGTCACACAAAGTGTACACAAAGTGCACTAATTCACTATTCTGTAGCTCTTTCTTGCCATGGGGTGGCAAAATACGTTTTGAATTGTGGCATATTGCAAAGTGGCCAATGGTTGGCATTATGCAAAGTACATAGTGAGCCACTTTACATGAACTTTGCTAACAAAGTTAAAACTTTGCACACACCTAGTCCTATTTTCCTTCAGTAATCTGCCTTCTCTAGCTCTGAAAGCCTGAAAATTGGCTAGCTTCCCCTTCCTTACTGAGTAGGTTTGGCTATTATATGTGCTGGAAATATTTATTCTGCACAGAGCTAGCAAGGTTTTAGCAGCTCTATGAAACTCTGGCCTTAACCTCTTGTCAGAAATGGCCTTGAGTTTTCAGGGGGTCACCAGTGAAGTTATATTTCTACCTATGCCCCCTCTGTCTCTGATTAGTTTCTATGTCATTGAGTAACCTTATGACATCACACAATTACTGGAGTTCTCCTTATAACACAGCAAAGCCTTTCATGAGCTGCTTTAGTACTTGTTAAAATAGAGATAAATTTTAAATTATTTGATTATGCCTCCCTTAAGCTGCACCAAAACCCCCCAGACAATGCTAACATTACCAAAACTAAGACTGGTTCTGCTTCTATGGGCTTTTTTGAGTGGTACTTCATAAGCAGAAGAGACAGCTATAAGCCACAATCAGCATAGAGGAGGATGTGCAATTAGAAATGAGCACATGTTGTTTAGTAATAGTTCAATTTCTAACTGGAAAAAGTCGAAAAGGGTTCTGTTTTCCAAACCTAAATGTAAATCTTGTCCTAGGAAGACAAAAACAACTAGTGGATAAGTATAACTGTACCAAAAAGTAAGTGATGTCAGTGAGGCTTTTTTTTGGGGGGGTGGTAAAGTACCTCAAGTTCCTTCCAAATGTTTTTGAAGTATACAGTACAGAAGACCCCACAAAAGCCAAAAGTGAGCCATTTACCTTTTAATAGAAAATTTAAAACCACTCAAATTCATTATTAAGGGCATGGGTTTGCTTTTTTCTGAATCACTAAAAGTGGTCAGATCTGAAGAGTCTAAATTTTTCTTAAAAGGGTTCAGCTTTCCTAAGATGGGATCAGTGCACAAAAATAAGGAGAATGCTATAAACCTTTTTGGCAGGCCTCATACATTTTTCATACTCCACATCCATTACATCAAGTATTTATGACATGCTAATTCCTTACAGTGTGGATGGATAGCTGCATGCTCTTCAGTTGTCAGCCCACAGTATCTACTGGCATAGCACTTCTCCTGGCTATTACAGTTGCAGAAATCTGATTGGTGAAGATTAATGGGATCAAATTCTAAAATGTGGAACTGACTATTTTAGAATGTTGTTTTGTTTGTAGTACAAACTGTTAATATAAATTTGACATTCAACTGTTCATGATCTTGTCCTCTGGTGAGGTCCACCGACACCAATAAATATTGAAAGAAAGGTATAAGTGTAAGGTGTTAATAGCCATTGAATGCATGTAGATCTGGAGTTACAATTTGATGTTAGCTACTTTATTCTGGTTGCAGAATATTTTACATTGTTCTGGCAGTGGCAAGCATTACTTTTTCACTTGTAAACTTGCCTGGCTTCTATCCAAATACTTTTTATTTAACTGAATACCTTACCATTTCAAGTGCAGATTATTTATTGTTTATCTAACAAGAACATGTTTTGAACAGTTCATAGCCAGAGCTTACAAACTACATACAGTAAGTCCACGTATACACAGTTACTAGAAGTGCAGCATTAGGACTGTGAAACAGCATGATCACTTGGGTAAGTCATGTGACTTCCTTATGTGTCTGTCATCCTAGCTCTAAAACTGGGCAAATCAATAGCTTCACAGTAAATGAGACACAGCATGTTCTTGGAATATCCGAGTGCCAAGTAAATTGATTTCAAAATGTGGAAATTAAGAGACTTTTTTTAACAGCCCACAGTAAAGTATAATAAACAAGCATTTGTCAATGCTGAATGTTGTCTTGCTGGCATTAGCATTGGTAGTGCAGGAGTTAGAGACGCATAATAGGAATGGCAGTGAAGTATTGAAGTGATGCCAACCCCACCCCCACCCTGCAGAGACCGACAGGCATTGGGGTGTGCCTTTGGGTTGTCAGCTATAACGCTCATGCCATTTTACCTCACCCTACCCTGTAGACACTGACAAGTGTCGTGGTGTACTTTGGGGTCTTTGGGCATTATACTTACCCCATTACATAAGGAAATATGCTCAGGTGGGTGCAGTATAGGAAAATGGGGTGAACTTTGTGGCCGAACACTTCAAGGCACACCACGATGCCTGTCACTGGCTGCAGGGTGGGTGTGGGGGTGGAATGGCATGAGCATTACAGCCGATGATCCCAAGTCGTACCCCTGATGCCTGTCAGTCTGTTCAGGGTGGGGTGTTATTTTATTTTATTTTATTTATTTAGTTTTTGTTAACTGGGAAAGTGCGCTAGTCAGCAAGTGACTGTTTTCAGGCACGACCCGGGAGGTACAATTACAACACGCAAAGAGTACAGCCAGATTATTAAGACAATGAGTACAAAAAATGCAGAGAGAAATACATATGGCAATGTAACATACATTAGTAAACAAAAATATACTTTAGCACTTGATCATGGAACATACTCAAAAATGTGAATAGTAGAAGGCAGAAAATAAGAGAGGATAGGCATCAGTAGAAAAGACACAAGGAAGGTAAAACTGGCAAAAGGATGGGAGGGAGAGATTAAGTGGAAAGGAGGTGCCGTCAGATACGGCAACAGCGGGGTGAGGTACCAACCTGCGGCCGGGCCTATGGAGCCGAAAGATGGCAGGCGAAGAGAGAGTGGTAGGGGGGAGCGGCAGTAGACGGCAACAGCGGTAGGAGGTAGGAAAATACAGCTGGGCTGGTGGAACCGATAGACGGCAGGGCAAGAGTGAGGATGCCGGTGAGAGGGGGATAGAGGCGGAGGAGTTGCGGCAATAGTGGCAAAGTGTCAAGAGTCAAGCCGAGCCAGTGAACCAAGAGACAGCAGGGCAGGGAAGGGGGCGGTAGGCGGTGGGAGTAGGCGGTAGTAGGTGGAGAGAGGTGACTAAGCACATCCAGGAGGGTGGGGACTAGAGGGGCATGGATGAGGTTGGAACAGGTAAAGGTGGTTTGGTGGGGAGTGGCAAAGGGGAAGAGATATAACAGAAGAAGGGGGAGAGAGCAGCAGTGGGGTTAAGTGAGGAGAGCTGTGAAGTGAAGATAAGAATGTCATGGAGTAGAATAGCGACTTAGAATTGTCAACAGCTAACATTAGGCTTATAAAGAAACAGGTTAAGGCAACATTAATTACAAGGCACAAAATAAAACATTAATTACAAGGCACAGTATAGAACACCCATTTGGACAGGCAAAAGTGCTAGCAATGAGGAAACAGTACAAATGCAGCGGATCAGGTAGGGTCAAAGCAAACACATTTGTCCATAGTAGTGAGGAAAGTCCTGAGTTTGCTCTTAAAAAGTCACATGAGTGGAGACATCTCTTAGATCCTGAGGTAGTAGGTTCCATAGGTGGGGGCAGCATGATGGAAGGAGCCCATGCCCTTTTAGTCTGACAAAGGGGATGGATAGTAAGGTCTGATCAGCCAATCTAAGATTCCTTGTGGGAATGGCCGGCCTGAGGAGATCAGACAGGATAGCAGGCTTGGACGTCCTTAGGATGGAATCAACTAAATTGTACAAGTAGTACTGCCTGGTAGAGGAAGGAGAGAGCCAACCAAGGTCCTGATATAAGAGACAATGATGCTGCAGCCGAGGTGCTTTGGTTGCGTACCTGCACACATTATTGAAGGTAGTATCCCATAGTTGCAGTGAAGAGTTGGTGGCCAAGGACAGGATGGGGCACCCATATGTAAGGGTTGTCAATAGAATGCCTCTGGCTATCGCCAATTTAGCAGCAGGGGTGAGCAGGTATTTGGTTCTGTAGGCAGCCCCCAATTTGCAGTCAATTGACTTGCAGGTTTCCTGTATATGTGCTTTCAGGTCCAAGGTTTGATCCAGATGGATGCCAAGGTAACGAAAGGAAGTGACAGTTTCTATAGGGTCCCCATCGATATCAGAGACAGAGACGGTCAGAGGACAGGATCTAAGCTGTGATTGAGCCAAACATCATAACTTTTGTTTTATTTGTATTTAAAACCAGGCGTTGAGAGTTCAACCAGTGTTGTACAGCATGAAAATCTGCAGTGAGGGCAGCATTTAGATCCAGGACCTTATCAGAGTGATAATAAATTACCAGGTCATCCGCATAAAGGTGAGTGACCTGTGGTGACCAGCTCAGGAAGTTTATTGAAATAATGAGAATAGAAGAGGGCCAAGTATAGACCCTGAGGGACCCCAATGTTGATAACAGCACTGTCTGACATGGATGAATTAAACTTAACAGCTTGTGTTCTGTTGGAGAGGTAGCTTTGAACCAGGTAGTGACTGGGGAGAGAAGCCCAAGGTACTGAGGGTGGATAGTAGCAGAGAATGGTCAACCAGATCGAAAGCTTTGGTTAAGTCAATGAAGACTGCCCTGTTAACTTTCTCTATCCATATTGGTAATGATATCTGAAGTGAATTTTGCAAGTGCTGTCATGGTGCTGTGATGCTTTCTAAAACCATGTTGTGCTGAGCTTAGTAAATTGAATTTCTCAAGGTATTCAGTGATTTGCATGGATACTACTTTTTCAGTTTTATTCAGAATAGACAAAATAGCAATAGGCGGTAATTTGATATGCCATTTTTACTGCCTTTCTTAAATACAGAAGTGACTCTGGCTGCCTTCCAGACTTCAGGGACAATGCCATTGGAGAGATAGGGTGAAGATGTGTGCCAGGGGCCAGAGATGTAGTAAGACCATTTTTAGTAGTCTTGGTTCTAGGCCATCTGAGCCAGTACTGGTGTTTTCAGAGAGTGACCTGAGCAGCTTTAGGACCTGATGCATAGACACTTCCCGAAATAGAAGGGGTTGGTTAAGTTTGGGGGTCCTTCAGATGCTGTGGGGTTAAACTGTGAAGCAGAGGATTGTGATGGGAGGAAGCTGTGTAGGCAGATAAGTCAGAAAATTTTGGTTAAAAGCATTTGCAATGGTAGTAGAATCATTACAGTGTACACCATGTAGGACCATATCTGAGGAGTGACATCTTTAGCAGAACCTAAGAAGGACTTAATGTGACCCCAAAACTTCGAGGGGTCATTGGAAGAATTAATCAGCAGGTTTTGGCAGTATTTACTTTGGCCTGCCTGATGCATCTTTACAGTCATTTCTGTATTGTTTATACAGAATGAGATCTGACTGCAGTCCAGTTTGTTTGTACTTTTTCCATTGATTGTCTCTAACTTTTAATTTTGAAGCAGGTCTTTTTCAGACACCTCGAATGCTGGCCCTTACCCTCCTTTTGACTGTAGGGAGGTGCTTCTTTGGATCTTGCCAAATTCAGTCAGAAATGAATTGAGGGCAGTATCAACATTGGTGCTGGTATAAATGTTAGACCAGTCAACACAAAGAGAGGTCAAATAGGAAGGCTTGTTTGTCCAGGGCAGCATAGTTTGAAAACCTAATCAGACGTGGTGGAGGAGGAGGAGGAGGTGGACAGGATCACCATCGACAAAGCGTGGGGAATGATCAGTGATTGAGTCAGCAAGCACTGTGGCATCTAGTACATGATCAGGTCTGGTGGTGAGGATCCAATCAAGTAGGGACCCTGAGTGGAGTAGTAGTTCTGGTAAAGCCTGTGATAGTTTGGTGTAGATTGTGCTTCTGTATTAGAGATTCAAGGATGCTGTGCTGTGGACCCAGCCAGTTAAGGTTCAGGTCCCCAAGGAGTAGAGCCTCATTTGATTTTACATTCTGGGAGACATATTGTAGCAAATTCTGGAGACCACTCATCCAGCTTGTAAGTGGATTGTAGACACAAATGATGTGCAGCAGTTTTGAACCCAGTGCCAGGGTAGCGTGCAGAGTTTCACAAGGTGTTAGGGAATCAGTGCAGGGTAGGATGTTCAGGGATAGATGATTTTTGTACATAATCGCAACCCCCCCTCTCTTTGACCCAATACGCTCTTTCCTTAGAATGCTATAACCAGGCACAAGACAAGTGGCATCAGGCACCCAAGGCTTCAGCCAAGTCTCTGATAGGCATAAAATGTCAGGGTTAATCAGTTTAGCCCAGGCTTCGAGCTCAGCCAGGTGCCAGGTGTTACAGTTGGAAACCCTAATGCCATAGGCGTGTGTTGGTATTTTCACTCCAAATTTTCAACATGGGCTTTTTGTAACCCCATCTCATGAAGAGTGGCACTATCAGTTTGTTAGCTAAAAGGTGGTTTTGCACAGTGTCTATGCCATTTGGCGACACATAGATGAAAACACATTTTGGGCAGTATGTGAAAAATAACAACTGTATTGTTCATGAGGAGGTGTAAAAAGATGGCAACGTTGAAGATCTGGAGTGAAAATATTAAAGACTGGTGAAGTCATGAGCATGCATAGAAAGTGTGCAACACACATCCATAACTTAATTATTTGGGGGAATTTTTTAACCACATTTTCAACATAGGCATTTTGGGACCTCCCCTCATGAACAGTGGCATTGTGATTTTGTTAATTTGTCCCAAATGTTGATTTCCCACAGTGACCATGCCATTGTGTGTCACAGGTGCGAAAACACATTTTGGGCAGGATGTGAAAAATGAGAGCTGTACTGTTCATAAGGAGGTGTGAAAAAATGCCAGTGTTGGAAATGTGGCATGAAAATATTGCAAATTTGAAAAGTTACAAGGGTGCGTGGAAACTGCACTATGCACACTTGCAATACAGTACTTTTATGGACTTTCATCACCAGATTTTCAACATAGGCATTTTAGGACCTCTGCTCATGACAGGTGTCACCGTCATTTCATCAAACTGTCCCAAAAACTGACTTTGCCCAGTGACGGCGCTGTTCTGCGCCAGACGTGCGAAAACACATTTCAGCCAGGATATGTAAAATGACAGCTATACTGTTCATGAGGAAGTGTGGAAAATGCCAATTTTGAAAATATGGAGTGAAAATATTACAAATTCATGCACACTCGTAAAACAGCCATTTTTTTATTTTTCCACCAAATTTGCAACAATGGCTTTTTGAGAGCCCCCCTCATGAAGAGTGGCACTTTCATTTCATTAATTGGTCCTGTAAGGTGATTCCGCGCAGTGACAGCGAAATCACCTTTCGGGACAGAATAACGCCATGACAGTGACCGAATTCATGAGGAGGGGTCCCAAAAACTCAATATTGAAAATTTGCTGTCAAAATTCCCAAAAATGCCCGAGATATGAACCAAAGTTGAAAAAACCCTATTTATGCTATTATACAGCTTATCAACATTTCTTCAGTTCGCAGTCGACTTTGAAGAGTGCAGACATGTTCCTGGTCCACTGAAGAGCATCGTGCCAGACTCTGGAGGTAAGTATGGGGTGAGGGGGGATGTGGGGAGGCAGGGAGCGTAGTGGGTGGGTGCAGATTGTCGGAGGGGGCAGGGAGACTGTGAGGGACCATTTTCTTTTTACAGAGTGAAAAAAAGGGAACATCGTGGGACTGTTTTTGTTTTTTCAGGCACATTTGGCATGCTGGGATGGGCTCCCAGCATGTCACCTGATTGTTTTGGGGGGGCTGTAGCTGACGGGTGTTTGGGCACCCCCTTCGGCACATGGGTTGGCAAGAGCCAAGGAGATTGGGCACCCCCTCGACACACAACAAATGGAAGGGAGACATTATGATGATGGGGAGTGGGCTCCCCCATTGGCTAAATAAACAGGGATTGGGGGGACTGTAGTCAACAGGGATTGGGTCCCCCATTGGCAAAGGAAGACTGTTAGCGGGAGTGCATGATGCCGAGGGGCATTGGGCACCCACAAGGCACACACTTGGGGGGGTCATTATAACGATGGGGGGTGGGCTCCCCCATTGGCAATTGAAGTGGGTCGGGGAATGCAACAGGGGGATGGAGCACCCCTGTCACCATGTTTACGTTGGGAGGCTGTGCCGCTGCAATGTGATGCTTGCTTCTCATTGCAGCGGACGTTTTCTTAGATGTGGTTGCCACATTTTGTCTTGCTGGTATGGCATCTGCATGCTGTCTTACTGAGGAATGAGGGACACACCTACTGATGCATGCCCTGCATTCGCCCACAGTGACCGCACCTCAAGATCTGCTCCTAATGCAATATGTTGGCTGGCGTGCAAGCACAAGCCAACATAAAAATAAAAGACAACAGTCAGGATGCCTTCAAGGTTGAGTTGTGGATCCAGAAAAAATCATTATAAATGATTTAATGAGGATGTCTGTCTAGCAGGAATAAAACTAATGGTTGGCAGCAGCAGAACTCTATCACAATGTATTCTAAAACTAGAGATATTTAATTCTTTGTCAGTTGGACTTTCCCATGGAAATGATACACAGACCAGATTTATTTGGGTGCTCAACTGACAATCTGTTTTATTATGCAAACCAAATTCATACAACACTTCTTTAAAATCCTTTCATAGCAATTTCAAAATATTCCAGAAATCATACTTTATGTTTAGCTTTAAAGTCCATTTTTCTTCTCGTCCTTTCCTTCTTTCTTCCACATTCTTCTTGAGGTCTGATTGCTTGACCCGACACCCTCTTCTGGATATTTTGCACCTTTCTCTTATTTGGTCCCTGGGGTCAGATGTTAAGAACCAGATCCCCAGGTTCCCCCAATCGGATAAGCCCTTCCTCCCATGGTACAACCATGGCTGGATGCCATCTCAGCCCGTACCTGCTTACTTACTAACCTGACCCCTCCCCACCGAGTCCCTTTACCTCCCATCCTTGTGCCCCTCCCCCTAACCACCTATATATTTATGGATTGTTTTTAAGATTTTACATTTTTCTATTGATTTGTTGTTAAAGCACCTTGGTTTTGGAAAGGCGCTTCTTAGAAATGAAGTATTCATTCATTCATTCATATTTCTCTCTTCTCTCAAGCTCAATATTCTTTAGCTGCTCTGCTAATTTAGCAATCCCACTGGCCTTGACCATAATGTTGCCCTCTTGCCAGTAACCCATTCATGACCTGTTAATCCACTTATCACCCCCTGCCATCTGTTGGCAGCCTCTGATTCAACCCGTTTCTTTTGTTGCCCTCTTTCAGCAACCCATCCATCAGCCACTTCCTGGCTCTCACTCTCATCTAGCAACCCTTCATTACCAACTCAGCCCTAACCTGTATCCTCCCCCCTTTTCTTTCTTTCCTTTTTTTTTGTGTTAAATTTGGGTTGGTGGGTGGGTAATTCAGTCTTAGCAAAAGAAGGGAGATCTCTCCACTCACATCCCCTTATATAGTCCCTAGCCTCACCCCCATCTGACCCACCCCTTGGCCAATCACCTTGCCCTCCATGCCCCCCTCTCTGATTCATTACTTGATGTCATCTGTTTCTTCCCCCTGTCTCCACTGTCCTCCCCCTGGCCCAGAACCCTCCCCCCCTCTCATTCCCTGCCCCACCCCTTCCTAATCCCCACTAGCACCCTTGCTATTTTCCTGGGAAAACCTCTGACAGTTCAGATTGCCTCACATTGGGCTACCCCATTTGTCAGTGGGACTTTCCCATGGAAATGATACACAGACCAGATGTATTTGGGTGCTCAATTGGCAATCTATTTTATTATATATACCAAATTCATACAACACTTCTTTTAGATCCTTTCACAGAGATTTCAAAGTATTCCAGAAATCACACTTTATTTACAACTTTAAAGTTAATTTTCCTTCCTAACCTTTTCTTCTTTCTTCCACATTTTTCTCAAGGTCTGAATGCTTGACCTGACACCCCCTTCCAGTTATTCCTCTCCTTCCTCTTATTTTCTCCCTGGAGTCAGATGCCAAGAACCCAATCCCCAGGTCCCCCATTGGATATGCCCTCCCCCCATGGTGCAGCCACGGCCAGATACCATCAAAGCCTGTATCTGATTACTTACTAACCTGGCCCCTCCCCCAAGCCCCCTTACCTCCTTACCTCCCCTCCTTGTGCCCTACCCTCACCCCTTATTCCTCTCTCCTCTCCACTAACTCATCTGCAGCCTAGTGATGGATGATGGGCTGCCCCCCATCCCCTGCCCTTCCCTTTCTCCCATTCCTGCAAAGCACGATTGAAGGCAGTAAGAAAAAAGACATACCCACTTCTGACAGATGAACCCCATCTAACCTATAGAACTCTGAGCAGTCATAGGAAATATCACTGTGGGAGATGTATATATATATACCCTTTAATTTGGTTATCACCCCCATTGCCCTCCAATTTAAACTTTTTCTCACCCTCTCAATTGATTTAATATCTCTTGTATGTCTCCATACCAGGTGTGAAATGATCTCTGACCACCCCACTGTAATCCTGGTTCACCACCCCACAATGACTCAAAATCCTTCATAATTTTTTTGAATAATTCCCCCATGGTGTATCCCCCAAATCCTGCCCCGATGTATTATAAAAAGGTCGGGTCTGGCCATCTCAACTTTTTCTCCTCCAGAACCAGTAAAAGCTAAGCTCCTCACATTCCCCAGACCCCTTTCCATTGAACGCAAATTTATTTAGCTGCCCTCCGCAGTTGTCTCCCTACTGGCATTGCTGCAGCATGCCTTTCAGCCCAGTATACAAATGAATGCCCCACAATCTAAACATGTTTTTTTGTACCCAAGACCTGTGGATATAAACCACAACATGTTAACACAACTTCCTCACATATCTCTTGTAGCTGCCTGACCTCTATCTACCCATCTTTTTCACCTCTTCTGACTCCCCTCAAGTGGCCACTTCTGATGTCGTGCCTATTCTGAAAGAGTGTGATGAGAAGTTCTTTGAATCTTCCCCCAAAAAATCCATTCCTTTTTTCAGTACACCTGTCACCTGGTAGCAGATGACAGGAGTCCCATCCCCATGCACAAACAACTTGTTTGTTCTGACTGGCCTAATTGCCTTGTACTCCTTCAAAGCCATAACCGCACACCACCACCTCTGGCGGTGCCTATCCAAAAAGACTTCAGCACCCTGGCCTGCCTGGTCAGTTGTGGACTGACGTAACCAAATTACCACTCTTTCTGCCCCTCACTGGACTTCATCCCACAGCAGTCCCCCTGACCCATCCTTCTTGCTCTTAGTGACCACCTCGCATACTCTAAATGCACCTTTTGCCATGACCAGGAAGCACCCTAAACAAACATGTCTCATAACTTGATTTATATGTGTTTCCTAATGCTTGTAATAACCTGAACAGCAATTGTCCTGCTACTGGCCTCCTGCCATCTGACTGCCTGCCCTGTGTCCTCTACTACCCAATAAGCATGCACCTTACTAGTCTCGACTTATTGGACTCCCACCATCTGTGTAAGCTACATGCCCAGCCAATACCTGCCAACTGTACCCCCATGGTCACATGTGCCATACCTCCCTCACTTTTTTGTACCATGTATTTTACAACAAGTTCCTCTGATACAACCTCACTTAACTCCATCCTTTCTTGCTGCTGAAACTCTTGGAATGTGTTCTGCTCCCCCTCATATGATTTTAGCACACTGACAGACCAAGAGCTTTGGTACAGCAGCTAGGCACTTTCCAGCCAATCTCCCATAATTGGGTCAGAACCACTGTTCTCTGGATGACAAATTGTGGTACCAAGGACCTGAACCTGTGCAACTGGAGATAGGAAAGGCTGTCAGCCACCTCGTTCCTAACCCCTTCAACATGCCTCCCTTTAAATGACAGGTTGCAATGTAAACCCTCTAACACCAGTTGTTGTAATACCCTGGTCATCGTTTTTGTAGAACCTTGCTGCCTATTGATAACATCCATCACAACCTTGTTATCACACCACAAGATTACCCTCTGATTCCTCAACCGCTTCCCCCATACTGACACTAGTATCCATATAGGAAAGATTTCTAAGAAATTGATGCCTTTTAGTAAATCTCTTCTTCTCAATTCCTCTGGCCATGCCTCTGACATCCAATCCCCACCCAAAATATGCCCCCATGCACTGTGCATTTATCTGTATAAAATTCTATGTCCGTGTTGAAGAGACAGTTCTCCTGCCAGCATGTGACCCCATTATATTTTGTTAGAAATTGTTCCCAAATCTCTAGATTCTGCTGTGTACCTCTCAAGATGTCTACCCAGTGATGCAGCAGTTTTGCTTTTCCTGTGGCCCTAGCCAGCCACCTGGTGAATGCTGTCTCCGGTGCTATTACTCGACATGTGAAATTCAAATGGCCTTGTAATGGTTGCACCTATTGTAAGATTTAAATAATGTCATAAGCCCTGTCTGTTTGTATTTGTATTATATGTAATTGTTTGTTTTTTATTGCTATATGTAGGACACAATTGTAAATGAGAGTGTACTCTCAATTGCTATCCAATAAATTAATTTGAATTTGCACCAATGCCAGCAGTACCCTTCTCTTACTTCTCACCCTTCCTAGAAGCTCCTTTAACTTATCCACCATATCTTTTGGTAAATGAAAAACTCCTTTCTCGGTGTCCACCTAAGTGCCTAAAATTTTCTTGGCTGACCCTTCTGTCTTACCATCTGCTAAAGGTACCCCCAGCTTCACTCACATGTCTTGAAAACTTACTAACATCTCCGCTGTCCCTTGCCTTCCTTGTCCCACCAAAAGGAAATCATCCAGGTAATGTACTACTGACCTGAACCTGTGCCATTCCCCAAACACTCACTCCATCCATGTGCTGAAAGTTTCAAATATAGCACATGCCACTGAACAACCCATGGGCATGAAGTTGTTGAAATAATACTCGCCTTTGAATTTAAAACCCAGTAAGTCCCATCCCTTCGCTGTCACTGGTAATAACTGGAAAGTTGCCTCTATTTCAGATTTTGCCATCCATGTCCCATCAGCCACCTGCATGAGCTCCACTGCATGGTCCAGTGTTGCATATGAGACCGCACTCTGCTCATCTGCTATGGCGTCATTCACTTACCCCCCTTCTGGGTAAACAGGTAGTGGATGAGAGAATTCTCCTGTTTACTTTTTTAGCACCACCCCCAGGGGTGGCACCCTTAAGTTTTCCAGAGGGGGCTCATTGAACAGCCCTTCCACCCTGCCTGCTGCTACCTCTTTCCAAATGTTTCTGTCCACCACTTCTTCCTGGTCCTTTACTGACCCCAAGTATTTTGCCGTCATTTTCCTCCATATCCCCTGATAATGTAGATTGAGGACTTTTGTAAAACTTTCTTTCAATAACTCCCCTGTTCTTCTGTAAGGGCACCATTCGGTCCACTCCCTCATTATATCCAGTCTAATAGGGGTGTATGCCAACTTGAATCCTGTCCTTCTCACTACCCATCACCTCTTTATCTCCCCCCAACCCTGATCCAAATGTCCCCTCCCTCTGGTGCCTTGTGTTGTATTCCCCCCCTTACCTCACTGTAATTCCCTTGAAAGGGCTGCCCATTGTAACTCTGCATACCTGCCCTGTCCCCCCATTGTCCTGCACCTTGATACCGGATGTTGCCCAGCACACTTGGAGCAAACGGTGGAATTTACAGTTTGCCCAACTACACATTGCTTTATTATACCCCCAGCATGTCTTTGCAATCTGACTTCCTGTTCCACTTCTAACTACTTCTGCACTGTTCTCTGCTTGCCCAGATAGTGTTTATACCCATAGATCCGTGTGGGTACAATCCCATCTCAAGTCCTCATGTGTTGCCATCCTTTGTCCTAAGGCCTCATCATACCTCAGTCACCCATGACCTAGCTTTCCTTTATATGCATCCTTAATTACTGCTATTGCTGAATATGACAACAGCAGGATTGCCAGATCTGGCTGTTTCTGCAGCACAATGGCACTGAAAACTGTGAAACCTGTCTGCCAGGTGTCAATGTTTTTCCACTTGTAAGTGGTGTCCTCAGGCGTCTTTCCCACCAAAGACAGTGCCATTACCATTTCTGACTTACCCACTGATTCCCTCTGTTTATTTTGCAGTGTCTTTGTCCATCAGAGCAAAACCCCTTTCCATATTTTCTCTTTAATGGACTGTGGGATAGGGTCACCTAGCATCACTCCCGGTACCCCACCGTAAGTACCTTGCCTCCCCCCCAGCTCCTCCATCCTGCTCCTGCTCATCCCATTGTGTACCTTTCAATTCCTTTTGTTCCTACTCTATCTCCTCCCAGCCTTTGACCCCTGTTTCTTCTGTGATACCTGCTAGGTAATCTTTTAGGCTGCCATTCTTAGTCAGGTCAACCAACAACTCCTTACCCTTTCCCTGATCTGTTGCCTCTAAATATGGTTGCAGCTTTTTACCATTATCCTTCCCCTCACCCCCAGCTGGTGCCTTCCTCTTTTTGCTTCCATTCTTCTCCTCCTCCTTCTGTTTGGCCACTTTCAGCAGCTCATTCACCTTTCCCATCAATCCAATTGTCTTAGAATTGCATGTCTTTAGGTTGAATGTTTTAGGAGCATTTTGTGTAACTTAGGTCTCCTGTGTTGATGCCAACAGTATTTTATCCTGGTGGCCAGGCCCCATTGTTGATGACATAGAAACATATTGCACTAGTGTGAAAGATAGAAAGGGCCATGTCTATATTATCCACTCCACCTACATATGACAGTAAGTGTGGCAAATATGAGTAGTCACACAAATCCAAGTTAATCAGCAAGAATGCTAACCCATCTAAGTCAGTCTAACACTCACTGTCATGTTCCCTCGTAAATCTATCTAGTCCTGTTTTGAAGGCAGGGTTCAGTACTGGGTCCAGTCCTTTTTAATGCCTTTATAAGTGTCATTGCAGAGGGACTGGAAGAAAAAGTATGCCTCTTTGCAGATGACACAAAGATCTGCAACAGGGTTGATACACAAGGAGGCGTGGAAAGGATGAGAAGGGACTTGGCAAGGTTGGAGGAATGGTCAGAAGTATGGCAGCTTGGATTCAATGCAAAGAAGTGCAAAGTAATGCACCTGGGAAACAAAAACCATAGGGAAGATTACACAATGGGGGGGAGGTAGTAACAACAACAAAATGGAAAGAGACCTGGGTAATCATATCAGATGACCTTAAGGTTGGCAAGCAATGTGAGAAGGCAGTAGGGAAGGCTGGGGGGATACTGGGATTTATAGGGAGAGGTATCACCAGCAGAAAACAGGAATTTGTTATCCCCCTGTACAGACAGTTGGTGAGGCCCCATCTGGAGTACTGCGTCCAGTTCTGGAGACGCCATCTCTGCAAGGACATAGACAGGATGGTGGCAGTGCAGAGGAGGGCAACTAAAATGGTGCAGGGTCTGCAAGAGAAGCCATATAAGGAGAGACTAAAGGAGCTTAATATGTATACCCTTGAGGAAAGGAGGGAGAGGGGAGACATGATAGAAATGTTTAAGTACCTCAGTGGAATCAACAAAGTCCAAGAGGATAGCATCTTTCAGAAAAAGAGATGTGCAAGAACAAGGGGACACAATTTGAAGATGGGGGGACGGCTCAGGGGCAATGTGAGGAAGTATTTTTTCACAGAGAGAGTGGTGGATGCATGGAACAGCCTTCCTAAGGAGGTTGTGGGGTCTAAAACTGTGGGAGAATTCAAGAATGCATGCGACATACAAAAGGAAATTTTTGTGGGGGGTAGGAAGAAATAGGCTGTTGGTTAAATAGGATCTGCAGCTTATCCTCTAGGTAGGGAAATGGGCAGACTAGGTTGGCTAAGTGGTCCTTATCTGCCTGCAAAGTCTATGTTTCTATGTTTCTATGTTTTTGTGTAGCTTCCTTATTCTTACCAGCTAGGCTACTGCACGTTAACCTCCATCTGCAATGCTTTCTTATGTTTGCCCATACCCTGTGCCCTCAGAGTGATGTCCGCTTGTTCTGCTTGCACTCACCTGCTCAGATAGCTTTGCATACTCCATGCTGCCTAACCCATTTAGTATTCAAAGTATCACAACCATGCCTTCTGTCTGCCTTCTCTTTTATTGGCAGAATAATTTAAGTTGCCCAATCTCTCCTTGTAGTGCTTACTCGCTATCCACTAATCAGCTTATTGACCCATTGCTGGATCATCTCAATTTGTCCAATGTCATTCCCAAACTGTAATGACCAGAACTGGATGCAGCAATTCTTGTTTAGTTTAAATAATGTATTTAACAGGTGGAGGACTGCCCATAACCTGCTCCTTATCCTCTTACAATTCATCCAGAAACAGTATTGCATTTGCTATTGACTGTGGCATGATTGATGGTTTTGCTCAAGTTTACTGTCCAAAATGACCCATAGATCCTTTACCCGAGTTGTGCAGTTCACTGCTGCATCACATGTGGTGTATGTGTGACCCAAACCCCTCACATATATGTGTAGTACCATGTACTTCTCCTCATTAAATCTCAGCCTTCTTTTCTCACCCCACATTCACAATCTGTGTAGGCCTCCATATTGTGCATCCCCAGCTGTGCTCAGTTTTCCTGTTAGGTTAGGGTTGTCAGCAACTTCTGCCCCAGCATTAACTAATGTGATACTTATTTAAAGGCATCCACAACATCTGGATGTTGATCATCCACCATCAGTCTTCCTCCTACCTGTCAACTGGTTTTCAATCCACATTCTGCTCACTATGTATATGCCATATAGCTGATTGCAAAGTTAAAAAATCACATTTGCAAAGCGTAGTTGCAAAGTGCACAAAATTGGTGAAATTTGTGAAGTGTGAATGCCCCACCATGCTTTGCCTGGTAACTTCGCGAAGTATGCCTGTTATGAAATTTGCTGGCAAAGTACATCACTTTGTGAAGATCAGCATTTTGTACAGCAACAGGAAGTGATGACTCATCACTGCTAAGCAAATCTGACAGTGCCAACAAGGAGTCTGCAGGCTGCAGCCATGTGATCATGTGGCCTTCTGTGCTCTTTACAATCCTATTGAGATTGTTGTTGGAGAATGATATGTCTCCCTGGTGCTCAGAGTTTTCTCTGTCTGCTAGGTTAAACATTGATATTGTGGTGTGCTGTTATTGCAGATTTGTTCCTCTGTTGTTTGATACATTTTGCTGTTAGAAATCTCTATTATAATTAACCTAATTTGAGGTTGTTTCATCTCTTCTTTGAGTACTATAGTTTTTTCTGACCAACAGATCAGTGAGATGTGTTTGTGTCTAGGGAAGGGGCTCCTCTCTCCCTTTCAGTTTCAAACTGCGCAGACCAGATTCTGTATCCTCTGCTCAGTGTACTGCTGCAGTAGTGGTAGTAATCAGTGACTGGCTGTGACACTGACTTGATCCCAGTTGTCACTGTGCTTTGTCCTTTGAGGTGTATCTGTTTAGAGCAGACTGTTTTGAGTGACAATCCGTGTTTAATTTTTTGTAAATAATTCACAAAATGAAAGGCAACAAAGATGGAAGAAACACAGGTGATAAAGTATAGGCAAGTCAGGGAAAGCAAGGGAGGGATGAGCAAGCAGCATGTGGTCCATGGTGGTAGGATGGGTGGTGATTCATCCACCAAAGCAGTTGCAGGTAATTCCCCAGTGAAATGTAATGGAAGCAGTCATATGACTGCAGCTTCTGCTACCACACTAATTGTGACTGATAAAGGTGAAGATGTTGTTACAAAACAGCCTAAAGAAGCAGCAGCAGACACCACCACAGCATCGTTATTAATGTCCCATGCAAAATCAACCAAATTAGAATTAGCACAATGTGTGCAATCAGAAGCCTCCACTGCAGAAGAGGATATGAATTTGCAAAGTCAGAAGCAGCATGATAGGGCACATGTGTTGCTGGAGAAGGCAACAAATGCAAGATCTTTTGTTATTCAAGATGAATCCAGTGTTAATGAGGACAAGACAGAAGGGGTGATGCAGACTGGGAGGAGGAGGAGGATAGTGAGTCAAAGTCTGATGGAGATGATTATGATTCTGAATGGCAACCTAAGAAATGTGCGAAGAAAAATAAACCTGGTATAAAAGAAAATGTAGCAAAACCTGTTGAGCTTCCTCATAAAGCAAAGATAGTAGTCTATCTGACAAACTGCAAAAAGATCAACCTGTGCTAAACACAGTGCCTTTGCCATGTATACTCGCACACATACCCCCAAAACCTGTAAAGGATGTTTTTCACAGACCTTCGAAATCACTTGTTTGAAATTTCTTTGTGATTAATTTAAGGCGAAGATGAAAGTGTGTCATTCTGTCAATTATACCAGGCATGCAAAGATGGGTTCACATCTTGGAAAAGGTAAACAGCACCCCCCCTCCTGAAAAATAAACATCTCAACAAATAACAGGCGCATATTCAAAATGCTATGTTGGGTTCTGGGGGTTCAAAAGTGAAGGAAATCCAAATTCTGGTAACAAAGTTACACCACAAGAGATATCACTTGAGAAGCAGGTTTTGAAGGAGGGTGCTAAAGGAGCAGAGGAGCAAAGGGGTAGCCTAGTTAGAAGAGTTGCCACACAAGGAAGGCAGAAACAATGTAGCGAGGCATCTTTTTTTAATTCCACCTGTTGTTTCTTCAGGAGGAGGAGAAAGCAGAGTGCTACATACCACTGGGAGTAAGCAAACTCAATGCATGCACACTAAATCAGTTCAACCAACAATAAAGGCAGAACTTTGCTGATTCATAAAATAGCCTTTCTGTCATGCTGTTGCAGTATAACTGAATGCTGCAACAGCAGAAATGCTGGTATTTGATTTGCTGTAGTAGTCCTTTGTGGAAAAGACAGGTTTTCGGAAGCAAATGTCAACACAGAAGCATAGAATTTGCTAGCAGATAAAGACCATTTGGGCCACCTAGTCTGCCCATTTTTCCCTGCCTATAGTATCATCACAGATTCTGCTTGATCTCCAGTCCATTCATTCACCGCTCTTTGCTTTCCCTAAGAGTCATTCCTGCCTATGCCATGCATTCTTGAATCCCACCACTGTTTTCATCCCCTACCTCAGTTGGAAAACTGTTCTAGGAATCCACCTCTCTTTCTGTGAAGTACTTCCTTACATCCCTCCTGAATCTACCCACCTCCAATTTCTTGTCATGCTCCCTTGTCCTTGAATCTGTATTTTCTCAAAAATACTTCCCTCCTGTACCTTATTTACCTCCACAAGGTATTTAAAGGTGTCTATCATATCCCCCCTCTCTTTCCTCCCTTCCAGGGTGTACATGTTTAGGTCCTTTAAGTCTCTTCTGGTGGGGCTTCTGATGCAGACCATACACTATTTTACAATCAGTTGTTACAGTAAGGGTTCATGTTGGTCACTGACTTGGGGATGGGAAGGGGGGTGGGGCACTGTCTGCTGGGCTTGGGGGTCCACTAGACCACCAGAGAAAATTATTTGTTTTATTATACGGACAGATTGAGGACAGGGCCTGCTAGTCCACCAGGGAACATTATATGTTTTATGAAGGGGAGATCAGGGTTTTGGGGGGGGGGGTCTGTTAGACAACTAGGGAACAACAGATGCTTTATGAAGGGGAGATCAGGGATAGGGAGGGGGATCCACAAGACCACCAGGGAATGTTATATTTATGTTTAATGAAGAGGAGATTGGGGATATGGAGGGGGCCTGCTACACCACCAGGGAACAATAGATGTTTTATTAAGGGGAGATTGGGAATAGGAAGGAGGTTCTCCTAGATCACAAAGGATGTGTTACTTTTATTAAAAAGGGGATCAGGACTGGGGTAAACCCACCACTTTATTCTTGCCTGCCATGAGAGCCTCCTGATTGTACTGCAGCTTGTGGAAAACCTCTCAGGTGCACCATTTCTTTGGCACAGGGTCACCTTTGCTGCAAGCTGTGGGACTTTGTTGCTGGGACTCTACCCAATAGGAAATCGGGCACAGGATCTCTAGCACGCTGACTGTTGGCACAAGCTACCCTTGGCATGGCTTGCACAGTGTTTTGAGAATTGAGCCCAGTAGGTTTAAAAGAGATTTGAGTGATGTGGTAAACTCAGGTATGGAAGAGTGGGGGTTTCCCCGAGTAAGATAGGGTACAGCTGATTGGCTGCAGCTTCACAGACAGGAGAGCTTTAAAAACAGGAAGGAAAAGCCAGCAGGCAGTTGCTGCAGGGGTAGAGGGCTGACAAGTTGCCTGGATGTGTTTCAGATCAGGAGTCCCTTAAGCAACCCTCAGGAGATTGGTCTCCTGAATTAAGCCAAAAAGAAAAATGTATGTTCATTGTGAGTTTTCCGTTTTACTGTTTGTGTTCTTCCAGAAGGTCTAGCCTTCTGGAAAAGGGGATTTCTAGTTAGGGCCGATGATTGTTTAGACAGTGCTCCCACCAGGAGCTAGCCCTCTTTATTGGTGTTTTTGTTTCATTTTCCCTGGTGGTGCTTAAAAAGAAAAGGGCAGAAGCCCAAACTTCTGTGTTACCAGCCATATTAAAGAAATAAAAATATACTTGGCTGGTTTGATGTTAACAAACTGGTCTTCCTGAGACTCCTTAACCACCACAAAGCTGAACCTGAATCCCGTGGTGAGGTCATGCCCTGTCACAGTGATTACAAGGATAATTAGGTGTATACATATATGAAAGACAAAAAGGGGTACTTCAGGAGTTACCAATATAATCTGGACTCTGAATTATCTGTTTATTTATCAGGCAGTGACTCAGAACAGATTAAAGCTAGTAATAGGGGTAGAAACAAATATATTTTAGAGAGGGGGAACAATCAGGAGCAGAGACCTTACAGACCTTGTGGAAAGAGAGGATATTGGTACATACGAGATATAAATATAAGTAAAAGAGAAGGCCCAGAGCTAGGACCTGAAGGAAGAACAGATGTACAAGGAGCTACAGGGTAAAATGCAAAGAAAAAAGACAAACAACAGGAAACAGGTAAAAGAAAATAACAATGTGGTCACATACTGGTACAACCAAGAACAATTAGTATTCAATATTTCTTCATAGAGTACTTAACCCTGTGGAAATTAATATCCTTTCAAAGGATCAATCTTTCTGCCCACATTTTAAAATTAATGAATTTGAGTTGAAATTGGATTTGAACCAATTTTTAGAAAATTAAGGCTACAATTTTACTTTTCTACATTACCAGGGAATCTATAAGAAAATCTACAAGAAAAACAGAAAAAAAATATCCTCAGTTAGAAGCTTCAGCTTAAGTCTGCCTTTACTCCCCCCGGTCCAATACCACATAGTACTGAAAATTACATATCAACAGTTACTAAGGATACTGAACCATTATTGCTATGGGAAAGGAACATGGATAGGAGAACAACATATTTTGAGAGAGGCAGAATTTGATGCACTTAAGAATTTAGAAAATTATTTTCACACCATACTGAAACATGTTGACAAAGGAGGGGTAATGGTGGTTATGGGTTATACCAAGTATAGGGAAATGTGCTACATATTATTCTCTGAAGCAAAAAAATGATCTTTTTTTATTGATATCTTGGATACACCTGTGCACAGGTGTTCATTTGTAGGTTCCACGCCAGTTACAAGGAAAATTGAACAGGTACATAGCATTACAATACAAACCATGACATTACAAGCAAGTGCAGAAATTGCACTGGTGCAGAACAAAACATTAATGAGCTAGGTAGACAATAAATTTGTGGGATTACAAGGTTGGGATAGCATTTAGCTAAGGAGTAACATTTAGACAACCACTATGGCATTGGTGAGAAGGCACATGAAATGAATGTTCTCCCAAGTATTCTTTACCCCCCATACGATGCTCCCTTTGGCTCTACCACAGTCATGGTTCCGTCAACTAAATAGAATAATATCTAAATTCTTATGGCAAGGTAAACCACCCCAGAGAGCTGTGGAAGCTGATGTGACCCAAAGAGATTGGAGGACTGAAGGTTCCTGCTTTCTTTTTATACTATTTAGCTATACACAGTTCTAGATTTTTTCAATGGCACAGGCCGACATTACAAGATTAGCCCACCTCTTAAACTCCATTTTGGCTGAATATGGAGCATTATCAATGTGTCCAACTTGGATTAGATATCCAAGCCTTATTATATATACCTCATAAAAAACTCCCTCACTCTTTATGGGGCACCCCATAGATCTGTCCCTGAAAGCCCACAAATAACTATCTTCTGTACTTGGGTTAGACCCCTAGAGAGATACCACACAGCCATTAGTTGGCAATCCAAATTTCAAAATTGCAGGTAGACCCTTGACTCACACTCTGTGGCCACATATGGAAGTCACTATGGTAGACCATCTTTTACAAGATGGTAAATTGTTTACATTTCTGGAGGCTCAACAGAAATATGGATTGCCAACATCCCATTTGTTTAAATATTTCCAGTTAACTCACATGCTCATTCAACATTACAGAACAGGGACGTGCTATAATACTTATGGGTCTCAAATTCCTCACTTGGCTTTGGTGGTGCTATTGTCCCATAGTGTATCTTTTTTATTACAATAAATTTCATGAAGTCCTCTCACACAGGGAAGCTGAACCGTATTACAGTATTACTAGGACCAAGCTATTCCTTCTCCCTCTGGATCGTGTAATTGGCCCTAACTCTGGTGGAACACCTATAGATATTTAAAATGGGATAGGTACTGTCTTATGCAGTTTCAACTCTTGCATATCTCTATTATACTCTGCTTAAGAGGCATAGGATGGGCAAACTCCCACCAATGGTTTGTTCTAGATGCAATAAAAACCAGGGCATACTACTACACATTCTTTGGGATTGTAGGAAAGTAACACCTTTTTCGGAATCCATAAAACAATGACTAGACCCATTATTGTGCTTGGAGTCCAGCTTCTTACCTGAAATATGCCTGTTGGGGGATTTCAACACTGACTTAGTTGGGAATAAAAGGCCCCACATGGCGTTGATATTTGCCTGTGTGGAAAAGGTCATTCTGGGACACTGGTGTGACCAAACTACTTCCCAATACATAGAATGGTATAAAGAAATTTTGTTTGCTTTACAGGCAGAGTGGACTATTGCTAGCCTAGCAGACCAACTGGATAGTTATGCAAAGACTTGGGAACCTCTTTATACTTTATTCATTCTTGAATCAAATAATAGCAGAGGTTCTTGATTATTCTGGTCATATTCCACAGTAGGCTGTTGTTTTTGTCTTATTTGACAATTCTCTGCCTGTCCTTCTTAGTCTTTCACTTTTACATTTTTGACAAATAAATGTTTAGCTCCTGAATTGGAGATTTAGATAAATAAGAACTTGTTTGAAGTAGACAAGACACCGTATTGTTAAATACTCTTTATATTGGCTCTTTTCATGGTAACCCTATTGTCTGTCATTAAGACTCCAAAATGTTTTATACTTCTCTTCCAAGGTGGAGATGGGAGATAGGGGGTTGGGGATGGGGAATATGATAGTAACTAATTAAAGTAAGAGTTCCTTTTTTTGTTATTGACTATGTATTCAAGATGTACCTCTTACTTCATTTTTCTTGTACCATTGTTATTTCTCTAATGCCTGATATACAACTTTAATAACATTTATTCAATTTGAAAAATAAAGGATGTGTAATGCTTTTTCCAGGTCCCCCTCTGCAAAGTCCTCCCTTCCCTTTTGAACCTTACAATCTCTCCCCTTGTTTTCCTCTTTTCACTTACATACCGAAAAAATGTATTGTTCCCTTTTGTTACTGCCTGGCTATTCTTTCTTAAAGAGCTGCTGATGCCATCTGGCCAAAAGTGCTACACTGCAGAATTAGAATAAGCATATCCACAGTAAATCTCACATCAAAAAGTAGATTTCTATGTTACTTCATTTTAAAGTTATTAGCCATTTTGTAACCCTGATTTCACTACCTGTTCTCATAAAGCCTGTTCCACTGAAGAGCTGCTGCTGATGTAATCTAGGGCCCTTACAGTTTATTCTTCCATGTCAGCAAGCTTATAGGACCTGTTTCTCTAAAGCTGTAAAGATTATGTGCAATGGTTTTCATAAATAAAACATGCAGCATGAGTTAGTAAACATTGCTTTAAAAATGTTGTGTTTCAGGATTTGTAACAAAACTGACAATATTTTGTCTGGATGCCTTTTTATTGAAGTCCTTTTGCTGAATGCTGGATCATAGCACACTGTGAGGTTTGCAGACTGAATAAGTTTCTGATGAAAGGCTGAGCTCATTCATACTATCAGTCAACTGAGGCAACTTCTAAGAATGGCAGTTTAAAACAATTATCCCATCTGCTTCTTAATGAGGGTGGGGCAGACTCATCTATGTTCTACTCTAAATTACAATGATCATTTTACCAGAGCTAACACTTCCACCCCTAGTAGGAATTAAAACATATAAGGCCCCTATTAAAACATATTGTAAAGCAGACAATGACAAACAGCAGTAAAATTAGTAGCACTCTAACCGGCTTCAGCAGTCTGGAGGCATGCTGACTTAGTATCCAGCAATCCTGGTGAAATGAACCACACAAAAACAGCATTAAATAATACAATTTGTCAACTTTGTTTAATAACCTGGAACATATATAGTATTTATAGCAATGTTTACTGACTGGTGCTGTCTGTTTTACTTGTGAAAACCATTGCATATGATCTGTACAACTTTGGAGAAATGGGTCTTATAAGCTTGCTGACAGTCATTACTAGACTTTGAGCTCCTACATGACATCATCAGCAGCTCTATACTGACACCTGTTTTTATTGCACAGGTAGTGCAATCAAAGTTACAAAATGGCTGATAACTTTAAAACCAAGTAACGTAAAAATCTAGTTTTTGGTATGTGATTTACTGGGAGTATGCTTATTTGGATTCTGCAATGTAGCACTTTTGGTGTCAGTGGCTCTTTAAGTTTTCACCTCTGTGCATCTTGCTGCTTTCTTTGCTTCCCTCTGTTTCCTTTGATACACCTCCTTATCTTCCTCCCTATGCATCTCCTTATACCTTCTGAATGCTACCCTTTTAGCCTTTACCTTTTCAGCCACCTCTTTCGAGAACCATTGCTGTCTTTTTTTCCTCTTGCTTTTACTCACTTGCTTGATGTACAGGTTTGTTGCCTCCACTATGCCCCCTTTTATCTTTACCCACAGTTCCTCCATCCAGGTCATCCCTCTGCAAGATCATCCCTGAAGTATGCAGCCATTATTCTAAAATCTTCCCTTTTGAAGTTTAAGCCCCTCTCCCTTGTGTGGTTTGACTCTTCTGCTGTCCTTATACTGAACCACACTGTATGGTGATCACTGATCCAAAGGTGGCTTCCCACCAGGTCCAGTATAGACCCATCACAAATGAATTCACTGACTAGTTGCTTGAGGGACACCACCTTCAGGGAGTGCAGGATGCCGTTGCTGCTATCTGAGGTTGCAGCTGTGAGATTTCAATCCACATCTGGCAGATTAAAGTGTCATAATAGTAGCACCTTCCCTTTTCTGCCTTCTTGCCAATGGCTTCCCACAGTACCTTATCTAACTTTTCCCCCCTGAGCTGGAAGACTGTAGACTGTGCCAGTGTAAATAGTATCTCCAGTCCCCACCTCCAGTGTGACCCACAGTTCATCTGCCCCCTCTGTATTCCTTGTATCTCCATCACTTATTTGCTTTATCTCACATAAAGTACCAAACCTTCTCCTTTCTTTCACACCATGTCTTTCCTGATCAAAGCATAGCCTGGTATAGCCATGTCACAGTCATGTTTTTATTTGCACCATGGCTCCATAATGGCTACAGGTAAGCTGTGCCATGATGGCCTCTATGCCTGGAATCTCATTCCTAAGACTTCTATCATTTGCACACATGGCCTTTCAGATTTGTTACCACTCTGCTTGTTACCCCCTTTTTTTTCTTTTTTGTCCTCCCTCCTTCCCCACTCTCTGTTTAATTCTCCTGTTTCCATACTCCTTTCATTTTTACCACCATGCTTCCTTTAATAATTTGCACCCCAAGGGATGTGGCTCCCCTTGAGTTCTCTTTACTCTCTACTTTAACCTGTGGGAGGAGTTTCTGTCTGTCTGCTTCCTTCTGCCACATCCTTGGCTAGTTTAAATGTTCATCAAAGTAACATTTAAACTGTTCACTAAGGATGGTGGTTCCCCTCCTGGATGAATGCAGGCCATTACCCCTGTATGGGCAGTTATTCTCCAGGTGGATCCCCAGTCCCTCATGTAGCCAAACCTCTCCTCTCTGCACCATTCCCACAAAAATGACTTAAAGTTCCTGGTGTAGAGATCCCTCTCTTCCCCTTGTCATAGACAGGTTGCACCTCAGAGAAAGCCACTGAGCATACTACCTATCTATGACCCCTCACAAGTTCCCTAAACTCCACCTGCACTATTCCACCCCTTCCTAGCCAGTTCATTAGTTCCCAGGTAAACAACAACATCCAGCTCTCCCACCCATCCTGCTGCCACAGTGATCCTCAGAATCCACCTCCCATCCCTCCAGGGCATGGTGCCATGTAGGCATCTAATTTCCCTTTCCCCCCATTTCTTATTCCCAAATCTACCCCCTCACAATTGAGTCCCTCACCAGAAGTTGCTTCTTCTTCCTCTGGGGCCCTCTACCACCCTCCTGTATGTCTCCACTATCAAGGACCTCCACATACTCCCTGGTCATTACCACAGTAGCCTCTTCTTGGCAGCCCTTCCCTGCCAGAGTGCTGTAGGAATGACATAGTGTAAGCATATGGTTACTAGGCTTACTTCTGATCTCAGACTGTACTGACCTCTCATCTTAAAGTGCTGGTCCCAAGCCCCATCTGCCCATCCATTTGTAGTCATTTGCATCCTACCCTGATGAATGTGTACTTCTATGGACACTAAACTGCTCAACAATGACTGAGAGTATGGAGGACCCCTCCCAACAGACTGTAAGCCTTTTCTTCTTGTGCTGAAGTTTCATAGCTCCATTTGCCACTACACTGCCTATCCTCATGAAACTACTGATGTACACCTGGCCAGGAGTGACAAAACATTTATTAAGATTAACTTCCACTTATCAAGTGGACTATAGTACCTGCTCCTTATATGCACTGGTAACAGTGAGCTTAATCCAAGCCCACTCAAATTATACCTGCCATCCTCTACATTTACGAGCCTATCTTGGATAAAAAATGTTGGCAATCAATGTTTGTAGCTAAATTAATAAATTAGATAATGTAATATTCTGGATGTGCAGTACCAAGCTTGACATACTCCTAATCACAGAAACCTGGCCTGACATTGCTGCTGATCCTAGCGTCTTCATTATTTCTAACTATGTTCAGTATTGACTGGATAGGACTTCTAAAGACAGAGACAGAGACATAATTCTCTATATCAAATTATCTTACGCTGTTGTGCTCTTTCGTGATACACGCCGCTGGTACTGTGGTGTCTGCTCCACCAAACCCCACTCTCCCACCCTGGGCAATCATTTTCCTTATAGGTATGGAAGGTCACATGACTGTATCAAATGACAGTCATTTTTCTATCTCCTTAAACCCCACTTAGCAGATTTTACTGCATTACTACCAGGGGGCTCTGCACTCTCCCTCCACTCTATTATAAATTTGAACTTGCTGTGCCCAACCTTCACTCTGTTTACCCCACCTCTTTTCCCCTGCTCCCCTAACCTGCCCTCTCATTGCATCCCCTCATTCCTTTCTACCTTTTCCCCTACTCTCCCAGTATATCACCCCTTCCTGTCACTCTTTGCTTGTTTCTCCTCCCCCCATGGTACTGGAACTCTGGCCTGTATACTTAGCTCACTCTATAGTCCATAGCTCTATTCCACCAGGCCACCTAGCTTGTTACTGTTTTCCACCTAGTATGATCCTATTGTATCTAGCACTCCCATATACAGACTCAGCACTCTTTATACATTCCTTTGTTTGTAAGCATCAGCCACCTGAACAATTCAGTTTACACCCTCACTCCTAGTTAATTTATCTGGTCTCTCCTCCCTGGCTACTACCAGCTGTTCAACAACAAGCAGCAGTACCTACTCCTACACACCTAGCTTATTAATTCACTGTTATCTCCTCCCTGGTTTGCACCAGCTATTCAATTAACAAGCAGCATACTCTCCCCCCCCCACGCACATCACTCTCACAAACCTGCATCCACACCCAGGCCACAAAATGCAATTTGTGCCTACCTTGCTGCTAATAATAGCCCTCTCTTCCCCTTTTCTCCCCCTTTCCACTCTCTCTTCCTCCTCCTATTCCCCCCAGTCTCACACTTTCCACTCCTGATCCCACCATGCAGACAACCCCCAAAGATCTTCATCCCTAATCAGCTGTCCCCTGCACAACTCCCCCTCAACACCCACTCCCCTCTTAATCCTGCCACCAGGCATCCTACTGTCACCCTTTCTCAACCTGGTGCTCATTCACATTCTCCACCTCGCAACTATTCACCAACATGTCCACCATTGTAGGCAGAAGCTATACAATTCCTCAAGCAAACTCTTTTTCCTCTACATCCTCCTCCTACTTGCTGGTGACATCCAGCCTAACCCTGGCTGGACCCCTGAAACCTCTATTCCTGCAAAAGGCCTAACAATTTTCCACCTCAATGCCAGGAGTCTGCTACCAAAGATAGACCTCCTTAAAGTCTGGGTGACACAGCACTCCCCAGACATACTATGTGCCACCGAATTATGGCTATGTTGCAGAATCCCTGACACCTCTCTCTCTCGCTCTACCTGATTACCACCTCCTACAGCAGAACTGCTCAAAGAGAGGTGGCAGTGTTGCTATCTACTACCACCCAAATCTACCTAGCTCCCTTATTACCAGTGATGCAGTCCCTAAGACCCACAAGCTACTCATCATTAAGATGTTACCTGACCTCACTTCCTGTCTTCATAGCCATGCTTTATTTCTTCCCCAAAGCTCCTCCTTCCACTGTGGTCAACACCATCTATAATCTTTCTTCCACTGCCTGCTCAGGTGAACTCATTCTACTTGGTGACTTTAACCTGAATTTGTCCTCTCCTGCCCTAAAACCTGTCGCTCAACAAACTGAGTCCCTCAACCTGCACCAGCTCATCAATGAACCCACCAGACTCAACCCACACTCCCATCATCATACCCTCCTGGACTGGATTCTGTCCTCATACCCGCATCATATCTCTGATGCTAGTATTCTCCCTGACTTATTTGGTGACCACCTCATGACCTACTGTACTCATAAACTTCATCTCCCCTGCTCTCTCACAAACCATTGGACTTATTTCACATAATTCCTAAACATTTCTCATCTCCTACATGATCTGGCATCCTCAGACTGGTCCCTATTCTATTCAAATACAGATGCTGATACGGCACTCTCCCTCTTCTGCCAGAATTTATATAGTGTCTGAAACAAATGTGCCCCCCACATCAATGCAGGATAAGACACTTTCACCACCCATGGATCTCTCCAGAGCTTATCAAACTCTACAAAAAATGCAACCACGCTTGGGTTCACCACAAAGCATCTGTATCTCCAAATAACCTCTCAACCTATCGTACCTTAAGAAACACATGCACCAAAGCTATTAGGGCAGTTAAATGCCACTATTTCAAGCACACTCTACATGAAAACCTCAACTCTCTGCATAAATTTTAGCATTCACTCTCTTCCCTTCTCAACCTCCTACCTAGTTCCTCCTTTCCCTCCCTCCTCTTCAGCAACACCCTAGACTCTGACCCTCTCACTGTTGCCTCCACCCTAAACAATTTCTTTATGATGTGTGCCCTAACCTCCACCCCAACTCACCCCTCCTCTCCACAGCCCTCTGTCCCATCACCTGACCCACCACTAACCTCTCCACAGCACCTCCTTCTCCACCTACCCCAACTTACTTTCAGTTTTCCCCTGTCACAGCCCAGGAGATGGTCTGTATCCTAAAATCCCTGAGCCCATGTAAATCCATTCCCAACTGGCTTAACCTTCTCTTTCATCAGATCTCTGCCCCTGCCATTGACCACCTCCTGTCACATCTACTTAACCTCTCCTTCACCCATGTATCCCTCTGAGTTGGAAATCTGTCAAGGTATTCCCCTTCATAAAGGTGGTGACCGGGCTTAACCAGGTAACTACCGCCCCATCTCCCACCTCCCTATCCTTGCCAAGCTCCGATAATCTCTTGTTCTTACAAGACTCACCCACTTCCTCACCTCCACTAATTTCTTGTCCCCTTACCAATCAGGTTTCAGAAAGAACCATGCCATGGTCTCCTCTCTACTCCAGGTGACAGATGCCATCTTCACTGGCATGGACCAAGGGCACCTTACATCAGACATTTTTATTGACCTAGCCAAGGCCTTTGACTCCATCTCCCACCCACTCCTTCTCATCAGACTAGAACTAGCTTGTCTCTTCTCCCTTTCTGTCCAATGGTTCCAATCTTACCTTTCTGGCCAATCCCAATTCATGCAGATTGGCATACCCTCTTCACCTCCCCAGTCCAAGTGGGCATACCACAAGGCTCTATCATGGATCCTATCCTCTTTTCCATCTTTCTAAATGATCTCCCCATTGTGTGTTCTCACTCCAGCATTCACTTCTATGCTGATGATACCATCCTCTACAGTTCCAGACCGTCAGGTCACCCTCGGAGGTTTCCTCCCTACTACAATCAGATTTTAATTGCATCCTGAAATGGTTCCAGGATAACCAGCTGAAGTTAAACACAACCAAAACAGTCTCCATGAAGTTCTGCACACCCCAAAATCTTGCCTAACTCCACACCCCACCTCTTTCTCCACCCTTTACGGCACTACCTTAAACATAGTCCCAGCATCCAAGTATCTTGACATGTGGCTTGACAGCTGCTTCAACTTCACCACACACATAAATCACATGTACTCCAAGTTCTGTCCCAAACTTGGTGCTCTATACCTTAACAAAGATGCCCTCTCCCTCTCTGTTCACAAGCTCCTCCTCACCAGGACAATCATTCCACTCTTTGTGCATATGTTGTATATGGATCTGCCTCCGCATCCACCCTATCCAGATTGTTTTTTTCAATGCCTTCTGTAGCTTCACCTTAAATGCTCCTCCTCGAACTCATAACTGCACCCTCTACTCTACAATTTTCTTCCCTATCCTCCCACCTTAACTTGTACACCTGCATCACCTTTCCAAGTATTGGTTTGGCATTCTTACTCCCTACCTCACTGTCTTCTTATGCCCTTCCCCTCACTCTTTCTACAGCCTCCACTCATGAGATCCTTGCTCCTTCACACTTCCTCAACCTCGCTTCAATTCTGGAAAGGCTGCCTTCTCTTTCCACTTTCCAAATTTATGTAACTTCCTCTCCTCCTCTTTCCAAATGCTACATTAATTTAATCTCTTCAAAAAGACTAACTACCACTCTGAGCCTCCACCCTGCTCATGCCCCATACCAACTAACTCACTGCCAGATTTCTGAAACTGCAAATGACCCAAACAACAACCCCCATACCTTGTGCTAACCCCATACCTGCCTGACAGCTTTCACACTCTACCAAGCCACCTAGTAGGTGGAAACCTGCCTGTATGCACTGCTGTTTCATTTTAAATTTGTAACCCTGTATCATGCACTTGTCTCTTTCCTGGAAAATCCTTGTTCACTGTTCACCTCTAATGCAATTACACTGTATGTCTACCTGCACCTTGTTACATGTGTCAGCCTCAGAGCCAGACATGTCTTGTAACCTGAACCTGAATTGTACCTATGTATTGTTTTTGTTGTATTATGCTGTATTTCACTGTTGTCTGCTTAATGCCATATACATCATGTATTTGTACCTCCTCTTCCTTCCTTCCTCCCTTGGGTCACGCCTGGAAACGAGTCTCGGCACAGTATGCCTCTCCCAGTTACCAACTTTTAAATAAATAGAGAAATAAGTAAATCAATCTTTATCAGTCATCAGGTCACTTACTTCTCCCCTTGAATTTGAATGCCTAGCTGTATCAACAGCCCTGTCCCATAACAAGAATGTCAAAACTGCTCAATGCTATAGATCCCTACAGGTGTCTCAGAACTGCTTAAAGTTACTCTGCACTTTAATAGAGAAATAAGTAAATCAATCTTTATCAGTCATCAGGTCACTTTCTTTTCCCCTTGAATTTGAATGCCTAGCTGTATCCACAGCCCTGTCCCATAACAAGAATGTCAAAACTGCTCAATGCTATAGATCCCTACAGGTGTCTCAGAACTGCTTAAAGTTACTCTGCACACACAGCAATTAAACCATTATTCTTGGGGACTTAAAGTTAGATTTACTTTCTTCAAAATTAAATGATCTCAAGCTACTATATAATGAACTTGGTTTACACCAGCCAGTCAAAGAACCGACCAGACCCAGTCCAAAAAACCCTTCTAATTCTGCAATACTGGACATTGTCCACACCAACAGGCCACAAAAACTCTTAACTACATCTGTATTTGATAATGATTGCAGTGACCATAATGCTGTGGCCTGAGTTAGTGATTCAAACAAAGTACATGTGAGACCTACTTTTCCCACAAAAGGAGACTCTCCCACTTTTGTGAATCAAGTTATGTTGTTGAACTGGCAGGAGATCTACTTATCTCCTATATTACATTAAGCTGCAGAATTTCTCAATCGACAACTACTCTCTGTTCTAGAAATACATGCCCTCCTAGTGAAACTTTGAGCCAAAAAAATAGAAACTGCCCATGGTTCAGCCAGAATCTCAGGCAGGCATTGATGGATAGAGATATTCAATGGGACAGAGTCTGAAAAGCCAAATTTTCACATGACTGTATTGTATTTAGGTAAAAAAAGAAATTACTGTACTAAATATAAAATCATCCAAGTCCAATTACTATTTAAATCTTTCAGAATCCAATTAAAAAGACCATTCCAAATTCTGGAAGACAATAAACACCCTAGAAGGAGGAGTGGCAACCCCCCCTTGCTAAGACAAATTATGATAGATGTCAAAACTATCACAAACAAGCAGCTCATCTTGGATGAGTTTAACTCATTCCTAAACCCTAACTCAAAAAGGAGCTCGGAGTGGACAAGTTAGAACCATTCTTCTTTAGAGCTTGCTTTCTGTGCTGACCACACATGTAACACACCTCTTTAGCCTATCATTAACCAATAATGAAATTCCCACACTCTAGAGAAATTGCTCACACATTATCACCTTTCAGATCTGTTTTAAAATCTATTGCAAAACAACTGCAGGCCTATCTCTGTACTAGGAAAACAAGGATGGGGTCACCCGTGCAGTGTAATGCTTAGGTCCAAAAACCAAGCAAGACAAAAAGACATGCCTCACAAAACCCCTCACGCTGGCACTAAACCATATATGAAAATATAAGACCACGAAGGCTAAGGCATGTAGAGAAATAAAAATCTATTAATTTACTCACATGCTATACAAAATAATTACAAAAATGTTCTGTTATATGATAAGATGCTACTGTCATAGCCCAAAAAGTTCACCCATTGGTGTTTAGTTCTTTCACCGGAAATTTTTCAAGTGTGCTTAAAATTTTAAATAGTGGCTTTTTTATACAGCATCATATCTTGGTTCTTTTATACAGCATCATAGTGACATCAAAGAGGTGACCGTCACTCACACGGCAAACCATCTCTTAAAGGAATACCACCTATAATACAATATTTAAAATACAGGGTATAAACAAACACCATATAGTGTATGGTAGAACGCTGTTCAGCTTGGAAATCCATGATCCCAACAGTGTTGTTGTGCTTGCTTCAGTGCTTCATGATCTTGTTGTGCTGCACTGAGTACGTCACTGGTGCAGCACAAGATCGAACACATTCGCGCATGCCCGATTTAGCAGCCGCGCCGGCAAGGGAGCGATTAGCGCTTTAGCAAGTCACAACATGAAGCCAAGTAAGGCTTGGTTTACAATATTTCTATATCCATTTGCTATTTTTTCATGAATAGACTCCCCATACACTATAAAATATTGTCTATAGGGAGTCATTCACAAACAAGGATCTTCTAAAATCTCGAGGTCTTCTTGGCAATGGACGACCTCTCGAGCTTTGGTCTCATGGTCTAACGTTGCCAAGGATACCTCTTGATTGAGAATATCCTTGTTTTAAATGACTCCTCATAGACAATCCTCTATGTTATATAGCTATGTACTTTTTATGTGCACTTCATTTCTCAATAGTGTTTTGCTGACCCAGATACAAATATAAAGTATTATTTTATATCCAGCTACGTTAACACTTGTCAAATACAGTATATATCCTGTAAACTATGTGCAGGCAAACCTTTCTAAAAAAGACAATACACTGTATTTAATTCCATATTCCCTATGGGTAAAGATAAAAATAAAACACAGTAAGTGTGCTTAATCTACCTGTAACCTCATAGTCCATGATATATAGTGTCCAGCTGGAGACTCTGTTTAGTACATTTTAGAAAATGGGCTTTTTATTTCCTGGCATCTGATTGGCTAGTACCCTTGTCAAGGGGGTACATTAACTTTCACTAGATGCCCAGGAAATAAAAAGTATCAGCCTAGTGCCCCTTCACCCACGAAAGAATCCTAGTGCCCACCCTGCTCCCTAATTGACCCAAAGAACCTCATTTGATTTCAAATCACCACCATTTTTTTGTCTCGTTTAGCTAGAGCTACTGTCCCTCAACTCTCACTAGTTCAGTTCCAACTGCCTAATAGAACCACAGATCAACCTCCACTGAGCAGATTTCTGGCTATCTTTGCTTGTTTTGTTTCTCTTTTTTCATTTTTCATTTAGTGTACGATCTTGTCTGACTCTCGGACACCCTCCTTTAGCTGCCGGCCCACTTGCTCCAGAAAAATACAACTGCTCATCTGTACCACCTCCACACAGCAAAGAGCGAGTCAGTCAGAGCGCACCATTTAACAATGTTATTCCAGCATTCCTGTCCACACACTCCCTCATTTTACTTTATAATAGTAGAAAACAAACCCAACATGGTAAAAATACCGCTTTCTGTAAAGTCAGATAAACATTGCATCTGCCTCCTCCTTCACTCCATCTGCTCTGCTGATTCACCCATGCCCAAAACCACTACTCCATCAGCTTTCCATTACAAATGACTGGTGATCACCTGCACGTTCTGCAGTTCAACACTTGCAACAGCTGCATGGTAATGGGCATGTTTTAAATAAACTGTAACATGGGGTAAAATCCCATATAAATTGTTGCACTCAACACAATTAAGTATGCAAACTGTTATTGTGTTCAAAACTCTCATGGTGTAGAGTTTTTTTAGCTTTTAATTTTTGTATCGCTTCCCTCCCAGCTGAATCCACAGTTACACCCAATCCAGTTCCCGAACTGCTCCGTATTTCATTAGTTTGTGTCAGTCGCTGATACGGGCTAAAGGTGGTAAGAGCTAAATGCCCCTCAATGTCTCTTTTCTTTAAACATGCTTGGAGTTAATAATGAAGGAGTGAGTGAGAGCTACAGAGTCTTTGAACCATAAAAGCCACAAAGCCTGAAGATTTTTTGCACAGCACAGCAGACTGCTATGACTTTGATACTGCATTTTTATATAATGTTCTTTCAAAAATCCCCATGTCAGCTGCAGCAGTGTCGCTGGTACCTTGCTTTGCTCTCTTATTTTTTTGTGTTGTTAATGTGGGTGAAAAGCATTTACCAGTTGTCTGCTGTCCTGCCACATTGCACTGCCTGCTGAACACTTCCTGTTTGTACCTGGCAGGGTTACAGAAGATCACAACTTGCTGCTTCTTTTTTTCCTTTCTTAATAACTGCAAAAAATGCCTTGTCCTGCTCTGGAGAGGGGTGGGTTAGAAAAGAATGACTATGTGGGGCAGACAGGGGAGGGTTCCAGGAGAGAGAACAGCACAGACACAGAGGAACTACTTCACAACAGGAAGACTTCAACTTCATTTTTACTTTTTTATTTTTTTATAAATAAATCCTACTGTTTAAAAAAATGCCACAGGTAGCCTATTTTCTAAGTGCAATAATACCCTCCAGGGAGGGCGGTATTGGGCAATACCAGACCTTCCAGAGGCTATAAGGCCCTTCTCATGCAGTGTCAGGCCTCATTATGCCTCTGGGCAGTCCAGTATTGCCCAATACCACCCACCCTGTCGGGTATTATTGCTTGTATATGAACATCTGCCTCTCTGATATTCCATGAAACCAACACAGAGGTAAAGAAGGCAGTACCAATCATAATAGTCAATCAGGACATTTTAGATGATACATAATACTGTGCTGTTATCTTCCCATTGATTAGCAGATTTCATTTTATGTCCATGGGAAATAGTAAAGAAACCAGACATGCTCAGCATCAGGAATATTAATAATACCCAAGTACTATAATTAAGCAATAAGCCATAAGGGGGTGTGGGTTATCAGGGGATTTACCATGGCTGGAGTGGTTTGCCCACAAGGCACAGCCAATTGGGTAAATCCGTGCCAGCCATGGTAAATCCCCTGATAACCCAGATCCCCTGAGTGGCTTATTGCGATTATACCAAGTACTTTTTTTTTTTATTATTTAAATAAAACAGTATTTGCTATAATGCTTAAATAAGCGACTCAGTAGTAGAGCAGTCAGTGTTTTTGTTTACTTTCCCTGATGTGCAGAGCTGCTGTTTTACAGTCTTCACTTAGCGGGGAAATAAGATGGCAGCCGGAGTTCCATGATTTCACTGTCCGATTGCTTTTTTTCCAAGATGCGGCTGGCTGGCACCTTTTGCGGTGATTATCAGAGGATTTACAACAGTGGTAAGGTGCCAGTCAGTCATTTTGATTGGTTGTTGTCTAAGGTCCATGGTATAATATAAACTAAGAGCAGCTACTAATACAAGGTGACAGCAATATATACAACATACACATTCTCAAGCTTTTTTAATGGAAGGGCTTCTAACTAAATTTTTGAACTTTAAAAAAAAACTGAGTGTTAGAGATTAATTACACTCTACTCACCCAAAGGAACATAAGAGTCAAGCAACAAAACCAGGAATTCCAGAAACTAAAACTCGATATTGAGTCATGATCTTTTTAAGAAAAAGGGGGCCTTCAAAATCAATTAAAAAAAAAATTGTGGGCCTTCAAAATCAATTTTAAGAAATTAGTGCTGAACATAAATGCGAATAACCACATCACACATGTGAGATCAAATGGCAGAAAACTGGATATCAGGGACTAAAACTAGAAACAGAGAGTAAAGAGAGGCAACAATTTCTAGCTGACTATTTTAACCTGGAGCCAAAAATGCCCTTAGGGTATTCATCCAAAATGCTTGCTGCATAACAGCACTGAATTTAAATATCCTCCGCTCATGCCCTTTGAACTTATTCAATGCCCCCAAAAGGTCCATGCTGTTCTCCTATCCATCAGGTTAATTTTAGATGGGCAGCTAGGGCATTTTTTAGATTTTCCCTGTGTATATCTCTCTAGTGTTTACCTATTATGATTTTAAATGAACAAATCATCTTCCCAATATAAAATGCCACACATTTGCATGTGACCATATGTATTACACTCTATGAATCACAGGTTATCAGGGGCCAGATTCACAAAAGTTCACCCGGGCACAAACTCAGTTTGCCCAGGGCAAGCTGGGTTTTGCCTGAAGTTGCTATTCACAAAGCCCAGTTTGCCCCCGCAAATTGGGTTTGCACCTGGGTAAAATAGTGAGGGGGTTACACAATGCAAATGAGGGGGAAGGGATCTGCATATCCCACAATCCCATTCACTAAGGTTTTGCTCCATGCAAGGGCCTTTGTGAAGGCTCTTGCATGGAGCAAATTACCGCTGACAAAAACCTGGTGGAATCTGCGCAACCCAAGTGGTTGGCAAAGGTACTGTGGCCCCACCACCACCCTCCCCAGTCCCTGATCTCCCACCTGAAATGTTTAAATAAAGTTTCCATAGTGTAATGTCTCACCCGGCCCCCGATCACCCACCTGAAAATAAAAAACAAAATCTTCATAGCGTAGTATCCATTACCAGTACCTGATCACCCACCTGACAATAAAAAAAATATGTTTCCATAGTCTAGTGGCCCTACCCCTACCCTGATCACCCCACCAATAATAAAAAATATGTTTCTACAGTGTAGTGGCCCTCTTCCTTCCCTAATCACCTATCTCCCATTAAAAAAAAACATTTTCCATAGTGTAGTTGCCCTCCCCAATCACCGATCCTCAGTTAAAAAAAAATTCCATATTGTAGTGGTCCTCTCTATTTTTCTCTAGTGTAGTGGTCCCACCCCCCACTCTGTTTCCTGATCCCCGAACCTGTGAAACAGTTGCAAACCCTGGCAGTCTAGTTGACCCCCCACCTGGTAACAGAGAGTACAACCACCCCGCTCCCCCCCAGCCAGACCCACAGCCAGCACCCAACACAGTCCACCACTCACCACTTTGGCTGGCCAATGACTGAGCTCTCAGTGATCACACAGTACTGTATTGAGTAAGGCCCATTGTCAGTGACAGATCACTGTGACTGGGCTATACTCTGTACAGTACTGTGCCCTCACTGAGAGCTCAGTCGGTGGCCAGTCGTGGTGGTGGTGAGTGCTCGGCTGTGCTGATTGCCTGCTGGGGTTGGTCTGGGGTTGAGCGGGTTGATCAGACTCCTTGTTACCACATGGGGGGTCCTCTAGACTGCCAGGGTTTTTGACTGTTTCACAGGTTCGGGGATTGGAGAGCAGGTTGGGGTGGGACCATTACACTATGGAATAATGTTTTTTTCATGTGGGATCGGTGATCAGGGAGGCCCACTACATAATGGAAAATGTTTTTTTAATGGAGGATCAGTGATTGGGGAAGGGAAGGGCCACTAAACTATGGAAAATATTTTTTTAATGGGGGATCAGTAATCAGGGAAGGGAGAGGATCACTACACTATGGAAAATATTTTTTTCTTATTGGGTGGGTGACTGGGGACTGGGGTTGGACACTACACCATGGAAACATATTTTTTTATTATCCAGTGGGCAATTGGGGTAGGCGGAGGACCAATACACTATGAAAAATGTTTCTCTAGTGGGGGATTGTTGATCGAGGATGGCCACTACACTATGAAAACATATTTTTTATTATTGGGTTGGCAATCGGGAACTTGGGTGGGACACTACACTAGAGAATTTTTTATTTAATTATTGAGTGGGTGATCAGAGTGGGGGGAAGGCCACTACACTATGTAAAAATATATTTTCATTGATCAGGTGGGTAATTGGGGACCAGGGAGGAGGTAGGGAACACTAGATTAATATGGAATAGGAATGTAGCTGCATTGGGTATGGACTGGTGGAGGGGGTTGTGCTAAGCCACCTGTAGGCCATGCAAATGAGCCTGTAACAGGCATGCTAATGTCCAATAGCACCTTGCATGCCCAGTGGGCTCATTTGCATGGCTACTTTGCTGAATAGGGGCTTAACGCCAGTGTACTATTGTTACTCGCCCATTCTCCTGGCTGGCTGTGGGTGCAGCATTACTGGGGTTCCTCATGCTTTGCCTGGGTTAGTCCTGCCCATGCTGGCCCCTATTCACAGTCAGATAGAGCACTGTGCTATCCAACTGTAAATAGCCAGTTTTCCCACCAGCACAACCACAAAGTACCATGCCAACATTTGTGTGGCACTTCGTATTTTTTTGTGAATCCTTTCCCAGATCTCTTATTTCATAGTTCAGCGTTTTTTGTAGGAACAAAGTTTTTGTATCAACTTCATCAAACTCACAACATACAAAAATGACTAGGACTGCATGAAATTCATCTTCTGCCAGTGAAAGTCTGGTGAAATGCTGATTTTGCTTCTGTGAAATTTTGTAAAATGTCACCAAAATTGTGATTTCTGTTATTTTCTTCTAATTTCAAAGGTCGTTAGTCAACATTGCACCACATTTGGCATGCTGAATTTATCATGGCCTATACGAACATGTTCCAAGATTCAGATCTCTTTCTTTAAAGGTAATTGAGTTATAGGCTTCTAAACTTTATGACATTTTAAAATTACAATTTGCAATTATGTAAACTGTAGAATTTCAAAAGTATTGGTCCCAATTGCACCACATGTATTATGCTGATGTTACTGAGGCCCATACAAATATGTACCAAGTTTCCAATCTCTGTCTTGACTGACTGAGTTACATGCTTCCAAACGTTCATACATTTTAAAATTACATTTCATAATTATATAAACTGCAGAACGTTAAGACCCTATTGCTTTAAAACTGGATAATGGAATATCATCAGTTTTTTTAGGTTCATTGACCCTAAATATTTGGCTTTCAGGCCATCCCCATGGCTCAGAAGCAAAGTGTCATGCTGCCATGTTGACGAGTTGGGTTTGGAAGCAACCCTGGGAAGTCATGCCAGGAGGCAGGCCATGGCTGAAACAGCTGCTTCTTGGCAGTGCACCTCCATCAGAGAGGGCTGGCAGAGGGTTCAGCTAACACAACAACCCCTAAGGCTGGGCCAGTGAACTTTCTCCTGCTACAAGGAAAATTGTGGCTGTGCGAGTCTGACAGAGGCACCATCTCCCACCAGGGGAGATATGAGGGAAAAAAAGGTGGAGAAAAATCTGGTAGTCAACTAAATGATGGCTTTCTTCAGCCTGATCAGAGTATATCCCTGAGAGTCAATCTGCCAGCTGGGAAAAATAAATATGGAAAAATAGACTCTTTGTGTCAGCTCTCAAATTTCTTGCTTAAAGGCTAGACAAGTTATAAGCAGCCAAATATTCCAAAATAACATCAGTAATTAAAGTTGAATTTCATGAGCTTTTGTGAAATTGTAGAATGTTGTGATATGTTTGTTGAAGCCATGTCCATAAATTTTGCCCAGGCTGGGTAAAGTGACAATAAGGTAGCATTCATAGGAGGCTCCATAGTAAAACTATAATGGTGTCAAGTATCAGGTCACTATCTTGAGTGATGAACCATGAAGAATAGTCACGGACTTCACTGTGCACTACCTTGAATTCTGGCAGTATGCCAGATTACCACAAGAGCGCACTACTGTAATGACTTGTGGAAACACATGCATGTGCAGCATTGCTTCTGTACAATGCCCACCTGCTGACTCTTTAACAACCCTGCAGATAACAATGTACATTTTTCCTATTTGAAAATAGTGGCACCAAGTGATGCCAAGTCTTACAACCAGTTGCAACTTAGGCCATTATGACACAAGCTTCTGGATTTCTAGTGGCATGATGGAGCATAATGCTGGGCATTACTGTTGCAGAAGTGTTAGAGGGATATTGCTGGGCCATGATGATAATGCAGCTAAGGTGATTCAATAGTGATGAGGGGTTGGTGGAAGTTTATTTCCACAAGTGAAATTCTAGTGGTATTACCTACTCTGTGTCCATGAATTTTTTAACAAATTTTTCCAATTAATAATTTCTAAAAAAATCAACAATACATTTTAACCAACTAAATCACATTTATCCAGCTTAATTAGATTTAAGGGCATATTTAATTTGGTATGCATGCCAAATATTGAGTGCATGCACATGAAGCCTGCCAGGATGTAATGAAGTGTCACAGGTTTCCTGCATGACAAAAGAGATTAACTCCAATTGAAATTGCTTTGTTTGCTGCAGTAACTATACTGCAGAATTCTGCAGAGCTGGACTTCATCCTGGTGGGCTTCACTGTACATACAATAGCAATGAAGTTATAAACATCCACATATTTTGAAAATGTTTCGCACAGTTTAACAAACAAATTGTAAAATTGTGCATGTCTTTGACAATTTATATAACCAATTAACTCTCTGTTTAGCATTTTCTTAGTTTAAATGAATAAACTTTATTAAAATGTTATAAAGGTAAATGCAACAATACCAACAAACAGTGAACATAGAACACAAAATACCAACAGAAACAAACAACAATAAGTAGACAACAACAAATTCCTCCCACCCCCACCCCAGAGTGAGAAGACTATATGAAATCTGCAAGGGGCTTAAATAACAGACATAAAATTGGTGAGTAGGGAAGGGATATCAAATATGCAGAATGGATAAACTGGAAGGGGGCAGGATCAGTTGTGTTCCAGGACAGTAGCTGCTTCTTGTTGTTTTTACAGGGTTTCTTGTGGATTTTACTTGGTAGAAGATTATTTCTTTTCTTTCTTATTTCTAAGGGGCTAGCAGGGTATTATTTTTGGGGCTGTTGGAAGTTTGAAAACTGGTTTAGTGGCTGTAAGTGGGATCATTTGTTGGATGTTTCACTGTGTAACAGGCTGTGCTGGTGGAGGCCAATTTCTTCTGATTTAAACCCTATTTGGTGGGATTTGCTTGGGGCTGGTTCTTTGGCTGCAGGGCTTGGAGGGGCAGACACAGGGCTGACACACTCTCTCTCGAGAGTTGGGTGTGGCCCAAACCCACCCTCCCTCCCCAGAGCTCTGCTAATTTATAGGGGAACACCTGCCCTGCAATTGGAGGAAAAGGGTGCAGGTGCAGCTCATGTACTTCTAGCCACTGGGGGTTGGATTTAAAGGCTGGGAGAGAGGAACTTAGGGAGTTGTTCACTTCCCTTATAAGTTTACTGTGTTGTACTGCAGCTAGTAACAGGGTTACCAGTTTACTGTGGGACTGTATCTAGGATTAGTGGGTGACCTGATTAGGCAGTAGGGGTGTATCTCAGACTAGTGCAGAACCTAGTGGCTCACCCAAGGAAACCTACTTGGAGGGAGATGGGACCACACATCATTAGGGCCGGCATCTTTGGGAGGGTGGTGGGGTGCACAGGATGTGGAGCAGCGATGATACTGGACTGGGCTTGGAAGTTCGGTGGTTGCCCAGTGTACTACCAGCTGGCACAGCTTAGGGAGGAGGTTGAGGAGATTAGGAGACAGCTGGGGGAAGGGGGGAGGTATGGTTGGGGAAGGGGGCAGGGGATCTCCCACAGGGTTGCACCAAGCACTAGGGGTGGGGGCATAGGGAAAAGAGTGCTGGAGAATACTTGGGGGTCACATAGGGACCCTGGCAGAGGGAGCTCAAAAGGAGGACACTACCAAGGAAGCAGGCAGGTAACTGGGGACCCTCACAAAGGGGGACCAGAGGGACAACATTCTCATGGAAGTAGGCAGATGGCCGGGGCTGGACAGAAGGATGCAAGGCAGGGAGGTGGATCAGACCTTATGCTCAGTAACTGCTTCAATTCTCTTCTTCTGCTTGAGGATGAGGGGGGTGATGTAGCCATGACAGGGGTAGTTAGAGATGGAAAGGGAGTGGGGGCAGGAGGCAGGGGTTAGATAGCAGGAGGAACAGGGAACCTGGAATGCAGGAAAATGGGGAGCAGTTAATCAGAGCAGGAGGGGCAGGGGGAAGAGGGACGAAAGCACAAGGAGAAGGACCAGTTGGGAGGAAAGGGCAAGGAGAAGGACCAGAAGTACAAGGAGGATACAGTAAAGAGAGCTGAGGGTTTAGGCCAGGGGAGCACGACAAGAAAGGAGGGACTAAACAGAGACAGGAAGGAAGGGAGGATGAGCCAGGCTAGTTTAGCAGATGGGGGAGAAGGACCAGTTGCGAGCAGTAAGGGGGGAGTTAGCGAGGTACAGAAGGATACTCGGGAGGAGGAGAGGCATAGGATCAGAGGGGAGGGGGTGGCCAGGGTAAATAAGGAGGGGGTGGCATGAGGCACCCAGATAGGGGGAGGAACAAGGAGCCGGCTGGGTGGAGGGGCCATTAGAAAGGATGAGGGACATGGAAGGGGGGATATGGAGGAAAAGGAGCGGTCAGAGTGCTCCGGTTGGGGGATTCTATGATCAGGGGTATCAAATTGGATAGGGAGGGAGAAGACTGGCCAGTTAGAACAAAATGCTTCCCTGGACTAACGGTGCACAGGGTCAAGCACAAGGTAAATCAGCTGGCAAGGTTGTGGGGTTCCCGGACATACTGGTCACCTGGTACAAATAGACATTGAGGAAATAGCGAGCTAGAGATACAGGCAAGGTTCAGGAGCTTGCCAGGGTCTGTCATGACATAGGGATGCACAGTTCTTCTCCAGAAACTGCCGTGCCAAGGGCTAGTGGGGAACACAAAGGAAGATTAGGAGATAAACCAGTGGCTCAGGGAGTGGTCTGAGGCCAGAGGGTATGGGTTAATGGGGATTGGGGGAGACCTGGGAGGATAAGGAGCTGTATGCTAGAGATAGGCTCCATCTCAATTTGGAGGGGAGAGGAACTTAAGTTGAAAATAGAGGGGTTCATTGGTGAAAAGTGGGGTTTAAACTTATGAAGGGGGGAAGGATGGGAGAAAAGGCTGTCGAGGGCGTGAAGGAGGACTTCTCTCCACCCTGGGAGCTGGAGGAATGCGGGAAAAGGCCAACTGGTAAAGTGCAGACCGGGGAAAACAGAATCCCCATGGGAACATGAGCAGGGGAAATGGAAGTATAGGGAAAGGGTGGAAGGTAGTCCTGCTAAATGCCAGAAACTTGGGAAATAAAATGTCTGAGCTCCAGGCAATGCTAACTGAGGGAGCGGTGGATGTGGCAGCAATCACTGAGACCTGGGCCACTGCAGGACACAACTGGTACCTGAACCTGGAGGGTTACACTATGTTCAGTAAGGACAGGGGGGAGAAAAGGGGAGGAGGGGTAGCAATGATAGTCAAAAACTGCATTGGCATGGGGGAATAGAGGAGGCAGAGGGAACCATAGAGGCGATTTGGGTCACCTTGATAACAAGGGGGGCAAGAGAGTAAAAATAGAAGTGGTGTATAGACCCCCTGCACTGGCGGAGGAGCTGGAGGAGAGTCTGGTGGCAGATGTTGGGAGACACTGCAGACTGGACAGGGCAAGGGTGGTGGTGTTGGGGAACTTAAACATGCCAGGAACAGACTGGGAGACTATGACATCCTCAGTGGCCAGGGAACAGAGGTTGTTGGATGTCTTTCAAGACGAGTTCCTAACTCAGCAGGTGGGGGAACCGACCAGGGAGGTGTGGGTACTGGATGTGGTCCTGGCAGACAGTGACCAGATTGGGGGCCTGGAGGTAAGGGACCCATTGGCGGGGAGTGACCATGCCATGGTCTAGTTTTGCCTGCACCTAGGAGGGGTAGAAGGCTGCACAAAGATGGAAGTAACTGACTTTAGGGGGGCAGATTTTAAGGAAACGGGAAGGATCCTTAAGGAGCATTTGGATGGAATTGGGTCAGACATGGATGCTGATAGTAGGTGGGAAATCATCAGGAGAGGGGTGCAGGATGCTACCAGCACCTGTGCAAGAATAAGACGCAAATGCGGTAGAGACCGAAAACCCTGCTGGTGGACCAGGGAGGTCCAGGAGGTGGTGTGGGGAAAGAAGGCAGCCTATAGGCAATTCAAGTGCTCAAGGAGTGAAAGCGATCAAGGGGAGTACTAGCTGATGGCTAGAAGGGCCACTAGGATGGTGAGGGTGGCTAAGGCAAGGAAGGAGCAGAACCTGGCCAGGAAAATTAGGAGAGGGAACAAGGAGTTCTTTAGATACATTGGGGAAAAATGAAGGGTGAAGGGGCAGATTAGCAGGATTAATACAGGGGATAGATGGGCACAAGACCCGGGGGAGCAGGCTGAGGTACTAAATGAGTACTTCACCTCAGTTTTCACCAAGTAAAATTGGGGTGCTGCATCATACATGGGAGGAGACAGTGATACTGAGGATTGGGGACCCTTACCGATCGGCGGGTCTGGGGAGAGAGGGAGGCATCACTGGCAGGAGGGGGGAAGGCTAAGCAGGGAGAAGAGGTAGCGGAAGTGGAAATCACAGCAGAGAGAGTGAGGGAAGCCCTCAGGTCCCTTAAGATGGAGAAAGCACCGGGGCCGGATAAATTACATCCCAGAGTGCTGAAGGAACTGGATGTCCTGGCGAAGTCCCTGGTGGAGCTTTCACCATCTCTCTGAGGGACAGGGTGGGTGCCCCAGGACTGGAAGGTGGCACATATAGTGCCTATCCACAAGGGATCAAAGGAGGTGGCAGGGAACTACAGGCCTGTTAGCCTGACATCAGTGGTGGGCAAGGTGATGGAGGGCATTGTCAAGGAGAGGCTGGGAAGGGACCTGGAAATGTCAGGGTGCCTGAACGATAGACAGCATGGATTCATCCCAGGGAAATCATGTCAGATGAACCTTGTGGAGTTCTATGACTGGGAGACGAGTGTCTTGGACCTGGGTAGACCAGTGGACGTCCTCTTTCTAGACTTCAGCAAGGCATTTGACTCTGTTCCTCACGTGGGCCTGTTGGATAAGCTGGGAGAAATGGGGGTGGGGAACCAGATAATCAGATGGATAGGCAATTGGCTCCAGGACCAGACCCAGAGGTTCATAGTTGGTGGGATAGTCTCATCCCCAAGGAGGGTTATTAGTGGAGTCCCACAGGGATCAATCCTTGGGCCCCTCCTGTTCAACGCCTATGTCTCTGACATAAGGACAGGTATCAGGAGTGAGATGAGTCTCTTTGCAGATGACTCAAAACTGGTGGTGGTGATGGTGGACGGGGGGTGGCCCTACAGGGGGACCTGGAGGCTCTGGAAAGAAGGTCTAGAAAGTGGAAACTGAGGTTCAATGCAGGGAAATGCAAGGTACTGCACCTAGGGGCCAGAAACCCGAGCCAAGTGTACACCCGGGGAATGCCACAAGTCTCAGGCATGCTGGGGATCTGGTGGTGGTGGATGTCAAGAGGAACAACTCAGAGACTTGTGGGAGGCAGCAGCCAAGGCTAACAGGATGCTGGGATGCATCACTAGGGGGATCACCTCCAGAAAGAGGAAGTGATACTCTCTGTATAACTACTTGGTGAGGCCGCACCTCGAGTACTGCATGCAGTTTTGGAGGCCACACTTAAAAAGGGACAACAAACTCCTGGAGAGGGTCCAGAGGAGGACAACCAAATTTATTTGGGGCTTGGGGGACAGAACCTATGAGGAGAGGCTCGAAGAGCTAAATATGTATACATTGGAAGAGAGAAGGGACTGGGGGGACATGATAGAGGTCTTCAGGTACATGAAGGGGGTAAATAGGGGAGGAACAGTCAGGGTGCTTTGAAGGAAGGAGGAGGGGGCCACTAGAGGGCATGGGTGGAATCTGGAGGGGGGAAGATTCAGGGGAGAAAGGAGGAGGTGCTACTTCACTGAGAGGGTGGTGGAGTCATGGAATGTGCTACCTAGGGGGCTGGTGGAGGCAGAGACAGTGGAGGGGTTCAAGAGGGGGTGGGACAGGTACAGGGGAAGGATTCTGGAAGCAAAATACAATGCAGCAAGAATATCCAGAACTGGGAAGGAGAAGCCAGAGAAGGCGCAAGGCTGGGTCCCAGGGTGGGGGCTGACCAAATGAGCAGACGTGAAAGACGGTTAGGCCTATTCTGCTGGCATTTTAGTATGTTACTAAACACCAAAATGACATAGACAAAAATGCAAGAAAAGGACCCCATAAGAGATGCTGAAGAAAAGATCCATAAAAAACAAACAAAGCAAAAAGGAAAAAGAAATACTTTATCCCTCATGAATTAACAATAAAGTATACAGTATAAAGATTCCCCTATCTCTTTAAAAACAAACAGTCTGCCATACTCTCAAGCATTTTCTCTGCTTGTAGGGCAAACAGAATTTCTTTATACCACTCTAAATATGTAAAAGTGGTCTGATCACACCAACAGTGCAAAATGATTTTCTTAGCACAGACCATTATCAAAGCCATATGATTATGTTGTTGACCCATCAGATTATCTTTTTTCACTCTCCAAAGACAAATTTATGGAGAAAATGCATGATCTAACCCCAATAAAGGATCAAGGTGCTGACATTTGGAGTCCCAAAAAAGTGGTACCTTCTCACACTCCCACATAATATGTAACAAGGTGCCCAAGTCTTTACAACAGGGTGTGCAGAGATCAGGGTACCTGTATGCTTTACCCATTTTAAAGGGACACATTCATGTACAGTGGCATACATAGTTTGAAAGCTTGTGAAAAGTTCTTGTAATTGTGGTATTGGGCTTACCTGTAGCTAGAAGCAGTCCAGAGATATAGATGACTGAGTCTGTGTAATATAAATACTACATTAGAGCCATTCTTAGAACCTTGTGATGTCAGTGATGATCAAGCATTGCCTAACTCAATGCAGTTAGGCACTGTTTGATCATCACTGACATCACAAGGTTCACTTCACTGTGCCTATACTGTGAGACTACCTGTGTAGTGAGACAGTATGGGCAGTGAGAACGAGCACTACTGATACCAGCCTTATATCTTTTGAGAGGGCAATCTTTATGAAGTATAACAGGACCACCGCTATAGATATACTAGTGCAGAAAGTAGTCTGGGGCTTGTAGTTCTGTGAAGTCCTGAGGACTACATGTTCCTGGGTCTAGTCTGATAACTAAATGTGAAGGGTGATCAAATAACTTGCAAAACATAGCACTGCACGTGTTTTTAGTAACATAACTAGCACTCAGTGAAGTAGGCAGGTACTCTGCTGTTCATTTTAAATTTTATTTAGTGTTGAAACCGAGTGAGGTTTCATCAGTGTGTCACCCGATGCATTTCTGGGTGTGAGGCACTTAAGGGCAAGCTCCATGAGTGGAGCGTGCATGTGCAGGTGAGCGTGCATGAAGACGCATGCTAAGACACGTGATGCATGTCTGGCATGTGTCTGCAGTGTCAGCAGTGGCAGCAGGGGTTAAGGAGACATAGGAATTTCAAAGGATTCAGCCAGATTAATTTAGGCAGTAAAACCCAGATACGTCACATGGAGTTTAAAATTATTACTCCTGAGGGAGATAGAGCATCTAAATGCCAAAGATGTGGCATGTTTACATTATTGAAAAAAGAGGGCCCTATTCTAGGCCCTATTTGTAATTACTGTGTCCACATAGCCACTCTACAAAAAGAGTTAGCTGAATTAGATATAAAAATCAATGATGTTATAAACAACCAAAAAACGATTCAGCTACTGATGAGAAATATTATTGATCCAGCCTTAACCGTCCAGTGTAAGGAGGATGCTGAGATCATTCATGGGAACAACATTCAAATTAATTAACCACCTGTACCAAATGAGCCTATAGCACAAAGTACTATAGGAGATAGGGGTGTTAAGAGAAAGGAGATAGAAGTAGAATGGACAGATGATGATAGTTTTGAATTTTCAACAGTTACTGGAAATAAATCAAAAAGAGCTAGACAAGAAATGGATTTCTCTTTACCACTTAGGAATCAACATTAATGATTGGGAAGATAGTATAAGTACGGACGATGTCTCAGGCATGATTAATGAGGTAGTCCCTGTGAATTGTGTTGAAAACAATCCAGTTGTTAACACCAAAACATGTGATAAAAGCACAAAGCAAATATCATTTACCCAGAGTCATACATCCCCCGTGTCCTTGGATAAACAAAAACATATTACAGTCTACCCTTTTTATATGGGAATTGTTTCAATTGCAACCTTCAACCAGAGTCCCTATTAAATGAGATATCGCAACAAGTGTTTGTGCTTGGTGATTCCATGATTAAACATATAGATAGACACATATGTAACCCTGATTATCATAATAGAACAGTGAGTAGCTTTAAAGGAGCCACTAAATCAGACATTACATTAATGGCCACAGATATTCTGAAGAATGGTGGGAATAAACCAATTGTTATCATACATGCTGGTACAAGCAATATTAACAAAAATAGAATAGGAGACATCAAGAAAGACTTTATTATATTAAGTGATATTTTGAAAGCTAGAAATTGTGATATCTCCTTTTCTGAGATTCTGCCTATCCCACAAGCAACAAATGACATGATTTACAAAATTAAGATAGTTAACAATTGGTTCAGACAATGGTGTCTTAAAAACGATTATAACTGTATCACTCTTTCGGAGGAGTTTGATAACAGACAACATTTATTTGCATGGGATTGTCTCCACCTAAATAAAAGAGGAAGTAACCTACTGGCAAAGAAGTTTTTGACAACGATTTCTAAATCTTTAAACTAAATAAGTGGGGGGAGGTAAAAATATGTGAAAAAGTAAAAGGGACTGAGGGTTGCAATATCTTCTTTACAAACGCAAGAAGCTTAAATATGTTAAAAAGATTGGAATTGGAGGCATTAATGACTCTACATAAATTACATGTGGTGGCAATCACCGAAACCTGGTGGGACCAGGATTCTGAGGGTATTACAAATATGCCAGGTTGCAGGCTATATAAAAAGAATAGGGGTGGAAATATGAAAGGAGGTGGTGTCTGTATGTACGTGCATGAGTAATTTCAATCTGTTATCATTGAACCAGCAATGGATTGTGATATTAATCAAGAATCAGTTTGGGTTAAAATTTCACCACTAGGCAGATCACCTATAATTATAGGAAATTGTTATAGACCACCTGTGGCAAATAATGAATACAACCAATCTCTTAATAAGAAAATACACATAATGACAACATTAGGAGATATGTTATTGATGGGAGATTATAACTATTCTGGAATTAAATGGCCTGACCATTTTGGTTCTGAAGTCAAAGAATGAGAATTTATTGATTTTTGCATCAATAATGGACTAAATCAAATTATTGATTCTCCAACAAGGGATGGGAATATATTAGATCTATCACTGACTAATATAGAGGAAGAGATAGAAAATTTTACCATAGGACCAGCATTGGTAATAGTGACCATTTTACTATCAGATATTATTTAAATATAGGACATCGTTACCTAGGACCCAAAAGTATGGTGAAAGACTATCATAAAGTTGATTTTGGAAAGATTAATTCCATGATATTGGATATAGATTGGGAGATGATTTTAGGCTCAAAATCAACACCATTAGAAAAGGCCTTGACTGAATTTAAAAAATTACTATTGGAGATAGAAGACCTATATGTTCCAATGAGGACTAAATATAATACCAAGGGCAAAATCCCAGTCTGGATGAATGAAATGATTAAGAAACTAATTAAGCACAAACAGAGACTATTTCATAAATTCAAATTAAATTCCTCTAAAGAAAGATGGGAAAGATATTTGGGTGCATAGAAATTACTAAAAAAATCAATCAGAATGAGGAAAGTTCAGTTGGAGCTGTCTATAGCAACTACTAATAACAAGAAGTTACTATATTTCTACATGAATATCAATTGTCGGAATAGGGTCAAAACTGTGGGTCCAATTAGAGAGAATCAACATGTAATAACTGATGATAAACTAGTTGCTAATAAATTTAATTGTTATTTTTGTTCAGTATTTTCTAGGACAATTAAGAAAACCATTCCAGAACTTGTCAAATCTAGGGAAATATATTTCCAAGAGGAAGAGATTATTAACCTCATAGAACAGCTTAATATTAATTCCAGTCCAGGACCTGATCGCATTAACACCAGCTTACTTAAAAAGGTGGGAAGTACATTGGCATATCCTTTGTCTTTACTTTTTAATAAGTCTTTAAGTGAAGGTTATATAATTGATGATTGGAGAGGTGCTTTAGTTGTACCTATACATAAATCAGGTGATAGGAGTAGAATGGACAATTATAGGACAATTAGTCTTACTTCTCACTGTTGTAAATTACTTGAGAGACTTATTAAAAATAGGATAGAACAACATCTAGAAAAAACAGGTCAAACTGATGTTAAACACCATGGATTTATCAAGGGAAGATCCTGTACTACAAATCTGGTTACATTCTATGACACTGTGAGTAAAAATCTGGATGATGGGAATCCTTGTGATATAATCCTACTGGATTTTTCCAAAGCCTTTGACAGAGTAGTTCATGAAAAATTAATTACTAAACTTATTTCACTAAAATTCAATAGTCACTTGATTAAATGGATACGCAATTGGTTGCTCAACAGGAGTCAGAGAGTATGTGTCAGTGGAGCGCTTTCTGAGGAGGGTGAGGTGGGTAGTGGGGTGCCACAGAGTTTGGTGCTTGGACTTCTATTATTTAATATCTATGTCCAAGATACGAACAGTAAAATTCATTCTCGTATAAGTAAATTTGCAGATGACGCTAAGCTGTGTGGCAAAGTTAGCACTATTCATAAACATTTTCAGTTAATCTCAGATTTGGCCAAGATTGAAAAATGGGCATATGGAAATGATATGAAATTTAACACAGACAAGTGTGTGGTTCTACATGTTGGCAAAAACTACCATAGATATTCCTATATTCTCAACCAGACTATAATTAAAACAGCTTCATGTGTCAGGGATTTGGGAATAATAGTTAATGAAACTCTTTCAGCAGAGAGCCAGTGTAAAAAACTGGCAAGATCTGCCTATTCCTTGTTAACCAAAATAAGATGAACCTTTGTGGGAAGATCTGAGCGCCTCATTGTACCCCTATATAAAACCTATGTAAGATCCATTATGGACTATGGATCATAGTTTTGGTCTCCATATTTAAAAAGGGACATAATGCTGTTAGAGGGAGTCCAGAGAAAAATGACTAGATTTATTCCTAGATTGAAATCAAAACAATACTATGACAGATTGAAAGGGACTGAATTACACACACTTGAGGCACGTAGACAAAGAGGGGATCTTCTTTTACTGTATAAATTAGTCCATAGTTATTTTGGTCTATAAGAGTTTAATATGCAATATAGTATTACAAGGAGGAATCTACATTCTAATGACCAGAAAATATTGGTGGAGAAAAGTGAAACCTTTAAAAGGGATCAATATTTTAAAATTAGAACAACTTTAGCATGGAATAAACTCTCTCTGGATGGAATAAATAGTCAATCTCTAGAATCTTTTAAAAACTATTTAGATTATACATAACTGCAATATATTGGTGTAATTGTCCCACATATGTGGGAGGCATGTTGAATGGCCTATTTGGATCCCACATGCCATCAAATTCCTAGTAATCCTAGTAAACCTGAGGAAGTACATTCATCTTAACTATATTAACCCACTCCCAAAGTGAGAGAGGAAGATGGACACAACAGTTTATATCATGCTTGAGTTTTTAAGCAGCAATTCCAAATGATAATATTTCATTTTCTTGGGAGAAGTACTTAAGTAAATATCCAAATATTTAAGCTTCACAAGTACCCACACCAACCCAAGATGAGCCATATCAGCACAAAAGGCTCATACATTTAAGGGCTTAATGTCTGTTTTGTCCAGATTCAATTTATAATTAGAATGTCTTTCAAAATGCTTAATAACTTCCAGGATGACTGATAAAGATGTAGATGGTTGTGTTAAATATAAAGGAATATCATCCGCATAAATGGACAGTTTGTATTGGTGCAGTCCAATGAAAATACCCTGAATCTGGGAAGTAAGATTAATCTTTCACATCTATGGCTCCAAAAAAATATTACACAAAAGGGGAGACATGGGACATCCCTGTTTAGTACCCCACCCAAGGTTTATCCCCTCCATTGAATCCCATTACACAAGATCTGAGCAGAGGGGTTAGTGTAGAGGACTCTGACCCACTTGATGAATTCCAGTGGAATATTAAACCTGGGCAGGACTGTAAACAGATAGTTCCAAGAAACATGATCAAAAGCTTTCTCTGCGTCCAGGGATGCCAAAATTGCTGGAGTAAAGGAGTCCCTGGATGCGGAGAAGATGTGGGCCAGCTTCAGGAGGTAATCCTTAGAAAGTCACCCAGGGACAAAACCAAATTTCCCCCCATTCACTAAAAATACCACCAACAATTTAATCTGGTTCAAAGTCAGTTGGCATTCATCTGTATCCCCCTCCCCGGGTCGTGCCTGAAAATAGGCAGAATTTGTCTAGTGCACTTACCCGGTCAACAAAAACTAAATAAATAAACTTGTTCTCTACTAGTTAAAGAACCCCATGCCTCATTTAAACAAGAAGCCAGTATTTTAGATAACATTTCGTAATCAAGGTTAATTAGTGAAATAGGCCTATAACAACTAACTTTCGAGGGGTTCTTGCTCGGCTTCAAAAGAACTACTATAAGGGCTTCCATTAAAAAGGGGCCTGAGGTACCATGCAAGTATATATAATTAAAAGTATCCAATAGCATGGGGGCCAATACATTGTTAAACTTGCTATAATAGTTAGGGGTATAGCCATCAGGACCCAGGGCTTTATCCAATGGTAAGTAGTCAATAGCCTCCAAGACTTTTTGTAAAGAGAAAGGGTCTTTCAGATACTCAGAATGGGAATCTAGAAGTGGCAGTAGCTCAATTCTCTGAAGAAAATCATCAGTCTGAAAACTTTGTGGGATTGTCAGGTTTGAGGTATATAGAGACTGAAGTAAGAGAGAGTAAGTCTGAAATTGAACTACTATGACCCAAGGAGTGGCAGCCAACTGACTGGATGCTGAGCGAATATAGGATATGATTTTATCAGCTACCTGAGTTCATAGATGCTGAGCAAGCAACTTACCCGCCCTCTCTCCTTGGTCAAAATATTTAGTTCTAGTTCTTCAAAGAAGAAATTCTGCCTGTTCTTGCATGAATTCATTGCATTTGGCCCCTAAAGTATCTAGTTGTTCCTAAAAATCCATTGGGGAGTAAGGTGAGAGTCAATGGTCCAGCTCCCGAATCTGCTCTAGCAAAATAAGGGTCTCATGTGCCCTTCACTATTTCCTTTTTGAGGCAATACCAATTAAGTTCCCCTCATAGTCCACAATTAAGAGCGCCCCAAAAAAAGATCCATGCATGCATTACTCTCCAAAAATAATGTTTTGAAGTTAGTAATAGTTTCCAAAATTTCAGAGGACTTCAAAAGTTGGTTATTTAAATGTCAGGATTTATCCAATTCAGAACTCAATGAAAAGCCCATCTGTTGAAAACCAGGGTGGGATATGACCATACCTTAGCACCATAATGACATAATTAAACTCCAGAAAGATACTCAAGCCCCAGTCGAAAAAAGTCAATTCCGGAAAACAAGTTATGAGGCAACAAGTGAAAAGAGTACCCCCATTTTGAAGGATTCAGTACTTTCCATGGGTCCACGAGCCCTGTGGAATGCATTAGGTCTCTTAAAGCCTTGTGCCCTGGGGTCAAACCTTGCCATCTCACCCCCGACCTAACCAATTAATTACAGACAACCATATTCCAATCTCCCAACATGAAGATAGGGAGAGTCACCCAAGATGATAAAATATTTAAAAGGGTAACAAAAAAACTAGGGTCACCAACTGTGGGTCATATATAGATCCCAAAATAACCCCCCTATGACCTAACAGAGCCCTAAGCACACTACACCTACCCTGGGAGTCTGACACTTCTTGCAGAAGATGGACCTGTCTTACTACTAAAATAACCACACCATGCTTACGAATATTGGTCCCTACCCCAAAAAACCTGTCCCACCCAAGATCTACATAATGATGGAAGTTGATAAGTAAGTAAATAGATCTCTTGTAACATCATAACATCTGCTTGCAATCTATTAAGGTGGAACAAAATCTTAGAATGTTTAACTGGGGATTGAGTCCTTTGACATTCCAAGAACAAAACGGATACTCTTGAGACATTTTAATTTACCTTCACATCAATAAAGCAACAAGAGCCTCTCTGAGAAAACAACTTTGAATAAGATCAAACAGGAAACATTCTCACTCTGGAATAATAACCCCTCCCATCATCCCTCCTAAACAACCCCAAACAGTAATTTGAACAAGCACACCCCTCCCCCCCAAAAAAAACTCAAAAATCAAGCTCTCACAAGACAATACCTCTTCCCCTTCCCACCTGGCATGAAAATGCCATACTCCCAACAGATAATCAGGTTTGCAATGCACATCACTAGCCCATACATCCACTGTGATTCCCGCCCCCCAGGATCAAGAATAAAAATGCATACAGAAATTCCACATCATCCAGGAGTTACCAATAAACCATTAGAGAGAGATGGAGAAAGGCAGAGGTGCAGCATAATGTAACATGTGAATATGCAGGAAATATCCTATAAGAAACGGGGGTCAAAAGAACCCCTCGGGCAAGACTACTAAACCCCACCCAAAGAAAGGAAAAAAAGAAATAGCATAAAACCACTAAAACTAGTATTATAAGAGACACATGCCCTCCTCCAAAATAACCACAGCCCCCACACTGGTGCAGGGAGACATCAAACATACAGTTATCCAGCTCAGAGAGAAAAGGCTATAAAAGTAGAGTCCATCAACTTAAGAAGTTAAACCATATATACTTATCATCTACAAAAAAAAATGGGCTGAACATAAGAAACCATCAAAATTAAGAGATAATATATGAAGCAGTAAAACTGTAATACACAATAGGCAACAAATCGTAAAATTCCCCTATTCAGAAAATGGCACTAATGCCACTGATGTTACTGATGTTTAGGAGCAAGAAGGAGGAGGCACAAGACCCATTTGTAGCTCCATTAACATTCTATATAGTATGTCATGTTCCCTCCTTGTGCATTGTAATTATTCGATTTATTCTTCAATGTATATTTAGTTGCACTTATGACTATTTCTAGAGGGAGTATGTTCCATATGTTCATCAGCCATTGTGTGAAGAATTGTTTTCTTTTGATTGTTTTAAACCTTTTTCCCTTCAGATGAAGTGGGTGTCCTATTGATGTTAATTTGATATTGTTAAAGTCAATATTTAATTCTACAATTGGTCCTGTATCTTGCACTATAACGTATAATAATAATAAGTCTAACCTTTTTCTTCATAGCTCTAAGGTGTATAATTTGAGCTTCTTTAATCTGGTCTTAAAAGAGTCATTCTGCAACCCCTTTACCATTCTTGTCACCCTATGCTGAACTCTCTCCAGATCTCCAACATCCTTTCTCAAGTAGGGAGACCAAAGCTGACTGCAGTAGTCCAGTTGCGGTCTTATATATGACCTATACAGAGGCATTACCACCTCAGCCCTTCAGCTTTTTATGTTTCTTTTTAATTCTCCCATTACCTTGTTTGCTTTTGCAATTGAATGTGTGCACTGTTCACTGAAGTTTAGAATGTGATCTACAATTGCACCCAGGTCCTTTTTCTTTACCTATGATCTCAGCACTGTGTTGCTTAGTAAATATTGATGCTGTTTGTTATTTTTTTCCATGTGTATAACACACCATTATCAAGGTTAAAGGACATACCCCAACAATATGCCCATTAAAGTTATCCTGTCCCAATCTTGTTGGATTGTTTCAGCTCAATTTTGGGTTGTACAAGGACCTCCAAGTTTTATATCATCAGTATATCTGGTTATAAAGTTTTGTACCTTCTCCCCATGTCAGTAATAAATAGTTGAATAATTATGGGGCACAATACAGAGCCTATGCCAAGTCCTTAAGGGGCACCTCTAAACAATAAGAAGATGGTGTACAAAAGTAAAGGGCCTTCCAGCCTTTGTAAGTCTATGAGAGTAGAGGTGCCCCAAATCATACACAGTAGTCTCAACAGCAAGCAAAATTAAAAATCCAGTGAAACAACATCTGCTGATACAGAAAAACAGTCTCAAAAAAATGTACCCGAGCAGCCAAGTGTTCAAGAAGGATCCACAATCCACAGTCAAGCTTAATTATGTAGTACTTCCATCACAGAGTGCAACACAAGAAAGGAAATCACAACCAATCACTCAATAGTCAGTAGCAAACATTACTGAAGCAAATAGTTACATGTTAAGAACCCTTCTGCTGGGGACAAAGGACAGGAAAAATAGCAGTTAAATGTGCCAATGCTTCCTTTGCCGATTCCAACTGCTTGGTGCCTTTTTCAGTAGTAAGCAGTAGTTTAGGTGGATAAAGAAGCTGATAGCAAATGCCCACTGCTATAAACTTAGAGAAGATGCCTCAGTATTCCCAATGGAGCTGGCGAACATAAGGAGTGTATTCACTGAATATGTAGAAATGTTGAGACTTCCAGAAGAGTTCCCTTTTCTCCCAGGCCTTCTGTTGGATATTTATTTTTTCTCTATAATTTAGCATTTTCAGAATAATGTTCTGAGGCTGCTCAGCAGCTGGGAGGGGGCCATAAGTCACAATGAGCTGTTTCCATGATGTATGAGGAGCCATAGGGAGAGGGGCCAGCAACTGATTACAACAACTTTTACACAAAGGTAAGCATGTCTGAACCTTCCTCATGGTCTGCTATACCCTTGATCACCAGATTATTACAGCAATTTCTCCTTTCTTGATCATTTACCCAAGACTCCAGGTTGGTAACTTTTTGTCAGAGGGCTACCAGTTCCTTTTCCTTTCAGGCCTGGCAATCCTCCATAGAGTTTATACTTACCTCAGCATCCGATATTCATCATGTAATAGCATTGAGAGCTAGGCAGAAAGTTTTCTTATGTTCCGCTAATTCTAGGAAGACCACCTTAATTGTAGTGAGATTTATTCAGAAACTAGCTAAGGAGAGATCCATTTCTTCCCCAGCTGGTGTATGAACAGGGGATTCTGCAGCTTTAAGTCCCTTAGATTCCTGTGACTTTTCCGGCATTGCAGGAGGGGTATGTTGCATAGAAACTTCAAGAGCAGCAGCCACCACTATCGCTTCCATACAACAGGGAAAAGTCAAGAAGAAGAAGTCACTTCCCAGTAAAAAGCTGTACAATAGGTAGAAAAGCTGTATTGGGGCCAAATAAGGTACTAAACACTTACTCGGTGGATCCATAAAAAAGAGTTTGATCCCAGGGTCTGGAGGGAGCAGTACAGAATTCATTTAGCCAGTAAGCTGCATCACAAGACTCCTCAGCATTTTCTATGACTATTCAAAGAAAGTATGCATATACATTTTCAATTATCTAGCTCCAAAGGTAGCTATGTTGTAAGTATAGAAATATTTTCTGAAATTTTCATATGAATAATACATTGCCAGAATTTGAACCCATATAACTTCCCGTTTCTTCCTGTAAATATCAAGAAACTTGGCAACCTTTAGGGCCTTTTCCAAACAATATGTGTGCCAAATATCAGCTATCTAGCTTTAACACTGACTAAGGTATGACCAATTAATTCATTTTAGAAGATTCCCCAAACAAAGTCAGAGAATTTAGCAAAAATCTGAATTTTCTCATTTTGCTCAGCCCTACAAGGGATGCAACCACTGAGTGCTGTGTCATCAATGAAGTCCTGCTTATTCTGTGTACAAGGCTATAAAGAATGTCTCAGGACATTGCCCTGATTCTGCACCCTGCGATACACAAACTTGGGAGGTTCTTTATAGCTGTACCCAGAATCAGATCATCTTCAATAATATTCTAGTTTTTTAGAAGAAAATTCCTAACCTTTTTGTCTTCTGCTGTATATGTAGATATAAACTTTACACCTTCATTTTGTCTCTTCTGTTAAACTGTTCTTTTTGATTCTAGTAGGTCCCTCCTGTCTTTTTGCACCTGCTCAACTTTCTGCTGTCTAAATATCGTGTTTCCCATAGCCACAAGCTCTAAAATGGCTCTGCATTTCCAAAGACCTCTGCTCAAAAGCTCTCTCCTTTGAGCAATTTTACCATATTCATAAAAACTGGCCATGGGGAATGTTCTTAACCAGGTTGGTAGGGTTGCAAGTACTTGCCAAAAAAATCTAATTTCTATTGGCTATACAAATCCAACTCTAATCTACCATTTTCTTTTTTAATCACTAGGTCTATGTAGGCAATAGATTTCTAATGTGATTTCACTGTTAACCTAAATTATAAAATGGCAAGAAAATTTCCTGGACTCTGATTGGTCAGTGTGTACCTGAGACAGTGATGATATTAGACAATAATATCACTGTGTTGATTTTATGGAGCTTGCTCCTTTTTTTTTCCAGAAACAAAGATATACTGCCTCACTAAAAATCTACTAAAAACATTTTTATTTTTATTTTTGTTTTCTATAACATTGAGCCATTGTATAATTGCAATAAGGCACTACAAGGTGTATGTTATCATGCAATAACATCACTCCTTGGCTGGTGGAAGCACTCGGCTTCACCTCGTGCTTCAACCCACCCCAGGAGTGATGTTATTACATGATAATACACACCTTGTCGTGCCTTATTGCTTAAATGTCTGCTTGTGCTAGATAAATAGGCCACTACATCACAAAAACATTCAACACATCCAGATTCCCCATCAGATTACAAATAAATCATCTACAAATCATCAGTACATTGTTGACAGATAAAAAATGCAGTTCCTACTAGGGTCCAGCAGAACCTGTTGCTCCCAAAGCTGAAGATACAAATTTGCATAGCTGGGGGCTCGGGATGCCCCATCACTGTACCATGTATCTGCAAGTCATGCTGATCAAGGAAAAGAAAGCTGTTATATTTCAGGACAGTTTCAACATATTTTACAGGGCATTCCACAAACTCCTCCTCCACTTCTGTTTTTTTTTTTGTAGCAAGAAATAGTGTATTGCATCCAGGCCACCCTTGTGTGGGATGTTTTTATATAATACCTCTACATCGAGGATGAACAGGAGCCAGGATTCTTCAAAATGAACATTTTTACATATCCAACAACATATGGGATGAATTCAGGACATAGGATGGAAACTTTTTCACCATAAATTTATACACCCATCTATAAATTTCAAGAGGGGTTCTGTTAACAATCCACTGCTGGCAACAATCGGATGACCTGGAGGCTCCTGCACAGATTCATGATTTTTTGGCAATAAATAGTTTGTTGCCAGCACTATATCAACAACAGTAAGCAGTTTTTTTTTTCAGTTTCAGGGCTTATGACACCAGACTCACATACATCATTGAGAAAGGCATCAACTGTTTCCTTAAACTTTTTGGTTGTATAATTAATTAGTTTCCTGTATAGATTCACATTATTTAACTGTCTCCAGACCTGGATTAATATGCGGTGATATTCATTATAACCGCCAACCCACCCTTATCAGTGTTCTTTGTTGTAATTTGCTCATTTGAACTGAAATACCTCAGAGCTTGTTTCTCTCTCTTCCCTAGTGGTGTTAACAAAAAAGAACAAAAAAACAATCAAAAAACCTTTGTGTATCACTTGACATTTGACATACCACTTTTTATTCTTGCCGAAACAAACTCCAGTACACACTCTGTAGCACAGAGCACTACTAATCCTGCTGGACAGTCACAAATTGAAATAGCCACTGCTTTTCAAAAACTTGAACATACTGCCTTAAAATTGAGAAGGAACATTTGGCATAAATGCACTTTGAAGGCATATGCCAGAGTCAATACAGCCCCCCAGAGGACTAAGGGTCATAAAATAGCCCAGCCATGGGCATGTGTGATTTTGTATTTTCTTGAAACTTGGCTTCCCAGCCAAATGCCCTTTGGGGTAACCCTTGCCTCAGTGTTTGCTGCACAGAGGTTCTTTGCCTTTTAAATAGTTTTTATTTTAATGGGTTCACCACAATATATCCAAGGCACACTGCCTTAAGGGTAGCTGGTCCATTCCACTGGGGTGTCAAACAGACGAGGCATACTGATGAGTCCTGGTAAGAGCCAAACACGTGTCTATGTCTTCTGTTAGCACCCTTTGCAAACTGTGTGAGAGGCCTTTCGGCATCATGCAATTCTGCTTAAAGTTGGACCAGCATAACATTCTGTGGTGATTTGCATATGCAGCCCATGATGCTTTGCATTGTGGGGGCATGTGTGATTTTGTATTTTCTTGAAACTTGGCTTCCCAGCCAAATACCCTTTGGGGTAACCCTTGCCTCAGTGTTTGCGCACAGAGGTTCTTTGTCTTATATATATATATATATTTATATATATATGTATATTTAATTTATATTTATCTCAAGTGCCTGTCCAATATCTTTGGTGTTTATAATACTTTATCAGCATTCTTGCAGTAAATTGGTATTTTCTGAATCTTTTTATTTCTTGGTGTAAAAAAAAATGTGGGGGTTGCATTTTTATCATGTATAAAAATTTTTACACACATGGATGCATTTGTATCATTGTATTATAGCTGATTATGACTGCTTGCATCAACATTTTATTATGATAAATTTTGTATTTATTGATATCAACTATTAACATACAAGATCAGCATTATGTGTATTTGACTGTGTCATTATCACTTTGTACATGTGTATCCCTTTAAGCACTTTACTTAAATTGTTTGTTACATCTGATTACAACTCCTGAGGATGCTTTCTTAGCAAAACTGGTAGGAGGTGATTGGTGGTCCCCTGTTCTCCTGTAAGAGGTTTTGATGCACACTGCTGGTGATAAATCTTGTTTGTACTAAACTTTTGTGTTTTGTAGATTGTGATTTTACGGTTGGTGGTGCTGGAATCTCCTGCCACTACATAACACTTTTTCACAGATCTGTTGAAATGAAATAACAGCTGCCACTCCTGGGGATCAAAATGTAAATTTTTGTTTGATACTCACATTAACATTTGCATAAGTATTATTTGCCAGTACTCAGGTTATACCCATTCCAATAAATCAGTATATACCAAATCAAGCATTCTTGTAAACTTATACAAATCAATGATGTATGTAAAAGTGGAGACTGCAGTAGTACTGGTAACAGTACAGTAACTTTTGTCTGCAAAAAAAATGAGTATTCAATGTGGACAAAATGTTACTTTAAAAGAAAATGTCTACAAACAATAATAATTAAGATACTGATAAATAACATGCCAAATAACAGCTTTTAGGTGAATAATGTAGAATCACATGAAGGATCATAACAGCAGAGATGGAGACTTCATGGACATGTCACACATGTGACACAGAAGTGGCAAGTGGACTACAGCATCAGATATCTGAAAAACAGAAAACAGAATTTTCTGTATTCTAACTCATAATAAACATTTTAAAGTGAGTACTACAAATCTGTATTTGGAAATTATGATTTGCTTCACTTTTATGTTACTTCAGTATCCCACTAGTGGCTCAGGTTTATCAGAGAATGACCCATATACAGTACATACAAGTTAAAATAAAAGGATTTTAAACTGAATTACATCCTTTTTTAAAACTAGTTCTGCCTGGATCCATAATGCCAGTTTGACAAATTCATTGTTGACTGACATTATAGTGATGGCTTTATGTCAACAGTATTTGCAGGTCAGCACAAAGCCATTCCACAAAGACTTTGTTTTCTTTGGGAGGCTTTGCCCCCTGAATCCATCATGCGGGGGGCTCTCTGCCCCCCCCACACCCTAGTAACTAAAATAATCAACCCTCCCTGCATCAGAGTTGATTTGGGAATGAGGTGCAAGACCCCCCCAGAAAGCAGTGCCAGGCTCCATCATTGACATTACAATGAACTATCGCTGTTGTCACTGCAATGTTGGTCACAGTAAAATTGTCAAACAGGTGTCAGCATATGGTTTTGTCTTTGCTTTATCTTTTTCCATAGCCCCAGAGCCCACTGCACCCCCAGTAACTAAAGTAACAACTCCAAGTTACAGCTGATTCAGAGAGGGGTGCAAGACCCCCAGAAAGCAATGCCGGGGTCCCGTGCTGATATTATAGCTACCTGTCGCTGTTGTCGCTGTAATGTCAGTTACAATAAAATTGTCAAACTGGCTTTGGCATATGGTTCTGCCTTTGCTTCATCTATTTCAATAACCCCAAAGCATGCACAAACATACACACTCAGTCACTCACTCAGTCACTCACTCACTCACTTCTTACTTATCTTTCAGGAAGATGCTGACTGCTTCCAGGTTCCACAACAAATGAAGCACCAGCTGACGTGCCTCACAACTGTCCCTGATTACGAGCAATGTACCTCATTTTACCCCTCAGAACTTCTTTGCCCCTCACCCCTCCCTCACAGAAAATGTACTGCCCACAGAAATCCAGGCATCAGTGCAAAATCTTATAATATTCTAAGATGCTGAATAAAAAATAAACCCTATTCAAGTAATTGCAATGATTTTGCACAGTGTTCAGAGCATTTATCTTAATATTTAAGGTTGCGTCCCCAACTTTGAGGGCCTGTGTCCCTCATTTCAGAGACAAAAGGTTAAGAGGTATGCCAGATCATAATAGCCCCAATCCCATGTACTGCAAACCACCCCACCGCCCACCCATCTTAGTACCACCACCCTCTCCACTCATGTCCCCTGCCAAAGTCCCAATCCCATGTATGCCAAAACCCTCCCCACCCATTTCAGACTCTCTACCCTCCCCTCACATATCCCCACTGAATCTCTCCCACAAGTAAACTGTTTTCCAGGGATCTGCAGGGGTTTGCCAATAGTTTGCTATTAGTCTCACCGCGGGGCCCCAATGCTGGCAATCACTCCGGATACTGCAAAGCACTAATGGGAGCGAATGCTGGCATTCAGGGCCATGGCACTGAGACTGTTAATATACTATCAGCAGCACACTGTAAGTCATTGGAGAAAGTTAACTACTTGTGGGTGAGTGTCTGTGGGGAAATAGGTGGGGAGAGTGGTGGGGATGAGATATACAAGGGGGGGTATCACAGAATGGATCACATTTTTTTGCATCCAAAAGTAAAAATTGATCATATGAGCAGCAGGTTAACATCGCAAAGTGCAGTGCCATACCATCTATTTAATACCCTGCTATTGTGATGTATATGTGGGACTTTTACATCACAATAATAAAAGTACAACGAAGTCACACATTAATTCTATATCTCTTCTGCAGTATCAGTCATTTCCATAGTTTTTATTTTGTTACATTGATAACTTTTGTTCTTTGGTTAGTTCTACAGCATATTGATTGGTAACTTATTTTTGTCAATTAATTCTTAGGCATAATTGTCCTATTTATTTATTTTGATATTTATTCCATTTCTACATATTATATTCTATATTTTTGTATGTTTTATCTGTTCCCCTTTCCCTTTCCCACAGGATGCATCTGAAAATGAGCTGTTACCAGCTCAATATGTCTTTTCTGGTAAAATCTTTGAAATACATACATACATACATACTGTACATACATACAGTGCATACATACATAAGTAAATATCTTATCACATTAATGAATTGGCAGCCATTATGGCTCTGACCAGTGATTGTTTATTGTTGCCTGACCTAAGCAAGGACTCCTTTCTAGCATTGCTCAATGGAGCTTTTTTCCAAGTAAAACAAATTAAACAAAAAATACTCATCTATCCCTCTAGTAAAAGACAGCAGGACAGTATGATTAACATTGTGTGTTTACATTTTAGATATTATTGTAGGCAATAATGATCTCACCTAAGAGTTTGTACTTGAGCTTGTTCAGTGGCACAGTGCACATTACTGGTATCCAGTGATGATAGCGATTAAAAATGAGTGACTGCAAAAACAGTCTTATTTTTAGTGCTATCACCATGAGCTACCCTGCAAGAGTAGCGATGGAACAGCGAGGAGAGTGACCAGAAGGGGAGGGATAGGGAGATGGAGGGGAGGGATAGGAAGAAGGGTTTAGATAGGGAGGAGAGCCTGCTGCAGCCAAGTCAGCCCTGTGGTGTGGTGGTGAGGGTGGCTGGCTATGGTGCAGTAGACACTGGGTTTAGGCTGGACTGGGTGAGAATATTTTACTGCTGTTTGTGGCTACCATTTTTGTTTTCCAGGACTATGTTTTGCCCCCTCCTTGACATGCACACCCCTGGAGTTGGTAATCTAAAAGCAGGGGGATGTGGGGGGCAAATTCCCCTGTGAGGGGGGGACACAGCCCCCCTGCAAAAATACTAAATGTTCCTTGAAGTGGTGTCACTGAGAATTGTATATTGTTGATATGCTTTTTGGGGATATACACACGCCATAATAAAGATCGTTGTTTTGTGATCACTGTTATGTCATGGAACCCACATTTAGGGATGTGCAAAACTGGAAAATTTTGCCCAGTGAAATATTTCGTGTAATTAGCACATTCCATGAAATATTTTGCTGGGCAAAATGCAACATTTTACCCTCAGTTGGAGATGAAATGTCACCTCAAACAGGAGAAATTTCACTCACGGGCAAAATTTTGCACCCGCGGGTAAAATTTCACCACCTGCACTGACATTTTGCCACCTGTGGGAGTAATTTCCCCTCCTGTGGTGAACTGTTGTGACCACTGCCCACTGGCCAAAATTCTCCCTGGTGTCCAATGGTCTCCCCAGCCATCACTGACTATAATAATATTAAATAAGAACTACCCCACAAAGTTACCCTGCACTACCCGATTTGTTTTATTAAACAAAAAAAAATACCCCCCCACTCCCTGGTGTCCAGTGGTCCCCCTGGCTGTCACTGGCCATTATAATATTAAATAAGTACCCCCCCAAATTACCCTGCTGCCTCTGTCTCTTTTACGAAAAAAATAAAAAATCACCCTCCACTCCCTGGTGTTTAGTGAACCCCCCCCCTCCATCCCATCAATAGATATCGGCACTCTCACAGCCCCCCTCAGTAACCCGATTGGGCCACCAGTACAGCCCTCCACTCACCTTCTTGGCTGGCAGCCTGACTGAGCAGAAATGAGTGCTTCAATAAATGATAATGAATGAGCACGTATCTCAGTCGGGCTGCCGGCCATGTAGATTAGTGGAGGGCTGTGCCGGTGGCCCAGTCAGGTTACTGGGGGGGAGCTGGGTGGGTGCTGATATCTATTGATGAGGGGTGGGGGGTCCACTAGACACCAGGGGGTGCAGGGTGATTTTTTTATTTTTTTTTTATATAACAGATGGAGGCACTGGGTAACTTGGAGGGGTGCTTATTTAATATTATAACGGCCAGTGATGGCTGGGGGGGGACCACTAGACACCAGGGAGTGGAGGTTTTTTTATTAAATAAAACAAATCAGAAGGTGTAGGGTAACGTGTGTGTGTGTGTGTGTGTGTGGGCTGGGGGGCAATTGGACTTGTGGTGGCCAGTGGTGATGGGCAAAATTGTGGATGAAATTGCAAAATTTTGCAGCAATTTCATGTAACTTTCACCCAGCAAAATTGCCGATTTTGCTGCAATATTGCCAAAGAAATTTAATTTTGCTGCATCTCTACCCACATTACTAGAAAGACATGCTAGATAGAGAATCCTATTAAATATAATGAAGGAATAATGACTGACCGGATGAGTGTTATACTGGGATAAGATCCCACCTCAGGTGGTTGGGCCCAAGGTCACAGGCTGAAGGCGTCCAACACATGAGAAGGGATGTTATCCAACATAACACTCACCTTGGAAGGCATTATTCCTCAATGGCTAATTAGCATTTAGATAAAAAAATATTTAAAAAAATAGTGTTTGCATTTTATTTTTGGGTGTTTTTGTTGTGGTGGGATACTTTTTTTAAAAATAGTTCATTGTGTTAATGCAGTTGCTGTCTAATTGCTGCCCCCATACAAACAGACACACATGTCTTTGTGGGGTCATGTTCGTAGTTCATACTTTTTATTGTGTAATGAGCAGTGTTTGAACTCTTATCCTGTCACTGCTGCTGCTGGCCACCTGCTACTGAGGATTCAAAAGAAGAGCTAAACAGTGAGACAGCATGATTGCAAAGGTCATGTGGCACTGGTGACTGAAAACCGAGCAAAGCAAATGAATCAGCTATGGCGTTTTTCTCTCGATTTTACTGTGTATTTTTTTCTAAGTAGGAACAGATTGTTGGCAGGAAGTGAAACTGAAACCACTGGTGGTGTCTTCGAGGAGGGGACATGGGAGGAGTGGGGGACTGCAGGCAGTTGCTAAGATGGCTTTAGTTTGACTAAGTTTTCCTTGTTTTTTTCTTTTTTTTTTCACTGAGAGAATGGAAGTTTGTGGGAATGAGTGTGAAGCTGATTGGTAATGTGACATTCACTTCAGCACTAGGATCTGTGAAGCAGATAGCGGGGACAGCTGTGGAGTGGTTTTCCTTTTTATTTTTAACATTTACTGTGTTTGTGATTGTGCTGGGAATAGAGCTGGGATGTTAAGCTGGGATAACATCAGGGGTCCAGTTCCAGACTGACCAATCAGAGGCCAGCATTCTTTCTTGCCATTGTAGAATATATAATATTACCTGGGGTCTACAAGATTTGTAAATATGCTTAGAAATTATTATTGACATTTACATTATTACTGTTATTCTTATTATATATGGGGTGTTGCATAATTTGTATTTAATTTGCCTCTGCTTTGGTGGCTGTATTGCTTTCAGTCATACTTTTTGTTTTGTGGTCTTTCTTGGGAGTATACACTGTACAGTGTGTTTTCATAACAGTAAATACAACTTTTAAAAAAGTGCACTAACCAGTAGACCCTAATGCCCTTAGAAAGATGTGATTGAAAATGCTGCTGACTTAATTAGTAGCAACTAGATTTGTCTACTCCTGTTAGAACTGAATGGATCACTGGAAAAGGAATCAAGACAGTCTCAGGAGCTTAGCCTTCCTCATCCTCCTCAACCATATTGCTCATTCTACAAGTAATTAAATGAACAAGAACTTTACTTTTTTTAGCTGTGCACCTGTTCAGTCTATTGCTCCATCTCCCATTTAGTCATGCGTTTTAGATTCGAGTACAGTACTATGACTGCTTAGTGATAGCAGCAGTTAACAAAAACCTTCAACTGATTCAAGTAAATGATTAATGTTGTCTATGTAAACAATGTCAGATTTCTTTTGTCACTTGGACCAGCAGAAGGACTTACAGATAAAACACAATGAATACTTGCAGTATTTAGCAATTCTGCAGCAAAATGTATGCAGGTTCACCTTTCTTCATGCTGTACTGTATTGTTTATCTATGATTCTTCACATCATAAATTCCATGTAGTACTTTTAATTGCATTTTGAATTATCTAAGCCATCCTTTAAACACTGTGGCCAGGATATTCAGAGCTGTTGTGCAATGCACAACAGGGATGCACCAACACAAGTGCGGTAATGCGGCAAAGAGTGTTATTCAGCAGCAACAAATGTGCAGTGCAAGTACCAACGCAACAATGCACAAGGATAATGAATCCATGAGCAAATGCAGGGGGCATAGCCATGCATACGTAGTGCATTGCGATATTCAGTGGCAGGTGAATGACGCAAGAGAGGAGCAACCAGGACATGCGCAGAGCAGCCTTGAGCACATAAAAAGAGGGAGCAAGTGAGGGAAGGAAGCTTGCACCACAGGGGAGCCAGACAAAGGAAGAGTGAGGGAGCAGTCTGAAAGGCCAAAGGGGAGCCACAGAGCATGAGGCAGGCTGAGAGAGGAACAGAGTGGGGACCTGGGAGCCTGAAATCTCCAGACACTGGGCATGTCAGCGTGTGAGTGGGAGTGTGTGTGTGTGTGTGTGTGTGCATGTGTGTGTGTGTGTGTGTGTGTGTGCATGTGTGTGGTGTGTGTGTGTGTGTGTGTGTCTGCGTGTGTGTGAGTGGGCATGAGACAGGGCACAGGACAACCCATAGCAGGTATCTGTGACACCCAGCACAGGAGGAGCAGCACAAATGCATGGAGAGGTGGGAGGCGGAGGCCACAGACAGTAGGCCAGGCAGCCCTGAACAGGGGTGTGCATGGTGCAGGGCAACAGACAGCAGCCAACAGCCAGTGGGACTAGGGGAGAGGACCACCCAGGGGGAGGATGTACAGCCCAGGCCATGGCCAGTGCAATATTCCAGATGGAGGCAGTAATGAGGGGAGTGAGGAGGCAGCATGCAGACCAGCGCGGCTGAGGAAGGGCCCGTCGGCAGTATGCCCGGAACAGATGATACCATGCCCGCATCACCTTTGAACAGTATAGTGACACAGAGATTGTGGGCTGGTACTGCCTGAACTGGGCCATTCTGAGGTGGCTATGTGAGCTGTGCAGTGAGGAGATGCAGGCACCCACAAGATAGAGTCACGCTCTGTCTGTGAAGATAAACGTCATGGCCGTCAGGTGCCTGCTCACCATGGGCACCTTCCAGAGACCAACAGGGGACACCACAGGCATAACCCAGTCGGCCGCGTCACGTCTCCTCACACAGCTCCTCAACACACTGCTGCCACATGCTGCAGAGTACATTAGTTTCCCCAGCACACAGGCAAAACATACAACAAACATGTAGGAGTTCCACAGGATGGCACAGTTACCTGGCATGCTAGTGGCTATCGACTGCACCCATGTTGGCATCTGCGCACCACCAGACCTGGAGGGGGTGGCCTACATAAACAGCAAGGGCTACCCAAGCGTCAACTGCCAGGGGGTGTGCGATGCCAGGGGGTGCATAATCAATGTCTGTGCCACACACCCTGGGGGAGCACACGATGCCTTCATCTGGCACCAGTCAGCACTGTGTCAGAGAACATACCCACTGGCCATCTAGTCGGTGAGTATGATGTGTATGCCATATGCTGGAAACAACAGGGCAGGGTTTGTGGGATGCCAGGGCATGGGTGCCAGGGGACGTGGCCAGGATGGCGGGGGAGTGCACTGACACAGGCCACCAAGCTAACCAGACATCTCTCCACACAGGTGACAGTAGCTACCCACTCCGGCCTTGGCTGCTCACCCCATACCGGTGCCCATTGACCCCAGCACAAGAGCAATACAATGAGGCACACACTAGCACATGAAACATCATCGAGCGGGTATTCGGGCTGCTGAAGGCCCAGTTCCATTGCCTGGACAGGTCTGGTAGTGCCCTACATTACAACCCCTCAAAAGCCTGTGGCCTATTCATGGCCTGCTGTGTACTCCACAACATGGCCACCGACTGTGGGATAGCTGCCAAGATCAAAGAGGGGACAGCAGTGTAGAAGATGAGGCTGCCAGGCCAGGTGGTGGGCAGCCCCCCCGGCGAAGGGATCCCCAGCTGATATGGACGCCACAGTAATACAGAGACACAATTGCTGAAGAACATTATGGAGCACACAGGTAGGTGTACATGGCCACATGCAGGGGCCAGGACCCAGGGCACAGTGGACAGGCAGGCAAGGGCGTACCCTGTGCCAGGGTTGGCAGAGGGGGGCCTGGTCGGGGTGGGGCACAGTCACCGAAGCAGAATGCAGCACAGGCCCGCACACCATATGCACACACCGACACACACACACACACACACACACACACACACACACACACACACATATGTACATAGGACCCATCATGTCCCCGGCCAGAGACGGGCACTGGGCGTGTGTCAGATGCTGAGTGGTGCTGCACAGTGGCAGTCAGCGCTGTGCCAGCATCATCATGCACATGCCACAGTGTCCAGCAGCTGAGTGGGTGAGCACGTGGGCTGTGTGCGGGGTCAAACACGGATGCCACGGTCTTGGGACGCACATGCACATGACACACCAAGGTTCACACAGGGCAGCAGCAAGCAGTGTACACGGAGGTGGGCAGTTCAGGATCAGTGCACGGTAGCACTGCTGCTGCGGACACGTGGACGGCCATACCGGGAACGCACAGTGGTTGCTGGCTGTGCATCAGCCACAGGGGGTGTCACAGACGGTCCCCCAGGGGTGACACTGTGGGACCGTGACTGTGTCCACACAGGTGTCTGCAGGCCCCACACCATGCCCACACCGGGCATGTTGGGAATGCCCACAGGAGACCCTGGTGGTGACACTGAGGGGGTCGCATGCTGCCAGGCATGAAGGATGGAGAATGCGCTCTGCGGTGTGAGTGGCGGACTGCCATGCACCATGGTGGCCAGAGGTGCCAGTCTGGCTGTGACCACAGATCCATGGCTGTGGCTGTGTCCACCCGCATTTGCTGGTTCTCCACCAGGAGCAGGGTGAAGTCCCTGTCCCGCCACTCTGCCACCTGGCGCAGACCCTCGTGGAGCACATGCACCCCTGCAGTGAGCTGCACCTGCTGCTCAAAAGAGGCCTGGAGCAGATGGGTGTGCTCGTCCACAGAGTCAGCACCCTGGGGCGCAGGTTCACTGTGCTGACCCAAGGGTGTATCCTGACCCTGTGGCCCAGCACCCCAAGATGGTGGGTGCTGCACAGTGGATTCCTCCTGGGGCTGGGTGCCATGCACTGCACCAGCGGCAGGGACACTGCCTCAGGCCCCCCTCAATGTCGTCCAGCCACTACTGCTGCCCCTCTAGCCGCTGTGTGCAGGGTAACACCAGTGTGGCTGCACTGCCACAGACACCACCTCAACCACAGCCATCCATTGCTGCACCTGTGGCAACCTCAGCTATGCCTGCAGCAGTGGCTGGTGTGCAGGCAACCACCACTGGGCCACCAGCAGCGCTGATGTGTCGTGCCTGTGGTATGAGTATCTCCCCTGCAGCCACAACAGTGCTGTCCATAATGTGGCTGATGTTGTCATCGGATCTGGACCCTGCCACAACCTGCGTCTCAGCACACAGGAAACCATGCCTGGCGTCTTGCTGAAATGCAGAAAGGGCCTCATCCCCATCCGCACTGCCAGCATCAGGATGGACAGCGGTACTGACCTGCATTTTATCCAGGCCACGGTGCCCGCTGGAGGTGCTTGGATGGTCCTCCGGGGCCAGGACTGCCTCCACAGCAGATACCTCCACCACCGACACACATGCAGATGCTCAGGAACTGGAAGGGAACAAAGTATCATTAGTGTTGCTGTCACCCACCCCTGCCCCCATCCCCTGCCCCTGTCCCTGCCATGTCTACCATGCAGTGATGGGCTTCCACCTGTCTGGAACCCTCCACAGGGCATGCCCTCTACTGCGCTGTACCACATGGTGGCTGCCATCAACTCCTCCTGCGGCATAAGGTTAGGCAAGGCTGGCTGACCCCCGCCTGTGGTGGCATGCACTGCCCGGATGGCTGCCACCTTCTCCTTGATCCAACTCCAGTCCATGCCGACCTTCTTTTTGCATTCCTGCACAGACCATTGGTGGCTGCCCTGCTGGTTCATGGCACAGGCCACACCCTCCCATGCTGTTGCCTGGGCTGTGGTGTTCCTGTGGAGCTGCTCAGGAGTGGCTCCTGGTCCAGGTATGCCTGGAATAGGGCATCTGACTCTGCCCTGGTGAAGTTGGGCCAATGCTTGCTTGCAGGCCCATGCTTCTCACTCTCCTCATGGTCGGTAATGCTTCTTCCTGTGGAGGGTGACATGTGTTAGCATGGGCTGCTAGGTCCCCATCCACCCTCCTATTCCACCAACCTGCAGCATGTAACTCACCTCTAAGGGATGCAACCGTTCCTATCCTGTGCATTCCCCATGGTGCCTTCATTGCACATCACATGCAAATGAGGGCTTGCGCAACTGTAATGACATGCAAATGCAGTCAATTCGCCGTGGTATTGTAATCGGTTGATTTGCATGCATCTGCTGAATATCATGTGGTTGCACATTGCACAATGAAGTTGCACATGCACAAGTGATGGTGCAACAATGTGACGTGCGCAAACAACTGTGCCGTGCACATGCATGTGCAGATATCACATACGCTGGTGGTGCATCATTCGCAATGTGCGCGATAGGCAGTACAGCGCCCATCCACTATTGCACATATGGCACTCATGCACTGTTTGGCCTATGATGCTAGGCACCACTCAGCCAATGGTGCTCAGGTGCCATGCCTTCGATGGCACCCCTGTGCTATGGGTACTATGGCATCTGTGCGCAATGGGGCCGTGTACTATGGCAGCCGAATGGTCCTACCACACAGTATGTCTGCCATGCCCAATAGCGCTGTGGTGCAGGGTGCACAGCCTGACCCTTGACCCCACGGGTGCCCTTTGCCCTTTTGGTGCACTGCGACATGTGGCAGCACTGCGTTATCTGAATCGCGCTTGTCCATGACTGAGTGACTGGCAGTGGCAGCGCATCATGGTGTGATGCGCGGATCCCCAGCACATGTGGCACGAGTGCCACCCGGTCCCATGTTGGATTTCCTGTTGTACTGAGAGCATGCCATGCAGAACAGCAGTAAGGGTGCAGAACTGGACTCAAGTTCAGCTGGTGAACCTGGTGGCCCTGGTGGTGCCACATGTCGACTCTCTGTTTGGCCAGGTGCCTCTTGACAGGCCTAGGTCTGAGGTGTGGCAGGAGGTGGCAGATGCCCTGGAGGAGGCCATAGGTGTGCAGCACACTGGGGAGCAGTGCAGGCACCGGTACAGGGATCTGCAGCATAGGGACCTAGACCATCTATGGACACTACAGGCACATGTCCGGAGGGGCGCCATGCCACAGCCAGGTAAGTGCACAGTGCCTGTGCCCATTCTCATACTGTGTTCCAGGTGAGCGGTGCTGTTGGCTCACCTTGCTGGGGGTGGGGGCTGGGGCTGCACACCCAGTTGGGAGTAGTGGTACACTGTGGCTGCCCTGTGCCACTGTGCCACTGGCATGTTGTGCAGGGTGTCACACTGTGCCGGGGGGGTGCAATGTGTTTTTTCCCGGTGCTGATGTTTCCTTCTCCATTCATTCCTCCTAGGCCCTGAAGGTCAGAGGTGGGCCCACCTTGCTGGCACTGCAGCTGGGCCAGGTCTGGCCTCTGCAGGGGGTGGTGCACCAGTCGCAAGATGTGTCGGCATGGCAGCTGGACAAACACAGGGTGCACCTCAGCGTGCAGGTAGGATCATGTACTTGTCTCCATGTTGTGTCAGGTTGGCAGTGGTGGTTGGGGAGGGACATGGCCCTCTGTGTGCATGGGACAGTCCAGCTGTGCACTGCCTGTGGTGCCCATTGCACAGCACCATGGCTTTTGCACATGTGTGTGGCTGCTGCATGTGGGCCGTGGGTGCACCTGGGACCTGGCTGTGTCACCGCCAACTGCCTGCATGGCCATGTCACCTGCCCTCCATGGTGGTGGTGTGCTGCACATGGGCGATGTTAGTGTGCAGTGTTATGCATGGCTGCAGTTCCCCGGGTAGTCAGCTCATGTGGGCGTTGTCATACAGGTGGCGGTTTGCCAGTCCAGGGGCACATGTCACCGATGCCCCCTGCGCACGGTGGATGGGCTGCTGCATTCTGGACATGCACTCATATGGTGTTCCCTCCTTTGTCCTAGGTGTCGGGCCCGGTGATGTACATGCACGACTCCTGAGGCGGATCCTCAGTGTCACAACAACCACACTACAGATGGTGCAGTGGCTGGCACAGACACTACATGGCTGGAGCTGCCAATGCCAGCGATGCAGGACGGTGGGAAGGGGATGCCCATAGTCCCTTGTACTGGACTGTATCCCCTTCCATGTGTACCCTCCCTTGCCCTACCTTTTCTTCTTCTCTTGCCTTTGCCCCTGCACCCTGCCTCCCTTCCCTGACCTCCCTTTCAGTAGGTAGTCCCTCCTTCCCTATCCATTGTATATATCTGTACATAGTTCTATTTTGATTGTTACATTATATTATTTTTTGTTAACCATCTGTGTCCATGTCTGCTTTGCAGCTGGCGTGAGGAGCCATGCTGCAGTGGTGTGCATGGCTGATGTGTGTTCCATCTGGGATGGATGGGGGTTTGTACCAGGTGGTGTTCCGTCTTGGTATGGGTGGGGTGGCTGTGGCCTGTCCTGGCAGGCCGTGTGGTGTGTGCCTTGTGTGCTGGATGCCTGTGTATTGCTCCTTGGCTTGCTACCGTGCACATCCCTGGGTGCGCTATTGTGCTGCACATGCTCCTTGGTGCATCCCTGGTTGCGCAATGACACATCTGTGTGACATTCAGCCATGTTGCACTGGCACATCCTGTCATGTGCAATCTTTGAATATCATGCCCATTGCACCATGGCACACTGTACTTGTGCTGCACACCTTTTACACCTCCCTCTGGTGCATTTCTGAATATCCTGGCCTGTGCCTCTAACTCATTAGGCATATTTGCAGCTGAACAAAATATAAGAAAGAATCTTTTTTTCTGAAATTATTATTTGCATTTCTTCTTAGTTAATTTTGCTTTCTGGGAAGAATGTCCTGTCATGGGGAACATGAGAATCTGCAGTGATTCTGTGGCCCTATTAAAGATTAGTGCAGACAGATTCTTTTCTGTCCTATATTATAACAACATTGGTAAACAAAAGAGTATCTGTCCTTATAATCATGTGTTCTTTTTCTTGCAGTAAGTTCTCCAGGCAATGTTGAATACCATTTAACTAAATATTTTTTGGATTCTTTGGCCCATATTCTGAAATGATCTTGCCAGCTACGGAAGAGTTTTTTTTTTATTAAAATTCTTCTGTAACTGGATAAGGCCCACTAGGCACAAGTGTCTGTTTTCAGGGGCAACCTGGGAGCAGTGGATAGATCACATGACTTGCTCAGAGCCACACAGTGTGCAAGTGGAGGTTGTGGGAAACAAACCCAGATCTGCTGGATGTACCAACCTCCTTTAGAGCTTGTTACTCTGTCCTATTGGCTATACTGTCAGTAAAATGGGAGATATGCAGGTTCCAATCCTCAACATGCAATAAAATACCGGCACTGGGTCATTATGTTGCCACCAAAACTGTGCAAAACAACAATGCTTCATGCAAAATGATGTGAAGTAATATATGGTCAGGAGAAAATGCCGACCAGAACACCACAGCACACACCAGTGGCAACATTGTCAAAATCTATGTTTATGCAGGCGGTTACTCACCAACCCCGCTGACATGGGGGGGCTTCACCCCCCACCCACCCCCAACTAAAGTAACCAACTTAAAGGTGAGTATAGACCATGGGGAAAAAAGGAAAAATTGGGAGAGGGGACCTTAGTTTAAAAAAAAAAAATAATGGAAATGGGGACTCAAACCCTGATCTTCAGGTGTCCACTACATCAGGTACTTCTGCCTTAGCCACTCCACCATGGGAGCAGTTCAACCAGGCACAGCACTTCTGGCATCTGCATTCCTTCCTTCAGTTCCTAGTGTGTGTCAGGGGTAATGGTAGTTTCCTACCGCTATTATACCACTGTTGCTGTACTTCATTCTGCGCTTTAGACCACGCGGTTATTCATGCGCTGTTTCGGCAGTGCCATATTAACCCGGTAACTGAAATACCTATGCTGATTGGGGAAAGAACTGTACTTGATCAAGTTCTAGAAGCTCTTTTTGACTTCTACCAGCTGTTCTTGTCACAGTAAATATTTTGTACCTAACATGTACCTTTTATTCCATTTTAGAGTACCCTTTTTATCCAGTATCATAACAAGCCATTTTTCCCCTTTCAAGTTTAAGTAATTTTTAATATTTGAAATATACAATAGTGAGAATCATTACTTATCACTGTTGCAAGATTTTTGTCAACATTCCTTGCTGTATTTGTATGGGAGAAACACTGACCAGACTCAGAATATGCCATTTACCATCATGAGTGCGGAGGAGGGATCATAGCTCACAAGTAGCAAAGCCATGAGTGAGTTTTCAAAGTCCTGCCCCCTCAGAAGGGATGATAATAAGTCCAATTTATACAATGTATTTTACATTTTAGAGCTTTCAGATTAGTTCTTTCAATGAAGAATAAACTGTTTCTGTTTGATGTAACAGTTGTGTTTTGAGTGCAGCAGAGGTTTCTGTGTTGTCATCATGCATTGTTCAAGGTACAGTATAGTTGGTTAAGAGCTGCTTTGTGACCAACCTCAAGTGATGCTAAATGGTGATGACAAACCTAGAGTGATGAGAAATGATTTATCATCATTGTTGGCCTTCAGGTCATATAAATAAATCATTTAGCTGTAAGGTTTCATACTCACCTGCATTTTATAAGATTTATGTTTAACATCACTTCCTTTATTTATTTATTTATTTATTTGCTTTTGTTAACCGGGTAAGCACACTAGACAGCCATGTGCCTATTTTCAGGTGCGACCCGGGAGGATTACAGGCATCATACGGTGTACATCACAGTTACAGAAAGGGTGCGACCTGGGAGAGTTACCGGAGTCAGACATCATACAGTTAGCAGATTACAGGGTAGGGAAAAAGTCCGTAGGAGAGCTAGGCATTACAATAAAAATATATGGGAGGGATACAGGTAGTAACATAGGAAATAACTCATAGGCACGGGTAGGTAGAATACATAACAAGGTAAACACTATGCATAGAATAGTAGCGGTGACAATGGTAAGTGCAGGCAGGGGGGTGACAAAGGCAGGGAGGATGGGCCAGGTTGCTGAGCTGGAGCTTGGGGAGAAGTGCGAGGGGCAGAGGCGGGGGGAGAGGAGGAGTGAGAGGCTCCCACCTGAGTCTGGGTGAGGGGGGGGCCACTGAGTAGGATTATGAGGTGCAGGGGCAGGGGGGGAGACGGTTTCAGGAAATTCCAGAGGGAGGTTTTAAAGCTTGGATGGGAGGAGGAGGCCCTGACAGGTTCTGGGAGTGAATTCCAAAGTTTGGGGGCAAAGATGTGGAAGGATCGATCACCCGCGAGGGTACGGGTACTAGGAACGAGACGTTCTTGGGTTGTCCCAGGCCTGAGGTGGTAGGATGGGGCTCTAGGGTTAAGGGGAAGGACAAGGGCAGGGGGGGAGCCAGAGCGGACAATGTTGTCGATGAAGTTACCTATAACGAAGGACAGGTGTTTCTCCGGGGGGAGCCACTCTAGGCGGTTGTAGAGATCACACCGGTGGGTGAGGGGAGGGGCGGACAGCACGAAGCAGCAGACATTATTGTAGGCTGAGTCCCATTTTGATAGGCTGGTTTTGGGGACAGGGGCAAAAGTGACGAGGCCATAGCAGAGAGAGGGGAGAGGACCGGGCGAGGGCTAGGCGGCAGCAGGGTGAGGCAGCTATTGGCATGATAAGCTAAGCAAGCTTGCAATTTGAGGTGTTGCAGATGTTACCGGATGTGCAGGGTGAGGTCAAGCTGCTGGTGGGGGTGACACTTAGGTGTAGTGGAGGTAACCGTCTCAGGGAGCCATCGGCCGAGGATCACATGAGGGGAGTAGGGCAGGATTTTAATTTGTTCGAGGACCCAAATAACATAGCTTGAGTTTTTGAGATTGAGGGTGAGCCTTTGGTCACCCAGCCAAGTATGTATACGTTCAAAGTCGGAGTTAAGCTGGGAGTTAATAGTTGAGATGTCCCGTGAGCAGGCCAGGAGGACGAGATCATCTGCGTAGAGGGTAGAGTGGGCATGGCTAGGGACGGAAGATAGGTCATTGACAAATAGTGAGAATAGGGTCTAACTATGACTAAGATCATCTGACATCCATGGTTCTCCTCCCTGGCCTTATGAGACACTTGAGACATCAGGACTAACTCCAGGCCAAGAAATGTAAACTCTGACTTGGCAAACATAAAATAACATTTGGCACCATATAGCTGGATTTCAGTTTCCGTTTATTTATTGGAACACAAGTAGAATACTGGCCTAATTTACAACTGCATCCAGTACAACTGAGGAAAAATAAACAGGCAATCACAGTGATAGGTAAAGAAATAACTAGTGTAAAATTACCAAAGTTCACTGCTTCAAAGATCTTTGTAGTGAAGACCACGAATTGGCTATTGAAAACTTGAAAGAGAAGCAATCAACTTTGGAGAAGACTTTAGGATCACCAAGCAGCAAAAATTGACAGAACCAAGTTGGTGCTGAGAGGATTTAAATGTATGGAGCTGTTTTATGAATGTGGGAGCATTGTCTACAATGACCTTGTAGTTAAAGCTATACCAGTGATAAACTCTTCTTTATGCAAAGGATGACCAGCCAACAGTATTGTAAAGAGTACAGTGATGAGCACAAAAGGTGGAGCCACTGATTAAGCAAAGTGCATTGTGATACAGAGGTTAGAAAAGAGAGAGGGAATGGTTTTAGAGATGGCGCAATATATAACATCACCACTGTTAAATCTGGAAAAAATGAGACCTGACAAAAGTTGTCCTTTTTACGGTTGCATAGCAGGGCTATGTGGATGTCTTCCTACCTGTATTACACAGAGGTAGAAAGGGCTCTGGAAGCACATAACCAGATAACTGCACTGTGTCCTTTACAGTGGAATTGAAGTGCATGTATTTATCTCCATTCATCACAGTGCTGTTCCTTTATGTCTCACTCCCTCCCCTCCACCCCAGCACTATTTTCTTGTAATGGCTGCTGGTAGTGCTGGTCCTCATCATTTCCTGTAGATTTGTTGGGGGCTCTTTTTGTTTCTTTATTTTTACCTGTTTTGCCATCTCTTGAGGTTTTAGAGATCAGATTCAAGGAAGATTGTGTGGACTGAAAAGGATAAACACAGCTCCACACCACACCATACCTATTCCTCTGACTGTATTCCTCCAGCTCTCTTATTCAAGCTCTGTCTTTCTCTCACAGGAAGTTAAAGTTACATACTGTAGCTACATTTGTCTCGCTGTATCTCTCGTGTGTGTGTGTGTGTGTGTGTGTGTGTGTGTGTGTGTGTCAGTCTGCAATGATTTGTCTTGTCTACTGAGACTATGTGTCAGTGTTGAAATGTTGGCCTTTTACTGAAGTGAAGGTTCTTTTATGTTAACAATTTCAGGACCAATTTAATACTTTGTGGTATTCTATTCAGAATGGACTCTTAGTGGAGTGGAGCTAAGAATCAATGCTCCATTCCCACTCAAGCTGCAGCCTGCTCTCAGACCCCTCATCCCCCACCGCAGGTACTTTGAGTGTCACAGGACACACATTAGCCTGCTGTGGCTACTGTGGCTGCTGTCCCACCCTGGGTGGGCACTTCCTTTATAGGTTGATGTGGTCAGCTGACCCTGTCACGTGACTAGTGGTCATTTATTTAACTGCTCATTTCCCCTTTAGAAGCCTATACTGCCAAGTCACTAGGGGACGCTGTGCTCTACCTTGTAGCCTATACTCTATCCTAAATAGAAATTGTTGTACCCTGTCTCTCATCTTATCTAGTCACTCTCTTCCCACTCCTCATGAATTACCAGCACACTTGGTTTCCTCCCCTTCCTCTCAGTTTCTCCTCCCTTCCATTGGACTTGAACCCTTGCTTATGCTATCCAGCCCACTTGGAAGCCTGTAACTCTCTCAATTAGGTGACCCAGCCGGTTAACACCTCTACCTTGTGTGTTCTGCTTTAACCTTATCCACTCCCCCTCCTTCATTATCTCCCTGATCCTGCCCTGCATCCTATATTATGTGGCTACTAGAGACCACTATTGCTTCACTTCTTCTCACCTCAGTATTTCCATGGCCTCCCTCTGTCTTCTGCTTCACCCCTTCTTAGCCCTCATTTTCTTTTTTTCTGCCCCCCAGTTTCAACCCCATCCCATCCTAGCTCCATCCTTTCCTCATCATGCCCCCTATGTGGCCAACTACCTAGTCCTTTGTTACTCCCCATACCATCCTTCTCTTTCTAACTACCATATGATGATAATTCATCCTGGGTTATTCAACTCCTCCCTCTTTAAGCTTGAAGCCATCCGATATCTCCTGATTCCAGCCCACTCCAAACATCTCCCACTCCGTGGATACCAGCTAAAGCTTAAGAGACTCTCCCTTCACTATTACCTCCTAGTCTATCTCCTATTCTTAGCTGGGGATGTTAAGCTGAACCTTGACCCTCCAACTCCACCATACCCCAGGACCTCCCCAAGGGTCTGAGGTTCTTCCATATAAATGTCCATAGCCTTCTCCCTAAACAGGACAATATCAAAGTTTGTATCATACAGCATTCCCTTGACATTCTTTGCATCATGAAAAAGTTGGCTATCTTCTTGTATCCCAATCAGCTTGCCCTCCCTGACTATAACCTCTGCTGGCAAGACCGTAGTAAAGGGAAGGGTAGAGCTGCAATCTACTCCCACAACTCCTTGTCTTGTACTGTCACACAGTCTCATGAACTCCTCCTGGCAAAGCTGACCTTTCCATCCTCAATGCCACTTTTTGTTGGAGTTTTGTATACCTCCCCCAAACTCTCTCCCTCCACCCTCATCTCCTGCATCACCTCCTCGACCACCCTTGCATCTGCAGTTGAATTAATCTTTCTTGGCAACTTTGATCTGGACTGGCTCTCCCACAGCTCTCTCCCTCCTCACAAAGTCCTTGCTTCCAGATTAAAGCACTTAACCTGACCCAGTTGATCAATAAGCCAACTCACCTAAACCATCACTCCCAGTCCCATACTCTGCTTGACTGGGTGCTATCTACCCACCCTCACTGCATCAGCTCTTTAGGTATTCTGCCTAATGTGCTCAGTGATCACTGCCCCACTTTGGCATCAGAAAGATAAGACCTCCTCCTAACCCCCCCAAATATGTCCAATACTGACCCCTCAATATACTCGACTCAAATAAACTACTCCTTGACCTGGCCATGGCTAACTGGTCTCCTTTCCTCACCACTCCCTCTGTTGATGCTGCTCTCACCCATTTCATAGATATCTTTCTAAAAGTCTGGGATGTCCATGCTCCACTGAGATCAATCAGGGTAAAATGTCATCACAATCCCTGGATCTCTCCAGAAATCCTTTCCACCTGCAAAACCTGTGACCTTGTTTAGCGATGTTTCAAATCCACATGTGACCCTGCTGAACTGCAGAACTACTGAACTGTCTGACATAGCTGCACCAGCCGTGTTCAGCAGGCAAAATATGACTATTTTAAAACCCGGTTGCATACCTCCAGCAATTCTCTGTCCTTCTCCTTCTGGAATGATCTCTGATCACTCCTACACCCCTTCTCTGAACCCCCCACACACTCTTTGCATGGCAGGATCCCTAGTATTGGACCCTACCTCTGTTGCAGATGGCTTAAATAATTTTGTTACTACCTGTGCCTTCCCGCAAGACCTCCCCACCTCCTCCTCTCCTGACCCTCCCCCTTCCTTCATGTGATCCTCTGGCTTTCAACTGCCCCTAGTATCCCAAATGGAAGTCCTTACAGCTCTACACTCCCTGAATTCTATGATATCCAGCCCTGATGGCTTACATCTTAGACTACTCAAAATCTCTGCACCCTCTATCTTGACCCCTCTTACTCACCTCCTCAATCTAGCTCTCTCCTTCTCCACCATCCCTTCAGCCTGGAAGTCAACTACTGTCATGCCACTTCAAAAAGGGGGTAATCCCACTGTCCCTGGCAACTACTGACCCATATCACTTCTCCCCTTTCTTGCCAAGGTCCAAGAATCTCTGGTCCTCGCAATGCTAAATGACTTCCTCTCTGCTTCCAAAACTCTATCCCCAGTCCAATTAGGCTTTAGGGAACTCTACTGTGCCACCTGCCCCCTTCTTTGCTTTATAGATACCATCCACTCTGCAATGGATCAAGGCAGATCACTTCGGCTAATTTCACTGACCTTGTCAAAGCCTTCGACTCCATCTCTCACCCTCTTCTCCTAAACAAATTAAGTGCCAATGGCCTTTCTTCAGCAACTGTCTCTTGGTTTAGCCCCTACTTAACTGGCCAGTCCTAGTCAGTAAAAATCAGCAATGTCCTATCTCCCTCCCTCCCTTCCCATCCTTTCAGGTGTCCACCAAGGCTCAATTCTCAGACTGGTTCTCTTTTCCCTGTTTATCAATGATCTCTCTTCTGTTTGCACCCATGTCAGGATTCATATGTGCACAGACGATACCATCCTATTCCTATCTGGTTCCTCTGCCAAGCCATACAAACCCCACTCCAATATGACTTTACAGCAGTATTTTATTGGTTCAATAATAACTGCCTAAAAATGAACACCAAAAAGACCGCAGCTATGACTTTTGGAACCAAACAGAAACTTTCCAGGCTCCCCACCCTCCCTGCCTTCTTTACCCCCAGCCAACACTCCTCTCAATGATGTCCTGGCCTACAAATACCTAGTAGTGTGGCTTGATCCCTTGCTAGACTTTTCTTCCCACATTAGGGCCCTGCATTACAAATTACATCTCAAACTGGGTCTGCTTTAGTGCCATACAGGTAGTCTTCCCATCCCAGTCCAACATGACCTGCTGGTCAAATGAATACTCCCCACTTTTGACTATGCTGACATGGTCTTCAGTGCAGATCCAGTTGCCTCTTTCTCCAAACTAGACATCCTCTTCAATGCCTTCTATCATTTCGCCTCATATCCCCCAACACATCACTGTGACCTCTACTCCTCCCTATCCCTCTTATCCCTATCACAGAGATGCACGTCTCCCTGCTCCACTTGCATCTCAAATACTGGTTTGGTATTCTTCCTTCCTACCTTTCCTCTCTCATGAATCCTGCTACTCCCTCCTCCTACAGTTCATGTATGAATTGCCTTTCTTCCTTTGCTCTCCCATAAGCATGCACCTCAGCATGGAAACTAGCTTTCTCTTATAGACTCCCTTCCCTCTGGAACAATCTCTCCCCTCAAGCCCATTTCACCCCCTCCTTTCCTGCACTCAAGCGTCTCCTCAGGCCATCCCCTGTTATATCCTTTAACTGCTCACGGCCCTAATTCACACCATACTGCTATCCTCCTCACTCTCTTCCATTTCCTGTATCAGTAAGCTACCACATTGTTTTTATCTGCTCTTGTTGGCTCACCCTTCCAACAGAATCTCCTGCACAATACTGTTCAATGCAATCCTAAAATGTAAATGTATCTGTTCATTGCATTATGTGTAATGTATAACTTAGTCTGTATTATAGTTTTTTTATGTCTATTCTGTATTACACTATATCTGAATGTTGCTTTCCCTTTGTTGTATTTGTACCCCCTGTCCCTGGGTTGCACCTGCAAAATGAGCTTCTTCTCAGTGTGCCCTTTCCAGTCATCAAATTTTAAATAAATAAATTCTGTTTGTTTCAGACTTGAAATCATCTCATAACTATTTGCAAGAGTCCATCTGGGGGAAGTGAGGGGGTTAGGAATCAGACTGCATTATTCAGGGAAATGCTGAAAACTGAAGACAACCAAATGTGATAAATAAGGATACACAGCTGAGTTGCCATATCAGGACTATGCAAAGTAGCCACTAAGACGTTGCTTGTGAGGTAGGCTACAAGCACTGAATCCAGCTGCTTGCATTTTTGCTGAACCTTTTTTTTGTTTTTGTAAAGTTATCATCATGCAGTGAATGAAATAGAATTCTTGGGGGGATGGGGTAGGGTAAAAGCACACAGTGTATTACATGGTATTTGGGATTTCATAAAGAGAGCTGCATGCAGATGACAGTTAGCCTTATTGAACAGGAATAATGGTATGCCATTTCCCAGCTGCTAGTGCTGTTGATACTAATATAAAATGTAAACAACTAGGATGTTGTGTCATGCAGTATGTGTACTTATTTTTTAATACAATGTTTGCCAAAAAAAGTTACAGACTCAGCTGTCTCAGAGGTAACAAAACAAAACAAGGTCATCAGCCAGCTGCTGCTACAGTTACCCAGCAGGAGACAAATGCCTTAAATTATAGTCGGCACCTGTACATATATTTTCTTTTCAACAATTCTGAAGACTTTTTTGTCAACATGAATTATTTTCCAGCCTTTATAAATCTTAACATTTTATGCTGTATGGCTTTAAATTTGTTGCAATAAATAGCATATTGTAACCTATTAAAATGCAGTTTGTAAATTGGAAATATTTATGAGATGGAACTCTCATGATTGTATATTTGTAAGAAGGATAGCTGTCCTCCTATGGAAGGTGGGACCTTACCAATAGCAGAGTATCATATCAGCAGAATCATAGAGGTTGCAAATCTAGTCCACTTATCACATTTTATATAAACACATGCTCCATTCTTAGAAGATATGTGTGGAATTTGACTAAAGATTAGCTAATTTTTAACACACCACTTAGTGCAGTTAAAGAACAGTGTGTGTTTTTGCACATGTAGTGTGGTAAATGAATTTTAAACAGTGGTGTGTAAATTGTACAACACACAAATATGTAGCTTTTAACACACCATGACAACACACCTTGGTAACAAAATGTTCATTTGGTGTGTTAAATGTTTAACACATTTATGTGCTAGAATTTGCATAGTAAAATGTGTTATTTCAACACATAAGTGTATTGAAATTCTAAGTGTGATGTGTTTAAGCAATAAGGCACAACAAAGTGTGTGTTATTGTGTAATGACATCACTCCTGGGGTGTGTTGAAGCACAAGACAAAGTGCTTCCACCACCCCAGGAGTGATGTTATTACACAATAACACACACCTAGGAGTGCCTTATTGCAATTATACAATGGCTCATGTTCTACAAAATAAAATAAAAAAATTAAAAAAGGTTTTAGTAGATTTTTAGTGTGGCAATATATCTTTGTTTCTGAATAGAAAAAAGGAAAAGGAATCAACATCCAAAAAATCCATACAGTGATGTTACTGCGTAATAACATCAATGTCTCAGGCACATACTGACCAATCAGAGTCCAGGATTCTTTCTTGCCATTGTATAATTAAGCAATAATGCATGACAGGGTGTGGTATATCATGGGATATCATCACTCCTCGGGTGGTTGGGCATGAGGAAGCAAGCCGAGTTCGTCCAACGACCTGAGAAGTGACGATATCCCATGATATACCACACCCTGGAGTGCATTATTGCTATTATAAACAGGAATACAAATTTTAGCAGTAAAAAAAAAATATTTTAAATCGTTCTGAAAATGTGTTTTGTGAGGTGTTGGAGGAGTACCTTTTAATAAAATAGTTCCAGGACAGGTCTGAACAGCAGGTGGCACTGTTGTAAGTTGAGTTATGGAGGAGGAGTGTACTATAGGTCTCACTCAAAACCTAATCTGTGGCAAGAAGGAAGTAGCAATCTAAATAGGAAGAATGCACATCTTCCAGAAAGTCATCTGGAAATGTGAAACTGTCACTTGGATGGCTGTACTGTTTAAAAAAAAAACAAGTCGTGGGTCAGTTTTGGATCCTTTACTATTTTTTTAAAAAAGCTGCTCATTCAAGGCGTGACTCACACCATTCTGCCCTGTAGACATGATTGGACATGTTCTGCGACTGCTGCCTAACGTTACGTTTCTGTCGGGAATGGAACTGCAGGATGCGGAGGATGTTTTGAGCAGCTCGGTCGTTGTCCTTCCCGACTCCCAGCAGCAGTTTTTTTTTTTTTTAAACAGTGGCGACTAATCGGAGTGTGGGAGATGAGGAACACTGCACGGTAAGTGAGGAGGCTGGTGACCGGAGGTTTTCTGAAGCCGTGATGATGTAGCCCAATATCATCACTGCTTCGGAAACCTCTCGGCCAATCAGCTTCCTCCATTTATGATTGCTGGTTCCTAATCAAGCAATAAGGCATGACAGGGTGTGGTATATCATGGGATATCATCATGCCTTGGGTGGTTGGGCATGAGGCCGCAGGCCGAGTGTGTTCAACCACCCGAGAAGTGGCGATATCCCATGATATACCACACCCTGGAGTGATTTATTGCTATTATGAACTAAGTTTTGAGTTTTAAAAAAGTAAATAAAAGAAACAGGTTTTAAAATGTTTTATGAATGAGTTTTTGGGTGGTGTAGGAGTACATTTTGAAAAAAACAGTTCTCAGATAGTAGCGAGCAAGTAGGCGGGTGGCACCGGAACTTTTTCTAAGCCGTGATGATGTAGCCTGATATCATCACGGCTTCAAAGAGCTCTCAGCCAATCAGATTCCTCTGTTTACAATCCTCAGTTCATAATAAACATTAATATAGTGTTTTGAAATCTTATTGCACACTTTATGAACACATTTGCAAAGAAGTGAGTTCATTACTAATGTGTTATATAATGCACATAAATTGAATGAAAATCACAATTGCATATACCCCAATAATGCAAAGCATCATAAGAAGCATATGCAAATCCCCATGAAAGAATTTGGACTGGCTCAACTTTAAGCAGGATTATACAGTGCCAAAAGGCCTCATGAGGCAACCAGCAAAGGCTGAGAACAACTGACACGTCTTTCATCTTTGTTAGAACTCATCAGTGTGTCATGTCTGTATCTCAGCCCAGAGGAAGGGAGCGAGCTAGCATTAGGAGGGTCTTACTTGGCCAGCCCCGTGGCACTGAGGGTTGAGGCACTGGATGACACACCTGGCATCATGCCAGCGACCCGTGTTCGGGAACAGGCACAGGCCATCAGGGGTCATCAGGGGAAGGGGAGGATTGAGCATCCAAAGGATTGCTCTCCTTCTCTGGGGAGCGGGGTAGCACAGCATTGGCATTTCATCTCCCCCTGGTGGAAGCAGGGGTGCATGGCACCAGGTGAGAGCATGGGGGAGCTGGGTGCAGACGCTTCGAGGGGAGCATGCACGGATGCATGCTGGCTCTGCCTCGGCTTGTGTCATTGCATGCACCCACTTCCACAGGGGAACCATTCAAGGAAAAAATCCAGGAGAGGTTTCTGCCTCTATCAAGCCCTCCCTGGGCTTCAATTAGCCACTGTCGCTAGGATCCCCTAACCAGATACTTGTTCTATGGACTGGATAGGGGACCAGGTCCATGGCCCTGATCTCCAGTGGGGAAAGCCAGGGGTGACCAGGGAACCTAGCAGTGACAGTAGGTGGAAGTCCAGGGACCATGACCAGGGCAGATACCTGGTGGAGAGCCCTACCACCAAAAATACTAAATAAAACAAAAAGGAGGGTCTTACTTTTTGGGTCAAGATAAGCCCATAGTAGAGAAGAGAATTACAAAAGATAAGAACCCCAGAGCAAATTCCCTGAGTCAAGGGTAACCCTGCAAGTGTATTGGCCTTACAGTCAAATTTTAAAGAAAAACACAATTGCACATACAGTACCCCATAATGCAAAGCATCAAATGAACATATGATGAAGCCAGCAGATAATTAACTAACAGCCTGTTACGCCTGGATATTGTTTCTCATATCTGTAATTATGTTGTAATCTCTGTTGCTATGCTGTTATCTGTAGTATTTAGCTGAATGCCACCCTTTGTAGCACTCACGAGACACTTCTGTAGCTTCTCTAGAAAGGCAGAGAGCTGGAGCGTGGGGAGAGAAAGAAAAGGCAGAGAGCTGGAGCGCGGGGAGAGATAGAACAAGATCTTAAAGAACCTAAGATCCACAATTCTGGAGATTATGTACATTCTTCAGGAATGGTGAGAAACCCATCTCCCTTGTGATTTTCTCTGTCACATGCTTGGCGTAAGTGTTACAATAAACTTTATTAGTACTCCTTGCTTGTTTACGAATGTTTCTTGGCAGACTCCGAGACACAAGAATCTGTATTATTATTATTATTTTTATTGTTTACCCTACACACCAAGAGTGTTTAGACAACAAGCCTATCAATTCTGTTTGAGTGTGCAGCTCTCAGTACTATACACTGATGCTGCCCCTCCTGTCACACCCCCTCCTCACCACCTGATCCCACTGCACTGTTTTACCCTTTCCCCTTCCCTATTTTGATTTTGCCCTTACGTTTATCCCACCCCTCTCTTAAATTCCCCCACTGATGCCCTAAAAACCAGTTCCTCTGGCAGATCATTCCATGCTGTCACCACCCTCTCAGCGAGAAAGTGCCTCCTCATCTCCCTTCTGAACGTCTTCCCCTCCAACTTTAGACTATGCCCTCTTGCAATTCCTTCCTTTCTCATTTTAAATAGACCCTCATGACTTACCCTATTAATGCCTTCCAAGTATTTAAATGTCTCAGTCATACCCCCCTGTCCCTTCTGTCCTCCCAAGAATACATATTGAGCATCTGTAGCCTCTCCTCATTGGGCTTTTCCCTTATCCCACTCAACATTTTGGTTGCTGTCCTCTGTACCCCCTCCAATAGTCTGATGTCCTTTTTAAGTATGGATGCCAGAACTGCATGTAGTACTCCAAGTGAGGCTGCACCAATGCCCTGTACAGCAGCAGGATCACATCCTCACTTCTTGAGATGATTCCCCTTGCTATACACCCTTGCATCCTATTAGCCTTTGCTGTTGCTTTCCTACACCGTGCAGAGTGATTCATATGGCCTGTGACCAGCACACCCAGATCTTTCTCCTCAACAGATACCAATAACTGCACACCTCCCTGCTTATAACTACATCCATGTGCAAATCCCCATGAAGGAATTTGGACTAGCTCGACTTTAAGCAGAATAGCAAGGTGCCAAAAGGCCTCAAAATGAAACCAGCAGACTTCCGGTGACATCACGGGATCAATGAAAGCCTAATCCGTGGCGTGCTGAGCTGGGCAGATCAAAAAACATCTAGAAGCTCATCTGAACCCAGTCAAAATGTCTAAAAACCCGGGAGGACAACCTCAGCATGTAAGTAGAGGTAAATCCCGGCAGGATGGCAAAGCTAGCAGCAAGGATTCCTCCAGATCAAAACCAGACCCCTCTAGCAGGGCGACCTCACCACAAGGCCGACGCTCCTCAGACTATGATATGGACGGGGAAGCAGAGCAACTATCCAGGTCCAGATTTGAAAGGCTTCTTCATGAGATTACAGAATCGAGAAAGGAAAATAAGCAGGAGTTCCAAGCAGTTCAGCAGCAGCTAACGGCTTTTGAGAACTGGGTCAATTTATTAGAGGAGAGGCTTTCTGAGACAGAGGATACTACCGCTTAAACAACTAAGGTCATGCATTATCTATTGCAAAAAACTGAAACCCTGTCAGCAAAATGTTTGGACCTCGAGGCACGCTCCCGGAGGGAGAATCTTAGACTGTACGGTCTTCCAGAGGAATCCAAGGAAGCTCCATTGGCCTCTTTTCTCGAGAATCTGCTAAAAGATGTACTGGGCCTCCCCCCGGTGTTTTACATAGAAAGAGGACACCGAGCGTTCCAGCCGAATCCAACTGACCCTACTGCATGCCCTCGATCTATAGTTTTCAAGCTGAACTCTTTCTCTGCTAAGGAGAAGATATTAAGATGAGCATGGGCAACGAAGGAGATCAAGTATCTTACATACAGACTATATGTAGATCACGACTACCCCACAGAGATACAGGCAGAAAGAATGAAGTACTTGCCAATCTTGAGGGCGCTCAAAGAGAGGTCAGTGCATTTCCATACACCCTATCCTGCGAGACTGAGGGTCTTCTGGGAGGAGGGGACAAGAACCTATACCTCGGCCGAAGAAGCAGTTGAGGCTCTCGGGAAGCATGGGATCACAGTGAAGGACAGGCGTAACCAGGCAGCAGGTAACCGGGAACCTTCTAACCGGCTGATGTTTCCCAGGAAGTTGGCAGAAACCAGAAAGGAGATGCACACAGAGCTCAAGGAGATGATACAGAGGCTCCTCGAGAGGAAGGCGGCGCATGGAGCAACTCCCCCATGAGGTATGCTGGATTCTACAAAGAGCGAACTAACTCCAGTTAAAAGACCAGAGCCCTAACCTACGAGGAAGCGTTCCTCTGAAACATAAAAACGCCGAAAAAAACACGTGAGGACTTTTTACTTGTTTTGAATGGGACTACTGACACAGGAATGTACAGTATTGTGCTTAGAACTCTACTCCACCTCACTGTGTGGTTTAAACGGTGACTAGAAGGCTGTATCCTGTTTTGTTTTTCCTCCCCCGAACACCAGGCTGTTTTAATGGAGAGCTCCTTTCCAGAAGAACTATTGTGCCTACTCACCGAGGTGGACTGGGTAGCAGGGAGGTCCGGGAAACCTGGACTGTGCAACATTGATTTAAAGACAAGGAACTTAGCACCCACAGTACAACCATAATTTTTCTTTTTTAAGCCTAATCTCATTACCTTTATATGGGGTGTTCCTTAACTCCTACCCACCTCTTCACATAAATAGGGGAGTGACACAGATCATGGTTATAAGATATTGTTTACCCCCTTGCCCCCTCCCCCCTCCCAGATGTGGGGGTCGTTATCCCTCTTGAAAAGTAAAGGAGGTGGGGCACTAAGTTCTCCAATCTCTCACACTTGTAGAGAACTCCTTAAGGTATTGGGGGTACCTAAGAGTGTTTTTGGGGTTTGTTTGTTGGTTCCTTTCCTCCTCAAGGCTCTGTGGGAAGTCCTTGAGGTGAAGGAGGGTTCTGCCCATCTCAGTATTTTGTGTAGACACCTAAAAGGAGCCCAGTATTTTACGGGCTCTAGGGGGGACCCTCAGAAGCGATAGGGTAAATTCCCCCCCCCGTTCTTCCTGTATAGGAGAACACAGGGGCTAATAAAGATCTTTATCGTCCCCAGCCTTGGAAGTAAACGTTTTTTTTTTTTTCTCTCTCTTTGGTTTCTCAGTTTTGTGTTGCTTATGTTACACCAGGTTGGCATGTTAAAGTTACCAGTTTATAACCTAATGTTTGTAAGAATTGGCAAGGCAGTGCAACAAGGTAAGATAAATGAGCAAGCTATTCTAAGTAGATTGAAACTTTGGGAACAATGGGGCAACTACCATGGGAAAGAGAGGGGTCAAGGATTGTGAGAAAACTGGAAAGAGATACTTAACAGGCTAAGATGACACAGAACTGGGTAGTGTGCACATATAACGTGCATGGGTTTACTAACCCAATTAAACAAGCCAAAGTTCTTCAGTTACTGAGACGACAAGGGCCTAATGTTTTATTGCTACAGGAGACTCATTTCTTGAATGCTGAGCATAAAAAATTCGAGAAGCTGGGATTTTCTCAAGTAGTTACCTCATCATATAAGGGGGGTAGGTGTAGGGGAGCTGCAATATTAATTAGAAAAGGTACCTCATTTGAAATGACGGATAAAGTGATCGACAGAGAGGGCAGATATGCATTTGTTAAGGGACGTGTTGAGGGCCAAATGATATCGTTTGCCTCAGTGTATATTCCCCCAACCTCAGAATTCTCAGTATATCAGAATGTTCTGATGAAACTTGCAGAGTGGGCGGAGGGTACCCTGATTTGGGGAGGAGACCTCAACCTTGATATAACTGGGGGGCTTGTTGGACATACTCAGGATAGGAAGTCTGCACTGGGAAGAAAAGTACTAAAACTGCTACAGGAACTGGGGTTTGAGGAAGTATGGAAACAACTAAGGGGGTCGGATAAGCGGCGGACTTTCTACTCCCAGGTGTATGATTCATACTCTTGTCTAGACTACCTCATGATACCAAAAGAGCAGGTGGGAAATATGGGGGGAAATCTGGCAGGGAGACTTTTCCTTATCTGATCACATACCAATATTCTGTAAAGTTCATGCCCTGTCTCCAAAGAAAAGGACATTTTGAAGACTCAACTTAGCGATACTTAGGGACAAAGAAGCTCAGGAAGAAGTCTCTAAGGCAATAGCTCAAGCAGTGCAGGACAATGACTTGCCGGGAATATCTGTCCCAATTCTGTGGGATACTATCAAGACAATGGTCAGGGGAAAAAATATTGCAATCTTCTCATATAAAAAAAACAGAGGGAGAAGGGGAAACTTCAACTCGAGGCTCAAATAATGAGATTGGAAGAGGAACAAGCTGTAAGGCATTGTAAAACACGAACAAGTGAGCTGAATAAGCTTAAAAAACAGCTAAATAATATTTTAGATTACGAGGTAGAACAAAAGCTAGTTTACCTGCGACATAGGTACTACGATGGGGGGCCCGAAGTCTACTAGGATGGTTGTGGCCCAAATAAGAAATAGGAAAGCAAGGGCCATGATAGTAAAGATTAAACACCCACATACAGGCACCCTACATACTACTACCGGAGCTATAACTGAAACTATGTGTGATTATTACTCTAGTCTATACACAGAGAATACTAAACCCCCTAAGGAAAGGATTAGGGACTTCCTTTCCACCCTCCACCTACCCACTTTAACTCAAGAACAAGGTGCCGGGTTACTGGCCCCAGTTGAGGTCAGGGAGATATCAACCATTATAGGAAATTTGAAAACAGGTAAGTGCCCAGGGACAGACGGGCTCCCGGGGGAATTTTACAAAACCGTTACGGAAGCGTTATTGCCTCTGCTATCTAGGGTTTTTTCTGTTGTCGCCTCTGAGAAGGGAGAGATACCCCCATCCTGGAACGAAGCCATAATTTCAGTCATACCCAAAGAGGGTAAAGACCCATCCTTATGTCCCTTGTACCGCCCCATTTCGGTTTTAAACACAGACTATAAAATACTAGCTACAATCTTATCCAAACGCATAGTTGAGCTTGTCCCTACCTTGATAAATCCAGATCAAAGTGGATTTATCCCCAGATGCCAAGCCCAGGATAATGTGAGACGCACGGCGTATATTATAGAGCAAATTAAAGAAAGGCATACCCCGGCAATTCTGCTCGGGCTCGATGCAGAAAAAGCCTTTGACAAAGTAACATGGAGATACTTAAAGGAAGTCCTTCTAGAGTTTAAGTTCCCTCTACCTTTTGTGGAGACTATCTTTAAATTCTATGGAAGCCCTACAGCCTATATACAAGTTAACGGGCACACCTCAGAGAAATTTTCGCTGCAACGTGGCACTAGGCAGGGCTGCCCCCTTTCCCCTCTCCTGTTTGCGTTCTATGTCGAACCCCTGGCCCAGGCTTTGAGACTGGCCCAGGATCTGCAGGGGGTCGCGACGGGAGGGGTTGAGCACAAGCTGGCCCTCTTCGCCGATGACATCCTGATGTATATTACAGACCCTGAGAGGTCCCTCCAGGCACTTTTCCCTCTTGTGGATCGTTTTTCCAGTTTGTCGGGGTTCACCCTCAATGTGAGTAAATCAGAAGCTTTGGTTTTCAACTTCCTACCTGCACCACAGCTTAAAAAACAGTTCCCTATTAAGTGGGGGAAGAAAACATTACTTAGGCGTCCAAATTCCAACCAATCTTGACAGATTGTATACTCAAAATTACGACTCACTAGTACAGAAAATAAAGCAGGATCTGGGGAGATGGGCCCTGTTACCAACAACATTTTATGTAAGAAATCTAACACTAAAAATTAACATCCTCCCAAGGTTCCTGTATTTGTTTCAATGTGTCCCATGCCCCCTCACAGCCAATGAACTCTTGTCATGGCAAAAGCTATTTAATAAATACTTATGGAACCATAAAAGGCCTAGGGTGAGCTATGCCAAGCTCATGCTACCCAAGGATAGGGGAGTTATTGCTCTCCCCTCTTTGAGAGAGTATTGGTCAGCCTCGCAGATGAGGTTAGCCCTGCTATGGGGAAATAGGAGTTGCTATTGATGGAAGAAAATAGACTTAGCAAGAGAAACTCGGACCCCTCTACAGGCATGTCTTTTTTCACCAAAACACCTAAAAGAAATGCTTAAGACTGCACCGTTTGCAATACAATCCATCCTTAGGGGATGGCAGATGGGAACTAATGCCGAATTTTATCAAAAATTTGGTTGGAGATACAGGTGGTTCATTTTACAACCTGTATTCAACAACAGGTGGTTTAAAGCCCAAGTAAAGAAGGGGCTGGAGGTCCCCTGGCAAGTGATGAGAGGAGAAGAGATACTGAGTTTTGAGGAGGTGAAGGGAATATGTGATTGGTCAGAAAAGGATAGGTTATTTTACTATCAACTTAAAGACTATATTACCAAACATTTAAAGCTACAGGGGAGGGATGTCCGGGTGTCTAAGGCTGATCCCCCGTTCAAACAGATATGGTCCTCAAGATGTGGTGAAAAAGCAATAGCAATTTTATATAGATACAGAATAGATGGCAGGGGGAATGCCGGTATATCTGTGCAGACTAAATGGGAGAGGGAACTTAATCACCCCATAACTCATATAGAGTGGCAAAAGATTTGGCGAGACACATGGACTACTACCTCCTCACCGACTTGGAGAGAGTTTGTCTGGAAGGTGCGGGCAAGATTTTTTTGGGTCCCCTCCACTATGCTTTTAGGTCCGCAGAAGAGTGCCCCTGGATGTTGGAGGAATTGTGGCGAGAAGAAAGCCTTGCATGCACATGTTTTTCTTGAGTGTCCAAGTATAAATAGCTTCTGGACCCAGGTTGCTGAAGCTATTGGGGGAGTGTTGGGGACTCAGGAGGTACTAGAGCCATACCATTTAATCCTGGGGATCCCGCCACCGAGTATACGGGACAAGGCCCAGAGATACCTTTGGCGAATAATGTTGGGTTCCGCATATAAATCAATAACCCAAAGGTATGCCAACCTCACCTTCTAGTCTGAAAGACTGGGTTACAATAGTAACACAGATCCAACAGAATGAGCAGATCTCAATGGGTTTACAGAACTGAACAGAAACCTTTGTGACGAACTGGACAAGGTGAGAGCTCTACCAGGATGGTAAGGTACAGACTCTAGTTGAATAGAAAGGGGTTGCCCCTAGAGTGTCACTGTGAAGTAGTAAGAAGTAATACATGCGTCTCACCTATCCACTATCTTCCTATGTAAACCACCATTAAGGTTAATGGTAGGCCTTTCTTGAAATGAGGAGGAGAGGGGGAGAAGGGGGATGGGGAAAGGGAAGGGTTAGTCTACTTAAGATTTATTATATAGAAAAGAACAAGCATGTTTGTTGCCTGCCAAGTACTTGCCATAGTTATCCTTTTTTATTTTAATAGTAATGAAAGACTGTGATATTCATGTACCTTGTTTGTTTTGAATACCAGGTATGGAAATGATACACAAAATGTGAAGTGTATGTACCTAAAAGGTTTTAAACTAACAAGATTGTGTACCAAGATGTAGAACGATGATTAACAATAAAAAGAAGTATAAAAAACAAAAATGCAACCAGCAAAGGCTGAGAACAGCAGACACAGACACATGTTTTGTACTTGTTAGGAATAGATTTGTGCTTTTGAGGTGTAGTTTTAGCACACTAGTGTTCAGAATCATCAGCTAAAAATGAACATAGATCTGTGGGGGCTTTAAAGAACGTTCTGCAGTAAATCTGGTTGATTTTTATAAGAGCACATATTTCCCTTCCTTGATATCCTAGTTTGGCTGCTTCATTTACAGCTTACAAATCAAATGTGGATGTAAATATTTCAATAATTTACAAACAGGTTTGTAGTAAAGTTTTTTTTTTCTTGAATGTTATTACAGATTATCTGACCTCCGATGAATACTGCTGTTTGCAGAAATATGTGTGTGCTCCTTAACTTGGTTAGAGAATTGTGCGCTAAGGCTATTTGTTTTCAGAATGTTTAAGTTTTCTAAAAAACAGCACTATATGATTTCTGTGTACAGTTAATCAACATCCCTTCGCATGATCAATGTAGCACATTTGGATGACAGTTGGGAAATTATACAGTTTTAAAACATCTAATAAAACATGGCATATACAGAGGCTGTAGCATGTGAAGCCCTCATGGCTGTATAACAGGTCTTCACATGGTGTAGCCTTTCTCATTTATGGTAAAATTTTAATGCTTCTTAATAGGGTGTCCAAGTAATGTAACATATGGTATAAGAAAAAAATAAATGAATGGTTTGAGAGAGAAGACTGCAAAGCTGACCAGTTCTGTCTGCCCAAACCTCACAAGGAGAGTTTCTTACACTAAATTACACCACTCTGATGTCCTATTATCTTATTATAAATCAATCCAGTTTAGCTCAAGTGCTTTAAGTATCATTTATTTTATTGTATTATGCTATTCTCTCATAGAAACAGAAATTGTCAGCAGATAAGGACCGTTAGGCCCATTCAGTCTGCCTGTAGGCCCTATACATTGTATGAGGATACTGACCCTATGTGATAAATGGCTTTTTATTACTTCTTCCTCTCTCAAGCTTCCCTTGTGCCAGTCCCAGGCATGCTTAAACACTTCCACTGTGCTTGCCCCACTACCTCTCCCCAGGCCCTGAAGTGGAGTGCTTCCTCCTAGAGTTCATGTATGAGAGCACACTATGGGTTCAGTGGCTCTGCACACACTGACTTAAGTCACATAGTAATTTATAATGGGTACATGTATGGCCCCAAAACTGTAGTGCTACAACTGCACTGTGGTTAGTTAAGAAGTAACATGGCGAAATGCATGGCAGTATCAAAACAATCAATTTCTAAAATATGACACATTTTTAAGTTAATGTTACACACACTGTGTTAAACAGTGATTTATACATTTACAGTGTAAAACAAAAATAACACTGAATTTTTTAGAGTGTAGGCAAACAATGTTTTAGGGATTTCCAGAGGTTGCAAGGGGTATCATAAGGGGTTGCAAAGAAATCATAGGGGTGTCAACTGCAACACTTGGCTACCCCAGAATGACACCCCTGCCCATAGCATTCAGTGGGTCCACATGAAGTCAGACGTATTGACTGTAGGGAGGGGATTGTCAGATGGAAATTGTTCAGGCAGGGGGCACAAATATATATATTTGTTTTAAATCAACATATAATGAAAGTGGAATTTTGATGTTTTTTCAAGGCGACTGTGCATTTTGTTTTTGTATTGACCCAGGCCCTGCAACTTGAAGGGAATGCCTTTCTTTATGGTTTTAAATGGACATTTTATTTGTCCTTTAACACCGAATGGAATCTGCTTTCTGCTTCTCAGAAAGCTGATCTCAGGTACTCTGAATAAATTCATGGATAACAGTTTCTGGAAGGGATCCTCTACCTTGGGGGACACATCACTCCAAACCCCCTCAGTAATTTATTGCAGTACTTTCTATGCAAAGGCCCAAATTTACTCCTGGCCTGACGTCTCCTTGTCACTTGAAAATGCAGGTCAAACCATTTTCACAAGTCTGCTGTCTATACATTTCTTTATTATTTACTATATTGCAAGTAATTTCCCAAAAATGAATAAAGTGGTAAAAAAAAAGGTTGCAAATTGTAATAAGCGTCATTGGCAATGTGTCATTAGTGTGCAGACAATGTCTGGATTATTTAAAAAAAAACACAAAAATAAATAAATAAAATCCAATAATGAAGCTAACTCAACATTGGTATGCAGCTGGGTACCATGATAATACATTTATGTCATACAGTATGTGCCTATAATGGTGTCACCACACTGTGAGTAGCATATTGCTTCACACTTGTTCCCTTTGATTATTTTCTCCCTTGCTTAATGCATTAATTGTGTTATGTTGTATCCATGACACTCCAGACATTACCTCATGGGTTCCCAATCCACCTGGTAAGCTAGTGATGCACATGTGACCCAGATCAAATTTCACAGCATACCTAGGAGTCCATGTGTGATCAATTGTCTGAAGGTAGGCCAAAAGCTTTTTACAGTAAGGTGTGACTCCCACAGCAGTTGGTTTTATATCAATTTGTGCTTACACTGGAAGCAGTAGGAATGTGTTTTAATTAAGTGGCTGTTTTTTGCCAGCTTGAATAGCAGCAAATAATGCCCAGGTTTGTTTCATGCTTGGAATACATTATGTACCTCAATGTTGCTGTCGGTTGGTTTGCCCTCTGGGCTTCAGTGAGAAAGGAGAAGGAGAAGGAGTGATTCAGATTTGTTTGCCTTGATTCAATGGCTCTGAGCTGTATTATGTAGTAGCAGACAAAAACCAAAAAAAAGACTGAAAAATATTAGACTGTACTTTCCTGCACTTTGTGTAGTCTTATGGAATGGATAAGAGAGCTGGAATAATGTTTTTAAAATTAATCCTATTAAGTTTTAAATGAATGACTAAATAGTTAACAAAAAAAAGGAATGTGAAGTGATGCTGTAGACAGCAATTTTTTTACATGCATGAATGTTCAGTTTAAAATACACCCCTTAGTATCCGCCTAATACCTGGTGGTCCTCACTCCCAAGAGGGGCTCGCTACCAAAATGCCAAAAAGAATGTATCCATAGTGTCTTCAGCCTGCACCCGTGGCATTATCTCCCAAGCGGAGCCCATGCGGTAACTTCCGTGCCTCCTATGCTACCATCAAATCTGCGAGTAGCACAGGAACGGAAATAATCACGGCTTGCAGTCTCTAACCCAGCAACTGCGGTGGGGGGGGGTTACGTTCCTCAAACATAATAAAGTGGAGCACAAAAGATAAAGGTTGCTACTGAATTGGAAGTGCTGAAGAATCGGGCCTTAGATCTCGATTTGCTCGGGCTGTGGTTCTTAAACCAGCGACCGTGGCAAGAAGCCTGAGAGTGTTATCTTTAGTAGCATGAGGTTCCTAAACCAGCAACCGCTGCAGCTAGCCAAATAGTGTTAATTCCTTACTTAGAAAATGTTGCTAAAGCCCTCGGACCTCATACAATACTTGTACTGCGTGGCGCTACAACCAGGGCCACAACCTGTATTGAGTTGCCCTCCCCATATACTGAAATGGATCCCTAAGCCTTTGGCTGCCATTTTAGGCTAGGCCTCCTGCACATGGCTTGGTCGCCGTGTTTATTTGGAAAATCCCCAAGCAGTCTTAGGCCACCATTTTAGACAAGGCCCCACCGCATGGTTGGATTGTCTTTTTATGGGGACATATCCCAAGGCCTCCGGCCACCATTTTGGGTGAGCATTGTAAAACAGCCACCATTTTAAGGTAGCCACCACCATTCTGGACTTCGGCCTTTATCCATTGGGGCTTTGCCACCATTTTAAATAGGACTGACATTTTGTTACATCGTGCTACAAGTGTTTGATGGCTATTCTAATCCAGGGGGATAACAGGTTCCCACATACCAGGATGAGGGCCCAGCAACTGGATTTATATCTGGATTCCAAGCCAGCAGGTTTTGATGCATAAGATGCCCCCCCAAATACTTCACTGTTTCCTAGGTTTGCACTGTGAGGCTGCTGCTCTACTAAGGCATCATTTCACTTGATGCTCCAAGATATTTCATAAATACTGTATATTGTTGTTAAATACATATATATATATATATACTGTATATATTAGAGGCAAAAAACTCCATTTAATGCATTAGGTAGGGTTGTTCCACACCAACAAAAGTGAGGAAATTCGGTGTTAGGGTTGAAGTCCCCTTGGACCCACCGCCCACACCTAACCGGCATCTGGAGTGCGCATAGGGGTTGTCGACCATAACTCTCACCCCATCACATGTGTAAAAGCAGAGATGTAGGAGAATGGGGTGAGAGTTAGGACCGACAACCCTAATGTGCACCCCGATGCCGGTTCGGGGTGTGGGCAGGGGGGTCCAAGGGGTGCTTTCAACCCTAACACCAAATTTCCTCACTTTTGTCGAGGTGGAACAACCCTAACTAATGCATCAAACTGAGTTTTTTGCCTCTAATTTCTCTTCTTTTTGAGAATGATAACGAGAAATAGTGAATGTAATGTGGTGGCAGGAGCGCGGGGCCCATGCGCATGGTGACACAAAGCGATACAGAAAGAGAAACAGTAGTGTAGACAGAAGTGTTAAAAGCAATGCAAAAGCAAGTGCAAATGAGAACTCAAAGGGTAACGCCCATGGTGGCGTAGACGTAAACGGTAAGTGAAACGGGAACGGAACTGCAAGCAGAGACGGTAACTGTAACAGTAATGTAAGTACACAGGCTGTTTTTTCCCAAAAGCTGCATAGAGAAAGACAGTGAGTACAAAGAATGTATGCATAATAATGGTTCTAGGAGCAGAAAATGAGGAGTTGGACTACTAAATTGCTTATATCTCAGGAACCATATGACGTAGAAAACAAAATTAAAAGTCATATGATTTATGACTTTCCTGGCTAGTTTTGCATTTAGCCCCTAACAGGGGGCTAAGTGTTTTTCTGACAAAAAGTCCGTATCTCGCACCGTTTCCAAGATACGTGTCCTGAAAGGCGCAGCGAACGCTGTAATGTTATCCAAAGGGAAAAAAAGAGAAGTTCAGAGTGCTATAACTTTGGCTCCCTGTAATATTTTTTCACCAAACCACAAAAAGGCACATCTGTCGGATGTTGGCTGTGTTCCCTCCAAATTTCAGCCCAAAAGACAGAACCGTTATTTTGCAGGAGGGCGCCAAATGATTCCTGTATTGCGTCGGACACCGTAATGTTATCCTTTGGGAAAAATTATCAACTTTGGGAGTGCCGTAACTTTGCTGCCATGTAATATTTTTTTCAACAAAACACTGAAAGGCACATCTGTAAGATGTTGGCTGCATTCCCTCCAAATTTCAGGCCAAAACACCCAACCATTCTTTTGCAGCAGGGTGCCAAAGAATTGCTGTCATTGTCCCACAGCTTAGAAAAGTACTGTCGAAGTTTGCGAAAGCTTTCACAAATTCATTTGACAGTGTCGCAAGTACAGCAGTCCTTTGCAAAAGTACTTTTTCCAGAAATTTGTAAAACATATTTCTGCGGTGTTTTACCCCAAAATAAAGACATGGCTAGCATCCTCAGGGTCCAACTAGGTGAATACAAAAATAATTAGGTTGCTAGAGGGTCCTAATTTTAAATGGCAAGCATTTTTCTGATCGCTAACTGAAAACAAAATGGCTGATTTGCGACAGTGAAAGGGCCATTTGCGAAAGTTAAAACTGCATTTGCGACACTCAAACTTTTTGTTAACTTTTCCCATTGACTTATAATGTGAACTTGAGTTTTGAATAACTTTTGAACCGTTTAATATTTTTTCACAAAATCTTCAAAAGGCACATCAGGGACCCCAGCCACATGTTCCCTGAAGATTTTGGACTGGTCATGCAAACCATACGACCTGTAGAGATGACAGTAGAATTCCAGAAAAGCGTAAATGAGCGCGCAGATCATGCTTAATAACTCCACAGCTCTATATGCGACCAGTATGAAACTTGGCAGATCCCAAGGTGTATGGGACTTGATCGTGTATTCCAAATTTCAGGCAGATCTGTCAAACAATTGCAAAGTTATGAAGGTGCAACTTTTTGGGTTTAACATGTAAATGGCTCCTCAACCCTAACTACCGTGCCACTATAATATATATCTATATATATATACATATATATATAGATATAGTTTCATGCTGGTCGCATATACGGCTGCGGAGTTATTAAGCGTGATCTGAGCGCGCGTTTACGCTTTTCTGGAATTTTACTGTCATCTCTACAGGTCGTATGGTTTGCACGACCCATTTGAAATCTTCAGGAAATGTGCGTGGGTGTCCCTGATATGCCTTTTGAAGATTTTGTGAAAAAATATTAAACAGTTCAAAAGTTATTCAAAAAACAAGTTCCCATTATAAGTCAATGGGAAAAGTTAACAAAAAATTTGACAGTGTCACAAATGCAGTTTTTACTTTCGCAAATGGCCCTTTTACTGTCGCAAATCTGCTATTTCGTTTTCAGTTAGCGATCAGAAAAATGCTTGGCATTTAAAACTGGGACCCTCTAGCAACCTAATTCTTTTTGTATTCACCTAGTCGGACCCTGAGGATGCTAGCCATGTCTTTATTTTTGGGTAAAACACCCCAGAGATATGTTTTTCAAATTTCTGGAAAAAGTACTTTTGCAAAGTACTGTTGCACTTGCGACACTGTAGAATGAATTTGTGAAAGCTTTTGCAAACTTCGACAATACTTTTCTAGGCTGTGGGAAAATGACAGCAATTGTTTGGCACCCTGCTGCAAAAGAACAGTTGGGTATTTTGGCCTGAAATTTGGAAGGAATGCAGTCGACGTTGCACAGATGTGCCTTTCTGTGTTTTGTTGAAAAAATATTACATGGCAGCAAAGTTACGGCACTCCAAAGTTGACACTTTTTCTCATAGGATAATGTTACTGCATCCGACGCAATACAGAAATCATTTGGCGCCCTGCTGCAAAATAACAGTTTGGTCTTTTGGGCTGAAGTTTGGAAGGAGCACAGCCAGCATCCCACAAATGTGCCTTTTTGTGGTTTGGTGAAAAGTATTACAGGGAGCCAAAGTTATGGCACTCTGAACTTCTCTTTTTTTTCCCATAGGATAACATTACAGCATTTGCTGCGCCTTTCAGGGCACGTATCTCAGAAATGGTGCAAGATACTGACTTTTCATTGGAAAAATGCTTAGCCCTCTACTGGGGTCTAAGTACAAAACCAGCCAAGAAAGTCATAAATCATATGACACTTAAATTTTTTTTCTACATCGTACAGTTCCTGAGATATAAGCAATTTAGTATTCCAACTCCTCATTTTCTGCTCCGAGAACCATTATTATGCATACATTCTTTGCAATCACTTTCTTTCTTTATGCAGCTTTTGGGGAAAACCAGCCTGTGTGCTTACATTACTGTTACCATTACCGTTTTCGATTGCAGTTCCGTTTCCGTTTCACTTACCGTTCACGTCTACCATGGGCGTTACCCTTGTGTTTTCATTTGCACTTTGCTTTGCATTGTTTTTAATATTTTGTCTCATACTACTGTTTCTCTTTCTGTTTCACTTTGTGTCACCATGCACATCACTATTTGCGCTTGTGGGCAGAATGTTACTATGTGACAAGACATTATGTGAGAGGAGTGCGGGTCCCAAAGGGCTCCTGCCCCGCCCTGTCTATCACTATTTCTCATTATCATTCTGAAAAGAGGCAAATTAGAGGAAAAACTCTGTTAATGCATTAGATTGAGTTGTACACACTGACAAAAGCGGGGGAGGTTGTTAGGGTTGAAAGGACTCCTTGGACCCCCTGTCAAAACTAACCCGGCGGTGTCATTAGAGTTGTCAAGTCCCAACTCCTCACCCCATTCTCCTACACCTCTGCTTCTGCACATGTTATGGGTGAGAGTTATGGCCGACAACCCTAATGCGCACCCAGATGCCGGTTGGGGGTGTGGGCAAGGGGGGGTCCAAGGGGCGCTTTCAACCCTAACACCGAATTTACTCACTTTTGCCAGTGTGGAACAATGCTAACTAATGCATTAAACAGAGTTTTTTTCCTCTAATATATTATAGTGGTGCAGTCACGCCACTATAGTTAGGGTTGAGCGGCCACTTACATACTAAAGTCAAACGTTTGGACATTAATAACTTTGGACCTGTTCAATGGATTTGCCTGAAATTTGGTACATGCATTGGGACACACTAGATCTCTTGAATTGTCAAATTGCATTTGTGTCAGACTGCTGGTCTTCCTGTACAAAAGCTCTGAATAATGCAAAATCATCCATTTTTAAAAGCACCTTTTGGCATTCTTAATGTGGTCTTGCATGGCTGTTGTGTGGTGTGACACTCTGCAAGATGGCTTGTTTGAAAGAGCTTTGGTGGCTGAACATGTCACTTTTTGTTTGGTGAAAAAATATGAAGGCATTCAAAAGTTATGGCACTTTTAAGTTCCCATTATAAGTCAATGAGAAAATTTATATGTATATTTTGCGATCAAAGAATGGGGGTTCTGGCCATTTGGTCTCACCTGGCGATCAAAGAATTTGCAGCCTCACAGTTCAAGAATCTTTGTTCCTGAGGAATTTTAAAAATTCTTTGACCGCAAGGTCCGCCATCTTGTTTTCAGTTTTCTAATCTCACAAACACAAATATCTCGGCTCAGGGGTCACTTCTGAAGTAAAACTTTGATGGGTTTTACTCAGGGGACCCTGATCTATCAAACCATGGCTTTGGTTCCATCCAAATCAGTCAGAAAATAGAGTTATAAGCTTTTAAAATCTTAATTCGCGTCTCGGTAATGATCGTTGATCGCAAGCCTGAAAATTCTTTGATCGCGATCATGCATCATGACTTAAAACACTAATATCTCAGCTCAGAGGTGGGCTAGGGACACAAATGAGGGCTTGTTTTGTTCAAATCGGTGAATAAATCGTGTTTCACCCTTTTTTATTCTTTGATCGTGAGCCTGCAAATTCTTTGATCGTGAGGCTGCAAATTCTTTGATCTTGAGATTCTTTGATCACGATCTTGCATTGTGAGTGAGGGACGAGATGAACAAATTTAAAAATCATTTTTCTCAGCCCATGGGTGCCCTAGGAAGTCAAATGAGGGTGGGTTTTACTCAGGGGGCTTCGTTCTGTCAAACCATGGTGGTGGTTTACTGCAATTCCTCCAATTTTTTGATTTATTAGATTTTTTATTCTTTGTTTGTGAACTTACACATTCTTTGATCATGAGGCTGCAAATTCTTTGATAGTGAGATTCTTTGATCATGATCTTTGATCGCAAAATAGGGAAAAGATGGCCAGATTTCTTATAATGGAATAGATAGGGAAATTTTGCCAATCTTTGACATTGAATATCTCAGAAATGGTTTGGTCTTTTTACTTGAAATTTGGAGAGAAGAAAGGCAACATCCCACAGATGTGCCTTTTCATGGACTGGTCAAAAAATATTACAGGGTGGCAAAGTTACAGCACTACGAAGTTGGCACTTTTTCCCATAGGATAACATTACAGCATCCGCCATATTACAGGAATTCTTTGCCGCTCTGCTGGAAAATAACAGTTTGGTCTTTTGGGCTGAAATTTGGAGGGAAGAAAGCCAACATCCTACAAATGTGTTTTTGATGGTTTGGTTAAAAAATATTATAGGGTGGCAAAGTGACAGCACTCCGAAGTTGACGATTTGTCCCATAGGATAACATTATGGCGTCCGTCGCGTCTTTCAGGGCCCGTATCTCAGAAACGGTGCGAGACACAGACTTTTTTGTCAAAAAAATGCTTATCCCCCCCCCAATTGAGGGGCAAAGCAAAAAAAACTACCCAGGAAAGTAATAATTCATACAACATTTTAATTTTTTTCCTACGTCATATGGTTCCTGAGATATAAGCAATTTAGTATTCCAAGTCGTACTTTTCTGCTCTGAAGTCAATTATAATGCATACATTCTTTGTTTTCAATTAGTTTTTTCAGTGCAGTTTTTGGGGAAAAGAAGGGTGTGCCCTTTTGTTACTGTGACAGCTAGCATTTCCAGTTGCGCTTCTGTTACCATTGGAATCACCGTTCCCGTCTACGCCACCATGTGCTTAACAGTTTGCATTTTCATATGCACTTGCATTTCTGTTTCTGTTGTCTTTACTGTTGCTGATACTGTTACCATTTATGTTTACTATTGCTGTACCATGACCTTATGTGTAACAGTTTGCATTTTCGTTTGCATTTGCGTTTCTGTTTTTATTGGCTTTATTATTGCTGTTACCATAACCATTTACAACTGTGGTTCCGTGAGTGTGTGCATTCCGGTTTGCGTTTTCGTACGTGCTTGTGTTTCTGTTTACTTGGGTGTTATCGTTGGTGTTACTGTTACTATTTGCATTTACAATTGTGGTACTGTGAATGTGTGTGTTACCAGTGTGTGTGTTGCGTTCTGTATGCACTTCTGTTTGATGTCTCCGTCTACGTAACTGTTTGGTTCAGCGTCACTTTACTCTTGTGTTTCTATTAATGTTTGCTTTGCCATTTACATTTGCTTTGCCATATGCATTACTGTTGCCACTTGCGTTTGCTTTGCAGTTCCTGTTACTGTGTAACAAGACATCATGTGGCGGGAGGGGCCCCCACACTGCCGCCACTGCATTCCTTTCATTATTTATCATCTTCATTCTCAAAAAGAAGGGAAAGTAGAGGCAATAAACTCCATTTAATGCATCAGTTATGGTTGTTCCACAGCAAAAAAAAGCTAGGAAATTCGGGGTTAGGGTTGAAATCCCCCCTTGGACCCCCCAGCCCACCCCCCAACTGGTATTGGGGTGTGTGTTGGGGTCATCAGTCCTAACTCTCACCCCATTCTCCTATACCTCAGCTTCTTTACACATGTGATGGGGTGAGAGTTAAGGCAGATGTCCCCAATGCACACCCTGATGCCGGTTGGGTGGTGGGATGGGGGTCCAAGGGGGGGCTTTTTAACCCTAACCCTGAATTTTCTAGCTTTTTTTTGCTGTGGAACAACCCTAACTGATGCATTAAACTGAGTTTTTGTCTCTAATATATATATATATATATATATATATTCATGGCAAAAACCCATTTAATGCATCAGTTAGGTTGTTCCACAGCAACAAAAGTGAAGAAATTTGGTGTTAGGGTTGAAAGCCCCCCTTGCACCCCTCAGCCTGCCCCCCAACCGACATCACGGTGTGCATTGGGGTCATTGTCCCTAACTCTGACCCAGTCACATGTGTAAACAAGCTGAGGTATAGGAGAATGGGGTGAGAGTCAGGACCAATGACCCCAATGCACACCCCGATGCCAGTTGGGGAGCAGGCTGGGGGGTTGCAAGGGGTTCTTCATCCCTAACACCGAATTTCCTCATTTTTGTCACTGTGGAACAACCCTAACTGGTGCATTAAATGGAGTTTTTTGCCATGAATATATATGTGTATATATATATATATATATATATATATATATATATATATAGAGAGAGATATCATTAAAACTGATCTCAATATTATCTTATTTTCACCTGGCTCACAGGTAGCTGACCCTACCAGTTAATATAGATCTAACCTTGTCCTTCTTTCATCTCCTAGATGGTGAAGGCCAAAAAGTGAGTTTCATGCAGTACTGCGCTGATACCCCATATCCCAGGTCCTCAATGCTCAGCATGCTTACTTGAGGAAGAACAGTCAGCAGGGGGGCAACTCCCTAATACCGAGTTGGATGACCAAGGGCCTGGAGTTTCCACTAGATGAACCCAGGAGTGCATTTCTTATCCAAACCCAGCAAGCGATGTTGGGTATGATGGAGAGCCAACAAAACGTTATGCTTAAGGTCATGGATAAGGTAGAGTCACTAACCAAGACTAGGTTAACACCTGCACATGTGCCACTCCTGACTCCAGGTCCAAGCACCCCTCTCCAGATGGATAACAATGTGGAACCCTCTACTCATCTACCAGATGGTGGGGATAATGGTGGGGCACCAGATGATGGTGAGGATGGTGATTCTGATGACAAAGATATGGACATCATACCTGAGGCACCTTCACTAACTCGAAACTTTGTTCCTTCGATTTAATTCCAGGCCTCATGTGGGCTATAAAATCTACAATGGGGTTTGACTTAGATGCACCCAAGCCGGAGTCAAAACTTGCTATGATACAGCAGAACCAGAAGACCAGGGACACCTTTCCTAGCTGTCCAGCTATTGCTGATATATTTTCAATGGAATGGGAAGAGGCAGAGTTGGGTCGCACGTCTGAGAAAAGGAATCTAGACAGAATGTATCCAGTGCAGGAGGACAAGGTCAAGTTGTGGTGCACGGCTCCAACTATAGACCCTCATATTGCAGCTCTAAGCAAAAAGACAGTACTACCTTGTGACACCATTTCCCTTAATGACCTCACTGACAAAAGAGTTGAAGAAATGTTAAAGAAACTCTTTGAATTCTCAAGCACAACAGCTAGAGCTGCAGTTACAGTGGTGCACTCCGCCAGGTCATAGACCGCTGGTTGGAGGAACTGTTAGAAAAAGCTGATGTACCCTTGACACAGCTAAGTATCTGGGGGACATGGCAGTAGATACTCTAAAGCTAGAAGCCAGATCTGCTGCCCTGACAAACAGAGCCAGATGAGCCCTATGGCTCAGACTTTGGGAAGTGGACAATGAGTCAAAGAACCTGTTACAGAACCTGCCTCTAAAAGGAGGCAATGTTTTTGACAAGGGCCTTAAACAGTTTCTGAAACAGAAAGAAGAGGGCAAGGATCTCACTAAAGACAAGCAGAGAATCACTTATTTGCCATCTGCAAGCCACATATTTGGGGGGAATAACAGGTTTCAGCTGTACAGAAGGCAAAGTTATTCAAACAATTCCTTTCGGTGTAGAGGCCACAACAACAACAGCAGATTCAGAGGTGCCACACAGGGCAGCTACACAGCACCCAGAGGAAGGAATCCATGATTCAGAGGCAGAGGCAGTGGTGGAAAGCCAAAGCAGTACTGACTATTCCACCCCAGCATCTCCATTACCAAGCCAATACTTGCACTACCCCCTGCTGTGGGCTATAGATTGATGGCATTTCATCAGCAATGGCTACAAAACAACATCAGACAGATGGGTCCTGGAGATCATATCACAAGGTTACTATATTGAGTTTTTAAGCAAACCATGCAGGGACAGAGTAGTACTGTCCCCGATCTCAAACAAGAGGGCTACTGCCCACCAAATCTAGGAGATGCTCCAAGACCTGTTGTGAAACAATGCAATTCAGCTGGTACCAGACTCCAAGGCTGGCAGTGGGATCTACTCCATCTTCTTTCTGGTCCCAAAGAAGAATGGAGACTTCAGACCAATTCTGGATCTAAAATTCCTGAACTGTTTCATATCCACTCCACGGCTCAAGATGGAGACCCTGCGTTCAACTCTGAGGAACATGTGGGTGGGGGACTACCTTACGTCTGTGGACCTGAAGGATGCATACACACACATCCTAATCAGACCAAGCCACCAACGCTTCCTCTGGTTCCACATACTGGGCCATTGCTACCAGTATCAGGTCCTACCCTTTGGACTTACGTCAGCACCCAGGACGTTTACAAAAGTATCCATTGTTTTAGCAGCCCAACTGTGAGAGCAGGGGGTAGATAGCATTCCTTACTTGGACAACTGGCTGATACAGGAATGCAGCAGCGTCAAATCAAAAAAGAATACAGATGCGGTTCTGTTGGCTCTGTCCCAACGTGGTTGGGTGGTCAACTGGGAGAAGAGCTCCTTACAACCATCACAGTGCATAGAGCACCTCGGAGTAGAGATAGACACAGCTGAAGGGATGGTGAGACCTTCAAGGAAATGGATCGACACAGTGATATTGATAGTTCAGACACTGCAGTCCACAGCCGAGCCAACCATGGGCCAAGCAATGCAGGTGCTCGGCTGCATGGCATCTTGTCTAGGCTTGGTCCCTTGGGTGAGGTGGAATATGCATCCCCTGCAGAACTGCATTCTGCAACAAGGCTCCCCATTGGAAGACAACCTCAGCAAGGCTGTTTACCCACCAAGGAAGGTCAAGGACTCCCTGGAGTGGTGGAAACACTGCAAGAACCTCAAGAGGAGCTGTTCACTGGAGCTGTCATACCAAGTGATGCCAGCTTACTCAGTCTGGGAGCATGCATGTGCAATTCCACAGTGCAGGGCAAGTGAACAATGGCAGGGGCATGACTATACATCAACATCTTGGAAATGAGGGCCATGTTTCATGCTCTGACAGCATTCAGGAGCAACATCACCGGCCGGGCAGTCTTGATAAAATCAGACAACCAGGTCACAGTCACATATATAGCAAAATAGGGAGGAACGCGCAGCAAGGCCATAATCATAGAGGCTGCCAAGGTGCTAAACCGGGCCCAGTCCAACCTCACTCACCGCCACATTGTGCATCTGGTGGAAAAGCTGAATATCAGAGTAGACTGGCTAAGCAGACAGCAGGTGCATCTGGGGGAGTGGCAGCTTCACTCAGACTTTTTTGCCATGAAACAAAAGAGATGGGGACAAGATCCTATGGATCTGATGGCATCCAAGGTGAATGCACAGGTCAAGACATAGTTATACTAATACAGGGAGAAACAGGCACGGGGAATAGATGCTCTGTTTCAGATTTGGAATCAGGAATGGTAATTTTTTTTTATTTTATTTTATTTTATTGAAATCTAGGATTACAAATACCTTTGAGCAGGAACTGCTCATTTACAAAGGTTCCACGTTGAAGGAATGGGAGGTATACATACATACAAAGGTCAACATATTAATACATAGTTACACAATAAAAATAAGTAAGAGATTGAGGCTTAGGAAATTCCAGTAATCCAAAATGTGCCAAATGTAAGGTAGCATGACATACTAGCCAAGGGCAATCTTAGAAATAAGCACTGCAGGTGAGAGGGAAGGGGGTATTCAGGCAGGAAGGCCATTGTCAGAGGTAGAGGGTGAGGGTAAGAGCTCTAAAGGGAAGGGAGGGGAGGGATAAAAGTCAGGAAATGCCCAGGGAGGGAGGAAAGGGAGAAGTGGCAAGGGGGTAGGCAGGTAGAAGGGGGCATGACGGGGAGAGGTAGCTGTCAAGACTGAAGTGGAGGGCAGTGAGAAGTGGGCCCCTGATTAGGCGAGGCAGTCACAATGACTAGTTGTCTCTTAAAAGGGCTAAGAGCAGCAGCAGTAAGAGTTTCTTTGTTGATAGTATTGTACCACTGTGGTGCTCTGTGGGCAAAGGCCCTCTGGCCCATGGAAGTCCGGCATCTGGGGACAAGGAAGGTTAGTTGTTGTGAACTTCTAGTTTGCTGGGTGCTGTGGTGGTCAATGAGGAGCTTTTCAATGCCACGGGGGCATGACCCCGAGGAGGAATTTTTTGGCTAAGAGGCAGGTTTGATACTGTATCCGGCTGATGAGAGGAAGCCATCCTGCCTGAGTGTACAGGTCACAAGTGTGTGTAAGTCAGTCAGCCCCAGTTAGCAGCCTGCATGCTTTTTTGAGTGCAACTGTAATTCTGTGGAGGGCAGAGGTGGAGGCAGAGCCATAAATTGCTAGCCCATAATCAATGATGGAGGTGACAGAGCTGTTGATAACCAACTGGAGAGTGTCAGGAGTCATGCAGTGTTTGTGCCTGTAGAGCAGACCTATATGGGTGTTGGTGGCTTTATTGACAGAATCTTTGTGCCGATGGTAGTAGAGTGAGCTGTCCAATGTGACACCTAGGTATTTAAAATCAGGAACGTGTTCAAGTAAGGTCCCTGTTTGGTTTAGAATGGTGAGGTCATAAACTTTGTTTTGCTGTAGTTCATGACCAGTTTGTGTGACTTGAACCATTCTTCGATGCACATGAATTCAAGCTGTAATTGTTTCTCGAGGAGCTCTGCATTTTGGTGGTTGGTGAACATGACTGCGTCATTGGCATAGAGCAGTAATTTCTGGTGGCAGACACTGGGAAGGTCGTTGAGGAAGAGGCTGATGAGCAGTGGCCCCAGGATGGACCCCTGTTGGAGAACGCATTGTTAAAGGTGTTGGTGATTGTGTACAGGTCAGATGTTGGTGTTCCATTTATGTTGAGCATGGTGGGTGGTGATTTAGGGTCCTTGCCTGTAAGGTCTTTTAAGTTACTCCAAATTTTTTTTCCATCACCCCAGGAGTTGGAGAGAGCTTCCTTGAAGTATTTGCTTTTGGCACTCCTAACTGCCCGCATGCACTCATTTCTGGCAGCTTTATATTTATGAATATCCCCAGGTTTGGATGTTGCACGGGCACATTGCCAGAGATGATCCCTATGTTTGAGTAAAGTGATTAGATTGGGTTTTATCTAAGGGTTAGCTCTGCCCCTGACCTTCAGCTTTTTGAGAGGTGACAAGATATTGCAGGCCGCAGTGAAGTGGCTGATGAAAAGGTCTAAGGCTTGGTTTACATCAATGGCAGAGTCGATTGGTGTTCACTCCAGGTGGCTTAGGTGTATCTTTAGTAGCTCAAGGTACCCCTGCTTTAACACTCTGGTGTGGATTATTTTAGGAAGGGGTTTAATGAATTTGTTTGTCCAGGTACATGTGACCGGTGAGTGGTCACTGATCCCATCAGTGAGCACTGAGACTTTTGAGATTCATTCAGGGTGATTAGTAAGGATCCAGTCCAGAAGTGTGTGCGACCCTGTCCTATAGTTGCATCTGATGGGGGTGGTAACAAGCTGGGTGAGGTTCTGTGATGTGAAAGCATCTTTGTAGTTTCTGGCCTCCAGCGATAGCCAATTTATGTTGAAGTTGCCTAGTACTATGAGTTCAGAGTTATGGTGTAATCCCTGTAGGCTTTCCAATATGCTCATAAATCCATTGGGCTGATCTTTAGGGGGTAGGTACACAGTGGCAATGGTGAGCTCCTTGTTGTGCGCCCTGAGTAGAACTTTAATAGCGAGAACCTGTGAGGGTGGTTTAGGGTTTGAGAACAGGAAGACTTGACCCAGATAGGAATTCCTCAGGTAGATGGCACAGCCCCTACCTCATTTGGAAACCCTGTCCTGCCTGAATATAGAGTATCCAGGGATGGTGACAGCAGCATTTGGTATCTTGGGGTTAAGCTACGTTTTGACAACAGAGAGTATGTCAGGGCTATGTTGCTGGACCCATGTTCGCAAGATGTCAAGTTTGTTAAGGAGGCTGCAGACATTGATTGAGGCTAATGTGAGGGAACCCTCCTGCCTTTTTGTGGCATGGGGTGCTAGGCCGGTAGGCCCCGGGTTAGGATGAACATTTCCAGATATCAGAAGTACCATAAGTAGTATCCTAAGAAGGTACACTTTAATAATTTTGCAGACTAGTTTTGTTGCCGGGCATCTAGTCCTCTTGGCTTTGCTGGTCTGTGTTTGCCTCATGATATTGCAGAGCACAATATATAAAGCCATGTTCTCAGAGGTGCCACGTGATTGATTAAAAGTAATCAAATCCACAGGAAATGGTGAACTACCGGGGACCAGAAAACTGTTATTGTAGCTCAAAGACCCAGAATGTGATAAATTCCTGAAGGGGTTAAATTCCTGAAGATGATGAACATGGGCCTGGGGCATATGCAGGATGTAAAAATCCTTTGTTAGTATATTCCCTTTGTTCTCCAAAATGGTTTTGAATAGACCTCAAAGACAAGTACACATCTTTAAAAACAAGTCAGACAGAAATGTGGATTCAATGCAGCACTCCACAACTCAGTGCTTGTATAACAGATTTACTAACCTTACTTTTGGCTTTGATGGTTCCAAAAAAGTTGATTTATGATGAGAATGCCAATACCTGGTGGTGATGTTTTGCAGTTTCTTAGTCCAGGAAATGTTCATAGATGTTATGTCCAAGAATGGTCCAGTTCCTCCGAACAGAATCACACGAAAATCCACAAAAACTAAACTACTGACAAAGACAAACACAAACAGCCAGCCACATCTTCCCCCTGATTCCATTGATTCCTCAAGTTCTGGTGAAGATCAGATTATCCCAACTACAGATTATTCTGATCGTGCCTTACTGGCCATGAACGGTGTGGTTTATGTCCATGGTATCCATGACACTGGACAGGTGGATCCTCCCATATCAGAAGGACATGCTGTTCCAGGGACCAATGCTTCACCCAGCCCCCATACCCTAAAACTGTCAGCCTGGCTCCTGAGAGGCAGAGACTGTTCACTACTGGGTACCATGAGTCCATCATTTCAACCATCCTACAATCAAGGAAGCCCTCCACCAGTGCCACCTATAGCAGGCAGTGGAGCATCTTTGCCAATTGGTGCAAGTCTGCACACCTTGACCCAATGAAGGTGGACATGTCTGTGATCCTACTGTATCTACAGCAGGGACTAGACAAAGGACCATCCACTTCTTCTCTATGGGTGCAATTGTCAGCCATAGGAGTGGGCATGGGGAGAGTCAGCCTTTTGCAACACAGTGCTCACCTGGATGCTATCAGGTTCCTCAGGGCAGCACAGAATATCCGTCTTCACATAGGGATGCCAGAGGCACCATGAGACTTGACCATGGTGCTTGATTACCTAGGGAAGGGCCAGTTCATGCTGGGTCATCACTTACCACTTTACTGGCTGGGCTTGAAGACCTGTTTTCTGGTGGCAATCTGCTCCGCCTGCAGGATTAGCGAGCTAGGCACCTTGTTGTGCAAGGAACCCTACACCATTTTCACTGCTCAGGTTTTTTTTATGAAAACAGTACCAGTTTTTTGTCCCAAAGTCATGTCCACGTTTCACATGGAACAAATTCTAGAGTTATCAATGTTCCACACAGAGCTGTAGCAGGGTGAATCTGGAACTCCCCACCAACTGGTCATGGGGAGAACCATATTGCAGAACATTACACAGACGCAGACAATCCACAGGTCCGAAAGGCTCTTTATCATAGCTCAGGGTCACAAGCAAGGAATGGCTGCCTCAAAGACCACCATCACTAGCTGGTTAAAGAGGACAATACAGGAAGCATACAAAGCCAATGGTATAATGCCCCCAGAGGGAATGAAGGCCCACTCTACGAGGGCAGTAGCTGCTTCCTGGGCGGAAAAAGCCAGCGTATCCATGAAAGACATATGTAGAGCGGCGACATGGACGTCTGTCCACACGTTTGCAAAATACTATAGACTTGAGATTTTATACCAACAAAAGGACTGATTTTGCAGAAAGATCCTATCCTCAGTGTATTGCACAAACTGTCCACCAGATTGACCTCTCCCACCCTGATGGATGTTTGAACTGCTTATTATAAGTAACCCATGAGGTAATGTCTGGAGTGTCATGGATACAACATAACACAATGGGTGTTTACTCACCTGGTAAAGGTGATTGTGTTAGTTTTATCCATGACACTCCACAACCCACCCTACAGGGCAACCATGGCGGAGATCAACACACTGAATGGGTTACAGTTTACAGAGTTGTGTACTTCAAAGTTATTATGTTCTGTTTGAACATACAATTGATTGCACTCGGTACCACTAGGTTACCGAATTAGAATTGTACCTATAGGAAATAAACTACAGTGGTGGTTATATTAGTCTTCGATTTTTTGTGTGGTCATGATCTCTCTCTCTCTCTCTCTCTATATATATATATATTTTTATTTATTTATTTTATTTAGCTTTTGTTGACCGGGTAAGTGCACTAGACAAATCCTGCCTATTTTCAGGCACGACCCGGGGGAGGGGGATACAGATGAATGCCAACTGACCGTGAACCAGATTAAGCTGTTGGTGGTATTTTTAGTGAATGAGGGAAATTTGGCCAGGACACCGGGGAAATTCCCCTACTGGCTGCTGGTAGGCGGCTAGTTTGGGAGTCTTGCTGATGTCACAGAGGCAGAATGGCAGACTGCTCTCAACCTCGAGAAGAGATGGAGGTCGGAGATAGTGCGGTATCTGAAATGCATACTACAACCCTTACCGAAGTAGCTGGTGCAATTTTTCAGACCTTCCCGATACAGGCATCGCAACCGGAGGTTAATTTGAGTGCAGCTTTGGTCCCTGGAGATTTGTCTGGCGATTGTTTGCAGGAATCTGTTTGTTCTTCCCTCACATCGGAAGTGGTTAGTGCAACAGAAATTACGGGGCCGTCTGAGTCCCGAACGGAACATATTCTGAAAGACACGGTTTCAGCATGGATGGATTTGAGTGAGGGACCGAGTACTTCCTCTGTCTTACGACAGCAGTTTGGACTGGGAGATGTTCACCCTGATGGTAACCTGACCTGGTCAGAGGAGATAGCGCTAACGGAGGCGGGTTGGAAACGGTCAGAAGCAGGTGTCTGGACACGGATTCTATGGGCCCCAAACATGCATGCCAACGACAGCCATACTATGACTGAAGGGTACAGCTGTACTGCTAATAAGGTACTTTAAAAGCGATACCTGGGAGGGTGGGGCGTGGCTTGGCTTTTTCTAAGCCAAGTACCTCCGCAGCTGTTTCAGCTGATTTACAGAAAACCATTACACCTGTTTCCTTAGAACAGCCACAGAGACCTCCCATGTCTGAACTCTTTAAAAATAAGTTAGAACAGGCTCCTCGCAGAAATGCAGTCAGGATTAGGTATAAAGGAGGTTTGGCTGAACATCCAGATAGATATTTTGTTTTCAAGCATTTATTGAAAAATTCTATGGGTTTTTTGGCTAAGGATATTTATGCTCTTATTCATGTTTCTGGTGAAGATTCATTTGATGTTAGTTTCCAGACTACTTCACTTATGGAACGTTTTTGGGAAAAATATTCTATTCAAAAAACTACCTCCTCATGGACATCCTTTTTTGCACTACCCCTATCCAAACCACTAATTCGTTTTGTAACGATTATGTTTAGAAATGAAGGGGTAAATGTGAGCGATATTTACCATTGGCTTCAGTCAAAATGTGATATACTAAGTCCCCCTGAAGCCCTGTTGGATGTGGAAGGTATTTGGACGGGAGGGTGGAAATTTAAGGTAAAGCTTTTTCAAGTCAACTCGGATATTGTCCATTTACCTAATAGTTTTTCTTAGAGCAAGGACAGGGGGTCTGTTTTATGGGGGCAGCTCTGAGCCTGTTACAAATGTGGGATAAGACACATATCAGTAGTGTGTGCGATGTTTTAAAATGCCCATTGTGTGGTGGGTTTGGTCACTCTACTGATATGTGTACTAATATCTTTAAGTGTAACCTTTGTGATGAACGAGGTCATGCTTTCCATCAATGCCCCTGGGCAAGGAGGAATTGTGCAGCAGGTCTTGATCATGATGAATTGCTGCGTAAAGCCCAGGCTAGTAATAAGGGATTTAATGAACCTGGTAATTCACATACCTCTGTGGTCTCCCCTACCCTGACTCAAAAAAATCCTGCTGCTTCACATAATGAGGTGTTAAGTCTTTCTGAGAAACCTCCAGCCTTAGTTGAGAAATTGGTTTCAAGGCCTTCTGTTGTTAATAAAAATTCCTCCACTTCAATAATGCCTCTCCCTTTGAGGTAGTTAAAAATAGGCATTTCACAAGAGCTTCTTTGAAACAACCTACGCCCGCCCCTCTTTAAACTGAAAATTTTTTTTCACCCTTACAAGATGACACCAGAGAGTCTGATCTTGAATCCGATACCTCACATATCTCAGAACTCATCACAGATGATGAGGATAGTAAGGCTACAGAATTATCCAAGGAAAAAAAAGGGGAAAAAGGTAAAAAGCGGAAAGTGAGTCAGAAAAATAGTGTTTAGTTAACTTTAAATGGCCACCTTAAAGCTAGCTACATATAATGTATGTATTTTAAAGGCTTTTAAAAAACAGCTACCTATTTTCTTGTATTTAACAACTTTGAAACAAGACATTATTTTTTTGCAAGAAACTAGGCTTTCTTCCCTTTGGGAAGTGAATCAGCTAAAAAGAAAATGGGTATTAGGCCCTTCTTTTTGGACTTTTGGCTCTGACGTAGCAGATGGCCTTGGAATCTTGTTTTGTAATTCTGCTTTCAAGATTTCTAAAGTAATTGATGTACATCCAGGTAGAATTTTAATTTTAGATTGTTCACTTCATACTTATTATTTTCGTCTAATAAATGTTTATGGATCCCAATCAAAAACAGGCCGTATTGAAATGTTTGAGGATATTAAACCTTTTTTATATACTAAAAGACATATTATTTGGGAAGGTGATTTAATTGCTCCATAGATACTGGATTTATTAAATCTAAAGGAAAAAAAGTCTACTGTGACTCGAATGCTCTTATTGACATCGTAAAAGATGCTAGTCTTAAAGATGCTTATCGAAGCTTGCATGCTCAGGCTGGTGAAACATACCATCGACACACTTTTTCGACCCGCATTGATATGGTCTTCATATCTCGTTATTTGTTTTCTAAATTTTGTTCAGTTGCTCCTACAGAATTTTCTGACCATTCTATTTTTCTTTGAACTTTTTCTTTAGAACATTTACCTCCTACTTTGTATAACATGGTTTCTCGATGGAGACTGAACACTTCCTTTTTAAGTGATTCAGTCTATTTTTCTAAATTAGAATTGTTTTTTGTGGCTAAATATTCTACAATTGACTTGTTTTCGTCACCTTTTGAGTGGTGGTTACAGACAAAGCAAGAAATTAAAATACTTTTTCAGGGTTGGGGTAAAAGGAAAGTAGATTCTGATTACAGGAAATATTTACTTCTTAGAAATCGACTTTACAAGTTAATGTCTGTTTTCCCTCAGCACCGGGTTGTTTATACTTCTCACATAGCTGATATTAAAAATCAAATGAGAATATTCCAATATGATAGGGATAAATCTTTGGATTTAGAGTTTTGGTTTGGCACAAAACATTGTCCAAGCTCTGATCCTTATCAGGCGTGTAAATTAAGATTGGCTGACATGTTTATGACAGGCTTATGTGATTTGCAAAATAATATAGTTACTGCAGATTTGGACATGCTGGCAGTAGTGCAAAGACATTTATCTGATTTTTTTTCCTGTCAAGATACACTTAATTTAGAATCTTTTCCGTTGGAACAGTTTAGGACTTTGCCTTCTATTCCGGATAATTTTCTATATTGTTTAACCATTCCTATTACCTCACAAGAAGTCATAGATGTTATAAAGAAATTGAACACTGGATCAGCTCCGGGGCTTGATGGAATCCCCAATGAATTTTATAAAACTTGCATTTCTTATATGAGTTACTTCTTGCCTTTAGTTTATAATTCTTTTTTAGCATCAGGATGGCCTTGTAACACTTTTTCCCTTTCGCTATTAAAATTTATTTACAAAAAAGGTGATAGAACTTTATTAACAAATTGGCACCCTATTAGTCTATTAAATAGTGACTACAAGATTTTAGCAAAAATCTTAACTTTGAGACTAGAAAAAGTGGCCAGAATCCTAATCCATCCTGCACAAACCTGTGCTATCTCTCAGAGGAAAATTCAACATAACCTCTTTTTAATTCGAGATTTATTTGCTAGTAAGAATCATTTTCATAATTCGGAAATGGTAATAGCATTAGATCAAGCAAAGGCATTTGATGCAGTGTGTCATTCTTATCTTTATTTTATTTTGATACATTATGGGATTCCAAGGACCTTTGTAAATTGGATTTCTCATTTATATACTCATGCTGTTACCATTCCCATTGTTAATGACTTTCTTGGTGCTGAGATATTAATCAAAAATGGGGTGAGACAGGGTTGTCCCCTTAGTCCACTGTTATACACATTTGTTCTAGATCCAGTTATTAGAGGTATTATTTCAGACATTAATATCTTTGGTGTTGCTCCTTCCCCTGATTTAACTCCAATTAAAGTTACTGCTTTTGCTGATGATGTTACCCTATTATTGGCTGATAGTAACTCATTACAAAGAGCCCTGGATCTTTTTTCTTTTTTTGGACAATTTTCAGGGGCTTCCCTTAATTTACAAAAAAGTTTTGTTTTACAATTAGGGCCTAGGGTTCCTGATCTATCTTTCTGCTATAATATTCCCATGCTTTCTTCACCTCAGAAAATTTTAGGTATATGGTTTGGGATGGAAGATATGGCACTCTTTAATTGGGAAAAACAATTATCGGCTGGAGATCTTAAGGTTGCCCAATGGAAACATTGGCGTTTTGGGAAACAAAAAAGAGTTTTGATTATTAAAAAATTTCTCCTCCCACTTTTTATTTATGTTAGTCATGTATTTCCACCCCCACTTTCTTGTGAAACCAGATTATATAGTGTTTTTTTCAAATGCTTTGGGAAATAGACTTAACCCAGTAAAAGGAATTCACCTATCTAAAAAACAGCATGGAGGTTTTAGGTATGGTTAATCCTGTAGTTTTTTCATTCCATTTTTCTGTTTTCTTCTTTTTCTTTTATTTGGAATTGTGAAGTTTTACCATGGCATTTTTGGGTTAAGTCTATATGGCATAAATATTTTTTTAAGTGGTCCCTTTTTCCCCCTAGAGTATTAGCTTCTGATGGTCTTCCATCATATGGTATATCCACTTTTAAAAAACTTTTTCAGTGGAAAATTTCTATGCCACAACTAACTTCTTTGAATAGAAAATCCTTCTATAATTACATTGCATTTGATTTATTGAAAGTTATTCTCATTTTTCCTGAGTGTACTCCATCCCACATGAAGTATGCTTTATGCAAACTAAAAGATGGTAGAATTCCGACTAAAATTTGGGATATATTATGGATGTCAGCACATGGACTGCTAGGAGTTAGGAGGAATTTGAAATATAAACCCTTGAGTGATAGGTATTGTTTACGGAATACTTGTATTAACATAGAGGAAAGTCAAATGCATTTTTTTAGACTGTATGCATAGTCAAGACTTTTGAACTTTGCAGCTTTGCATTGGCAAATGCCTCATTTACAACATTTGTCTTATGGAACCTTGTTCTTGGAAATTATACAGGGTGTGGGATATTTATCATAAAAGTACTTTAAATGTTTTCTTTTCCCTTTTAACATTTTTTTTGTGGCAGGCAAGATGTAAATTTGTTATGCAACAACTGTGTACGCCTCATTCAATTATTGTATCCTCTATTGAAACGGAGTTGAAAGAACTGAAAAAAAGAGATAGATTGCATTTTCTACCTCCGAAAGTGAATACCTTGTGGAAGTATTTTGTGTTTATTCCTTAATGTGATTGTTAACTTGATGACAAACTTTTCTTTGTGATGGTTTTGTTTTTCTTGTCAATAAAAATTCCCCTACTCTTTTCGATAAGTGCCATGGGATCTTTAACATCCACCTGAACTACCACCAATCCAGGCAGATGGGACCTCGGTTTAACGTCTCATCTGAAAGACGGCACCTCAGAAATGCAGCACCCCTCTCATGCTGCATTACAGTGTCAGTACTGGGATATTAACCCAAGTGCCAGATGTGGGAACTGAACCCACAGCCCTCTGATCGCCTGGCTTCAGAGGCGAGTGTGCTACCTACTGAGCCACTGACACTGACAATATACAGTATATATATATATATAAATATACGAGGTAAAGGGGTAGACTCACAGAAAGAGGGATTTTGTCCTAAAGCATTTGTATTTCAGCTATGGAAGAATCAAACTGGAGAACAGGGATTCCTGGGACCTAGGTATACTGTGAAATTTGATCTGGGTCACATGTGCATCACCAGCCTATCAGGTGGGTTGGGAACCTATGAGGTAATGTCTGGAGTGTCATGGATACAACTAACACAATCACCTTTATCAGGTGGGTAAACACCCATTAATACCCATTTGATTTTCATATATGTGTAGCACAGTACAACATGAAATAGGTGTGCCACACAATTTACAGTATGGACATTGCGCATATTAATAATTTTACATTGTATCCATTTGAATCACACAACCTGTCATACATAGAAACATAGAAACTGATGGCAGATTGACCACTGGGCCCATCAATCTGCCTGTTTTTAATTATGATCACTTTTGCTGCCAACCCTACTTGATCTACAACACTGTATCTATCAACCTCTTCCTTCCTTCCTCCTGGGTTTCCCTTGTACCTATCCCAGGCATTTTTGAAACCCACCACTGGTTTACCCCCATTATCTCTGATAGAAGGCTGTTCCAGGAATCCACCACCTTTTCTGTGAAGAAGTACTTCACATCTCTCCTGAATCTACTCTCTTCCAGCTTCATATTATGACACCTTGCTCTTGCTCGCCTTTTTCTCTGAAACATATCTCCTTCCTGTACTTTACTTACCCTTATGTGGTATTTAAAGGTCTCTATCATAATACCACTCTCCCTCCTCTCTTCCAGGTTGTACATATTGAACTTTTTTTAGCCTCTCCTTGTAAAGCTTTTGATGCAGACCTTGCACCATTTTGACAACCCCCCTGTGAACCACCTCCACTCTGCCTGTCTCTTTCCAGAGATGTGGTCTCCAGAACTGGATACATTACTCCAGGTGGGATGTTTCTGAGCCACCTACATAGGGGCACCACCACCTTCCTCTTCCTGCTTGTGATAGCCCTACATATGCATCCCAGAATCCCACTTGCCCTCTCAACTGCCTTGTCACATTGCCTAGCCAACTTTGGATCATCTGATAAGATTACACCCCAGATCTCTTTCTTGCTTGGTCATTGTCAGTATCACTCTACCCATTTTGTACTCTGCCACTGGGTTTCTGTGGACTATGCATTACTTTGCACAGTTTTTGCATTAAAACCTAGCTGCATGGTTACCCATTCAAAAAAATATGTCAGATTTGTTTGGCACAATCTTCCCTATGTGAAAAAATGCTGCCTCACATCCAGTAATTCATTGGATTCCAGGTATTCCACAATTCTTCCCTTTGATAGTGTTTCCATTAACTTCCCCACCACTGATGTCAGGCTGACCAGCCTATAATTGCCCACCTCTTCCTTGCTACCACTTCCCACTCTTCTGGAACCATGCTGATCTTCAGTGATCTGTTAAGTAAGTCTCTCAGAGGTGCAGCTACTTCCTCCCTGAGCTCCTTCATCACCCTTGGATGCACCCTGTCTGGCACCAAAGCTTTTTCCACTGTCAGATTAGTGAGCTCTTTCTGGATTCTCTTCTCAAAAAAGGAAATAGTGTCGATTTCCCTCCGCTCAAAGCCCCTCATGCATTTGTGTGGTTCCTTTCCTTCACCTTCTACTCTGAAGACTGAGCAGAAGTGTTTTTTAAGATGTCTGGCTTTTCCTGGTCCCCCTCCATACAGTCCCTCCCCCCTTTAACTGTACAATACTTTGCTTTCTTTGCTTTTCTTTTGTCACTAACATATCCCCAAAATATCTTGTCTCCTTTTGATACTGCCTGAGCTATTCTTTCTTCACTTTGAGCCTTTGTGCTCCTTACTATTTTCCCTGATAAGCTTCCCTATCCTCTTCTTTCCTGTGGATCTTCTTATGCCTTCTGAATGCTACATTTTAAACCTTCACCTTTCTTGCCACCACTTTAAAGAACCATAGCAGTCTCATCTTCCTGGTGTGTTTCCTTGCTTGTTTGATACTGAGGTTTGTTGCCTTCACTATGCCCTCTTTTTGTTTGACTCACTTTTTTTCCATCTCCTCCACAGGTCATTCCTGAGGCATTCAACAATCTTTATGCCATCAGCCCTTCTGAAGGCCAGGACTCCCACCCTTGTGTGGTTGTAGTCTGCCTCTGTTCTTATGCTGAACTACACTGTATGATGATCACTTGTCTCCAGATGACTTCCTGCCTTGCTAGTTGCAATACCGTCCCTGTTAGTAAGAACCAAGCCCAGCATTGCTCCATCAGGAGTGGGTTCATTGACTACTTACCTGAAGAATGTGCCTTGCAGGGAATCCAGGATGTCTCTACTCCTTGCTGATCCTGCAGCTGAAGGGCTCCAAACTACATTTGGCAGATTGAAGTCCTCCACCAGTAACACCTATTCCTTTTCAGCCATTTTGTCAACTGAAAAATAGAAACATAAACTTTGATGGCAGAAAAGGACCACTTGGCCCACCCAGTCTGTCCATTCCCTACCTGTCAGATAAGTTGCAGATCCTAGTTAACCAACAGCAAACCTCCTCCTACCCCTTAATTGATTCTAATATTTCTTTATCTAAGTACTCCCCTGTATCAGAGGCTTGTAGATCACTTCTGTCTGAATAGCAGCTCATTTCTTGTCTTAAGGGTGACCCATATCACCTCAATCCCCAAATTCCCTGTACCTCTGTCATGTTTATTTTTTCCTTGACAAAAAACACCACTCCCCCTCCTTCCTTTCCTACACTGTCTCTTCTGAACATTGTATAGCCTAGTATGACCATGTCCCAGACACAATTGTAAGTACACCATAATTTGAAAATGGTCACAATATCCAGGTCTACCTCCACCATGATGGTCTCTAGGTCTGGGATCTCATTTCCCAGACTCTAGCATTGGCAAACATGGCCTTCCATATTTTGTTAGCTCTTTTCTTGTCACTTTCTCCTTTTCCAGTTGTTTCCCCTTCCTCGCCTTGCTCCTTTGCTGCTTCTTTTCCTCCCTTCCTCCTTTGCTAACCCCCTGCTTCCTTGAATAACTTGCATCCTGGTGGGACTCTCTCCCCTCAGGATCTACCTACTCTTTATGTCAGCCAGTGGTGGACCACTTTCTGCCTTACCTATTTCTTCTGTCACTACCCTTGGCTACTTTAAATGTCCATCGAAGTAACATCTAAACCACCCTCTAAGGATTATGGTTCCTTCCTGGATGGAAGCAGGCCATCACCTTGGTATAGGCTCTTATCCGTCGAGGTTGGCCAACAGTCTCCAGTGTAGCAATACCTCTCCTTTCTGCAACATTCTTTCTACCATTACTTGAAGGCCTTGCTACAGAGCTCCTTCTCCTTCCCCCATATAGTACAGGACATACTTGCCACTTGCATTTTAGACACATGGGAAACACAATATCAACCAAATAAGTAATCTAACTTTACCAAAAACAGTTTCACACATGGAGCTGACTACTTCAATTCATCTTTACATTTAAGTAATTGAAATTCCTTTATCAGTTGAATGCATTAGCAGCCATAGTGGCTCTGACCAGAGTTTGCTTAAATGGAAGCTAAACAATACCTTGCACCTGTAAAAAACTGAAGCTTCTGTTTTTAGTTTTGAGGCAAGGGAGTTAATATAATGCTGACATGTAAGTGTGTTATCTAAGTTGATACCTATGTATTTATGGCATAGGAAACAGCCAAGCTGGACATTGTCAGTTGTTGGCAGGGGAGGAGGGTGTGAGTCAGTGATACAATGTTTACTTTCAGAGAATAACCCTGACTGTGTGTTTTTTTTTTTAGTATGGAGTAATGAGTGTAAATCCAGCAGGGCACTCTGTATCCCATGGAAGTTGGATTGATGGTGGGAGATAGCAGCTGTGACAGATTGACCCATATACTGTAAATGTCCCTGATAGTAGGCACACAACTCTTGAAATATAAGAAGAAGATACAATAAAAAGAATTCAGAATTTAAAAAAGCAACACTCTGCTGGCCCTGATCACATTTCATCAAGGATGCTAAAGTTCTTTTATTTGAGTATTGTGAAATCATTAGTAAGAATAAGATTGATTTCAAATCCAAACTTGACAAATACAAACCTGAGGGACATGAGCTTTCCTACTGTGGGGAAATAAGAAGGAGCACACATGGGCAAACTGCCTTCTCTGCTCCGAACATTTTTGCATGAACTTAAGTATTTGAAAGCAGTGTAGAGAATAGTTTCAACAGCATAGAGAAAAACAGTGGAGTTATAAATGGAATTGCTAAGGTAAGTGAGGTAGGCTGGCAATATAGCTTAGAAGATAGAGTAACAAGCTGGAAATGAGCTTGGCACATCCAGTAGACCTGGATTTGAATACCACAACCCTGTCTTGCATCCTGTGTGACTCTGAGCAAGTTACCTAACCTCCCCAGTCCCCAGTGCTCCTTGGTTGCTCCTAAAAACAAGCACTTGTGCCTAGTGGACCTTACCTGTTACAAAAAAAAATGTAGAGTAAGAACCAAAGAGCACTAAGACCTGTGGGGTACCTTTATTAGTGTCTGAGAAAACTGATATGCAGTTTGAAGTGTGAAAACATTGGGATCTTTCTGAGATATACTGTCACTTCTGAACCACACAAGTGCTTGGAAATTTAGACCAGCAAAGGTTAATCTGTTAATCTGGATATTATGGTCAACAGTGTCAAATGAGTTTGTGTCATTGAGAAATACAGCTGTGCACACCTCTTTTTTTCAAATAAGGTGAAAATGTCACTCACAACTTGAGCTACTGCATGAGTAGTATTGTGGCTAAGTCCATATCCTAATTGATGTTGCAAGAGAAGCTTGTGGGGGCTCAAATAATTCAATAATTGGTTATGGAAAAGATTTTCTAGAATTTTTGAGCAAGCAGACAAAAAAATGAAGTTGGGCAGTAGCAGTAAAGGTCAGAAGCACTGCATGCTCCTTCAGTGTTAAAGAGATAAAAGTACTTGAGGTGAGGTGAAGATAGGAGCAGTGAAGAATGCAATATATCTAGGCCATGGCCTGTATAATAACTAAAACCAGCCAATGCTTTGGTCACCTCATATTCAATGAGAGGCTCTAACATGAAATATAGATATGTGTGGGGGAAAATTGAAAAGGGGCTATAGCAAGGACTGGTGGATTATTGAGGACAGTAACAAAAGATGCACCTGCCCTTGAGAAATGTCAGTTGGAAGTGTCAACAATTTGCTGTTTGTCTGAGTTTACTACGATATCAAATTACAAGAACACTGGCAAAACCTTGCTATCATCCTCTTTCTGAATCTATTTAATAGTCTGCCACAATAAAAGAGGGTCTGCATTAGCTGAGATAAGTTAAGACTGGTAGAAATGTCTCTTAGCATTTCATATAGAAGTGGTATAGTACATCAGTTGCTGAGTATAGAAAACTGCTGTCATTGAGCTTCTATCCTGAACCTGAAGGCATCATCCCAAGATATTTTATTATCTTTATCAATACAGGCAATTTCAGAGTTAAACAAGCGGTGCAACCGATTACATAATCTAGAGCATATTAGGTGGACATGTTTATCCATCACTTTCAGGAGTCAGTGTTTTTAAAGCCCCAGGCTTTATGGATGGAGGGGAAGAGGTACCTGTACATCAGTCCTGCCAAGCAACATCAGAAAGAAAAGTCTGTTCACTGTATTTTAGAAGCTACATTTGAGGTTAACTTGGTTGGTACAACAGGACAAGGGCTATACTTAAGCAAGCACTGTAGTAATGATCACTGTTATCCTGGCAAAAGAACCCTACTAAGTGCAATATTTTTAAGGTCATAGAACAGCCCAGCAACAAACAGTGATAAACATCAGAGTTTGAAAAGGAGTGCACTTTGAAGTATTTAAAAAAATTAACATGAACTGCTGCCTTTAATTACGAAACTGCATCTACAATAAAGATTTATCTTATTGAAGGATCAGCAAAGGCTTTGATGTTTCCTTTTTACAGTGATGTCAAAACCTGATTACTGCAAAGACCCTTGACTGGTTTTCCAGTCTGTGCTGTTGACTCAAAGCCCATTCAAAATACAGCTGCTAGATCAATGTGTGCCAGGGTCGGAGCAGTAAGCTTCTATGGAAAAGCATATGTTGGTTGGCGATATGTTTTAAGAAGTTAGTCTTTTTATTTTTATATTTTGAAGCAGCTATGCAACTGTTTACCATTGCTAATAGTTGTGTGACAAAAATGAAAAAAAAAATCCTATACTTTAGAAAATAAAGTTCAGACTTATATGTTGCACAAAAGGAAGTGTTATCATTTGGGGGAGTTGGTAAAAATGATTACAGCTTATAGTGCAAATCATGCAAAGTACACAATACATGTCATGTTCAAAGCTATCCACCAGGATCAAGTATTCTATGAGAGGTTTCACAGTTTACTCCATGACAAACTGGAGTACTTACCATTGGATCAGTCTGAATTTTCATGGCATCCTGCAAGATATCCCAGTAAAAATTATGAAACTGCATTTGATTCTGGTGGATGGAACAGTATATGCAAGTAACATCATCTGGGGAGATTTGGCATCAAGCAGATAATTAAAAGTAGGCATGGGAGGGTCAGCTGCAACCCAGTTCTGATTCTGACTCTAATTTATTTCCATAAGGTTCTGATTTACTCTAATTTACTCAGACGAATTGTAGACCTAGTTTTAGTCTGAGTATGAGAAATGCATCAGTGATATTCTTTTAGACCTGTCTGTTAAAAAAAAAATTAAAGTTAACTTTAAAAAAAAATCATGTCTGTTCTTTTGTGTCATTTCAAGGTCAGCAAGCAGCCAACAGCAATAAAAGATAAAGATAATAATTCCACAGCATACCGGCGGTCGAGAGGGCTGCTCGGCTAAGCTCTCCCCCACTCTGAAAACGGAGCCCAGGTTAAAGATTGCCCCAGCATACCGGCAGTCAAGAGGGCTGCTTGGCTAAGCTCTCCCCCACTCTGAAAACGGAGCCCAGGTTAAAGATTGCCCCAGCATACCGGCAGTCAAGAGTGCTGATTGGCTAAGCTCTCCCCCACTCTGAAAGTGGAGCCCAGGTTAAAGATTGCCCCAGGTACTAAAGGAGCTGTGCGCTTGATCGCAACTATTTGTTGAAGTACTGATGTTGCCCCACCGCCCCCACCACTACCCTTGGTCAGCATTCGAATATATAGCTTGATTTCTAGTCACATGATGCAAACTAACCTATCAGTCCACTTTCCCACCTGCAGCTTAACTTTTTCTACCACTAGAGGCCCCCTTTCCTTTTTTTCTTCTTTCTCGAGTCCTTTCACTCACTGCCTAACTCTCTATCCTACCATGCTCCCACTTACCCTCATCACTCTCCTCCTGCAATTTCCTCAGGCACTTTCGCCAACCACTCACAATGCAAAAACAGGATGCAAAAATGAAACCTCTTGTCAGCACGCAGCCTGGCACTTCCAGCCCCACCCCCACTGCACCTGAACCCCCAGCCTTTACAAACCCAGACCACTAAACCATCGTCTACACCCCCTTCCCTCTACAGCACATACATAGACACCTCCACCCCACCCTGATTACCATCTCCCGGGCCAAGTAACCAACTCGACCCCCATCCTGGCCAACCTCTTTCCACATCTGCAACACAACAAATCCCCTGCTTTCCCCACTTACTCCTCCTATCTGCCCCCCTTACCCTGAAACTGCCAATACCCACCATCGGCCATGCACAGCATAAATGCCAAAGACCTACTACTTGAGCAAATAGAAACCGCCTCAGGTCACTAATTCTCCTCCTCCTCCTTCTTCTGACAGGCAATGTCCATCCCAACCCTGGCCCTCTAAATTCCCCACCATCCCACCCATCTCCAGGAAATGGCCTGTGCATCACCTCACTAAACATTTGCAGTCTTCAAAAAAAATGGGACTCTTTTCAGGGTTGGGTACTCCAGAATCACCCTGACATCATTGCTCTGAGTGAAACCTGGCTGTCCCCATCTGTCCCCGACTCGGCAGTCAACCTCCCTGGTCACTGCTTCTACCCCGCTGACTGAGTGGGCAAGCGAGGCGGTGGCTGTGCTGTCTACCTCATGGACTCGCTCTCTGGCCACCTACTCCTTCTGATCATACTAATGTCCAGGGCTCAGGCCCTCACCCTAAAATTAACCCTAGGTAAGTCAACATCCCCTCTCCTCCTCACCACAGCCTATGTCCCTCCCAAGGACCAGAAGCCAGCCTTCCAAGCCATCATGTCCTACCTCGCCACCCTACCCCCAAAGCATGAAAAAATACTACTGGGGGATTTCAACATAGATTGGCTGGCCAAAACAGCCGCCCCATACATCAATTAGGCATCAGCCCTCCCGGCTACATGCCCGCATGGGGTCTTCCTCCCTACTAGACCTAGTTTTCACAAACCACCCCACAAAATAACCAGCATTCAAGTCCCCTCTGACACCCTAAATGACCACTCTCCAGTTCTCTGCAACTGGTCTGGTACCCCCCAAAACCTCACCTAAAATTACTGCAAAATGCAAACTAGGGCCTGATAAACTAGCCCCACTCTAGGCCCACCTCAGAGAATGGGACTGGACACCCCTAACTAACACCCTTGACCCGGACCATGCCCTTGAACTATTTACCAACACCTATAACACAGCCTGTGACAAGTTCGCCCCCTCACCAAAACAATGACCAAAGGGAATCATGCACCATGGTTCTTGGACCAGCTCCAAGGCCTACTTCATCAGCGTGATGCACTATGGCACCTTGCCAATGAGACCCAATGGCCTCTAGACAGGCAACATTATCAGGAGTCCTGAAACAAATGCACCTGGGCCATACGCACCGCCAAAGCTATTACAAAGCCACCTTAACCTCCACCTGGGGCTCTGGTCGCAAGTTCTGGGAAAACATTACGAAACTCTGTGGCAAAGCCCCAAACCTGCCACCTGACCAAATTCTAATAGATGGCTGCATCTCTTCTGCCCCCCTCAGAATAGCCTTGACCCTTAACACTGCTTTCACTGATCTCTCCCATGTGCTGCCCCCTAATTTCTTTGATCCCCCGCCTGCCCATAATGCCCCGCATCCTCCTCTTACTCCACCCTTCTACCTGCGAGTCTTTACCCCATAGACTGCCAAACCCTACCTAACCAAAGCTATTAGCCAAAATCACTATAGTCACGACTCTCTGGACCTCAGACTTCTCCGTCTCACCCTCCAGAAAGTCCTAGCCCCGCTCACCCACATTCTAAACTGCTCCCTCTGTCAAGGGAAATTCCCTACCCACTGGAAATCGGCCTACATCTCACCCATCCATAAAAGTGGTGACCGCACATCCACACACAACTACCACCCCATCTCTATCCTATCCCCCCATCTAAGGCACTAGAACGCATAGTCGCCGACCAACTTACTGACCACCTTAACAAATATAGCCTTCTATCGGGACAGTAGCACGGTTTCCATAAGGGCCACAGTACCACCACCGCCCTCCTTGAATTTACCTCCCATGTCCACTCAGCCCTGGACCACGGCCACCTCACAGGCGCCATCTTCATGGACCTATCTAAGGCATTTGATACTGTAAACTATGCCCTCTTGCTTAACACCCTGGCTTTCACGGGTTTCTCCAATGACACCCTAAACTGGTTCACCAGCTATCTCTCTGGTAGAACGCAGATAGTCAAGGTAGGCCCTGTCCTCTCCCCCCACCTCCCTATCCGCTCCAGTGTCCCACAGGGCTCCATACTTGGCCTCCTACTTTTCAGCCTATACCTCAACTCCATCCCAATGTCATGCCCCGGAAATCTAGTCCTATACGCAGATGATGAGGTCTTGTTCGCCTCTGACCCGTCACCCCCCAAGCTCCACCAAACTCTCTAACACTCGTTCTGTGAAGTTGAAGACTGGCTCACCACTCAACGTCTTATTATCAACTACAATAAGACAAAAGTCATGCTCTTCGCCCACCCCAGAACCCACTCAAGAACCTCTGTCCCCAGTTCCTCACTGCCAATCAGACACCATTAGAACAAGTAAGCAGCTTTAAATACTTAGGGATCACTCTAGACCCCACCCTCAGCTTTAATCAACATATCCTACACCTATCAACAGCCCTTAGCGCCAGACTAGGGGTACTATACTGGTACAAACACTGCCTCACACCTGAAGCATTATAACTTACCATAAACTCCTCAATCCTCTCCCTGCTAGACTACGGCATCCTAATCTACAGTGTCACTCCATCCACCACCCTAAGCAGACTCCGACTCATTTTAAACAAAGCCTGCTGTCTCATCCTTGGATGTGATCATTTCACACACTCCTGCTCCCTTTACAGCAGCACAAACTGGCTAAACCTAGATAGCAGAATCAGGTACCACACCTGCCTTATGACCAAAAAGGTACTACTAGGCCTCACCCCACCTACCCTAAACCAAATCATCCGCCCAACTCCCCCAGTCAAAACAACCCGCAGCTCAAACAAGCAACTGCTAAGGGTACCCCGTGGCTAGACTTCCCAATTCCAGCGAACCTTCACTTACAGGGCCCCCTCCTGGACTAACATCCTCCCAAGTCATATAACAAATGAATTAAGGCTTGGCCCTTATAAATCCAAGCTACGGAAATACCTCCATGCCTCTAGCCAATGTGACTGCCCTTGACACTAGATTGACATATGCAACTATCAAACTAACTATTTTCGGACTCCCCATACCAAATTGTAACTATGACACCCTATGACCATCAGCCTCTTCAGAACCTCTGTAACTATTTTGACTGTACTAAGAAATGAAACCCATTGTTATTTCAACAACTGCACAACTATGTAACCTCACTGACTGTTATTTTGTAATTGTACTGTAATCTTTTTTTCCAAGTTCTGTCCATGTATCCTTTTATGTATGATGTAGAACCTTTGTAAATCAGTCACTGACTCAAAGGTCTTTCTGAATATTTCAATAAATAAAAATAAATAAATATAACACTCACCGGTACTTCAGTAGTGAGTCACTGAACAAGGAGGTCAAGGCAGGGTACCAAAAAAAAGAACCATTTTGTTCCAGTCTTTTACTGAATTCTCACTGGGACCTCATGTCCAACAAATGAACAAACTGTATGAAAGGCAACACTCATGAGATACTGGGGCACTGAAGGGAGCCAATCAATTATGATCTTTTTTGAATGATTGACTGTTGTTCTTGCCAGTCCTGTTTGTCAGCCACCACATGACATTCGTAGGAACAGTGAGCTGTATTCACAAAACTCTTGAAAATCCCACAGCTGCAGGGAAAACTCAGTACTAGGGGGTTGCCACTTGCAGAACCACAGTTTCTCCCACAGCTATGGTAGTCTCAAAAGTGGAGCTAGTTTATGACTGGATCCACAGTTTATGGTAGCTTGCAGGTGCTGTTGCCATGGAAAACCTTGCAGCTGTGGAGAAATGTTATGACTGGTGGGGCCAACTATAACATCATCCGCAGCTACTATGGATGTGAATAGCAATCTGCAGCAGCCGAGATTTTGGTCCGCAATTGGAGTTGCGGTGTTGGAAAATACATCTGTTAATCTAGACCAGTGTATGTACCTCATTTGGGGCTTTGCAGCGAAAGGAGGCAGTGTGTCAAACATTAGTCAGAATAAGAGAAAGAGAGACCAATGAACTCAACAGCAGAAAGACAACAGCATTGCACAGACCTTCACTGAGTCTAGCATGCTTTTTGTTCGGAGACAAGCAGCATGAGTAGGATATGTGATGGGGCCCCAGTCATCCTACCCACCCTTTTGACTTGAGATGTTATTTTTTTTATTTGTAATTATTTTGCTTGCCTATTTGGTGTTACAGAAGGCATTGTGGGCCCAAAACCATCCCACACGCTCCTGCCTGACTGGCAAATTATGTTTTATTACTTGTGGTTTGTAACTTACTTTTTCTCCAGTTGACCTTGCCCCCTCCCCAGCATTGCAGTTTTTGGATGTATCCTACAAGTTTCCCCAACAAGCAATTGCAGATATATATATATATATATATATATCTATATATATGTATTAGATCTGTTTGGCCCTGATCGCCACCTACTCCTTCCATGTCCACCTGTCAGACCCAGCTCCATTGCCACTCTCCCCATATTAGAAATGTGTTTGTATTCATATTGTCTTTCCCCTTCCCCAGGCATGGCTGAAAACAGATATTTGATCAAGCCCACTTTCCTCATAAATGAAATAAATAAAGCCTGTCAGGATTCACATGGTGCAGGACACAAAGACTGCAGGGGCCAGCACTCATGGTGGCCATGCACAGTTAAGTATGGTATAAATAAATGTTTTTTGTTATAGAGCTATTTGGCCTTGACTGCTACCTACTTCTGCCATGAAGCCCACCTGCCATTCCCCAGCCCCCTTGCCACTCCCCTGTTATCAAGATGGAGGGGATCCGCATAGTGTGGGATCCAAGGACCATGGGTGCTGGCACTCATGGCGGCCATTCACATTGTTTTTTTTTCCCCTTGTGGTCACCCCTTGGTCCCACCCTCCACCCCAGATGTCCACCAATTCACTGCTTTTTGGTATTTTTAACTTGCTGAATAAACAAATTAAAGTCCATCTTGGTTCCCAAATTGAATGTGAAAAACACATACAGCAGTACATTTAATATTCACTGTTACCTCAAAAGAAGGAGCTTTTTTAACTGATCTTTCTGTTATGCTTCCTGGTGTTTCTCCACTGTATTCAAAGAAACAAAACATTTAAATAAATATCATCACAATTATCTTCGAACACAACCAAGGAAGCACCCTTTATATGAGATACCTGTTTGTCATCATCGTTGTCACTTTCATGTTTCTGCCACTGTTCACTGAACTGGAAAGTGAATTTGTTGAGACTGACATTTAGAAGGTAAGGTTCTGTACATTTTCAGAAGTAAGCCTTGTGCAGCTATCAACAACATTTCCAGCTGTGCTAAATATATGCTCACAGTAAGCACTTGCGAAAGCGTAATTAATAAATCTTACAACAATGGCAGATAGTGCAGGCCAGATCTTGTCCTTTTTCAGCCAGTATTCAATAGGGTCATCAGTAGTATTAACAAGTGTTTCTCATAAATAGGCACCCACAATATCAGACAAAGACAAAGAAGACTGCTCCACAACATGCATCTGAATTATCAGTTTTCATGAGTTTTGACCAAAAAGTGTGACAGCAATCTGTGTGTTTTACAGAATGACATGCCTTTTTTCAAGGGCAGTGAAAGGGAACTTTGTGCAGGAATATCCAATGTTGATGAAGGAGTACATGATGCCACTATGTGGACATTATTTCTATCACCAACAATAGATGTTGCATCATCAGATGCAGCATCCACATGACATGATTCACTTGCATTGTCAACTACAGTTCCTTCCTTTTCCTGTGCAATTGCTGAAATAAATTTAAGAGTCACCAAGATCTGAAGAAGGCAGCTATTACAACTTAAACCGAAGATCACAAAGAGTTGAAAGAAGAAAATGTTTGTATGTTGTGATAGTGATGTCTTTTTTTTACTTGTACTTTATACGACCACTTGCTCCCTGAGCCCCGCACCATCGAGAGTCGCCTATGGTGTCTGCCCCTTATTCTCTCCACCTACCTGGGGCCTATTGGTGTTCCCCCATGGATCCTTGTTCTACTCCCCAGGCAGGGAGAAGGTGGGGCCCGTACACCCTGAGCTTCTGGTTTCATTGGGTCACTGCAGCAGGACAGGCAGGAGAGAGATATGGAGTCTGTACCAGATGATCTGTCTTCCCAGTGCTCAGGGAGCTTATTTTCCACTATTCTCTGGGGACGTGACCTGCACCCAGACTTCAAGGCTTTAAGGCCAATATCCATCACACTCCAACCCCTCAGAATGGCTTTGGTGCTTGTTGTGCCTCTGGCCTCTTCTAAGGGCCAGTCAAATGCCAAGGCTCACCCCCTCTTCCCTCTCCAGAGAAGGTCCTCAAATGCTCAAGCCTCCTCTCCCCTGGTCAGGCCTCCGCCATTCTGACACATTCCCAAACCCGAGTCGATCGCATCACAAGTGGTAGTGCTACAGCTATGCCTGTGGTCCAGCCCTTATAAATAAGTAAGGTAAGGAAATATAAATCTTTATTTGTTTAGAGCCTTTCAACAACCAAGGTGCTTCACATTTAAATACAATATTCAAACATAAAATTTACAGTAAAATAATAAATATAACTATGAATTAAAATTCACAGAGGAAGGCTAAGTTAAAGAGATATGTCTTCAACTCAGTTTTAAAACTATCAATGGTCAGGCATTCTCTTAACCAATGAGGTAGAGAATTCCACAGGGTAGGTGCTGTAAAGGATAAAACACGAACCCTGGGAATCTCTAGCAATCCCTCGTTGGTGGATCAGAGAGGATGGAGGGAGCAGTAGGGAGTCAGGAGAACTTGCAGGTAGAAGGGTCCTTGTTTGTGTAGGGCTTTAAAAGTTAGCAAGCCAACCTTAAAGGTGATCCACCACTGAACAGCAGTCAATGCAGTCCATGCAGCACAGGTGTAATATGACTGGCACTTGATGTACCAGTCAAAAGCCTGTCTGCAGTATTCTGCACTAGCTCCAGACAGTTGATATAAATTCCATGAAGCCCTAGGTAGAGGGCATTGCAGTAGTCAAGGCAGGTGGTGATGAAGGCATGGATCAATGTTGGAAGGTCATCCAGAGGAACCAGGTGCTTCACCCGAGTGATATTTCTCAGATGGTAAAATGAGGATTTAACCATGTCCAACACCTGAGATTTCAGGGTCAGGCTGTCATCAAAAATAACGCCCAGGTTACGCACCCAATCTGAGCTGAAGACCATCAAGCCATAAGCCTAATGCCTGTCCAGCCCCCAAACCAGTCTTGTCCTGATTCAGTCTCAGCCAACTGGTGCTCATCCAATCCTTGATCTCAGCGAGACAGTTATTTAGCACAGAGACTACATCAACCTGTCTGGGCAGAAAGGACATACAGTATACAGTTGAGTATCATTTGCATAGCAGTGAAAACTCAAACCGTATCACCTGATGATATCTCCCAGTGGCAGCCTGTTCACTGCAAACAGCATGGGTGCCAGTATGGAGCCCTGCGGCACCGCTCAGAACAGGGGGAGGGCATCAGAGGAATAAATTCTGGTGACCACCCTCTGAGACCTGTCCACAAGGAATGATTGAAACCATTTGAGGACTGTACCCGACAGCCCCCAAAGGAGCCACAAGGACTCCAAAAACACACCATGGCCTACAGTGTCAAATGCTGCAGAGAGATCAGAAAGGACCAAGATGTTATGAGCCTTTCAATCTCTTGCTATTAGGAAGTCATTCAGTACTTGGACAAGTGCAGTCTCGGTGCTATGTCTCTTCCTAAATCCAGACTGGAGAGCTTCATAGATATTGTGGGTCACAAGATGATCATCCGGTTGCAAAGCAACCACCTTCTCAATAACTTTACCCACAAAAGGCAGATTAGAGTCAGGCCGGTAGTTAGCTGGACAGTCTGGATCGCATGACAGCCTCCTTAAGGGGATCAGGAAAGACCCCCTCTCCAAGGAACTCCAGACAATTTCAGCTAGGATCGGGCAGATAACATCTACACAACCCACTAATAGTGGAGTAGGGTCCAGATCCAAACTGCTACTACTGGTTGGGTGCAAGGTCTGGCGATCATCACAATGTCCATGAATTCCGGTCGGCTATAGTCTGTCCAGACAGATGGAGGGGTCCCCACTTCTGGTCAAACTCCACAGTCCCTCACAGGGAGAGCCAGGCTGATGCCGGACCTGATGCTGGCAACCTTATCTGTGAAGAATTGAGCAAGCTCCTCACATTTAGCCTGAGAAAAGGCTCCCCCAGACTGGAGATGGATTGGATTGTACGATCTGTCAACAGTCTGGAAGAGCTGAGCTGGTCAATTCTGCACAGCAGAAATCTCCCTGGACAGGAATTCTGCCTTCTTACTGGTGAATTCTGATTGATAGCTCTTATAATGTTCCATAAATCTAAGCCTTTCAGCATCCAGGCCAGATATCCACCATGCTCTGCCCATCCTTCAACCAACTCACCTCAGCTGCTTCAAGGAACCATCAAACCAAGGGGGTCCTTGGATGAAGAGTGAGTGACTGAACATAAACAGGAGCACTCAAGTCCAGGGCATCTCCCACCACCTTATTATAGGCCAGTAGGAGGCCCCCTGGACTCATGCATTCACCCGACAATCCCGATAGGTCCAGCACCGCCGATAGACCATCTGGGGTAACCTCCCCTTAAAGGGCGATACTGGACCACCTCTGTAGGGATAGATCCATGTTGGGGGAGCCCCAAAACTGAACCCTATGGTGTGGTCATCAGACCAGCTGACTGGTTCAACCCCCAAATCTGTGATCTCCATCTCCAGGAGGAACACCAGATCCAGCTAGTGACCCCCTATATGGGTAGTAGAGATAACCACCTATGTGAGGCCCAGCATCATCATTAGCTGGAGAAGATTTTGACCAACTGCGAGAGTTCATCATCAACCCAGGCATTGAAGTCCCCCAGAACTATCCATCTGGGGGACTTCAGTACCATGTCGACAATGAAGTCTGTCTCCTGCAGGAAATCTCCACCATCACCTGGTGGATGGTAGATGGGGAGTATCCTGCAACCTACACCCTCTCCCAAGATACACTCAAAGGATCTGGTGAGCCCTACTGGCACATCCACAAGGCCCAGTTCAGTCTTAAAAATAATAGCTACACCCCCGGCCCTATGACCCAGCCTCAGGCGATGTATCACTGAGAACCCAGCCGGAACAGCAGAAGCCAATACATGACCTGCATTTTTGTCCAGCCAGGTCTTGGTGATGCATGCCAGATCTACCATTCCAACAAGATCAGCTATAATAGCTGTCTTGTTCTTAATAGATCTGGCTTTATGTAACACCACCTGAGTAGCATGGGCTGTTGAGAAAGACCTCAGCTCCTACCTACTTACTGCGGAGCCCTTGGGTATGGGGACAAGACAGAGAACACCTTTGTCCTGGCTCCATTTTGCCCCAGGGCATCTCCTGGTCCCCACTACCTCAATTCACCCTCCCATTTCCCTTCTGCCACCAGGCCCAGTTCTCCCCCTTCTCCTTTGCCTCCTAACAATCCCTAATGCTTGACACCTTATATAGGTCTCTGGTGGTAAATCAGGACATTCAAAAGGATGCAGTTCCCTGAGCCTGGTGGGAGAATACTGCCTGACCATCTTTAAACCTTTCCAGCACATTTCTAATACTATAACAGCAGCACAGCCAAACCACTAAATTTACACGCTCTCTCGCTATTAATTTCCAATCCACTTACAAATCAACACACAATCCCCTGCCCAACTCAATAAATCAAACAGAATATCAAATTAAAGATGCTTTAAAAAGTCCAAAGTGATGGTAATATCCAAGTATAGAAAGCACACCTAAAACTTCTAAAATAATTGTTTTAAGCCAAGTGAGACTCACCCTCACTCAGTTAATCCAGTCACTGACCAGAGTTGCTCTCCTCTCATATTAGCAACAACACTAAATTAAAATAGTAAAACAGTCTTTAGTGGTACTCTCATTAACCCCCCAAAAAATAAAACAAAACCAAAGCAAACAAACACAACAATAAACACAACCCCTCAGAGAAAAAGTAACACTTAGAATAATGCAATGTCCAAATAACCAATGCCCAAGAACATTGGTAAATGACAGTCAGTGTCCAAATAGCTAAGCAAGCATGCCAGGGCTTCAGATAATATATAAAAAAGGAAAGATGGGGCTCTCACGCTCACCCAACTGATAAAGTTTTATCAGACTGCTGCACTCCAACTACAGCAGACACAATGAAAACTGTCACGAGTGGATAAAATAAATGTTTTAGAGGCTCTTTTGTTGTCTCCAACCATTACATTTCACTGAAATAAGCCAGGACACCCTCCGAGGAAAATCCCCAAATTCCTGAAATAACAGCTGGGAACAGGTCTCAATCAAGTCTTCTGTAGTTTTGGAATTGCTGTATCAGTCGGTCCATGAGTGATACAATACACCAGATTTGTCTCTTTTTTGTTCAAAACCTCTACACAGCCTTCTGAGTTCCTTGTTCAATAAATTTATAATAGGAATAATCTGGCTTAGAGTAGCATTTTCTTTGATACTCTGTCGAGCTGCTTCCTCAAAGGGAGTCAAGAGAATTGTAAGATACTCCAAGAGGCTCCACTGGAATGAATTTAGCACAACACCATCTGCTGTGTTGTGCTCCATGGTATATTCATGGACTGCCTTCTTTTGTGTGAGACGTCCCTCACAGATATAAAATGTTGAGTTCCGTCTCATTGGAACATCTTGTTTTAGTTGCTGTATTGGCAAAACTTTCTTTTTCTGGAGGTCAGCCATGATACCACGTGCCTTTACAGAGAGGCTAAAATGCCACAGATTTTGTTTGCAGCTCATACTAATGTTACTATACTGCTGTCACTGTAAAGGAAAGCTCATACTAACAGATTTAATGAATGTACAAAGCACAGAATGTGAGTAAAACCACCACCACGTTTCAATGCACCAACAATATTGGTGCCATTGTGCAAAACCACAAATCCAGTATTGAGTCCCTGTGGCTCTAACCACTCAGAACATTTGTCATGCAACTCTTCTGAAATACAATATGGTGCTTACCAAACATGCTAACACAAAGAGGTGACATTCTTTGTCTTCCTTCCTGTACACTGCTGCTTGTGGTGGTGTTTGAAGAACATTGTGATACCCAGTGTGCTGTGATGCACATATAATCAGTGGTATGAGAACTCATCCACATGTCTGTGTTCAGGTGCACAGCACCACATTCAATGGGCCTGATTCTAGTACACTTATGCCTGGCGTAACAGCAGTTGCACCAAGTAGAATGGCGCATGTAGCAGCTTACACTAGCAGTTAGACCTTTTGGAATTACACAGGCTGGGCACAGGCCATACTTGCAACAGCAGTTATGTCAAGCCATTGCCCATAAACCCCCTGTTACATGGCGCTAGGGGGTTTATGGCAGCAGTTGTGTCCCATTCCAGAAGGGCAGCATCAAAGTCCCCAAGGTCAGGATTCTACAAGAACCCCCAGAGGAGAACCAGCAATGTAAGTTACACCAGCATTTAGTTGGTGTAACTTGCAGACACCCCCCAGGGGTCCTGTAGAACCACCTGAAGTCCAGTGAGCATACTACAGTTACCCACTCCCATGCCCAGCATACCCCAGTAGGTGCCTCCTGCTCCAACTTGTCCATTATGTGCCCCACAGGGCTGCCCACACCAACTGCTCCTGATGTTTACTGTCTGAGTCCCACAAGGCTGCCCACACCCCCCCCTGCCCCCCGTATCCTACAATAACTGCCCCACAGGGCTGGTGACATGATCCACCCCTGAATCCCCCATTGCAAAACACCCCCAGGGTGGCACTGTCATCCCCCCACCCATGCCCCAACCCCGAGTTGCAGCCGAAAATGTGGCTTTGTGTGCATGCTTATGTTGGATTACAATCAGCAGCATAATAACATAATTGACAGTAACATAGTGAGCTTAAAGTAAAACTGACATATGAGTTTATGATATGAATACATATGAACCAGTGCCCTGACCCCGAGTTGCAGCAGCAAATAAGGCAATGACCCTGCCCTGGTAGCCTAGTGGCCCCCCACCCAGCTGTGCCAGCCCATCCAGCACCCCCCCCAACCCGTCCCCAGCTGGAGACTGGCACAGCCCACCTCTCACCTCCATGGCCAGCTGTCAACTGAGTTCAGTAGGAGAGCGTACAGGAAAGACGCACTCAGAAATTAACAATAATACAGTACCCTCATTTAAATACACATTCATTCAGACTTTTAAAATAGTTAAAAGCTGCAATGTTGAAGGTATTAACAGATGCAGATTGCATAACATTGAGAGGTAAGGTGTTCCAGTCTGAAGCAGAACAGTAGCCAAAAGTTCTCTTTTCTGCTTTTGATCGTACAAGGGGCAAGAACAACTGAGACTTTGTAGATAATCATGATTTGTAAATAGAAGACTATTTGGTAAGGGAATTTCATAAAGTAACTGGAATTCCAGTATTTATTATTTTAAATGTAAAACATGACATTGTAAACCTGAAATTATTCTGTACAGAAAACCAATTGAGTTGATTTAGTATTTGGCAGTGGTGTGTGTGTGTGATGGGGAGACAAGAGTGCAAACATCCTTATTTTTTGAAGTAGTGTTTATTTTCTAGATACATAGAAACATAGAAATGTAGTAGTACAAGCAGGAGCAGTATCAAAAACCATTGATGCATCATTCAATACTGGGAAGAGATTTTGTTGAGCGAGAGCAAGACATGTTTCTTTTGTTAAAAAAAATCATAATTGGTATAGTGGTTCTATCTTTGCTTGTATCTTAGAAGTGACGTTCTCCATATGTTCATTGAATCATAGAGATGGGTCCAAAGTAGTACCTAGATATGTAAATAAATCTACAGTCTCAATTGGACTTCCCCCTGTGAGCAAATTGTAAAGTCACTTGAGTATCTTCTTTTATTTTAACATCAGATCCAAACAACATAGCTTTAGTTTTTACTTTATTTATATATTTTATTTTAGTCTTTGGTAACTAGGTAAGGCCCACTAGGCACACGTGCCTGTTTTCAGGTGTGACCTGGGAGCCCTGGGTGGTTAAGTGACTTGCTCAGAGTCACACAGTATGCAAGTGGATTTTGTGAGAATCATGCTCAGGTCTGGACTGCTGAATATATCAAGCTCGTTCACACCTCATTCCTCTAACCTCTAGGCTATACTACTTTATTTAAAACCAGATTGTTCTGGCAAAACCAACCTTGAATTTTAGTAAACTCATGACTTACAGTAGTGTAGAATTAACTTCTAGAACAGATGTACTATGAGACACCAATGCTGCGTCATCTGTGTATACTAGTAAGTTGCAGTTGTGTGGTACTTGTGAGATAGGGTCAATAAAGAGAGTAAAAAGTAAAAGGCCCAGTATGGATCCTGAGGGTCTCCACACTTGACCCTGTGGAATGCACAAAAAACCCAACACTAAATTAACACACTGGAATCTATTTTCAAGGTAATCCCTGAACAAATTGATAGCTTGAGTTCCAAGTCCCAGGTGCTCAAGACATTTCAATAAGATGGTATGTTCTACTAAGTTGAGTGCCTTAATTAGGTCCATGAACATTGCCCATTAGGCCACCAGTCTCAGTGGCCCTATGGACAATGTCTGTGAATCCAGCTAAGGCAGTCTCAATGATATATCCCCCCTTTTAAGCCATGTTGATGGGGGGAAATTAGGTCATGAGTCCTGATATAAACATTTAACTGTGAGTAGGTTTGAAAAGCATAACTGTGATACATCATTGTGATCATGATGTTGTTCATGCATAGAGATGGGCGAAGTGACCCCAATTCGCTCTGCAAAATGAATCATGAAGCAAAAGTGAATTTGTGGAGTGCTCCGCAACATGAAGCATAGTACTTCATGTTATGGTGGGTAATGCAAAGTCCAAGTCCATTGAAAACAATGACTTTGCATTACTCTGCCTTTGCAAACCACTACTCCACCAATTCTTAAGGCAAAGTACATTGAAAACAATCTACTTCACTTCACTTCACCTTGTTTTTAAGCTTCAAAAGCGAATTTTGCAGCGATTCATGGGATGTCAGGTCACATTTGCTGTAGATTGTTCTGCACAGTCTCAGTTTGGGGCAGTGTGAGTAGGAAGCTGTAGGAGAAAGTCTGCTCTGACAGCTCTGTGATTCAAACCTTCTAAAAGCTATTAAAAAAGCCTTTTTGAATAATTTTTTTAGCTGAAACTTTAGTTCATCGATTGTAAGAAAGTCTCCTGTGCTCATATCCTTGAGTGTTTATTGTTTGTGTATGGATTTTGAATGTTAATGTATGACATTCAGTCTGTGTACTGAGAGACAGTGGAAGTGTGCTTTGGGGGAGGGGCATATCTGCGGTGTAGGTAGATTAACTTGGAGAAAAATACAGTTCTTTCTGTTTTGGTGATATTTTTCTTGTATAACTGTTAATGTACACACAGTAATATTTTCAATAATTCTTGCCTTTTTTTGCTGATTGTTGTGGTGCAGCAGTGCATAATTTTAGTTTGTTTAAAATACATGGTTATATTACTGAAGTTTTCAATTTGCTACGCATTACTTAGTGTGTGTGTGAGTATGTGTGTGACGCGTGTCATCAAATCAAACACCTTTTATTGTGCCACATAGTAATTTCAGCAATGTGAACCTGCTATCCACTGCAGCTGTATGATTTTTGTACTTATTTGTGGTATCTTTACTGGTACTAGTACTAGTACTAGTGACTGTTACTGCCAGCAGTGCAGTATACGCTTCGCCCCCGTGGCCCCCCAACGGCAAAGGTATTCTTTTCCAGATTTGAATTTCTGATGGTGAGCACTGGTTAGGTGTTGTGCCTTTGCGTATGCATCTCTTCAGTGTGCTGCGTCATCTTAATCTGTTTGTGCATTTGCATATCTTTAGGGCCCAATCTCCATCTGTAATTTAAGTCACAGTTGTTTCTTTGGCTTCCCTTCGGAGTACTGAACTGGTGTGGTGCATAATACTGCATGAACATTGTACTCATTAATATGTGTTTTTAAGTCAGGACCATCATCACAAGTCACTCGTGATACAAATCACATTCTTCATCATCACAGTCACAGATGCAGTCACAAATCACGATTCATGATCATGTCACGAATCACAACATTCATTTTTTTACTAGTTACTTGGATGTATTGTAAGCCTGTTTTGTAGAATCTCTCCAGGCTTCACCACCCCACCATTGTACTCATTAATAAGTTTTTTTAAGTTGGGGAGTTTTGTGCTACAGCTCATCGGGGAAGTACAGCCGTAGGCATTCACGTTCTCAATACAGTTCCACATTGGTTATCTCACACCGTCAACACCGAATCACGTTCTTCATCATCACAGTCACAAATGCAGTCACAAATTACAATTCACGATCACGTCACGAATCACAACTTTTTTTTACTAGTAACTTAGATGTAGTGTAAGCCTGTTTTGTAGTATCTCTCCAGGCTTCACCACCCCACCATTGTACTCATTAATAAGTGTTTTTAAGTTGAGGAGTTTGTGCTACAGCTCATCGGGGAATTACAGCCATATGTATTCACATTCCCAATACAGTTCCATATTGGTTATTTCACACTGTCGACATCGAATCATGTTCTTCATCATCATGGTCATAAATGCAGTCACAAATCATGATTCACGATCATGTCACTAATCACATTAATTTTTTTACTAGTTACTTGGATGTATTGTAAGCCTGTTTTGTAGTATCTCTCCAGGTTTCACCACCCCACCATTGTACTCATTAATAAGATTTTTTTAAATTGGGGAGTTTTGTGATACAGGCTCAGCTCATCATGGAAGTACAGCCGTAGGCATTTGCATTCCTTCCTCTACAGCATGTGAGTTACAGTACTGTAAGTAGTGGTGGGCCAAGTGGCCCCATTTTGCTTCGCAAAGTGATTCACCATGTAACGTGGAATCTGCGTGAGTACTCCACAATGTGAAGCAGAGTACTTCACTTCATAATGAGGAACATGAAGTCCATTTAAACTAATGACTTTGCGTTATTCCGCCTTCCCCAAACCAGTTCTCCGCCAATTTTAAGGCCAAGTACATTGAAATCAATGTGATTCGCCTCACTTTGCCTTGTAATTGAGCTCCAAATGAAATAATGCAGTGATTCATGGGATTGTAGGTCACATGGGCTCTAGATTGTTCTGCAGAGCCTCAGTTCTGGCTTGGGTAGTGTGTGTGTGTGTGTGTGTGTGTAGCGGTAGCTGGAAATAGTTTGCTCTCAGAGCTCTGCGATTCAAAACCTCTAAAAGCTGTTTAAAATGCCTTTTTGGGTAATTTTTTTTTGCTCAAAATTTAGTACATCGATTGTAGGAAACCCTTCTGTGCTCATACCATCGAGTGTTTATTGCATGTGAATTTTGAATGTTAATTTAGAACAGTCAGTCTGTGTACTGTAAAGTGTGCTTTGGGGGAGGGGCATATTTGTGGTGTAGGTACGTTAACTGGAAGAAAAAGGCAGTCTTTCTGTTTTGGTTATATTTTTCTTGTATAACTGTGTTAATGTACACACAGCAATATTTTTAGTAATTCTTGACATTTTTTTGTTGATTGTTGTGGTGCAGCAGTGTATAATTTGTCTGTTTAAAACATTTGGTTATATTATTAAAGGTTTTCAAATTGCTATGCATTACTTGTAGTGTGTGTGTGTGAGTGTGTGTGCAATGTGTGCCATTAAATCAGTCACCTTTTATTGTGCCACAGAGTATTTGCAGCAGTGTGAACCTGCTATCCACAGCACCTGCATGAATTTTTATACTGCTTTGTGGTATCTTTACTGGTAGTGGATTGTTACTGCCGTGTACTAATCCCCCAACTGGCAAAATGTATTCCTTTCCAGATTTCGATTTGTGACTTGTGAGCACTGGTTAGGTGTTGTTGTGCCTTTTCGTATGCATCCCTTGAGTGTGCATCGCAATCTTAATCTGTCTGTGCATTTGCAGTGCACCATTAATTCTGGGAGACTGTATTTCTTATTATGCTCTCATTTCACTTCGTCAGCACTGGGAAATTTTCTGGACACAAGACAGTAGCATTTCGTCAGCACTGAAAAAATTTTCTAGACACAAGACAGCAGCATTTTGGGATGCACATTAATTCTGGCGACTCTGTGTGTGACCACTGCGTGCATGACTGAGTGTGCCATTAATTCTGGGAGACTTTGCATTTCTTGTTACACTCTAATTTCACTTTGTCAGCACTGAGGAGTTTTCTGGGCACAAGACAGTACCCATTTGGGGATGCACAATAATTCTGGTTACTGTGTGGGTGGGGGTGCTACCAATATTGTGGTCACTCCACCTTGCTTCGCATTTAAGGTGGAATGTCAATGCAAAATAATAATAGCAAGGTGAAGTGTACCTTTTCTATGGGGCACTCTGCATAGCAAAGTGCCAATGTGAAGTAGCCACTTCGTGTTCATTTCGCCGGCATATTTTAAATTTGCTGCATAACTATTTGTGCGCATTTACAACATATTCATCAGAGGCACTGCTTTCTGATGAAGGAGCCAGATATGCATAGTGGCATAGCATGGTGTGCCACATCTAGTGGTACTAGACAGGGCTTTTTCCTTAATCATTGACTTTCTATGACTAACTGTTTTGGCTCCCTATTGTTGTGTTTTGTCTGATTTTTCTGGCAATGCCAATAGTGATGCATTACTTTGATCAGGGGCTTCACCATCACTCTTTTCTTTTTCTGGTTGTGTTGCTTCATTTCATCAGATTAATCTTATCAGCAGCAGTGAATTTCCCTTTTTTTTCTGAACTTCTTTTTGGGAAATATTTTTATTCTTACACACGTACCAATTTCAGCTATACTGCTGGTGTTGGCCACATGTTCCATAACAGAGTCTGATTCTGAATCCATTTTTGTTTGGGTTCAACTTAATTAGTAGTATTAGTTTGGACACAGAGATGGGCAAGACAGAGTCCAAGAAATGACACCTCTCCCCCTCAAAATACGTGAGGCACTATGACCTACTAGTAGTTCAGTCACAGGGATGGACAACACAGAGTCTAAGGCAGTATGATCTAGCAGTAGTTGTGAGGTCAAGGAGATGCCCTGGGATGAAATGGGTCCAGGAAAGGTGCTTGCCATATCTGGTGCCCACACCCAAGAGCTCCATTTCTTGTGGGCAGTTGTGCGGTCGACCATTACTGCTCATCCAATCCAGGCAGTATTGTGTAATGCCAGGTCAATTAGAAACAAGACAGCATTAATTGCTGATCTTGTTGGGTCATCTGACCTGGCATGCATCACTGAGACATGTCTGGATGAGAATGCTGGTCCTGTTTTGGAGTTGGCAGTTCCAGCCGGGTATTCGGTGATACACCACCTGAGATTGGCTCATAGAAGCAGGGGGCTAGCCATTTATTTTAAGATGGAACTGGGCCTTGTAGATGTACCATTTAGGGTCACTAGATCCTTTGAATGTATCATGGGTGCAAGTGTGGGTTGCAGGATACTTCTCATCTACTGTTCACCCAGGGGTGAGAAGGAGTTCCTGCAGGAAGTCACCTACTTCATCACCGAGATGGTATTGAAGGCTCCCAGGTGGTCGGTGCTGGGGGATTTCAATGCCTGGTTCAACAATGAACTCTCACATTTTGCTCAAGACTTCCTCCAACTGATGATTTCATTGGACTTTACACAGGTGGTTACCGCTGCGACCCACATACAAGGTCATTCGTTGGACCTGGTGTTTCTGCTGGGGACGGAGATCTCTGACATGGTGCTGGAAGATATTGGGTGGTCAGATCACCATATTATAGGGTTCAGTTTCCTGTCCTACCAATAGACCTGCCCCAAGGAGATGGTCCAGTACTGCCCTTTGCCGGGTTTGACTACTGATGGTCTTATGGTGGTTCTGGGCCTATCAGGGAGTTTGGGAGTTAGCAATGATCCAGAAAATCTCCTGCTAGCCTATAACAATGTAGTATGGGCTGCTCTGGATTCTATTGCTCCTGTCCAGGTTCATCCCCTCACCCTTCGCCCCTTGGTTTGATGGGACTTTGAGTGAATTGAGGAGAGTAGGGAGAAGGTTGGAGTGGTGCTGGCAGAAATCTAGGCTGTTGAATGTCAAACTTAGATTGATGTTCCATTTTAGGGATTATCTATCTGCAGTCTCCTGTAAGCAGGCAGAGTAAATTGTGGACAGGTTGTGCAATCCAACCTGTCTTCAGAATTGGGGAGCTTTTTCACAGGAAAAGTGTGATGAGTATGCTCGATTTTTCACAGATAAGGTTGCCACCACAAGGTTTGAGATCTGCATAGCCTGCTCAATTGGGCAGAGTGGAGATCGTTGCGAGGTTGCAAGCACCTGGTTTGTCTGATCAGACTTTAGCCAACTGGTGACTGAAAACATCATGAAGATGATCTGGGTTTGCAACCTACTTACTGTAGTTTGGACCCAGGTCCAATGAGCCTCTTTATGGGGTGCATGGAGGTAATCAGACCTATCCTTGCTGAGATAGTTGGGCATTCATTAGAGACTGGGGTGTCTCCAGACACCCTGAAAGAGGTGGTGGTTCACCCTCTCTTGAAAAAAACCTTCTCTTGACCCTGACTGTCTCGCAAACTACAAGCCTGTCTCTAACCTGCCCTTTGTGGGTAAGTTTATTGAGAAGGCAGTTGTGCTGCATCTCAAGGAGCACCTGATCACCCATGATATCTATGATCCTCTCCAGTCCAGTTATGGAAGAGACACAGGACCGAGACCGCATTAGTTCAGGTACTTAATGATCTCCTGATGGTGAGAGATCAGTTGAGCCATTCCATCTTGGTCTTCCTTGATCTCTCTGTAGCATTTGACACCATGGGCCATGAGGTATTGCTGGCATGCCTCTGGTTGCTATGTGGACTGTCTGGTACAGTCCTCAGATGTTTCATTCTTTCCTCAGTGGTAGGCTGCAGAGAGTAGAGTCAGGAATTTTCTCCTCGGCTCCTCTCTCCCTGCCATGTTGGGTGCCTCAGGGCTCTGTGCTTCCCCCATGTTGTTCATGGTGTACATACTGGGGGACATTATTAGGTGATACGGATTGTGTTTTCACTGCTATGCAAATGGTATTCAACTGTACATGTCCTTTGTGCCTGAACAGAGCGATGTTGTTTCAGTCTTTAATAACTGCCTCTCTGAGATTCAGGACTGGATGAGTGCCAACTGGCTTAAACTGAATCCATATAAGACTGAGGTGTTGGTGGTGGACCCAGAACATTGGGTAGAGGGGTTATTGGTGGGGTAGCCATCTAGGCTGTGGCTAGGTGGCAGTCATCTTATGACCTCTGACCAGGTGCGGAATCAGGGTGTTATGCTTGATAGCAAACTGACTCTTAAGCCTCAGATGTCAGCCATTGTCAGGAACTCATTCTACCAAATCCCCCAGATAAAACACCTGGTCCAACCCGATAACCTTCCAACACTGGCCCATGCCTTTGTGACCTCGTGCCTTGATTGCTGCAATGCCCTTTACCTAGGGCTATGAGGGTGGACCTCTGCTGCCTGCAACTGGTGCAGAATGTGGCTGCCCGGTTGTTGATTGGCTTATCAAGATCTTGCCACATCACATCTGTGCACCGTGCCCTACACTGGCTGCCAGTGCAATGGTAGATCACCTTCAAGGTCAGGTTACTGACCTATTAGGCCCTACATGGACTGGGACTGTGGTACCTGCAATATCTCCTTTGTCCCTACCTCCCTCTTTGTCCTCTCCACTCTATCAACAAGGGATCGCTAGAGGTTTCCAGGGTCTGTTTAGCAACTTCAGGAGCTAGATCAATTGCTTTTGCTGCACCGACCCTGTGGAATTCTCTACCTCATTGGATTATGGAATGCCCACCCGTTAAAGTCTTTAAATCTGACTTAAAAGCATATTTATTTGATCAAGCATTTTCCTGCTGTGATATGATTTATTTTTATGTTTTAATTTTGTAGTACTGATGCTTTATATTTCTGTGTACAACTCTATGATCTCTTTGGAATAGCATTTTATAAATAAATAAAGACTGACAAAATCTTTGCAGCACTATGACCTAGTAGTAGTTCAGGCACAGAGGTGAGCAACACAGAGTCTACAGCAACATGACCTAGTAGTAGTTCAGGCACAGAAATAGGCAACACAGAGTCTACTTCAGTATGACCTAGTAGTAGTTCAGGCACAGAGGTGGGCAATACAGAGTCTGAGATGTGACACCCCCACCTTCAGAATTTGTATGGTAGTATGACCTAATAGTAGTACCGGCACAGGAATGGGCAACAAATAGTCTGATATGTGACACCCGCACCTTCAAAATCTGTGTGACACTTATGACCTAGTAGTAGTTCAGGCACAGAGATGGGCAATACCGAGTCTACAGCAGTATTACCTAATAGTAGTAGTTCAGCCACAGACATGGGCAACACAGAGTCTACAGCAGTATGGCCTAGTTGTAGTTCAGGCACAGAGATGGGCAACACAGAGTCTGAGATGTGATATCTCCCCTCCCTTCAAAATCTGTGTAGCACTATGATCTTCCTAGTAGCATTTCAGGTGCAGGGATGGGCAACACAGAGTCTGCAGCATTATGACCTACTAGTAGTAGTTCAAGCACAGAAATGGGCAACACAGAGTCTACAGCAGTATGACCTAGTAGTATAGGCACAAAGACAGGCAACAAAGAGTCTATGTCAGTGTGACCTAGTAGTAGTTCAGTCACCGTGATATGCAACATAGAGTCTCAGACGTAGGTAGCACCCCCCCTTCAAAATATGTATGGCACTATGACCTAGTAGTAGTTCAGGCTCAGAGGTGGGCAACCCAGAGTCTGAAACATGACAACTCCCACCCTTTAAAATCTGTACGGCAGTATGACCTTAGTAGTTCAGGCACAGAGATGGGTAACACAGAATCTGAGACGTGACGCCCCCTCCTCAAAATTAGTGTCACTAAGACCTTCAGAGTCCTCCTGTCCTGTATGCTCCCCTTATTAGTTCTTTCTTGCTTTCTTAAAAATGTTAAAAATATTTTTCAAAAAGAAAAATAATTATTAATTTGTTGGAAGTGTGATATTTTTATATATTTTTTTATTATGTTGTTAGTTTTGCAAGAAAAACAGACCGGTTTAAAATACCTAACCTATCACTTCACTGCTAACATTTTTTTGTTGCTGGATGATTTCATGAGAAGTGAGCCTGCCTCATGGCACCACAGACTGCAAGCCATGTTTTTTGAATGACCCCTATCCTTTTCCTTTATTTTTTCTCAAACTAAGAAAAAAGGTCTGTACTCTGCTGTTGTCTGCTGTTGAATTTGTTGGTCTCTCTCTCTCTCTCTCTCTCTCTCTCTCGCTCTCTACTATCTCACTCTTTCTGACTAATGAAAAACAAAACAAAGTTATGAAACATTTCTTTTTTGCAGAGTCTGAGCACACTCACGGCCTCCTATCAATTCAAAGCTCCAAATCAGCTGCTACACTGCCTCCAAGGGATGTCCTGTGGTGGCTGGCACACAGGATTGGCTAAAACAGGAATCAATCACAGAAAAAAGACCCTAACTGGTTGACTCCCTTTAGTGCCCCAGTATCATGAGTGTTTGCCTTTGTTGGTCATATGAGGGTCCAGGACTTGGGAGTATTCAGTAGAGATCAGATAAACAAAAGTTTTTTATTTTTATTTCTGTACTCTGCCCTGACATTGTTCAGTGACTTGCATTGCAGTACTGATGGTGAGTGTTATTAGTTTTTTTTTTGTTGCCTGTAACTTGTTGCTTGCTGATCTGTAATTCTTCCAGGTTCCTGTACCCTCCCCGTACCCTCAAAACATGTCCCTGTCCCCCTCCATGCCACACAGACATCCATGGAACAGGCTGCTGCCTATAATCCAGCATCTCTGTCCTGCACCATCGAGTACTGGACTGAACCGCACTTCTGAACCAGGTCAGTTCTACAACTGGTCAAGCCTCAGAAGGGTTGATATTCTCAATTAGAGTCGAGTCAGCCTGGTCTGGGAAGGTTCTGAAGTGCAGCAGAGCTGGTCCACCTATCCCTAATTAAAAGTAATATGAGTGTTTAAAAATTAATTTTCAAAGTTTGCTTTCTGGTTCTAATTTCTGGCACATTATCAACTGAACTAGAATCAGCATCAAGAGCCCAGAATCAAGGTTGGGCTATTTTCAAACTAATTTGCTAAGTTGTTGCTTTTCTTTCAGTTTTAGGTATTAGGTAAAGGTCATGGCTCAGAACAGGAACTAAGAAGTAGTCAGGGTACTGAAACTAGAGCTCAGACCAACCAGCAGCCACCAGGAGTGGATTTCAAATTCAAGGGAGTGGCTTCACTGTACGCACATCAACCACTGAACTAGCATCAGCAACAAAAGCCCAAAAGCAGGGTTGAGCTATTTTCAAAGTAATCTGATGAGCTTTTGCTTTTCTTTTGGTTTTAGGTACATAGTATAGGTCAGAGCTCAGAGTGAGAACCAGAATTTGTGTGGGGAGCTGAACCCGGAGATTGGACCAATCAGCAACTACCAGGAGAGGGATTTAAACACTCCCTCCTAATGTGTCCCAGCATGTTTTTGCCCATCAACTGCTACTAAGTTCTCTTTCCTTGCTCATTTGTTTCACAACACCCTACCCTGCCTTCCCTATGTCAACCTCCCTCTAGATTCCACCCCTCCTTCTCCCTACCTATTTTTTCACCCGCTACTCTTGCTATATCTGCATATGATCGAGACCTCTGCACTTATGGACTGACTGGTATCTTCTCATCATATACCATTAATCATTTATCATTTCTGACCATGACACTTAGGTACCACTTAACAGCAAATACTAGTCCTGCTGATTACTCTCTGTAATTAACTACTCTGTTACTCCAATTTGTTAGCTTATGTAAATCTGTATATTTATTCTGCGTAACAGCATACTCGTTGTTTGTACTACTGGAATTGTATCCCCCCAGGTCGCTCCTGAAAAAGGGATATGTCTATCTCAATTGGGCCTACCCGGTCATCAAAATTCAAAATAAATAAATAAATAAATAAAGTGACTGGAACCGCAAAGGAGTGGAAAAAGTGTAAACTGGGCATCTTAGTCATCTACAGGAGGAAGCAGTCAAGCAGGGGGCTTTTCTTAGTTGACTAGGGTAAGATAACTGTTCACTGCTGTTGTAGCATTCCTTGCAGGGACAGGTGGAAGTCCAAAGGTAGGCCATAACTGGGAATAGTTGTAATACCCTATCTAGGGTAGGACTACAAAGCGATTAATGGAAAATAGGGTAAAACTAATAAAACCCTATCTAGGTAAGGGTACAAATGGGGAAAGTTAGAAAAGTCTTAATAAAAGCTTAATGGTAAGGCAAATTAGTAACCTACCTAGCTTAAACCAACAAGGTGTAGTCCAAACAAAAAAGGAATATCAGGAAAAAACCCTATCTGGAGTAAGGAATAAATACTATCTCAAAGTAGAAAGGGCATACTTTTGGAAATGCGGGGAGTGGTGCAGTGCAGTGGCTGTGAAGTGGCAGTCTTCAGGGAGACCTTCTAGAGGTGCTGCTCTATCTGTATGTACCTGTCTGGGCTGAGGAAGGAGATCTCCAGACTTTGGGCTGAGCTGGTTAGGATTTTTGGGACATTTGTCCCCACACAGCGGCCATTAAGTCCACTTTCCCCACAGGGTGCCTAAAAGGAAGACCAGCTGGATTGTGGTGGTCTCTGGGAGGGGGGAGGTGGGGAAAGGAATCATATTCTCAGCCAGTGCCACTACAGAACTCTTTTGCTCCCCTGTAGGTGGCACGGTACAGTATGGGGATCCTTCAGAATGAAGGCCCCAAGGTGGAAGAAATAGGAGTCAAATCAGAAAAGAAAGCAACTTCTGGTGGGAGACTCAATCATTGGGAGTGAGGTGCCTACCCTGCATCTTGCCATGGAAGGATGGATAGCAGATCCTTATTATTGCTAGAGGGGGAGTGCAGAAGGAGGAGACAGATGTCATTCTCCATCTGGGAACAAATGACCTGGCAGGGGACATAGCCGGGGTGGTGCAGGATAGATTTAGAGTGCTGGAGAAGTGCCTGAGATAGGAAGCATGCACAGTGCTGGGGAGGACAGGAAGCACCACACCATGGTCTTCAACAACTGGTTGACGGCATGGCGCATGGGGAGGGGTTTTGGCTACATCAGAGACTGGGTCCTACCTGGAGTGATAAAAGTCTGTTCAAACGGGATGGTCTCCATCCATCCAGGAGGGGAGCAGCAGTCCAGGGTGGAAGGTTTACATTCTACTTCAATGGGCATTTAAACTAGTCATGGGGGAAGGCAGAAGGAATGAGAGAGGCATTGAATGCCCCCACCCTGGATAATGGAGCAGTAGTGAAGAAAACCACAGGGAAGCAAATTCCCCAATGGTAGTGGGGAACCAGGTGCCGAAGGCAAGTGACAAGGGTTCAAGAGGTGAAACGAAGGCTGAGAAAAATACTGGGGGGCAGAGGAGGATCAAGAAGGGAAGGCAAGTACCAGTGAACAGAAGAGGAGGGCTGATGTGGTCTTTCTGCGCAAGAGTGACAGCAAGGAGGACGTCAGCATTTATTAACCAGTCAGTCTCACATCACTGGTGGGAAAGTTAATGGAGTACCGACTGAAGGGCAGATTGATGGAGTTCCTAGAGAAATATGGTTCTGCAAGACCACCTGCAGCATGGCTTCATGGTGGGAGGAAATGTCAAACAAATTACATACATTTCTTTGACTGGGTAACTAGGGAAGTGGATCAGCGGCGTACAGTAGACATGGCCTATCTGGATTTCAGTAAGGCCTTTGACACTGTACCACACAGGAGGCTGATAAAGAAACCAAGTAGCCTGCGGTGGGGGAGAAGGTGGTGAGCTGGGTTGTCAATTGGCTGAAAAATAGTAGGCAGAGGGTGGTGGCATATGGAAGTCACTTGGAGGATAAAAGAGTGACCACTGGAGTACCACAGTGATTGGTATTGGGCCCAGTCCCGAGGGGAAGATGCATAAAAACCTGCAACAGGCTTGACACACAGGAGGGGTTGGAGAGGATGCAAAGAGATATGGGGAAACTAGAGGAAGGGTCTAGAGAATGACAGCTGGGTTTCAGCACCAAAAAGTGCAATGTCATGCACCTGGGAGGGTACCAAGGGACTAAGTATAAGATGGGGAGTGAGTTACTTAGTTACCAAACAACAGCAGGACCTCAGGGTGATCATATCTTATGATCTCAATGCAGCAGGGCAGTGCAACAGGGCAGTAGACAATGTGAGCCAGATGCTGGGGCACAAAGGGAGGGGGATCATGAGCAGGAGAAGGGAGGTGGTGTTGCCTCTGTATCGCTCACTTGAAATACCCCACCTGGAGTACTGTGTCCATTTCTGAAGGTCACACATCTAGAACGATATCAACAGGGTAGAAGCAGTCCAGAGGAGGGCTACTAAAATGGTGTGGGATAAGCATGAGAAACCATACACAGAGAGGCTGTAGGAACTCAGCATGTTCTCCCTTGGAGGAGATGAGTGCGAGAGGGGACATGATTGAAACCTTTAAGTACCTTACAGGAGTGAACAAGGTGCAGGAGAGGAGTCTTTTTCATATGAGAAATAGCACCAGAACATGGGGGAATGTATGACACTTGAGGAGAGGACATTGCGGAGGGATGTGAAGGAATACTTCTTCAAGGAAAGGATGTGAACACCTTTAACAGCCTGCTGGAAGAGGTGGAAGGGGTGAAGACACTGGGGAGCATTAAACTTGTGTGGGAAAAATACATGGGTATAATAAACACCTGGCTTACATAAGCTCCAACTTTACCTCTAATTTTCAGAAAATTTACTCCTGGTTCTCCCAAAACAAGCTAACAGTCAGTGCTAGCAAAACTGACTCTGTTATTTGTCACTGCCCCCAGATTAAGAGTGTTCTGAATGTCTATCCATCTCCAGTAATGATGGCTCCTTTCTTGTAAATATTAACTGCTTCAAATACATTGGTATAACCCTTGATCCTTCCCTGGACTTTGCCCAGCACATCTCCAATATTTGTAAAGCTGTCAACACCAAGACTGGCCTGGCTTTTAAAACCAGACATGCCCTTCCACTCTCTGCCAGAATTGCCATTGCTCAGGTCATTCTTCCTACATTCACGTATGCTTCTGTTACCTTCTTACATGCTGCCAGAGCTAATCTCCACCAATGGTACACCACCTACAATAATATCTGTCATTTTGCTCTGGCATCAAACTTTATTTATTTTTTTAAAAGTTTTACCAGGAAGGCATGCTGAGCAGAGTACTGCTCAATTCCAGGTGCAGCCTGGGGGAAGGGGACTATGGAGAATAGACATGGCATATCTACAGAATACAATTAGTGCTAACAAAGGATGATATTTATACAGAATACAATTAGACCTAACAATGACTATAACACTAGTTGGTAGTTAAGAATGGCAGGTACAATTGAGAAGTACATATCGACACATCTAGTACAGTAGCAAGGTAAAGCATGGATGATGAAGTATTACCCACTACAGTCAGCTTTACTCGGGTCAAAACTGGCTACCTCCTGAGACTAGCTGCTCCAATGCTAAATGACAACATTTTTAGAACTAGGGTTCCCTCCTCTTTAGCTTCTATGATGAGTCCCCCAAGCCTCACCTACCCCCTCTGATCACTAGCTGCTTGATGGAACTTCAGGCCTACTCCCACTTTACCCCAAATTATTTGAACTCCCTGCCTGCTTCCCTCCAACTCTCCCCCTCCCATGCCTGCTTCAAAAGAGAGCTGTACCACCATATCTCTCTCTATCCCTGACCCTTGTACCTGTTTCCTGCATCCTTGACCACCCGACCTATGTTATCTGACTAGTGCTTGTTTACAACTGCTTAACTTGATACACTTATGTAAGATGCACTGTCTGTTTTTAAATTGCTTCTTGACACTGTTCTGTCTGTTTCTCAGTTTGCTGCTATTGGCCCACATCTTCAAAGGAGAGGTGGGACACAAAATGGAGGTGCCCAACACATCCAGGAAAATGCACAGAAGCACAATATTCAAAAGAAAGAAACACGGCACGCATCACGGAATGGGCGATAATGCAGGTATGATGTATACTGCACAGAAAAAGGGGGAGGGCACCTGAATACACTGATCATGTGTATTTTCAACCAAACTGAGCGACACATGTGCCGTGCATCCCAAATTTGGGCCGAGCAAAATTAGGAATAAAAGGGGCAGTCCTAAATCAGCCATCCACCCAGAAGTAGGCTGCAGCACTATAGGGTGAATGTGTACAGCAGCATAGTCCCATGTCCATACCACTGTGGGCATCCCCTGCTGATAGAGGCTGACATGTTGCAGTGCATTACTTGCAAATGGGCATCTAGTCAGAGTAAGGTTCCTTCAGTTTCAGGGCATGCAATGGGTGACAGTGCATGTACTGGGTCATAATGTCATACACTTAATAGCATACGGCATTATGTCACACCCCGGACCTGTGAGCTCTCTGAGTTGGACCCCCCAGAGTTAGAATCCTTAGTGGGGGGGTCCAGGGATGCAGCCCTCTGTAAGGGGTGTGTGTGAGGGAAGGGGCCCCCCCCACAGAACAGAAGAAAATGAGAAATATTGCAACACGATTAAGCCACACGGCATTGTGCTGTGCAATATTTTGACCCCATGCTGACAGTGTACAGCGTGCATGACCTGTGCAGTACACCTGTGCCAGCCATGGGCATGGTGTAATGTGCGACAGTGTGCCTTTGCATGTCTGTCACTCACCACTGTTGCCCATATGCACCCATGTATGTGACCTGTCATATGCCACAGGCCCCGCAACAGGACATGGTGCATGGATATGGTACATCCCGGCATGGTTGTGTACTACACTCCCCCTGCTGGGCACCACATGTCCCTGTGCAGCATGGTTCAGCATATGGCCATGCATGCTAGGGGGTGTTGGCATGTGGCATGGCATGGCACGGTGTGTTATGGTGGTCACCTGTAGTGCATCCCCATGGTCCCATGTGCTGTTTACCATGGCTCAGCCATGGGATTGCAGGTTTCCAGCTGACATATGTGTCCAACCAGTGTCCATGGTGTGGCCTGGATCCATTCCTAGGACTATCATGGTGTCATTGCCAATGCATCCACATATCTGTGCCATAGTATGTGCTGCAGTCCTGGGGCACAGTGGTGACAGGCACAGTCTCGCTTTGCTCTGTCCCACCTTGGCATGTCACAGTGGATGTGTGGAGCCACATGCATGTGGGTGGCTGACATGGTCATGGAGGGCACTGGTCATCCTGGGGCATATGGACAGCTGCCTGCCACAGATATGTGTGTCTGTGTCCATCCATGGCATGCCAATGGTGTTCGGTCCACCGTTCCTGTGGATACATGGCCATGATGGTGACCCCGGACAGTGCTGTGCGGCCACTGTGGCCCAACATTAGTGGCACATGACCACATACATTTGTGCCACTCAGTCCAGTGTGGAATGCACATGTGGATGCCACAGTGTAGAAAACAGTACCCATTGCAGGCCACACAGGGATGCCCACCAGGAACAGTGTCCTTCCCATGCATTAGTTGCCCAAGTAGCACACTGATTGTGCACCCAGGGCCGGGTGCCAGCTATGACACCTGTCCCCATGGGCCACGGGCCATGGGACACTTGCCATGTACTATGCACACATGGCACATGGCTGGGGGCCCAATGTAAGGTGCTGCATGCCCTAAATGGTGCGACTGTGTACAACATGTACCATCATCCATTGCTGTAGAGTGTGGACCCTTGTAATGTGGAAGGGGGGCACTGTACAGCCCTATATTGTGCCTCTGTGGCAGTACACTGTATGCCGTCTATAGGTGGAGGTTTGTACGTTTGCTCCTGGGTGTCCGGCTGATGTTCACAAACCTGCTTTGTGTATGGGTGTGGGGGGGGTGACAGGTGTGATACTGCATGGTGTTGGTTGTACCTTTGTCATTGTGTTTCCATTGCTAACAGGGAGGCCATTCATCAGGCCAGGAGGAATGCCTGCAGGGGTGAGGAGGAAAGGACGAGCTGGGACAGACAGAGCGGTGCAGCCAGGGTGTCACCACATGGACTATCATGTGAGTATGCATGTATTACTCTACATGCAATGACCACTGTGTCCAGCATAGCCAATGTCAGTCACACATTGCTCCAGTGATGTGCCCTCATACTATGCCACTGTGATGTATTGGGATCCTGGTATGTTACAGTGTTGTGCCCAGTTGTGCCACTACAGGATATTGGTATGACCATGGCCATCCCCTGTGTGTGGTGCGGGTTGTATCCCTGCCCATTGTGAACTATGTCACGCACATGGTGGTGGTGGGCAGCCATGGTGGTCTGGCATTGTACACTATGTGCAGTGCTGCCACACCACACTCCTATGGCCCTGTGTCACATGCACCTCTGGCCATGGCTGTGTGTCGGTGTTGTTCAGTGTTACTCACAGGCTGTTGTCTGCCAGCCCCTCCTACTGGTCTATGCCACCGTGTCACTGTGCAACCTCTGTGTGGTGTACAGCAGTGGGTGTGACCACCTCTGGCCTTATTGACAACACAGTACATACAGTCATCTGTGTATGTGCCTCCTTCCATTGTGCAGGATGTAGGCAGAGTTGGAATGGTCCACCCAGTTGCCTGGATATATCCATGTGCGCCCCCTCTGTTGGGTACCTGCCCATCACATGGCCTCTGTGAATGTGTGTTGTTCTGGTCCTTTTACTGATCATATTACTGTGTATGTAGAGCCTGCCAATATATGTGTGCTGATGGCACAGTGCTAGGGTATCATATTGGTATAGCATAGTGTTCTGTGGGTGTTATCCTGGGCCATCCACTATTGTTTTACAAGGTGGGCCCCTTTGCCAATGGTCCAGGTGGGCCCCCTGTACTCCAGTCTGGCCCTGGTTGTTGTTGTGCCATGCAGCTATCCCCATTGCCACAGTGTTTGTCCTTTGCATTGCCCATCTCCATCCACATTGTGTGCCAGCCTGTTGTGGCACCCTGTGTGCCAGCTGTACCCAGTGATTGGTGTCAGCCACACGGCACCCTCTCTGTGGTGGGGACATGGGCATGTGCCTTATTCATGTACAGGCACCTCTGCTCCGTGCAGTCTGTGCATAGCATTAGCAGTGTGTTGCTACACATAGTTCCATTGGAGTGGTCAGTGGGTTCAGCATGCCTCCATGACACAGCAAGGATGGTGACTGGGTATGTGCCCATGCCCACACCCATTGCCATGGCCCTGACACTGTGCCTGATGGGTCATGTCCCTGTGCACTGCATTCCTGTGGACATGTGTGGGGCTGATCCCCCCATGACTGTGTGGCATCTACCATTATTTAGCTGGCATGCTGGTGCTGATGTCCACTCCTGCATGGACATCTGCATGGCTGTGCCCAGGCCTGCATGTCTCCAGGTGTTGTCCTGGGCAGTGGGGGTGTCCCTATGTCCACACCTGTGTACAAGCTTCATGTTGTCCATCCTTGCCTAAATGTGAGGCCTACTGTGGACAGTCTCGTACATCTATGGTGATGCCTCCAGTACATCTGTGCCAGGGGTCAGCCACCTGTGGCCATCGTACACATGCCTCTGCATCTGGACAGTGTGCCATGGTGGAGGCCACTGTGCATCCATCACATGGCCATGTGACACTCGACAACATTGCCTGAGCCATGGCATCCATGCATCCTGCACTGCCATTGTCTGCTGCCATGCCCGCAACCCATGTGGTGTGCATTGTGAGAGACATGTCCACAACACATCAGCGATCACTGTTGCATGCAGCACTTTGGCAGGACCTGTACGCAGCACATTATGTATGCATGGTTGTGCATCACCAACATCGTTGGGGGGCAGGACTTTCTCACCAGACAAGATAGGCCATTGGTACTGATTCTGTGTTTTGTTTTCTGTTTCCTCCCATAGGACATGTCCAGCCACTGTGGGCAGGATCCCTGAAATGGAGTCGGCAGGCAGGGCTGAGTCACCAGAGGGTGCCTCCAAGACACAGCTGCTACTACAGCATCTGCTGGACCTACAGGGTGCCATGCTGCAGGTTATTTTCTGCATTAGATGAACAGTGACAGCCATATGGCTGCATCTAGGTGCACTGTGCTACAGGTGGGCACAGCACCATGCCCCTGTGGGCCACTAGATAACGCATGCCTCTTCCCACCCCACACTCCCACCAAGGCCTCCATCCGTTGTATACAGTTGTGTCCCTACCTCCCTTGTCCTCCCTTTCCCTGCATACATCCCTCTACATAGTTGTAAATAATTTTCTTATTACTTGTTGTCTGTTCTTTTTAATGATTGTTCCTGTTTGTATCCATCCTGTTAGTTTTCCCTGCTGTTTACCATTGTTTTCTAAGGTTCATTAAAGATGTGTATTTACTTTTTCACATGGCTGTGTGCAGTGTGCTCTTCCATAGGGATAGTTGCCGGGTGTATAGCACATATGCCACACATCCATGTGTCCACAGGTGCACAGGTAGGTGCAGGCCTTCACATCACCCACTGCTCCCTGTCCCGGGGGACTGCACAGTGTGTGGTGTCTCTGTTTTCCCCTGCACAGGTTACAAGGTGTTCCTGTTGCAGGCCCATCCTTGAGTTCTCTCCTGCTGGTTCCCTGTGGTGACACTGTGGCATTCTATGAGGGTGGCATTGGCCGCAGCTTGCACTCCTTTGTGCCCATGTGCCTGTGTCCTACACTGTCAGTGGCCATGTCTTGGCGTCAGTGTGGGACCCATGTGTGAGTCCCTTAGTAGGCTCCCTCCTCCAACTCAGCCCCCTTCTAATTATTTTTTATTACTCACCATTTCAAAGTTTGCAACATATTTTTATTGTGTTTTAATTTGTTTACACTTTTTGATTTAATGACATTTGGCTAATGTTGATGTTTTATGTCCACATAGTTTTAGCTGGTCATTTTAGCCCCCCCCCCCCCATGATTTGAATGTATATACATTTTAGGGGCCAATGGATTTTTGCAGATCCACTTGACTATCCACTGTATTGGATATTGGTCCTCAGACTTCTCTCCCCCTTTTCAGGAACTCAACTGCATTATCCGTTGAAACATTTCTTTTGTAGGACAAGTGACCATGTGTTTTTTCAGACTACTATAATGAAATTTAGTCACTTGACTGAACTACAGTTTGGTATTTTTGCATTTGTTTTCTTTGTCTATATTGGAATATAAGGCATGAATAATACACTACTGGCATCTACCACTTTAAGTTGAGTCACTGTACCTTTAAAGGGAACACTGATAGTTACTGACCCCTCACCTTAGAAGGTGAAACCTCAGAGTAAGGCAAAGAACTGGGGTCTGTGTCACACTTTGTGCTGTATTTAGGTTTTAATAAACTTTTAAATAGCAGCCAACGTCTTTGACTTCAGCCGCTTACTTGATCAGTACTGCCAGTATCTGATTGTGTTCCTCTGTGCCACCTCAACTGTACTTTCTATGAAATGCATTTGCATCTGCTGCCACCTTTTTGAAAATACTGCCCATGGTATTTTTCTTCATTTTGGATCTTATGCTTTTTTGAAATGTTCCACTTTGTTTTCCATGGAATCTATTCACAAATATAGCTGAATGGGATGAAACCTCTGGATGTCAAGTTCTTTGATGAAGGTTGCAGCATGTGTCTGTGACATTAGTTGGATTCAACCTAAGGTCTAAAGCTTCACAGTTCTGTTCTTTAACCAGAGGGCCACACTGCCGTCAATAACAATGTGAAACTGAAAAGGGGTGCAGAAATCATTTTCAGCACACCATCAGTCTCTCTCTATCCCTATCAGACTCCCTATTCCCTAAATTTCAGTCTACAACAGGTAAGGGAGAGAACATTGTTGCCATCACATGCCCAGGGATAGATGAAAAGAGATACTGCAGACAGGCTAAGTACAAAGAGGTGCAGTACATTTTTTTAAGGGTCACAGAGGGAATAAATAATTATTGGTTATGTGGATTTAAACCTGGGTCTCCTGTTCACAGTCACAGTCATTCTAATTGGTAGTCTATTGTGCATTTTATTGTGTATAAAATGTGCTCAGAGTGGGTGGCAGAGTGCTAGGATTTTTTTTTTAAAAAGGAAAAAGAAACAGTCTGAGCATGATTTATATTGTTAACATAATCTCACTCCCTGTCAGCATTAAAAAGCAATGTCAGCATGTTCTAAGGTAATGTCGACATGCTCCCAGTTTGTGTCAACAGCCAGCAATGATAACTGAATAAATGCTTTTATTTTAAAAAGAATCAGGTTCCTAGCTCTAATGGATCCAACATTAACTTTTCTAAAGATAATTTCTTTGAAAAGGCAAATTTTGTAATTAATAAGACTAGAGACAATTGGTTTGATGCACAGTCACTTAGGGCTGATTCCGTAGCATGGGTATGAAGAGGTACCTTGATGCAACCAAATATTTAATAATTATCCAGAAAGGGCTGACATAGATGTCAGGAGGAAGATCAGGAGTTCCTCCTGGTACTACATGGAATGCAAGTTAGGCATTTCATATGTTAGTGTATGCAAACATGGTTTGAATATGGTAACACCTGATTTTCGGTCCCCAGTGGGTTCTGTGGATGACACTGAATCAGTCACATGGTGCTGTGCCATTCATACATGCCAGTAGCACAGGTGCTGCTACCTTCATTCTTTTCTCCCTAAACCATAGCTTATGGCCTGGTTTTTGGCCCAAGAGTACTTAATTCTGTTGGGGTTCTTCTGACCCTCCTGGTGGCCTAGGAAGCCCCTCTTGGTAGTCCCAGGTATCCAGTGGAACCCATCCACCTTTTCCTTGAATATGATTTCATATTATCTGTTCCTCACTGGCTGTTCTGTTCCACAGTGCTCTTAGGTGACATCACATTGAATGATCAGTAAAAATTATTTATTAGGATGTGTCACTAAGTATGTGACGGCACCTTGTGAGGGTTTAAATTATGGTTCTGTGAGCACAAGTAGGTTAAGAAGCCCTTCTGGACTGCTCCCCCCATTGTTCAGTGGTATAAATTCATTTTAGCACTTCCGGTTTTATCTTGTCAATGGATCATTTAATTATTTTTTCCTTACCGTCAACTACATGTCTTGCTAAGCTGTTCCACAACCCCATCATCTTCTGAGAAAAAAAGAACAACTTCCTCATGTTGCTGTAGCTCCAAATGTGAAATTCATCTGTCGTGGGCCCTCATTCACCGTCCCCTCACTTTTATTTCTAAATTAAGTTCCTAAAGGAGTTCTTCATTTTTGGCGATGTCATACGTTATGAGTATGTCCCCTCTTAACTTCTATACATCTAATCTTAACAACCTAAGTTTGATCAGTCACTCCTCGTATATTATGTTGCCATGCCATGTGTTGTGAAAAGTCCCTCAGGCCTTTTGCATGGTGACCCCTGCCCCCACCCCACCTACAGTCACGGTTCAGTTCATGACCACCCAGTAAAGAGTACTGACACCATTTTAAGTAAACTTGGGGGTTGTAGACAAACAACTGTCACAAAATCATTTGTGCAATTATATTGTGACAGGTCCATGCAATGTGCATTGGACCCTGAAAGCTTGGAATCAGTTTGATGTTCCCAGTTAATGTTGCTCAAACTATGAGTTGGTGTGGATGACAAAAATATAAATGTTTTTAAGAAAAAAAAACTTGATTTTTTAAATATTAAGAATTGTGAAAAAAGCACCAACTAGTCAATTAAATTGTGGCTGTTTTTTTGAAGTATTTCTATGCCATTCATCTTTCTTTTCCCATAAACATCATAACTTCTCAGATCCATCCTCACTCTTCTTTGCATTCACAGGCTTTAACAGTAAAGGATACAAAACAGAATAGTTACCTACAGTAACTGGAAATTAAACTAGGATCCATGATATTATTCAAGTGTTTAAACAACTCAACAGTTCATCTCACAAACCCCTAATGCAATTATCAGAGAAAAAGTTTTTAATTTTTTGTTTATTAATTTAAACAGTAAAAAGATTAAAATATTTGGTTTTAAATAAATTATCAGGTTTATACATTGTTTAAGAAACCAAATTGCACCCATGTAATTTTATTTATAGAAGTTTTTGTGCTTTTATCATTCCACCCAACTGTCCCCTTGGAAGCAGTCCAGCCCTGTTTCCAGCCACCTCCACCCTGGGTCTCAGGGATTCACTGGCAGCCCAAGACTTGAGACTACCAGGAGGCCTTTTGCTGGTGGTTGAATTTCTCACCTGTAGTTTTCTTCCCATTGCCTGTTGACCATTCCTCCTATGTGTTGCAGTGTGGGTGCATAAAAAGGACTCGCATCCATAGCGCCCCCACCCACTGTAGGTGGTTGGTATGGTAGTGGAAATGGGTGTTTACTCACCTGGTAAAGGTGATTGTGTTGGTTGGCATCCATGGCACTCCAGACATTACCTCATGGGTTTTAGCCCACCTGATAGGCTACTGATGCACATGACCCAGATCAAGTTTCCAGTATATCTAGGTCCCAGAAACCCCTGCTCTCCAGTTTGAATCTTCCATAGCTGAAATAAGGTTAATTAGTACACAAGACAAGGAAGAAAAAAGATACGATGCAGTTACAGCCAAGAGATAGAGAAGTACTAAGGGGGATGACTTGAGACACAAAGGAAGTGGACCACGATGTAGTAGTAGCAATGGCCCTGGGGCCTGTTCTTTATTCCTCTATTATTTATAGTCTAGTCCCAGACCCGAGGGTCCTACTGGTCATTTATCATTTGACATAGTCACGCTATCTGTTCCCCTGTGGGTCTACCCGGATGATGACCCCCCCAATCCGGAACTGGTCACTCTGAGCACTCTAGAGGGAGGGCCTTGGAGTGCCATGGATGCCAACCAACACAATCACCTTTACCAGGTGAGTAAACACCCATTGTGATTGGTTGGCATCCATGGCACTCAACAATACCTCATGGGTAGATAAGAAGTGAGAATTCCGGGTGGGACGAGAGCTAAGGGTGACGGTTGAGGATGCTGCCACCAGGACCTGGGTGGTGAAGGTGGAGCCATATGGCCTGTAGTTGTTCAACCTGTAGTGTCTTGCTGACGTGTGTATGGAGCACCATGTGGCTGCCTACAAATGTCCTCTGAGGACACACTGGCTCTCTGCCCATGGCGTGGCGGCCGCTCTGGTGGAATGAGCCTTGATCCCCTTGGGCAGAATCAGCTGGTTTGCCATGTAGGCATTCTGAATGACTCGCCTTAGCCACCCGGCGATGGTGGTTTTGGAGACAGCATTACCCTGCCTCTGCCCCTTCGCGATGACGAACAGCCTTTCCGTCTTGCTGAATGGGACGGGTTCTGGCTAAGTACACCGAGAAGGTAGATCCCACATCGAGGTGGTGAGGGGACCCGCTGGGGCCCTGCGGGGAACCGCTTGGGAAGGTGGGCAGCTTGATTGGCTACCCTCTGTGAAAGCTGGTGGAGACCTTTGGTTGAAATGCTGGGACTGTTCTCAGACTAACCCCTAGTGGGGTGAACACTGTGTAGGGTTCTGCACAGGATAGGGCCCCCAGCTCCCCGATCCTCCTAGCCGAGCAGATGGCCACCAAGAAGCATGCCTTGAGGCCAACCCAGAACAGGTCCGACTGTCGGAGGGGTTCGTAAGGCGGCGATTTGAGGGAGTCAAGGACCATTGGGAGGTCCCATGGTGCGATGGTCAGTCAAGTCCTCGGTCGGAGGATCTCTACTGCCCTCAGGAAGCGAATGGTGTCGGGATGAGCTCCTGGGGGGTATCCCTCAATGAGGCCTATGGCCGCTCCTATGGCGGACAGTTGCACCCTGAGGGAAGAGTGGGCTAGTCCCTTATCCAGCCCTTGCTGGAGGAATAGCAGGATGGTGGCCATGTCGGTCTGCTCGGGTGCTTTCCCCTGTTCCCGGCACCACTTGGTGAAGATGGCCCATTGCCTCCCATATGTGGAAGTGGTGGAAGCCCGTCTGGACTGAAGCAGGGTGCTGATGACCGACTCATGGTACCCCGTTGCCCTCAGTCTCCTCCTCTCAGGAGCCAGGCCGTGAGCTTCAGAGTCCGTGGGGTCGGGTGGAGCACTGGCCCCTGCAAGAGCATGTCCGAGCGGTAGGGTATTCTGAAGCTGGCTAGTGACATTTCCCGGACTGTTGCGAACCAGACCCTGCACGGCCAGTAAGGTGCTACCAGTATGACCGTGTGGCCTGACTCCTGAATCTTGGCTAGGACCTGGGGAATCAGGGGAAGTGGCGAGAAGACATAGGAGTTCCTCCGTGTCCAGGCTTGCGACAGGGCGTCCGTTCCTTTTGAGAGGCTGTCCTAGAACCACGAATAGTACTCCCCGACCTGGGTGTTGTCCCATGATGCCATGAGGCCCATGGACACGGGTCCCCATGTCGCCTGTATCATCCGGAATAGGGCCAGGTGTAATTGCCATTCCCCGGGTGTACCTGTTGTCTGCTGAGCCAGTCTGCACGGACGTTCAGCTTCCCTGCAAGGTGGACCACGCCCAGATGGGTGAGGTGAGCCGGGGCCCAGTTGAGGACTGGCATTGCCTCCTTCATCATGGCTCTGCTCCTGGTCCCACCTTGCTTTGCTATGTAGGCCACCGTCACACGATTGTCGGACCGGATCAGGACCGATTGACCGAGGATCTGGGGCCTGAAAGCCTTCAGGGCATGGGACACGGCTCTCATCTCCAGAAAGTTGATGGAGAGCTTCTCCTCCGCTGGTGACCATAGACCCTGTGCCATTCTGTCTCCTAGGCAAGCTCCCCAGCCCGAGAGGCTCTCGTCCGTCTCTATGGAGACTGGGTGTGGTGGCTCCAGAGGGACTCCCCTGGTCAGATTCCCCTCCATTGTCCACCATGTCAAGGAAGATCTCACTGCATGGGGTAGAGGTACCACGCACTGAAGATTGTGCTCGCTCGGTGCTCCCCGCGACAGGATGTAATTTTGTAGTGGGCGCAAGTGCCACCTGGCCCAGGGAACGAGGTCTATACAAGAGGTCATACAGCCCAACAACTGAGCTATCTTGCCCATTGTGGTGTGGTGGCATGCCCTCATCTGGCGTGCCAGCTCCATCAAGTTGCGAACTCGCACTGGGGATGGTTTTGCCCACCCCTCGGCCGAGTTGATGAGTGCTCCCAGATGCTCGATCTGTTGAGTGGGGTTGAGATGGCTCTTTTCTCGATTTACCACTCAGCCGTGGTCTTCGAGTGCCTGCATGGTGCATTTTGTCTGTATCCGTGCTTGGTTTTCTGACCGTGCACAGATGAGCCAGTCGTCCAGATACGGGATGATGTCCAGTCCCCGTTCCCTGAGTCTGGCCACCAGGGTTATGGAGACCTTGGAGAAGACTCTCGGGGCTGACGACATGCCGAAGGGCAGCACCTGATATTGGAAGTGGTGGCCAAGAATGTGGAAACGGAGGAATTGCCTGTGTTTCCGGATGATGGGGATATGTAGATAGGCGTCCTTCAGGTCTATAGACGTGAGGAAATCGCCTACCCGGATGCCTTGCAGGGTGGATCGGATGGTCTCCATCTTGAAATGGTGGGAGACTACATGCGGTTTAGATGTTTCAGGTCTAGTATGGGCCTGAGTTCCCCAATTTTTGGGTACTAGGAAGAATATGGAGTAAACCCCAGCCCCTGCTCCGGTAGAGGAGCGGGCTGAATGGCCCTGTTCTGGTAGCTCTGACAAGATTTGTTGGATCTGATGTGGGGCGCCCTTCTCCTGGATACGGGGAGGAGACGAATCTGTGTGGAACATGGGCGTGTGATAGCTCTATGGGTACCCTTGGCTACCACGTCTTGTACCCATCTGTCCAGTCGTGTTGATCCAGCGGTGGGTGAAGGAAGTTAGCCTTTGCCCACGGTACTAGTCCTGGCTTTGTGCTTTTGGGAGGGGCAGTCACTGCTGCTTTCCCTAAAGCCTCTGCCTTGACCTCGGTTCTTTGGCCCAGGGATCTGAAAGATGAGGGCTGATAGTTCGGAGATGCAGGCCACGGAAGCGGTGGAGGAGCCACTGCCTCAAAGGAGTGGCCCTGTTGGTGTGTATCCCTTAGGGTTGGTGTGGTCTGTTCCCCACGAGAACCTCCGTCTCGAGGAGGGTAGATAGGGAACTTGGCCTTGCTCTTGAGAAGGTCCCTGCCCTCCTCCTTTTGCTTCAAATACTCCTGCAACCCCTCCCCGAAAACATGCTTTCCCTGAAGGGGTAAGTTTTGTAACAATGTCTTTGACTCATGGTCTGCGTCCCACAGTTTCAGCCACAGTGCCCTACGGGCACGGTTGGTGATGGCGGTGGCCCTTGCCTGGAGTCGCAGGGTGTCTACCGCCATATCGGCCAGGTATTTTGCCGCGTCTAAGGTGCACTCCAACAGTTCTGCCTCCTTAGACTTAGGGATGGCCTGCTCCTGGAGCTTCTCGAGCCAGCGGATCTGAGCCCGGGTCGTGTAGATGGCTGTAGTGGTCACCTTAGCAGCGGTGCCCTCAATCTCAAACGCCCTCTTGAGCATGTCTTCGATCTTCTTATCCGTAGGGTCCTTGAGGGCTATCGTGCCGCATGGAAGTACGGTCTTTTTGCTGAGGGCCGCCACTTGGGGGTCGATGGTGGGAGCCTTGCACCAGGCTTCGATTTCTCCCCTTGTACTGGGTACATTCTGTCCAGATTCCTGCGATTTGGCATCCTGCCCGGTTCAGGGGATTGCCATTCAGTATTGAAGATGTCCTCGATCGCCGGACATATGGGAAAAGTCTCTGTGGTTGAAGGTCTAAGATGAATCATCGGGTCGAGCTTCGACTCGGGCCTGCTCTCTTCGGTGTCTTCGGTGTCAAAGCCCATGGTGGCCTTGATGACTTCCATGAGCCCCGGGATCACGTCAAATGAGCATAACTTGGAAGTCAGCGAAGGGGTCATCTGCAGCTCCATATCCTCTGCATCCGAATCCGCTTCATCGTCTTCCCCTGCATCATCCCTCTCCCCGTCCTCGTGCGCACTGTCCAGCGGAATGTCTGGAAAGGTGTCCTCGGGGTTTGGAAGATCCTCTGGTTGCCCCCCCACCTTGTCGGGTTCTGAGCTTGGCTTCGTCCTGTTTTGGGTGAGGGACTCCAGCTTCTCCATGATTTTGAGCATAAAGTTCTGTTGGCTCTCCATCATGGCAACTGCGGCCTACTGGTTCTGGATCAGGAGGGAGCCTGAATCCATCCACATAGGGTTGCTGGGCCCAGGGTTGTTGGGGGCCAGGGGCGGGGTTCACTCCAGGGAGGAATCGTCATCGTCCAGTAGGCATGCTGCGCAGAGGGGGCCCGGGGTTTGGGGGAGGAGGTTGGTGCTGCATGTGGAGCATTTCCTTGCTTTCACCATCTGGAAGGAGAGAAGATATACTTAGAAACGGAGTCGGAATGGTGGCCCGCAGTGTCTGTCTTCTTTTTTTTTTTTTTTTAAACATTGTACTCACAACTCCCTGGGTTAGAAGAGCGCCTGGGGTTGAGGGGCGCTATGTGAGGACCCCTGCAATGCCGGACGGTGGTCTGGTGCTATGGCTCACTATGGGAGGGAGTCATGGCCACTGGGAAGGAGACCAGAAGAATCAGAAACCTACTTGGGTCGCTATGGAAGGGACCCGAGTGGTAGGGGTAGGTTTGGGGGCCCTGGAGGAGCAACCGGAGCAGGAGCTTTGGGCGGAGTGGTGGTGGTGATGGGGGTCTCTGTGGGAGGGACCACCAGAAAGAACACGGAGGAATCCACGGATCTTCCCACTCCACCTCGCGAGGCCAGGAGAATTGGAGAGTTGGTAGTGCCTCCATGCTTCCCACGAGAGAAGGGTTGGGGGGAGCAGAATCAGTTAGGCGTGAGGGGACCTTGCCTCTGTTCCTAAACAAGGTCGTTGGGGCCGGGAGAGAGAAGGTATGCAAGCTTTGGGCTGTAGGATTCGAGCCCAGTTCTCCAGAGTTGCAGCTCAGAGCTTAAAAAACCACTGCGCTGTAGTGCCTCCAGTTCCCTCGCTGAGCTGCTGTGGTTGCTGTGTGCAAGGCAGGGAGAGTCTCCTCACTCTCCCTCTATGGTGAGAGCCTTCCCCAGAAAACTGAAGCCGGGCTGTGAGGAGCTGAGAAACTCAACCCCCCTCCCTCTTTGTCCAGGCGACTGAGGGCGGAGGTAGAGCAGTCCTGGAGTGGAGAGGAGGGTGGGTTGGGCCTTCAGGTCATGGTAGGCCAGCCAGGCCTAAGGATAAAACGCCCTCCACCCCCCCACAGCCGCTCGATCTGCCTTCCAACGGAGGTGGCGACCGCGGTTGGATCCGCTTCTCGGCAGGGGAACAGGGGCGGGCCTCCTGCAGCGAGGATGCGATGGGATGAGGGTGCTGCCTTCCATGCTCCCGGATGGGAGCGACGAGCCCAAAGAGCGCCACGAGGTGGGCGCTTGCCGTAGCGGGTGACTGGCCCCCCCACGGCCTCGCAGGGGCTGGAACGGAGGGAGAACGAGGAGGAGTGGAGCGCTAGGCCGCCAGGCGCGGAGCGCTGAGCGGGCGGGCTACGCACGGGTAGGGTTTAAGGGGGTCAGGAAGGAGAGGCCTTCTGCTAGGTAAATTAGGCCCGAGGTGGGGCCTGCCCATAGGGCCATCTTACATGCTTAAGCAGCATTTTAACAAGTCGCTGACACAGTTTAGTTGCAAAATAAATTTGTTTACGTTAGCAGGGGGTTCCAACTCTTTCAGATAAATTCCCCCTTGCTATCTAGAGTTGCATGTTGTTAGCATCTGGTGTTAAGGCAGGGACTAACTAAAAATATTGCACCTGGTAAAGAAAAATCCAGGGCCACAATACAGAAGGAACTGCTGTAACTGCCTTTTGACTTAGCATGGAAAACATCATTTTGAGATATAAATCCTGGTTTAAGGTCTTACCTTCTAGGAGCAAACAAAGATTCCTGGTGTGCTTCTTGCCTGATCAGATGCACGATTCGAAACTGGAGAGCAGGGGTTTCTGGGACCTGGATATACTGGAAACTTGATCTGGGTCATGTGCATCAGTAGACTATCAGGTGGGCTAAAACCCATGAGGTAATGTCTGGAGTGCCATGGATGCCAACCAATCACAATGTGTTGCCAACCTTCCGGGCTGGAAAGATTGCCACAGAGTAATGCCACCCCAGCCCTCCAATCTGACCAGTCAAGTGCTGAGTCCTGAGCCCAGGTCACCAGAGCTGCACTGCTGCTGGGTCATCAGGTGACCTTTCTGAACTCAACACATTTTTATTCGGACTTGCAATACATTGTGCACAGTTTACAACAAATCAACTGCATATATTATTGTAGTAGTTGAGATTTGGAATTCAGAAAGGTACTCTTTGAAACAAACCACCTGCAAATAATATTTCCCTGTGGAGACTTTATGAGAAGCATTATGGTCTAGTAGATAAGCAAAGACTTGGGAATCACGAGACTGGTGCAAATCCCACCAGCATCATTGACTTAATGTGTGACCTTGCACAAGTCACTTAACCTTTCTAGACATCAGGCTACCCAGCTGTAAAAGTGGATAAATGCAAGTTCCCACTGGAAAGATAATGCACGGTGTCTCTGCTGGTCTATCCTAGGAGAAATACATTCAAATCATGTGTACAATTAAACAGTTGCAAACTCTGAATCACAAACAATTAACATCAGTAAAGACCAACTGTGTATTTTTAAGTATCAAAATAGGCAACATTCCTAATTACACAGGGTGGTTTCTTCAAAAGCCATAAAAGGGATTTCATTACTTGGGTTGGAGTTTCAAAAGTCATACAAAATGGATGCAACTCCTAGTTACAGTATATTAATATCAGAGACTGCCCTGATATGTCTAGAGCATTTTTATGTTCAATTATAAAGCATGCAAACATATTGGTAATTGTTCTGAACTATGAGAGGGCTTGTGGAGGTGCTCCCTTCCTCCACCTGTCACAGCTTTAAAATACCAAATCTTCTCCCTAATTTTGTCCATTCTCCCTCTTGTTCATCCTTTTGTCTTTGAAGTCCTTGTCTTATCACAAGGCTTGAAAATGTTAGCTGAAAGGTTTTCTTGTGTAGCACCCAATTCCTGTGCTTAACACCTGTCTCATGCTTTTGGTTCCACTGCTCTGTTTTTTTAATTTTTTTTATTATTTATTAGAACCTCAGAATTACAAATGTTTGAGTCAAGGACTCATTTACAAAGGTTCCACATCTAAAAATTCACAGTAAAAAAGCAAGATAACAAGACAATGGAAATACAATAGGTATACAAAAGGGAGGCAGAAAACATAGCAATGCAAAAATAAAAACACACAATGTAAGATAACATCATAATATACCAGCAGAGTAGAACAGGCAATGAGAGGCATGTATACAAAAGTTTGCATGAGGAATGAAATGACAAGTAAGGAAAGAGTAAGAAGCAGAATAAAGGATAGAATATGAGTAATAAAGTGTCAATTATTACTGGGAATGAATGTTGGAGAGATAGTATTACGATAACCACAGGGAGGCAAGAGTATAAACAAAAGGTGGGAACTAGGATTAAAGTGCTCAGGCATCAATGGAGTGGCAGGCTAGGGGACATTGTCAAACATAATGGAGGGGATGAAGTACACAAGGGGTGGAGACAGGAAATGAGTGAAGGGGGAAATGAGGGTAGGAAGAGAGTGGAAAGGAGGATAAGAGGCAAGAACTGGGACAAGGGCATCAAGACATCAGAGGAGTGACAATCCAGGGGACATTGTCAAACAAATCAAGGGGGGGGATCAAATATACAAAGGAGTGGAGAGAGGAAATGAGAGGGGGGATGTGAGTAGGAAGAGAGTTGAAAGGAGGATAAGACAAATAAAGTGGGCAGAAGCTGGCAGAAAGGGAAGGGAAGGGTGAGATGGACAGAGGGGGGTAGAGTAGGGGAAAATTAAGGAAGTCTGGTGGGTGAGGATGGGGAATGCAAGGAACAGTCACAGATGTTTAATGTAAGAAGGTGCCACCAGAGTTTAAGTTTAGAAGGGCCTAACTTCATTTGGGAGAGAACTCCAGTAGGTAGACTATTTTGCCAGAGAGGGGCCCTAGACATAAATGCTGCTGAGCAGTCCTGCAGAAAAGGACAAGGAAGGATGCCTTAATGGAGCTACGTGGAGCCCAGGGAGCAGGGGTGACAGTAAGAAGCTGCTGGGTGAACACCTGAGAATGGCCGAGGGCTAATTTCTGAGCTAGTAGGTAGGCGTGGTATTGCCCTCTTCCCCTGAGAGTCAGCCAGTTTGCTTGACTGTAGAGATCACATGTGTGGGTGATCCTGTGCCCACCAACCACAAGGAAACAAGCTTTATTAAGTGAGATCTTGACCCTGTTCAGTGTTGTTTCAGCTGCAGAGCTATAAATAACTATACTATAGTCCACAATGGAAAGGACCAAACTTGTAATGGCCAATCAGAGAGCATCAGGTGTCAGACAAGACCTGTGTATATAAAGTAAGCCAATGCTGGTATTCATTGCTTTACAGACCAGATTGACATGCTCGAGGTAGGAGAAGGAGGGGTCCAGTATGATACCGAGGTATTTAAAGCTACTAACTTGCTCAAGAGGCTGGTGGTGGCTATTGAGAAAACTTAGGGGCAGACCACTATATTAATTCTGGGGACTGGCAAACTGTGTCACTATGGTCTTTTTGCAATTGATGATGAGATTATGAAGGGAGAACCACATTTCAATTTTAGCAAAGTATTTTTGCAGGTTAGATTCCAAAGGGAGGGTTCAGAATGACTAGAGAAGATAACTGCATCATCCTCATAAGGAAGCATCCCTTACAGAGATAATTATATGAAATGTTTTTATGTTGCACACATAAAACAACCCAAGTGCTATGCGTGTTGCAAGCATGATTAAATGTTAAATTGGATCCGATTGCATATGCATACATATGGCATTTGTGCAGCGAGCAAATGTGGAAACCATAATTTTTATGTTAATTTGGGAAAGACGGCTTGCATGTGGCATGCGTGCAAAAAAGCAAGTGATCACTGACAACTGCACTTGGAAAAGTTAAATGACTTGCTCAGGATCACACTATGCACAAGTGGGAGTTGATGAGATTCAAACCCAGGTCTTCATGTCTCCAAGTCTCCTGGCTTGCAGTTCAGTGCCTTTAACCACTTAGCCATACTGTCTGCATTCATAAGGCTCACTTGTACTTCAATACATTCTGTATCTGAATTCATCTGCATCCATGCTCCATGCTTGCAGCCAGTGTATACTTTTCAGTTTCCTTCTCTCCCTCATCTCATTTTCACAGTTAAACTGTAACACACATACCAGTGGAAACATATGTTTTTCCCACCCCCAATACACAGACATACCCACAAAACCACTTAATTACTTCTGTCCAACCTGTACCCCTACTATTTTTTCTTCATAGTTTTCAGTGTTTCCATGCAAACAGACTATAAGGTGTAAACACAAACATAGCAATAACTTGACACACACACCTATCCACATGACCAGTCCCCCCTCTTCTTCACACACGCTGTAGTGGGTATGGTCATGCTGTTACAGACAACCCAACAAGGATTGATATAAGTAAAAAGTTTCTTACTTGAGTATTAGGCAGCCAGAGGCTGGAACCTTTAAGAGATGATGTCCATGGGCCAGAGTGCTGTAGCATACCCCCTTGAAATTAATGGAGTTATTTTCATTACTATTTTGTACATTATGACTGTGAGTTGGAGAATAACGAAGTCCACTGTTTTACTAACAAGGCCCCTGTTAGTCGAGTGGTGGCCTTCATTAATCTCCAACTCTCCATCAATTATGTATAAAATAGTAATGAAAAAATACCACCATTTATTTCAATGGTGCACACCCCGGCAGTCTCCTTTGCCCTTTGTCATAATGTGCCTGAGTGTGAGGATTTGGAGGTCAGCTTCACAGGGTGGGGAGGGGGTGGCATAAGTCTGACTATAGTGGGGCTCCAATATTCTGTGCATCCATACTGCTTAACTGTCTGTGAATGCAAGAGACAGTTCCAGAATGTCTGTAACATCTCTAAATGGTACAACTTATTTGGCTTGACTGAAATGTGATATGCAAATCAAGAAAAATTCAAATGTGTAGGGGTTCATCTGTATATACCCCGGAGCAGTGCATCATATTTGGGCTTAAACCCATCCAGTTACTAACCAGTTTGTTTCCTGACTGAAGTTAGGCTCCCACCCCAAAAAAAGAGTGTTGTCCCATTTTTCTTCCTGATACCTTCCATTCAGTGTCTATCACCTATGGGTCATGAAGCTACCCAAAGGTGAAGAAATGTGAAAAACATATCAATATTTCAGTCCTTCCTCCTGCCCCCATCCTCCTCTAAAAAAAAAGTATTTACTTTTACTTACCCAGCCATGTGGCCAGAACCTGCAGCCTGGCATAGTATTCCACCAGCCCAGTTTTTAGTATGCTCCCCCCACTCTCGTTTATCAGAAGCTGGATGCTAGAACTAGTCATCACAGGTCCCCAACATAGTCCAGGACCAAGTCACCTCACCATACGAATCCAATCAATCTGGATTGTTTCCTTCTTGCTTGATTGCTGCTGTGGTTGCTGCCAAACTACACTGATCAAGGTCTATGAAGGTCACCTACACCACTGACACCACTGTTGATAAGCCTAGCTTGCTGCCATGGGAGTCTGTAATTTTTTTTGTGAGATGAGCCTAGTAGAGTAAGTAGGTAGCCTAGTCTTGAGTTAAGTTCTAGCTCACCTTCTGCCCCTTCAGCCACCAGGGGAGATGTAGACTTACTAAGAGTAGAACAACAATAATATGCTGCCACAACACTGTAACTGAGAGTTCAGTGCTCACTGACTCTTACAAGCTGTAGTGTTCAGCCTGTCTACTCTGTGGTTGGAAAGAAAGTGTCCCACTTGCAAGGCTTATGCACTCTTTTTTGGCTGGAGCTTATTCACATCACATGTGATTGTGCTGCTGCTAATAGTTGGACAGAGTGGACAACACAGTACAGACACAGTCAAGTCTGGAGAGTACCTGCAGCGTGAGCACACACAGGCCAGGTGGGTACTTATTGTGCAAAAGATCAAATCAAAATTTAAAGCCATTACTGCTACACCATAAGAACAACCTAGTCACAAATATGGGGAAGGGGGCAACTGAGCCCCTCTGCCCTACCTAAATGGCACCCTTGCTTAATGGTAGAAATTCATTCTCAGGTGCTAACACACTGGTTTCCACTGTGTTCTGAGGTACCATATCTCCATGTTTCAAGATGTGTCCTAATCGTCATGTGAGTTAGTGTCCCTCGTTGTCCCTCATTTTGAGTGTCCATGTCCCTCATTTCAGTGACAAAATGTGAGTTATGGTGTATGATTCCAAGAACCTACTCAGCACAAAGAGTGCTGAGCATGGCCATAGTGTATATGCTCCGTACAGAATGACAAAGGGAACGTGCAATGAAACAGTCATGAAGAAACACATTTGTAGCACTAAATATGCAGAAGGGATTTGCATGGTCCAAAAACAAAAAGGATAGGCTTCACAACACAGAGGGCCCTCTTCATACATCTGGAATGGGGGATGTTGACTGGCTATATCCTAGGCATTTAATTCAATAGGCAAACAATACTTTACAGATTAATGGTGATTTAATGACAAAAATCAAAAGCCATTAAACAACTTACAAAAGGATCAGAATTAATGAGTTTAAGTAATGTTTATGGAAATCCAAATAAAAATGTATTTTAATGACTAATTGCTAGCAGTAGTATAAGAAATAGAAACTGATGTGTTTTTTTAGAGGAGATTTGCACCAGCTTAGCTGCTGCACACATGGCAAGCATGCAGTATGTGAACCTGATATGATGTTTAAATTATATTCACACTAGTTTTACTGCTGTGCTCATGTCAAGCATGCAACATGCGAACCTGATATAATTTTTAGATGTTCACACCAGCTTACATGCTGCGCACATGACAAGCTTGCAGCATGCGAACTTGAGTTGCCTTTTAGGCCAGGTTCGCATTTGTTCACTTAGTGCATGTGAACCACATGCAAACATTGCACAATTAATCATGTGGCTTGCATTCTGTATGTACACAGTACACCTATATTTCTGTAAGGGATGTTTTCAGAGCAAGCAAGGGGAAGTGTATTAAGGAATAGACTGAACAGTAGCAGTCCAAGTATGGAGCCTTGCAGGACCCCAGAATGAACAGATTGACTGGAGGAGAGGGTATCAAGGATTTTCCCTCTCTGAGATCTCCCACTAAGATAGTTGGAGAACCAGCAGGTGGCCTCTTGAGAGAGGCCCAGTACAGAGAGGGATGTAACACTGGGGCACTGTGACAGGGTAGTGAATTTGGCAGCTTCTTCGGGAAGACTCACAAAGATTACATTTTGGACACCAGTTTACATTAAAGGAAAACTGCTTTACTTTTGGCAACATACAAAAACAAAGAGCTTGTATTCAGCTTTACAAAAGAGGTTCTTGCAGTACAGCCTCTGGTTGTTGCCCCAGAACATAAAACAAACTCTCATTTTCACCCTCCCCCATATTGAGCTCAGGTGTTATTGTTAACCCTCTCCCTAAAGAATAGCAAAGTTCAGTAGAGGATGCAATGAAGTAAGGTCTTAAGGGGCTAAGTTGAAAGCAAGAGGAGTTTGGTACATATCCTCCCACAGCCCCTGTCAAAATCTGTGTTGCCTTTGTTTCAGAATAGTGAAAGGGTTTATGGGTGGAAGGAGCATGATGGACATACACTCTGTTTCAGGCACTGTCAGGTTTTAGTATTTTTGTTTTGGTCATATGGGACCAGTGTGCCTGTCTTAGTCAATGTGCTTGCTGGCTTTATCTATGCTGCCTATTTTGCATTATTCATTAGTTTATTATTTTTCAAACAAAACATGATTTTAATCAGATCAACCTTCTTACCTTGAATCTCTTCAGAATTTCCCTCACCCAATCCATCTGCACATTCCTGAGGGCAAGAGAATGAATACCTGAGTAAAGTGGCCCCGAACTAACATATACTTGAGCATGCACAAGCTATGCATAATTTAAGTACTCAAGATCAACATATAACCTGAAAGTAGAGTTTCTCCTGAACATGGCAATATGTTTTATATTGAAAAATGAGCATGGGAAATACTACTAGGTCATATAGTGCCTCACATATTTTGAGTGGGGTGTCACATCTCGCACTCTGTGTTCCCCGTCTCTGTGCATGAACTAGTACTAGGTCATAGTGCCATACAGATTGTGAATGGTGTGTGTAACATCTCATACTCTGTGTTGCCCATCTCTGTGCCTGAACTACTACTAGGTCATGTAGTGCCTCATGTATTTTGAGAGGGGAGTGTCACATCTCAGACTCTGTGTTGCCCATCACTGCATTTGAACTAATACTTTTTTATTTGTTTATTTATTTAACAAATCAGAAAGACCTTTGAGCCAAGGGCTCTTCTTTTACAGAGGTTCCATATCAAGTCACAAGAATAGCAAATTACAATGGTTTCAGTAAGTAGTACAACATGAAGAAAGTAATTACATAAAAAAAGAACAATATGGCAAGATTAATATTGGGTCAAGTGCAGCCAGTGACCTTGTCTGAAGAGGGGTGAACCGGCTTACAAGGAGAGAAGTACAGGGGGTGATTTGGGGTGGTAGAAGGAGCAAAATAAGAGCAAGGAGGGAGATTCCACAATGAAGCTTAAGCAGGAAATACCCACAGGGATGGGGGGTAGAGGGAGAGAACAAGGTGAGGAATCAGAGGAGAGAGGGGGGAAGTGGGAGTGGAGCAGTAAAGGAAGTGGGGATGAGGTAGGATGTCAGCAGAGATTAGGTATAGCAGTCAGAAGATGCTCTGGAAACTAGGAATTGATGCAGCTTCCACTTAAATGGTCCCAAGGTTGCAGTCATCGCAATCTCAGGAGGAAGGGAATTAAATAAATTAGTAGCTCTAACTGCAATGGATCACTGTTGGAGCAAGGTTCGACAGTGAGGGACAGTAAAAGTTTGGTACACAGAACTTCATGTGCTCCGAGTGCCCCAGAAGGGACTGAAAAGCTGAAGGGAACCTGGTGGTAGGAGACCAAGTTCTGCCTTCTTAGCTAGAAGGCAGGCTTGATATTCAATGCGAGCCTGGAGTTGAAGCCAGTTTGCTTGTTTGTAAAGGGCACAAGTGTGAGTATGATATGCTGCACCAGTTAGTAGATGACATGCCTTATTCAGAGCTGTAGTGAGCCAATGTAGGGTTGTGTTTGTGGCGGAACCATAAATGACCAAACCATAGCCAATAATAGACACAATTGAACTTTGGATAGCCAATCTGAGGGCTTCGGTAGTAAGGCAGTGTTTATGCCTGTGTAGAAGGCTTAGGCGAATGTTAACTGCCTTGGCAACATTTTCAACATGGTTGTAGTAGGAGAGCGTACTATCCAGAGTAACTCCTAGGTATTTAAAAGATTGAGCCTGATCAAGGACAACACCAGCACTCTTTTTAATCACCAATTGTCTAGCTTTGTGCTTGCTGTGGGTACCATGGAAGAGCATGACCTTTGTTTTTTGCAATTAAGCACCAACTTATGAGAGATGAATCAGGATTCAGCTTAAATAAAACTTTTCTGAAGTTGGACCTGAAGGAGGGAAGGGTCAGCAGTCTTTGAGAAAATGACCGCATCATCTGCATAGAGGTGTACTGGTTTGGAACAGGATGCCAGAAGATTATTGAGGAAGGTGCTAAATAGAAGGGGTCCCAGTATCGACTCTTGAGGAACCCCAGAGCAGACAGGCAGTTTAGCAGAAAGGGAAGATCCTATTCTCACCTGTTGTGTGCAGTTTGCTAGCTAGCTGGTGAACCACTTTAAGGCTTCTGAAGCTATACCAAGCCCAGCAAGTTGATGTGTCAGCAAATGGTGATTGACTATGTTAAATACTTTAAACAGGTCAATAAAGGTTGCACCAACAAGTTGACACTGATCAAGAGTATGGTGAATGAAATCTGTGAATTCCAGTAGGGCTGTATGTGTTCTGTGCCCTTTCTGAAAACCATGTTATTGGACACATTGTAGGTTGTATTTTTCCAGGTACTCCACAAACTGGTCAGCAACAATCCTTTCAAGTGCTTTGGACAATGGAGGAAGAATATATATTGGCCTATAATTCCCAGTTAGTAATCTGTTCCCACTCTTAAAAACTGGTGTAACCAGAGAGGATTTCCAGATCTGGGGGAATTGTGAAAGTATGAGGGAGCGATTGAGAAGCTTGGTGAGGGGGGATAGGATTTCATCTAGAGTTAGGGTAAGAAGTTTTAGGTCAAGGGAATCACTGCTTGCCCTAGTTCCTCGTAGAACTTTATGTAGTTATGTCTTGGTCTCGCTTTCCAAGATAGCTTGAAGTAGAAACATGGGCAGGTAAAGGCCTCTTCTGATTTGGTGGATGTAGGAGCTGTGCTGGGCAGTTCAAAGAAATTTGGGGGCAGAGTTTGGCTAAGGTCTGTGGAGGATGAATTAAATGTGTTGGCAATTAACATGGGGTCATGGGTGATAGACTCATCAACATTTAACATAGTTGGAGACTGTTTGGATGCTTTTCCAGTGATTTCTGAGAGTTTTTCCCAGAATTTTTTCCCATCTGCTCAGGTCTTGGCAAGGATGTCCTTATAGTAAAGTGCTTTGTGCTCTCGGATAGTCTTAATACATGCATTCCTGACCATCTTATAGGTCTGTATGTCAGGTTGACTGCCAGAAGTCCTGGCCCTATGTCAGAGGTGGTCACGATCTTTCATTTGAGCCAGAAGGTTAAAAGAGATCCAGGGATTATCATGTCCCCTGATCCTACATGTCCTAAAAGGGGTGTGGATGTCATAGGCTTCATTGAAATGTTCAATGAAGTATTATAAAGCTGAGTCAATATCAGGTGCAGTTTCAATGTAAGACCAGTCTTGTTGGAGAAGAGACTTTAGTGGCTGCAGGTGGCCATGGAAGAGCACTCTACTTGGGATCATTCTGGCAGGGGGCTTGATAAATTTGTTAGTCTAATAACACTTTTTAGGACAGTGATCACTGATAGTGTTGGGCAATACTTCAGAATGGGTGATATGTGTTGAATGATTTGTAAGGACCCAGTCTAGGAGTGTGCTAGTCCCAGTCTTATAGTTTTTCCCGGTTGGAGTAGTTATTAACTGGGTAAAATTTAGGCCTGTTAGTTTACCCCTATGCCTTCTGGCACCTGACAAGAGCCAGTTGACATTAAAGTTACCTAACAGGGTGGTTTCTGTGTCTCATTTTAGACACATGATGCAGTTCATTAGGGGGTTTTAAGCCCTGTTCGGCAAGGTCTGGGGGAATATAGACTAAGCCAATGTTGAGGACCTTGTTGTGTGCACCGAGCATAACATTAACAGCAAGGATCTGTATATCCATAGCTGTTTCAGGGAGGAAAAGTGGATAGGCCAACAGTGACTTCTTTAGGTATATGGCACAGCCACCTCCTCTTCTAGATAGTCTGTCATGTCTGAAAAGTGAGTTTCCAGGTAGGATGATGGTCGAGTCAGGGGTAGATGGTGACAGCCATGTTTCTATGACTGACAGGATGTTGGGGTCATGTACTACAACCCAAGCAGTGAGGGCATCAAATTTTTTTAACAGATTGTAAATGTTCATCCTGGCCAGGACAAGGGTATTCTGTTTTCTGTTTCCATTGACTCCATATGAAGCAGGGCCTGGATTAGAATGTACACTCCCAGAGATAAGGAGAAGAAGAAGCATGAGGTGTTTCAGGAGTTGTTTTAGTAAATAGAGTGTTAGGGGATTAGATTTCCTCTTTAGACGTACTTTATCAGGGCCCATAGGAACTGAGAGGCTTTTAAGCAGGACAAGAATGGTGAGGTCAGTACAGGACAGATAGCTTCCATGTTTCAAGTGCAGCCTGCTGTTCTGCAGCTTCCATGCGAAGAAAGGGGTGTAGTATATTACATCAACACTGGTGACCATGCCAAGTTTGATAAGCGGAAGCTCTGTGGTAGGAAAACAGGGATATGAAATGTGGGGTGATATCCAAATGAGAGTGGGACTCAAAGTGTGCAGAAAAGCACCAGAAATAGTTTCTCACCTTGTGATACCATTGGACAAGAGAATAACCAAGTGAGGTAAAATAGGATTTAGTAGGGAGGCAGTACAAGGAAGGTATATAGCAAGTAAAGCAGCTGTGACATTACGAGGGTAGACTTTCTTAAATGAAAGAACAAGATCCCTCTAGTGGCAGATCTGTATAACCTGCTAATGGAAAACTGGCCAGCTGAGCAGTGCAGGTGGAGGCTAAGTTAGAGCTGACCGCACTGGGCAGGGATTCAGGAGGCAGCAGAGACAGGATCCATGCTGGAGGCAGCACCCAATTTGGGCCTGTACTTTGCAGGGTAGATGAGCTTTCTTCCAGGCAGACCAGCTGAGCAGCACAGGTGGAGACTTAGTTAGAGCCGAGTGCACCAGGTAAGGCTTCAGGAGGCAGCAGAGATAGGATCTGTGCTGGAGATAGCACCCAATTAGGACCTGCACTTTGCAGGGTAGAGGAGTTTTCTTCCAGGCAGACCAGCTGAGCAGCACAGATGGAGGCTTAGTTAGAGCCGACTGCACCAGGCAAGGCTTTGGGAGGCAGCAGAGATAGGATCCATGCTGGAGGAAGCACCCAATTTGGGCCTGAACTGAGGGGGAAAAAGACAAGCAAGAAATTAAATAAGAGCTAGGGAACTCTGGGTAGGGGTAGGACACAACAGCAGAGACAGAAGAACAATAGGAGGTATGAGATGTATGGGATTACAGATTAACTTAACAAAGGGGTAGAAATGGCCAGGGGATAAGGAATAAAAATGAATTTGAAGTTGAAAAGGTGGTCTTGTTGCCACTGAGTCTGGGAGTGGGCTGCAAGGCTATACAGAATTTGATGCTAAACCTTTAAGAAAACAAATGAATTAATCAGTAATTTAGCAGCACTAGCTTGAATATAGTAACATCACTAAGATCAAGAACTTAACAGTCCTTTCAAAACAAACAAACAAAAAACAGAAATCAGTCATTTTAAGTATAAGGAGCAATTATTGCATCAGGAAGAATTAGCCTGGGGAAAAGCCACACAAGATGCAGCAACAGAGGGCAGTGTCCAGTCAGGATGTGGCTGGGGAATGTGCCAAAATTTGAACCTGTTGGCTGAGTACTGTTGTACCTTTGCAGGGTAGAAGAGCTTTCTTCCAGTCAGACCAGCTGAGCAGCACTGGTGGAGGCTTAGTTAGAGCTGACCGCACTAGGCAAGGCTTCAGGAAGCAGCAGAGATAGGATCCGTGCTGGAGGCAGCACCCAATTTGGGCCTGCACTTTACTGCTAAGTAAGAAATTAAGTTGGACCCCAAAAATGGATTCAGTATCAGAGTCTGTTCTTAAAATGCAACATGTGGCCAACTCCAGCAGTATGACTGGAACTGGTACACATAACGATAAAAATACTTCCCAAAAATAAATTCATAAAAAAAGGAAATTCACTGCTAAAGATGCAAGTAATAAAACTGATGAAAATGAAGCAACACAACCAGAAAGAGATGAAGCAGCAGAACCACAAAAGAAAAGTATGTTGGTGACTCCCTTAGTCAAAGTAGTGCAGCACTGATGGCATTGCCAAAAAAAAACCCAAAAAAACAGATAAAAGTAAAACACAAAAACAGGTAGCCAAAACACTTAGACCTAGAAATAGTAGAAAGTAATTGATTAAGGAAAAGGCTGTATCTAGTGCCACTAGATGTGGCACTCCATGATATGCCACTCATGCATATCGGGCTCCTTCATCAGAAAGCAGTGCCTTAGATGAAGAAGAGATCGTAAATGTATAAGAACAAGATCACAATCATAATGTATCACAGTTATGCTCTTCCAAAGGTGTTGAGTCAGAATGTGATGCCAGTGAGCTAGAGGATGCCACCCGGGTTCCCCCACCATTTAAAAAAAAAACACATACAGCAAGCACCGCCAGTAGCCATAGCCCGTAGTGGAAAAAAAATCAATAATCGTGGTAGCTCTTCTGGGAACAGACACAGTGTGCATAAATCAAGGTCAGAAACAACTGCCACCCAAATTGCAGCAGTTCCTAGCATGACAACAAAATGTTCTACCACAGTTGTGAGGAGCTATTTTCATATCAGTACTTAAAATGTATTTATTTATTTGGTTTTTGTTTACTGGGTAAGGTGCACTAGCCATAGCAATGACTATTTTCAGGCATGACCCAGGAGGTTACAGAAACCAAACACTGGAGGCAGTGAAAGTACAATGAATACGGTACATAATTTGACAATTTTTGAGGAGCAAAGATACAGTACAGGCATGAGAAATACACTAAAGATAGGGTAAAATCTAACACATTTACAGTTACAGAGTAGGTATATAGGAAGGCAAGACAAATGGTTACGTGCAATAACAACAACAGTCCAGAAACAATTGGAGTAGATTTAATACTGAGGTGATTGTACACATTCTAATAGTCATACTGGGTAGATATGGAAGAGCTAGGAATAGAATAGGAGAAGGGGTACCAGATAAAGGAGGGTAGTGTGGAGTAGGGACATAGAGGAAGGAGTAGGAGGAGTGGACCAAGATAAAATAGAAGGCAGGACATTGTTGCTGTCTGCATCTTTTGTCATCAGGAAGTTAGCTAGGGGAAAGTGAGGGCCAGTTCTGGAGAACATCACTAAAAAGGCATTTGCAAAGAGCACATCCAACCATTCAGCTGGGCAGCAGTCCTGAGCAAGGGAAAAATATCTGTGATGAAAATAATCCTGCAGACAATATTGATGGTGAAGAGACTGAAAGGAGAGCAGAAAAAAAGCATGTTTGTCTTCACTGACAAAAGTATTTGTACAAGCTACAGCTTCACAACTACAATCCTATGATTTTTGTCACCCTGCATGTACTATACAGCTGACCATTACTGCAATGCTTGAGCAAAAAACTGCCTACAGTAGATCACATCAAGTCACATTAAAAATAAATGAGTCAATAGCTGAATTTACTGCCAAGGATCTGCAACCATTTTCTGTGGTGGAGAATGGTAGTTTTGGAGCCCTTTTAAAATATTTTGCTCCACGTTACAACATACCAAGCTGTAAATATTTTGCGACTGTGGCTGTTCCCAAAATGTATGCATGTATGAAAAGCAAACACTACCACAAGCAGAAGCGTACAGGAAAGTTGACATGAATGGCAACTCTTTACCTTAGCATGTTTGGTAAGCATCACACTAATGACAATATTTTGGAAGAGTTGCATGACAAAATTTCTGAGTGGTTAGAGCCCCTTGGAATAACTACTGAATCTGTAGTTTCAGACAATGGTACAAATATTGTTAGTGCATTGACATGTTGTGGTTTTACTCACATTCCGTGTTTTGCAAACTTATTAAATTTGTTAATACGAGCTTTCCTTTCCAATGACAACAGTATCATAACACAAGTGGGAGCTGTGAAGATGATCTGTGGCCATTTTAGTCACTCTGTGAAATCACGTGGTATCTTGGCTGACCTTCAGAAAAAAAATGGTTCTCCAACAAAGCAACTAAAACAAGATGTTCCGACAAGATGGAACTCAATGTTTTACATGTGTGAGAGACTTCTCACACAAAAGAAGACAGTCCATGAATATACCATGGACCACAACGTAGCAGATAATGTTGCTCTGAATTAATTTCAGAAGGGCTTCATGGAACATCTTACATTGCTCTTGACTCCATTTGAGGAAGCAACTCAACAGATTAGCAAAGAGAATTCTACTCTGACAGGTTATTCCCAACATAAATTTATTAAATAAGGAATTCAGGAGGTAGCATAGAGGTTTTGACCAAAAAGGAGACAAATCTGGTGTATCCCTCATGGACCGACTGATACAGCAATTCTCAAATTACAGAAGACTTCACAATATCACAACAGACAAAAATTGTCTGCTGCCCACTCTTCTTGACCCTCGGTTTAAGTTGCAACAGCTGCATCCTTCAGATCTCGGTGACTCCTGTCTCGAATACAAAAACATGCTGATTTCAGCAATTGTACAGGAAAAGGACAGGACTGTATTTGGCAGTACAAGCAAATCATGTGATATGGATTCTGCATCTGATGCTGCAACAACTATTGCTGGTGACAGCAATAATTTCCACTTAGTGCCACCATGTACTCCTTCATCAACATTTGGTAGTCCTGCACAAAATCCTCATTCACTTTCCTTGAAAAAGGCATGTCATTCTGAAAAACACACAGATGACTCTCACACGTTTTGGTCTAAACTCATGGAAAATGATAATTCAGATCTGTCTGTTGTGGAGTGTCCTTCTTTGTCTTTGTCTGATATCATGGAAGCCTATTTAACAGAACCACTTGTTAATATTACTGAGGACCCTTTTGAGTACTGGCTGGAAAAGAAAAAAATGTGGCCTGCACTATCTCCCTTTGCTATTAAGCTTCTTAGTTGCCTCCCACTAGTGTTTACTGTGAGCGTATATTTAGCACAGCTGGAGATGTTGTCTCTGATGGCTGCACAAGGCTTAGTCCTTAAAATGTACATTACCTTACCTTCCTACAAGTCAGTCTCAACAAATTCTCTTACCAGTTCAGTGAACAATGGCAGGAACATAAATGTGATGATGATGATGAACCATTGCAACCTGTGTTTCCTAATAAGGGTGCTTCCTTCATGGTGTTTGAAAATGATGGTGATGATATTATTTAATTTAATGACTTACTGTATTTCTTTGAATTCAGAGGACAAAGATCAGCAACCATAACAGAAAGATCAAGTAAATAAAATCCCTTCTTCTGTGGTCATGGTGTAAATTACATTATATGTATTACTGTATGTGTTTTTCAATTAGAGTATACCTTGCGGATCTCTGCTGGCTTGGTGATGAATGGGTGGTGATGGGGCTGAGGACTGGCACGTGGACCTCATGGGAGGAGTAGATTGCAGTTGGGGGCAAACAGCTCTATATAAAAAAAACTGCAATGCCAGGGGGGGAGGTCAAGGTCAACCATATAAAAAAGTAAGTTAGAAAACACAAGTAATAAAAAATAAATGTCCCATCAGGCAGGAGTGTGTGGGATGGTTTGGAGCCTGTGATGCTTGCTATAATACCAATTAGGCAAGCAAAATAATTACAAATAAAAAATAGCATCTCAAGTCAAAAGGGTGGGAGGGATGGCAGGGCCCTCATTGCATATCCTGCTCATGCTGCCCGGCTCCCACCAAAAAGCATGCCAGGCTCAGTGAAGATCTGTCTAAACTCTATTGTTGTCTTTCTACTGTTGAATTCATAGGTCTCTCTCTCTCTCTCTCTCTCTTTCTGACTAATGTTTGATACACACTGCCTTCTTTCACTGCAATGCCCCAAATTACCTGCATACACTGAGATGGATTCACAAATGTTTTGGGAAGTAAGTCCCACACTGTAACTCCAGTTGTGGAAGCTGGTCCCACCGGCCATAACATTTTTCCACAGCTGCAGGGTTTTCCAGAGCAACACCACCCACAAGCTGCTGTAAATCATGGAGCTGTTTGCAAACCAGCTCCACTTTTTAGATTACTGTAGCTGCAGGATAAATTGCTGTTCTGCAAGTGGCAACTCACTTGTGCCGATTTTTCCCCTGCAATTGGGGGATTTTCAAGAGTTTTGTGAATCCAGCCCACTGTTTTCTAGAAATGTCATGTGGTGCCTGACACACAGGATTGGCAAGAAAAACATTCAGTTTATTTTATTGTTGTGGGTTGCTTGATGACCTTGAAAAATGACACAAAAATACAGACACAAAATTGTTTTTTTAAAAAAGATTATATTTTTTGTAACATAGGGATATAAAATAGTAATACAGATGCATTTCTCATACTCAGATCAACTAAAATATGTTTACATTTCACCAGAGTAAATCAGAACTTTTGGAAAAAAAAAATCAGACTTGTAATCCGAACCACATTACAGCTAACCTGCCCATCCCTAGCTCAGATGTAAGTTCTTTTGTCCTTACAAATGTGCAGAAGCACTGGGGAGCAAAACATTGAATGACCTACAAGTAAGAAACTTGGGCCAAGTAAAAACAACATTTTGACTGAAAAATAACAATAAACTAATGAATAACGCAAAATGGGCAACAGAGACGCAGTCAGCAATAATCTAGTCTTCGACAGGCACACTGGTCCCATAGGACCAAGACTAAATACTAAAAAATGACAGTGCCTCATTGTGAACAGACAGTATAAACCCATCCCTAACCTCCACCCCCCACAAAAATGAATGGCACTTTTCCTGATTTAGCAATTTAGTTTAAAAATACAATAATGATTATCAGTAACATTATATGCTTATTTCAATATCATTTCACTGGAGAAATTAAAATAAGAGACCACGTTAAAAGCATCTCTGTGCACAAAGTCCCATTGTCATCGTGCACATTCAGAATGCATACATAACTGCTGCACTGTCTATGCCCAATAACTATACTGTGAATACCAGCGAGTGAACACAGTTTGCATTAACCAGTGATTATTCGTTTTGTTGGCACTGTTTTTAAAAGTTGGACTTACCTGCAGTATTACTTGCTGTTTTATGTATTTCATATCCAGTTCTGAATAACAAAAAAATAAAATAAAATAAAAGAACACTAAACAAAGTTGTACTAACCCCCATGCCACTTATAGCAAGTTGGACACCCCCCAATAAAGTCTGGCACTGGTACCCACATATGGGATACCATTTACTTTCATCAGAAAATTCAAAGGATGGTACCACCATTGGCAATAGGATGCATATCAGGCTCATTTCTAGAGGAAGAGGGGTGGGAGGTACAAGAACAAAACACATAAACCTTTTGTAAATTACAACCAGGTCTAGGGTAGAGGCTGCTAAACATACACTAGATTTAAATTGCTGAGGGGGCCCCAGCAATTCCATGCCAGAAGCAAGAATCAGATTGCCCAGAACAGGAACAGGGATTGTGCAGTATGGCTTTATTTAACAGATGACAGCTAGTGGACCCCCATGGGTTGGTGAAGACAAGACAGGAACAACTTTTACAAACTCTCCTTGCATGCATTTCAGTTTGAGAACACAAACTTCTTTCCTATTCCCAAGGGTGTACATACGTGGAACTAGCCACACACCCGAACACATTTTCTTCCCATGACTGCAGTTATGTGGAACACTAAGCCACACACTCTGAACTCTTTAACTTACTTGGATGAATACTGAACATGTCTTTCACTCACTGGGGTGAACACCAAACATTTTCTTCACTTTCTTGGGTGAGCACCATATACTTCCTTCACTCACTTGCATAAACACTGTATTTTACTTTCACACACTTGGTTGAAAATTGAACATTTATATCAATCACTTGGGTGAACACTGAACATTTCCTTCACTCACTTGGGTGAAAATTGGCACCGACGGGTATTATCTAGCCTTCACTATGGGCACATACACCCCAGAAATGAAATCCCCTAATTTTGGAGAACTTGTCTCCTAAAACTACTTACTGACCCGTTATTCCCTCCACTGGGCATGGAACAACTAAAAGACACCTTTTCCTGAACAGCATGTCAAAACAGTTTCTACACAAGTCCTTTCCAAAAAGCAGCTGAAAACACACACGGATCTTCAGGGGATTGCCCCTTGGACCCACTGACATAGCCATTCCTTCCACTTCACTTGGAGTAGAAATCAGGAAATACTGCTGTAGAAAAGGTCTACACCACTTCGCTGGAAGCTGGAAATTGTAATCCACACTAGGGTGAGAAATCCTGGACCCTGAGCTCAGAGCCCACTGGCAAACCTCCTCCCACTCTCACATCCAACTCTAAATCTCACTGACAATTGACTGAACATTCTAAAGCTCCCCAGAGCAGCTGTCCCAGAGAAGGGTTATGTTGCTGCAAGAGTTCCAAATGACATAATAATTCTTCCCTCCGGCTAACTGAGTAAACAATGATGTCATTGTGTAAGAAGCCCCTAATGAGCTTCTTACCAGCTGCCTGCTTGACACTAACTCTGATAGGATTCTAGTAACCTCAAGGGACTGGGTGGTTGCATTGTAAATGATAAACCAGGTTACATTTTGTTTGGCATTTGTGTCCAGGAACATTTATATGACCCTCAATCCAGATTAGAGATGGATAAGGGCATGGTTGAAACTTTGTTTGAATGGCAGTAGGAGAACAAGGCAATCTCTGGTTGGGGCTGAGAAGATAGAGAACAGTGGGAAGGGAAGGGAAGGGAAGGGAAGGGAAGGGAAGCACAAAAGGAGGAAACCTTGGTAAACACTGATTTACAAAACAATAGAAAAATGTGTTGTGATCAGGTTGCCAGTGGCTAAGCTGCAAAACCAAATTATATTTTTGCTCCCATCCCTGCTCATAGCTTATTTGCTATTCATATTGCTGGTACAGTTTTGTTGCCTGTGTCATTCACTGTATATATTTTTTATTCTGTACTTCTCTTCCAGGATGCACCTGGAAATTAGCCTTAGCTCAGTGTACCTTTCTAAGTTATCAAGTTTCAATAAGTAAAAAAAAAATGATAATCTTATAGCTGAACTTTGCAAATGGACATAGCTATAAAAGTGTTGAAAATTGGACCTAGTTATGGCCTAGTTTTGAAAATTCAGTATACTGTAGATTCAATTTGGCTTTTATCCTACAGTAAGTTGGACAATAGGAAATGGCATCTGAACAAAGGCTATGAAAATCCTTTCCCCCAAGACTGCATAATAGTCTTATAGGTGCAGTTTGGAAACTATAAAACGACCTGCACTGGTACATCACTGGAAACTTGAAATACATTTTTTGTTGGACACAATAAATTGTGTAAATGGATTTCAATGATGACTTGAGGTATATTAAGTGCAGGTTTTACATAAGGGGCCACAACCAATGTGTGTTGATTGATTTATTTTAATTAGTCATGACTTTGATTAATGGGTTTGCAAACTAGGAAAAACATTACAGGGCTAACCCAGAATATCAAGGAAATGCACACAACAAACCAGGACAAAGAAGAAGGCAAACATATTTACAGAACAATTAATTTATGTATTGTTGGGATATGAGGTAGGACTCCGGTATCACAAGTACATTTACATTCCCCTTGCAGCTTATGCTTTAGACTATGTTCAGAAGTCCAAGGAGTTTCAATTTCTCTTACATGCCATGGTAGAGAGTTTCATGTTTTGGGAGCCATGTAAATGAATGAATGTTTACCCATGCGGTTTTTCAGAGAAGAACAAGCAACGGGCTGTGTTCAGTGGATCACATAACTAGCTGTCTGTCATTCATACTGAGCATCATAGCCATAAAGTTAGGGGTGTTAATGTTGATAATGTTAAAAATAAAATTGTCCATTAGGTATTAAAGCCTTTTAGCCAATGGTAACCACTTTAAGTTAGATTACTTTATAACGTGGTGTGTGTTTTTTTAGCAGCTGCCAATGGAAAACATCCAATTTGTTTATAGAGCACTTTGAGCCTTTTCATGTCCTTATCAGCCAGACAGGTAAAGAGTACTGGGCCCCATATTGAATGCCAGCTATGTATGCTGCGCAGACAGGATTGTTGCATTTCAGTTCGTGTATGACAGGTGCAGAGTAATATTCAGACAGGTAGCATGCTCTGACCGATGTGTGCTTGCTGTCTGAGTATGGGGCTGGCCTGTGCAATGCAGTGATGATGTGCTGTGCTGTTACAGCCCATAACTGAATATGGCTCACAGGAAAGCACTCTGGAGATAGTACTGCCTAAACTGGATACCACCAGAGCTCCTGTGGGCCATATTCAGCCCCAGCTTGCTAATGAGCCCTTAGGGCCTGCCAGGTGTTAAGGGGACATTTGCATGCCATTATAGGCTCATTAGCATGCCAGTGCCCTCCTTCAGCACCCTTGCTGTTGCATTCAGAATATTTCTTGGTGTTTATTCAGCTCATGCCATCTATATCATCCTATTCCCTAGTGTCTAGCAGACAACCACCCACAATCACCCATTCCATACACATCCTCTTATTCCTTGGAGTTTAGTGAATCCCCCAACCCCTGAACAATCACACAACCCCTACTTGACCAACCCACCCACTCTTAACTCTTCACCCACCCTCACCTCAGACACTACACTGACATGGGCAGGGAAGACTTCATTTGGCACATCCCTCCATTTACCTCCTCAGCTGGCCACTGTCTCACATCCACTGAGTAATCACAAGTAGTATGCTGCCTGCTCTCTCTCTCTCCCTGTGTCAGAGCGGTGTTCAGAGTAAAGGGGGATTGAGGTGAATGGTCCAAAGCAGGTGTGTCAGTTTTGGACAGTGTGATGGTTTGGGGGGCTTACTAGACACCAGGAAACAGGAGGATGTGAATGGAATGATCAATCAGGGGGTGAGGGATCTGCTACGCACCAAGGAATAGGAGATTGTAGATGGCATGGGCAATCAAGGGGTGGGAAGGTCTGCTAAACACCAGAGACTAGGAGGATGCAAATAATATGGGCAATCAAAGGGTGGGATTCCACTAGACACCAGGGAATAGGAGTATGTAAAATATCATGGGTGGTCTGGGGGGGGTGCAACCATTGCACCATGTTAAGGGCAAGGTTTTACAGGATTAAGCAGCGCTATGTTGGTGGATGTTTATAGCTGCCCAAACCTTCGACTATACTGCTGTGGCCATTATGCATGAGGGCTCCCTTATTTGCACAGCTGCAGCAGTAAATTCTGTGTAGTTGTGCTGTTCGGTTAATGTAGTGCACTGGGGGCCTCTAAATATGGCCCTTCATGGTTAGCATGGTGCTAACCATATGAATATAGGGGCCACTGTGTTAAGCATGATTGGGACAGAGCAGGGGAACTCATAATCCCTAAGGTGGGGCAACATTGATTTGAGGGGTAGACGAGTTGGGGGTAACAGCACACTTGTACAGTAGGTCAGTGAGATGAGGTAGTATAGTAAGGGCAAACTCAATGAATGTTGGTTTCTTTCTAACAAATTCTGTTTATAAGTTTCTTATTTACTGGACCAGCTACAGTAGGTAGGTAGTTATGGTGAGCCCTGTAGGTCAGGGAATGATCCAGAATTACACCCAGGTATGCTCTTTGAAGTTATTAATGACCTGTATGAGAGAACCTTCCTATATAAAGGTGGCCCTTTTGTATTTATTTATTTCATCAGAAAAAGTCTCCATTGAGCAAGCTCATTTACAAGAAGGTCCTGGGTACGACAGTATATAAGAGTAAAATGTAAAGATATACAACATATACATGGTAGAACAAAAATGCAGAGCAACTGCAAATAGTTATACAATCAAGGAATAATAAACATAGAGATGTAGAAGTTGATGGCAGATAAGGACCGCAAGGCCATTCAGTCTGCCCATGTTTTCTACCTTATGAATGTGCCATAGGCCTGTACTCTGTCAATGGCCCATCTATTCATACTCATCTGTATTGCTCCCTTATGCCTATCCCATGCCTGTTTGGAGCCTTGCACTGTATTCATATCCACCACTTCCTGAGGTAGGCCATTCCATGCATCCACCACACTTTCTTTGAAAAAGAACTTCCTCACATTACCCCTTAATCGACCTCTCACTAATCTCATGCTGTATCCTCTTGGCCTGCTATTTTTCTAATATCAAAACATATTAGTCTCTTTCACCTTGTTAATGCCCTTAAGATGTTTGAATGTTTCAATCATATCACCTCTCTCCCTCCTTTGCTCTACGGTACACATATTGAGCTCCGTTAATCTGTCCTCATATGTTTTCTGATGCAGTCCCTGCACCATTTTGGTTGCCCTTCTCTGGACTGCCTCCATTTTGTTAATGTCCTTGTGCAGCTGCTGTCTACAGTACCACACACAGTACTCCAGATGGGGCCTAACCAGTGTCTTGTAAAGAGGGATTATTACCTCCCTCTTATGACTTGTGATACCCCTACTAAAACAGCCCAACATACCTCGAGCCTTACCTACTGCTTTAGTAATCTGCTTGGATGATTTCAGGTCATCTGTGATGATGATGCCCAAGTCTCTTTCTTCCCTTATGATTGCCAGCAACTCCCCTCCCAACCAATAGGTGGCTTCAGGGTTTCTCTTCCTTATGTGCATGATCTTATACTTCTTTGCTTTGAACCCCGGTTGTCACTCTTCCGACCATTTTGCAAGTTTATCCAGATCTCTTCTCATTCTATCCACCCCATCTGGATCATCTACTCTGTTGCAGATCTTGGTGTCATCTGCAAACAGATAAGCCTTACCCTCCAGTCCATCTGCAATGTCACTGATGAAGATATTGAAGAGAACAGGCCCCAGAACTGATCCCTGAGGTTACCCACTTGTGACTTGCATTGCTTCTGACTGTATACTGTTTACCACCACTGTCTGGTTTCTGCCCACCAACCAGTTTGCCACCCAGTTGACCAACTTCTGACCCACCCGAGCCTACCCAACATATTAATCAATCTTCTGTGTGGAACAGTATCGAAAGCTTTGCTGAAGTCAAGGCAGGCAACATCCACTGCACCCCCTTGGTCCACCAATCTGGTTACCCAGTCAAAGAAATCTATGACACTAGTTTGACAGGACCTTTCTGGTGTAAACTCATGCTATCTTGGATCCTGTGCTCCAATGGATTCCAGATGTTTCACTGTCCTTTCCTTAAGGAGTGCCTTTGTAATCTTGCCCACTACTGAGGTAAGACTGACTGGTCTGTAGTTCCCTGCCTCCTTCCTGCTACCACTCTTGTGGAGTGGGATCACATGAGCTCTTCTCCAATCTTCTGGAACCTCTCCTGTGCTCAGATACTCACTAAACAGTTCTGCTAATGGCTCTGTTAGTTCCACCCTTAGCTCCTTTAGTACCCTGGGATGTATGCCATCAGGTCCTATTGCCTTGTCCACCTTGAGCTTAATGAGCTCTTGTAGGTCCCTTTCTTTTGTAAAGGGACTTGTGCACACCTCGCTCCCCCGTGTCCATGGTGCTGAGCTGTGTGCCCTGCCCTACCCTCTCCTCAGTAAATACTGAGCAGAAGTATCTATTTAGGATAGATGCTTTTCCTTGGTCCTCCTCCACACACTACCCCTAATTCCCTTTGATCTTAGCAATACTCCCTCTGGACCTTCTCCTTTCACTAATGTGTCTATAGAAAGTCTTGTTCCCTTCTTTTACTGTTTGTGCTAGGGTTTCCTCAGTTTGGGCCTTTGACTGCCTTACTGTCTTCCCTGCTTCCCTTAGGGATGTTTGGTATGCCTCCCTGTCTTCGTCCAGCTGCGTTCCTTTATATTTCCTGAAGGCCAGTCTTTTGGCTCTGACCTTTTCTGCTAGTGTTTTTGAGAACCAAGTGGCATCCTCCTTCTTTTGCTCTTGCTTTTCTCTCTAACACAATGGGATGTTGCTTCAAGTATTGCATCTTTAATGCTTGCCCACTTTGCCTGTACCCCCACCTGTATTTCTTCTTGCCAGGGTTATCTGAACTCTGTTGACCATCTTAACAAAGTCAGCTCCTCTGAAGTCCCATATTTTTGCTTTGAAATGGGATGATTTAGCTCTAGTGGCCAAATGGAACCATACCTTGTGATGGTCACTGGCCCCACAGGTGACCTTCTACCTGGAGATCTGTAATCCTTTCCCCATTAATAATAGAAACATAGAATTTGACAGCAGATAAGGACTGCTTGGCCCACCCAGTCTGCCCATTTTCCTACCTAATGGATAAGCTGCAGATCCTAGTTAACCAGCAGCCTACTTCTTTCTACCCCCACCCCCTAGAATTGCCTTATGACTGACCCATGCATGCTTGAGAATTCAACCACTGTTTTTGACTTCACAACCTCCTCCGGAAGACTGTTCCATGCATCCACAACCCTCTCTGTAAAAAAATACTTCCTTACATTACCTCTGAGCTGCCCCCCCTCTATCTTCAAATTGTGCCCCCTTGTTCTTGCACACCTCTTTTTTTGAAAGATGCTACACTCTTGGACTTTATTGATTCCCTTGAGGTACTTAAAGTTTCTACCATGCCCCCCTCCTCCTTTCCTCGAGGCTATGACATATTAGCTCCTTTAGTCTCTCTTCATTTGTCTTCCAGTGCAGACCCTGCACCATTTTAGTGCCCTCCTCTGGACAGCTTCCATCTTGTCTATGTCCTTGCAGAGATAGGGTCTCCAGAACTGCACACAGTACTCCAGATGGGATCTCACCAGCTGTCTGTACAGAGGGATAACAACTTCCTGTTTTCTACTGGTGATGCCTCTCCCTATGCATCCCAGTGTCCTCAGCCCTCTTTACTGCCCTCTCACATTGCTTGCCTACCTTTAAGTCATCTGATATGACTACCCCCAGGTTCCTTTCCATTTTTTGTTGTGTTAGTATCTCACCCCCCATTGTGTACTCTTCCCTGGGTTTTGTGTTTCCCAGGTGCATTACCTTCACTTCCTAGCATTGAATCTAAGCTGCCATACATTTGACCATTCCTCTAACCTTGCCAAGTCCCTTCTCATCCTTTTCACCCCACCTTGTGCATCAACTTTGTTGCATATCTTTGTGTCATCTGCAAAGAGACATACTTTTCCTTCCAGTCCCTCTGCAATGTCTCTTATAAAGACATTGAAGAGGACCGGTCCTAATACTGAACCCTGTGGTACCTCACTAGTAACCCCCCCTTTCTTCAGAGTGGACTCCATTTACTATTACCCTCTGTGTCCTATTCTCCATCCAATTCTTTACCCAGGCTATCATCTTGGGACCCACTCCCAGGTTGGCTAACTTGTATATTAATCCTTTGTGTGGGACTGAGTCAAATGCCTTGCTAAAGTCTAGGTAGACCATGTCCACAGCCCCTTCCTGATCTACTACTTTGGTCACCCAGTCAAAGAAATCTATTAGATTCGTCTGGCATGACCTTCCCACTGTGAATCCATGCTACCTTGGGTCCCGTGCCCCTCTGGCCTCTAGGCGCTCGACAATTCTTTCCTTCAGAAGTGATTCCATCATTTTCCCTATCACTAAGGTTAAACTAACAGGTCTTTAGTTTCCTGCTTCTGCCCTGCTCCCACTTTTGTGAAGGGGAATCACGGTCAGTACTATACAATACAATGCAAAGTTTATTGTTCAGCAGAAAAAGCTATTACAGTCTCCTAAAATTATTACAAACTAATACAACTATAAATATAATATCTTGTTGTTAAAACTACATTCCAAAATCCAAAATGATTACTTAACTGTTACTACACTTTTCCTATCTTAATGCCATTTCCAGAGTGTTATACAGTCCTTATCTTACATATATATTGCTTTATCCAACTGTAAAGGTATGGACGCTAGGAATCTAGCTACTGTTTCTAACGTGGTTTTATAATGACAGGTAAAAATATGTTCTATAATCTTAGCAGGGGGAAGGCTGAGGCCACCCAACAGTCCATCCATCCATCTTCTTCTGTTTTGTTCAAAAAGAGAACACAGTAAAACAATATGTTTTAGATCATCTATGACTGATTTTCCACATTTACAGTATGGAGACAAAATATATTTCCTTTTTTGCCTATATGAAATATACTGAGCCTTATAAGTTTCTGTTCTAAATCTAGAATAAGCTCTTCTGGATCTAGGACAGATTAATTGTGATAAATTAGGCTCAGAATCCCCAGAAGTCTTTAAGTGCTTATAATTACTGTGTAATTTCAATTGAGACAATTTAGAAAATATTTGATTTATGTCTAAATCCTGAATTCTCTGTTTAACAGTGAAGGTTATCTCCTCCCAAGGTCTAACATATAAATTATGTAGAATATGTCCCAGGCCCGATGGAAAAATTATATTTTTAACTAATTGAATAAATAGTGGTGTATAACCTAATTTTGCCATTCCAATTTCTTCCTCTAAACACATTCTTGGAAATCAATAATCTTGTAATAAGAATGTTTTAAGGAGAAATATGATTTTTCTCTCCTGTAAGAGTGAAATCAAGGAGTGTTGTCCCAGTTCTAGCTTAAGTATACAATTTGGGGTCCCAGGAGGGTGCATAAGGATATTTCAATAAAGCTTATTAAGAATAATTTCTAATGGATTGATATTTGTGAAGCCCCATACCTCTCCTGCATATATAATGCTGTATTTTATTTTAGCAGTAAGAACCTTCAGAATCCCTTTAATGGAGGTTTTCCCCATTTTGGCGTGAAAGACTTTGAATGCATTTACTGCCAAAACCATTTTATTTTGTATATATTCTATGTGCTTATTCCAATTAAGATTATAGGAAAAGCAAACTCCCAGGTTATCATAGGTGTTAACATCTATTTTATTACCATCTATTTTAAATCCCATCCCCTGGTTTGTTTTACTTCCAAAGATTAAAATCTTGGTTTTAATCAGATTTATCTTTAGTTTATTTCTCTGTAGAGGGTCTAGAAAGATTTTAGTTTCCTCCTTAGACCCAGTGCAGAGGTAGATAACAATACCAGACCATCTGCATAAGCCAGACTGTCAATTTTATAATCATTTATTTTAGGAGCATGAAAGGCTCTTTAATTTTAAGTAAAATAGAGTTAATATATATATATATATATATATATATATATATATATATATATATATATATGTGTGTGTGTGTGTGTGTGTGTGTATATATATATATATATATATATATATATATATATATATAATATATACATATATTAAACAGAGAAGGGCTAAAATACAGCCTTGTCTGACCCCAGTGTTAGTCTGAAATGTTTCTGCAGTATGTTCATATTGATTATATTGTATCTTGGCCCATGTATGCTCATATAGTCTAATGATAATGTCCAAGAGAGTCTTCTCCAATTTCAGTTCTTCCAATAAAGCCCATAAGAATGTTCTGCTAATGCTATTTTGGTATATTTCCAGGCTAAATGGTGTAAAACATAGCAATGCTGGACTGTTGATCTTTTCCATCTGAAGCCATTTTAGGCCTCATCCAATACTGAATTCTCTTCCAGCAAATCCAATAGCCTGCCAAGTATGATTTTTTGAGAAGACTTTCTGGGACACGTCTATCAGACTAATGGGTCTGTACATTTTTGGATCTTTAGGGTCTTCTTTTTTAATATGGGGAATATAATACTACCAGACAAACTTTTTGAAAATTTCAAGTTTTTTACAAATCCATTAAACATTCAAAAGAGGAATGAAGCCCATCAATCCTTAAATGATTTGTATATATCTCCGATGATTTTGTCAGGGTCCGGGGCTTTACTAGATTTTAAAGAATTTACAGAGCTGAGGATGTCTGCTTCTGTTATCAGGATGGGACTTGGACAGTTTACATCACTTCTGATGTTGATTTCTAATTCTTCTTCATCTCTTGTAAAATACAATTTTGAAAAATAGTCAATCCAAATTTGTTGAATAATATATGATTCTACTTTGTCCCAGATATTTATTGTAGCATTGAGCTACTATTTTCCAGAATAATTTGTAATCCCTTTTAAGTATGGCACATCTCAATTTTTCCCATAAGTGAAAGGAGTATTTATTCTTTTCTTCTTGTAGTACTTTCTTATAATTCTCTCTTTCTTGCTTTACTTTTGCATAGTCCAAGTTATTTTTTATTATATTTTGCCTATGCTGTCTAAGTATCCTAGAGAAATTAGTTTTGGCTTTTCTGCACCTATGATTAAACCATGCTTTGCCAAAATTTTTATGGCCCTGTTTAATTTCTTTATTTTTCCTACAAAAAAAACCTCAAAATGATATGAATATTTTCCCATATATCGTAAATCTCAAAACTGATTATGTTATTTAGTAGCTTGCATATTTATTTTAAATAATTCTCCAGAATAGAGAATTTCCTCCAGCAGTGCATAATAGACTGGCTCCACCTAATTATTTTTTTCATTTTTAATTTCCACATAATCTGCCATGTTCATCTCATTATTTACAGTTCCAGAACAGAAGTCGTCTATTGCCAGGACCAGGGGGAGATGAGCAGATTCCGCACAATCTATAATTTCCAAATTATGGGTTATTTTGAATGCCTCCAGATCCGTCCAAATCAGGTCAGGTATAGAGGAGCCCAGAGGGCCTATAAATGTTAAGTTACCTGAGATATCACCACTGGTTCTTCCATTCAGAATACAGACATTTCTACTTGCAAGAGCTGGGAATAATTCCCTTCCCCTATGATTTGACCCATGTTCTTCAGTTGATCTTACTGAGGACAACCTGGGGTTAATTAATTCCAAGGAGCTAATAAGAGTTGAGTATGTATTTTCTAGGTTTCTGGCCTTAATTCTTGCATTGAAATCTCCTAAAATAAAGATGGGCAAGTTCCCTTCTTTTTCATTAATTTCATTCAGCTTTGACTTTCACATTATTCACAATATAGGGATCATCAATATCTATATTATGAGACCTTGGTGGTAAGAAAACATTACATAGTATTTGAATGCCTGTTATTAGTTCAATAACCAAAATGTTATTAGTTTTGAGGAGAAATTCTTTAGTTTTTAAATTCAGACAAGTCTTAACATAAAAGTCAGTCCTCCCTTAAATCTACCAAATTTCCTGTCTCTCGTAGCGGAGAGGCCATATGACATATATCCAGGATATCTGGGAGTAGCTTCTTCTGTGCCTCAGGTTTCCTGGAGGCTTATTATATCAAAACTTTCCATAAATTTAGCTACCTCCGGATCTGCCATTTTCAAATGTAAACCCACTATGTTCCAAGACACAATTTTTTGTTTCATCCCATCATTACTTTGTTTTCTAATGGATGTTTTGGACTCATTATATTAATCTGACTCTAAGTTTACCAAAATTTCAAAGTTATTTGTATCATTCCATTTCTCGAGATCTATAAGAGGGAGATCTTTTTCCTTATCAGGTTTTCTGCAATATGCCTCATCATTCCTACTTCCAAGTTCAGAGGGATGTACGATGTATATACCCAGCTTATCCAAATGTTCTGCCATTTCTAGGAAAGTTTTAGCCATCCCTTGATTTTTGAAGGTTACATCTATTTGATTTGACATAAATTTGTCTCTGTAAGTTTTAATATGTTCAACCATATTCTTTAGTATCTTAAAGCCAGAAATCCTTGTAAGGAAGGCAAGCAATTCCTCTCTTATGTTAAACTCAGTGCCTTGATTGGACATCTCCCAACCAAAGATTGTAATTGTCTTAGAAAGCCAACCCTTATTGTGTTTTTTCCTGTGTTCTTCAATGATTCCAATTATTCTATCTAAACCTTCTACCGCTTTCTTTTCCAGCTCTACTCTTTTTTGGTTTAATTTTTGAGGGTCAGATTTATCATCATTAGTTGTATTTTTATTTTCCAAAGGTTCTTGGTCTCCAAATCTTGGGACTAGTAAAGGCAGAGAAATTTCAATTTCCATTTTCTCCCAAGTTCTTCTCTTATTCATAATCTGCTTTGCTGTATCCGCAGTTTGACAGTACAGAAGTACTGTGTCATAGTAGTTATTATTTGGGGGTCTCATAACAAATATCTCTTCTTTATCTGAGTTCAGTCTGATGTCAAGCATATGTGTCATTTTCCCCATTAATTCTGCCCTGGTTTCCATCATAGATCTTGGTATTCCTTTAATTTCTATTAAATATTCTGTATCCCCAAATACTTGTTCAGATGATATATCTCTATGAGGTATAGTTGTTCTTAACGGTGTGTTGCTGCCGGTCTACACCTCAATATCAGTCTCCCCCTCAGCTATTATTTGCATCTCAAGACTTAAAATTTCCTCATATGTAAGTATAACTGACTGATCTAAGTCCTGCCTTCCTAGTTTCAGGATTTATTCTGATTTTTCTTCTCCCAAGATCTTATTGTCTGTCATATAAACTATTATAGATTTCTCCATTTCCGATTCCTCTCTATTCTGTTCTATAACTTTATTTGTGTTTTTGTTTTTGCCTAATTCACCTTTTTTTGTTCCCTGTCTTTTATATCTTCTTTGTGTTTTTAATTTGCCCGGCGTATGTTGATTGGAAGTTTTTTCTTGGCAGAAACAAATTTTATTTTTGTCTTTATCAAGGGGCGACAGCAATTTCCCTTGTACCCCTCTATTCTCCTGTCCTTTAACTTATAAAGGCAAATTCTCTTTGCTTGAGTTCCCTTCTTGTGTTCCTATAATTTTATTAAGGTTTTGTAAAAGTACTGGATTGTGAAAGACATCTGCTTTGAGACTAATCAGCTCTTCTTTTAGTGCTGAAATGCTTTCTAAAATAACTATGTTTGCATGATATCTGTTTTTACTTATTTCCAAAATTTGCTTAGATAATGAGGAGCTAGCTACAAAATTACCTTTACTGCAAAAGTGTGCTTCCTCATATACAATAGTGTCTTTCTGAGGGGCACTCTTTAATCCAGGAGTAGTAGGATTTATGAAAAGATTTTCCATTGGTATTTCACCATTTACTTTTGCCATCTTTTTTAATCCTTCAATTGTTGTAATAAGTTCCTGAATGATACCCTTCAGTTCTGAATTTTCCCAGTTCCCATTATTCATTTTAATAATGGTTGGAGAGTGTAAAGATCATCCATCAGACCTCAAATTGGATTCAGATTAAAGTCTAGGCATTTGTTGACTATCCATGTAAGAAAAATTAAAAAAGGGATCCGGGGAGAAGGATACCTCAGAATAATTTGAGCTAGCTCTCCCACTTTCTTCATCACTTACTTTCTGGGGAAAAGTCTCCCATTCATAATTATCAAAAGAAATTCTCTCAGAATGGTCAAGTGGATTTTTTAGGGGTATGTTTCCTTTCCCATGAAAGCTGTTTTTTTCCAGATCTGTCTTCCCAGTTATGATTTGGGGAGACAGAACATTTTGGAATAGATGCAAATTTGGGATGCCATTTCCTTTTGGTCCGTAAATCTGTTATTTTAAGTTGTCTTTTAGAAAGACTACATACAGTTTTACTAGTTTCCAGATTTTCAGGAGAATTTGCTAAAGTAGGGAGAGTATCTGAAGGAAAGTCTTTCGTACCTGCTTGAGGTTTGTTATCACTTTTGTTTTTATTTCTATTACTACCCAATTTCTTCCATTTATTATTTCCTTTGTTTTTTTTTTGAAAATCTCACTCTGGTGTCAGGTTCAAACCTGAGTTCCAGCTCTCTAGGAGCAACTTCTGAATAGTATGTACCATAGTGGCAAAAAGAATAAACCTTCAAAAAAATATGTATTTATAATTCAACTTAAGCAAAACAACCAGTTAGAAATTCAAGTATGGGATTCCAAGGGTAAATTGACAAACACTGATTCAGTCTCAAGTTCCAATTCTAGATGGTGCTTTAAGGTGTTTCTTCAGTTGCAGAGTCAAATAGAGTGTCTTGGGAATCCGAAGAGATTTATAGAAGACAGACAGGGTTTTTCTTTATAAAATTGACAGATTTATCACCCCTTGTAACAGGAGATGTCAGAAAGCACAAGGCGCCACTGGGAATCAGTTCTGTGTGTTCTCCACCAGAAAAATTAAGATCTTCCAGTTCCCAGTTCAGTATATCCAAGCGGAGAGTTTTTTACCTTTGAGTAAGTCCCACCAAGCCTTTAGGCCTTTAAATCTTTTATGTTCAAGTAGTGACCTTATATTCCCCTTAGAATATAACCTAAAGATGCCTTGACTCAAAGAAGACTCATTTTTCCTCACTAAGGAGCAAAAGATATGAAACTAAAAGCCAGGGATAATAAAAATGTATGTTTGTACAATAAGAGATACTATCTCTACAGTAAACACAGACACAAAAAGTGTAATAACCTTGATTTAAAATCACTAGAAATACTATAACGCTATGATATTAAAATAATGTTAAGAGTAGGATTCATTGTTCTTACTTTCAATTTATGAGTAACCCAAATGCCTTCTATATCTCTGGGGCCTTCGACCTGCAACAGGTTGTTGATCCATCTATTTCCTTTTATATTGGACTAAGGATGTCCGAGGATGCAACCAAGATATATTTTCTAAAAAGCGTGCCTGTGTTTAGTCAGTACTAGATCTAGGATAGCCCTATCTCTCATGGGTTATTCTACCAGCTCTTTGAGGCCCTCCCCCTGCAGGGAATCCACTATGTGTCTAGTTCTGGTGGATGTTCCTTCTGGTATTGATCAATCTGCATCTGGCATGTTGAAGTCTCCCATTATCAGAACCTCCCCTTTAGCTGTCATGCTTTGTATATCTTATAACAATAATATGTCTATGTCCTCCCCCTGGTCTGGAGGCCTGTAGACAACCTCAGTTTGTCTGGATGTCCCATTTCCTGTTTCCAGGGTGACCCACAGTTCTTCTGGCTCCTTATATGTATTCTGAATTTCTGTAGCTTTGATATTTTCATTGACATAAAGGGCCACCCCCTCCCCCTTTTTACACCTCGGTCTCTTCTGAACAGTACATAGCCGGGTACTGAAGTATCCCAAGTGTGGTTACTAGTGAACCATATCTCGTTAATGGCTACTATGTCCAGTTTAGCTTCTGTCATTGTTGCCTGCAGGTCTAGGATCTTGTTTCCCAGACTGCAAGCATTTGTGTACATGGCTTTCTATTGGCCAGATTTTGGTATGTTAGTTCTTTGGTGAGGTCTGTCTTTTCTGATGTGAATCATACGGGGAGCTGGATCTTTTTCCCTTACCTGGTGATGCAACTGAACTACAAACATGCTGAACTCCTGTTTAATCACTAGCTGAGGGGGAGGGGTGTTCTTCCCATTCAATGTATCGGGTGCTGCACCCCTCTCCCCATTTACTAGTTTAAATTTAATGTATTTATTTGTTTGTCTATTTATTTGATACCTGGGTTGAGAATGGAACTGCAGCCTTCCACAGGAGGAATTGTGCTAGCCCAGCCAGGCAAGTAAAAGAGGTTCTGCACTAGCCTGTGGCAATGTGCACTAGTACCCGGGCTAGTAAATGAATGCTAAGGTTGACCCCTGCCATTAGTCAGTACTAAATCTAGGATAGCCCTGTCTCTTGTGGGCTGTTGTACCAATTGTTTGAGGCTCTCTCCCTGCAGGGCATCCACTATATATCTAGTTCTGGTGGATGTTCCTGCTGGTATTGACCAATCAGTATCTGGCATGTTGAAGTCTATCATTATCAGAACCTCCCCTTTAGCTGTCATGTTTTGTATATCTTCTAACAGTAATGTGTCTATGTCCTGCCCCTGGTCTGGAGGCCTATAGACAACCCCAGTTCATATGGCTGTCCCATGTCCTGTTTCCAGGGTGACCCACAGTTCTTCTGGCTCCTTATGTGTATTCTGAATTTCTGCAGCTTTGATATTTTCATTGACATAAAGGGCCATTCCATCTCACCCTTTTTGCACCTCAGTCTCTTCTGAACAGTACATAGTTGGGTACTGAATTCTCCATGTGTGGTTACTTTATTTATTTATTTATTTATTTATTTATTTATTAAGCATCAGTTTACAACCTTTGAGCCAGAGGCTTGTTTACAAAGGTATCTCATCACAGAGAGGACAATACAGTGATAACAACTTTGTACAGAGAAACAGTGTACAGTTTTTTTGAGGATACAGGAGGACAAATGAGATCAACAATTTACCACATACAGGATTGGTGAAGTTAACATTGTTCAGGGAAATAACTAGAACATCAGAAAAATATAGGATATCAATACAGTGTGTTTTAGCGGAGTCAACAGGGAGGTAACAGGAACCAAGGGTAGAGAAGGTAGAGGATTTGAGCAGCCAACAGGGGGCTTTGTCAGAGAGTGAGCAAGATAGCTTAGAAACAGCAACAGCTGCAAGTAGTGAAAAGGTGGTTCCGGAGGGTAGTTTTAAAGCAAGAGATTGTAGGGGTGTCTGAGATACTGGCAGGGAGGGAATTGTACCAAGAAGGGGCACAGTAGAGGAAAGCCCGTTGTCCATGAGAGGTCCTTGCCCTAGGTACCTTCAACTTGGTTTTACAGGAGGACCGTGTTGAAGCTAGTGAGTTTACATGGTGGATAACGGCAGTCAAACCAGGAGGAGAGAGCCCAAGGAGAGTTTTTTTGTAAGGATGCAGGTTTGATACCTAAGACGCTCAATAAGATTGAGCAGGATTTGCCTGGGAATAAAGATGGCAGGTATGTGTAAGTCTGAGAGCACCTAAGATTAGTCAACAGGCCTTATTTAAGGTGGTAGTTTTGTTTAGCGAGGTCTGGTTGGCAGCCCCATAGACTTGTAAGCCATAGTCAACAAGTGACAGAATGGAGGAGATAACTGCGAGTCGGAGGGCATTGGGGGGAGACAGTGTTTGTGGCGGTAAAGAATTCCCAACCTAATATTGGTGGTGGAGGCTAAGGTGGAGATATGGGAATGGAATGTGAGGCAGGGTCAACGGTTATCCCAAGGTATTTGTATGTGTAAACTTGTTCGAGTGGGAACATAGAGCTGGCGAAGACTTGAAGTTGGAAATTACTAGCTTTGTTTTGGGGGTGGGAGAAGATCATAGATTTGGTCTTTTTAAGATTGATAACCAGTCTATGTTCTTTAAACCAGGCTTCCATGTCTTTATAGGATATTTTCAAGGAATCTTGGAGGGTGGTGGGGTTATGGTCAGAAGCGAAGATAACAGCATCATCTGCATAAAGGAGGAGTTTACCAGTACAGACACCTGGCAGGGTGTTGAGATAAAGGGAAAAGAGCATGGGCCCAAGAATAGAGCCCTGGGGAACCCCAGATTGGATAGGGTAGAGGTCAGAGAGGGTGCCATTGATTTTTACATGCTGGGACCGGGCAGACAGATAGCTGAAGCACCATGAGTCAGGTCCTGCAGCAAAGCCAGCATGGCTGAGTGCATCCAGCAGGAGAGGATGGGATACGGTGTCAAAGGCTTTTGACAGATCGATGAACACTGCACCAGCAAGACAGCCCGAGTCCAGGGAGGAATGGAGAAAGTTAGAAAACTCAATGAGGGCGGTATTGGTGCTGTGTCCAGCACGGAAGCTGTGTTATTCAGGGCAGAGGATACTGTATTTGGTAAGAAACTCAGATATTTGGGAGGATACTACTTTCTCTAAGGCTTTTGAGAGTGGTGAAAGGATTGAGATGGGATGATAATTACCGGAAAGGGCCCTATCTCCACCCTTATGTATGGGAGTGACAGTGGCAATTTTCCAGGCAGATGGAAATTGCCCTAGACAGAGTGATTTGTTGAAGAGGCTAGTGATTTGGACAATGACCTGGTCCAATGCCAGGCTGAGGAGTCTGGGGTCCAAAGAGTCACTGCCAGTGGTGTTGCTTCTTAGGGCCTTGGTTAGATACGGTCTGACTTCATTGACAGTAACCCGGTGGAAGTGGAAAGATGCGTGTGAGCGAGCAGGGTCAGGAGAGTGAAGAGACTGGTGAACCATGTCTTGCTAATGGCTACTATGTCCCATTTAGCCTCTGTCATTGTTGCCTGCAGGTCTGGGATCTTGTTTCCCAGACTGCAGGCATTTGTGTACATGATTTTCCATTTGCCAGTTTTCGGTATGTTAGTTGTTGGGCAAGGTCCTTCGCTTTCCCTGTGTGTCTTATGGGGAGCTGGACCTTTTTCCTTACCTGTTGATGCAAATGAACTACAAACATGCTAAACTCCTGTTTGATCACTAGCTCAGGGGGGAGGGGTGTTTTTCCCATTTGATGTATCGGGTGCTGCACCCCTCTTCCCATTTGCTAGTATAAATGTTCTGCAAAGACGTTAAACTTCTGTCCCAATGCACTGACTTCCCTCCTTAGTCAGATGCAGGTAATTGAATTTAAAGAACTTTCACTCCCAAAACTGTTGCCAGTTACCTACAAATTTCTATCCTTTTTCCTGGCACCAGCCCTTGAGCCACATGCTTAGATCCCCTATCTTCCCTTCTCTGACCTTCTTTCCATCTGATCCCCTCTCCCAAAGGCAGGATCTCAAAGAAGGAGATGCCAAACGAAATGGGTGACAGTTTGTCTCCCAGCCTGGTCAGGTGTTCCTTGGTCTCCACAACTGACTGGCTGGTGAGATTGTTAGTCCCTATGTGTACCATGATGTCGATGTTTTCTCCTGCTTCCTGCATGATTTTAGCAATGTAGTCAGTGTCTTTCCATGCTGATGTACCTGGGAGACATGTGACCATTACCCCTGTCTGGAGGAAGGTATCAACTCCCCAAGTCATGAAGTATCCTATGATTAGAAGTGTTTTAGATTTCCTTTTTGCTTTTTTTGTTTTGATCCCTGTTTTGGGTGAATTTTATTGTACTAGCTCCTGCGCTGCAGTGTCCTGCTCTGCAGTGACCTCTGCCCCTTTGTTTGATTTCAGGCATAGAGGCAGATACCTGTTTGTAGTTTTTGTATTGTTTGTGGAGATGATACGTTGGAGAGTATTGAGTGATGGGGCACCCAATTTGCCCCTTCTAACCACCTGCCAACCTCCCAGACCAACTACCCTCTGCAGTTGAGGTGCTTCAATGGGATGTTGGGGAAATGGCAGGTGGTTCTTATAATATATTTCCTCCTGAATATGTGATTCGAGGTGCACAATCTCTACCCATGATGCCTGGAGCTGAGCCCTTAGATCTCCATTAGTCTAGCTTGTAGGACAGCATCCTAAATCCTTTATAACTTCCCTTTGAAAAGTTTCCTACAGCACCTGCAGTTAATATTATCCATTTCAGTTGAGTTGCTGGGTTTATAACCTAGTCTGAGTAATTAAAAGGAGAAAAAGTAAAGCAAAAGTTTGATTTTATGTTTTGTTTGTTTGCTTTTATATAACTTGCTAAAACAAATTAAATTACTTATGCCCTTGTAAGTGAGGTCACTGTGTAGATAACTCTCTGATCCTCTCCTTCCTGCTTTGCTGTAGGAAGTGTCATGACTGAGTTACTCTATATAAGGAGTGCAGCATGGGGTGGTTGGGGATGGGGTGGGTGGTTGGGCCCTTCCTCTGCTGAAAAAGAGCTACAAAGCACATTAGAAGTAAAGAAATACACAAGAAGATAAGCTAGCTAAGAGGTATACTCAGTGTGAACAATGCCACATATACAGTAACCAAATTGAAGAGCACAACAACAGATAAACATAATTTAACTACAAGAGCAGACCTCAGTGTGTAATTCTGCAATGCAGGATTTGAAAACACTATGATTGACCAAGGCATTAAGTTTTAAAGAGGTCTGAAGCATGTTCCAGGTTGTGGGAAGGACACTGCTGATTGCAGATTTTCTAAACTATATAGTACATCTCAGGGTCTCTAGTAGGACAAAGTTAATTTTCCTTAGAGTGTAGCTGCCATGGGACTTGCTGTAGAGTTTAATGATGTAGCATGGTGGATTGCTCAATAGCATCTTGTATGTCTGCATATACAGATTTGTTTTAACCTCCTCATAGCTGGTGAGGACCAACCAACTGGCACATGCAGTGCACAATGATGAGTTTTAGGCACTGAGTTGGTAATGAACCTGAATGCCCTGTGGTAGAGCAGATCCTGTTTGGATGGTCAGGTAATAGACAATGACTGTAACTTATGTCTGTTGTGACAAGGCACGATCTCGTCACGGGATTCAGGTTCAGCCTTTCGGTGGTTAAGGAGTCTCAAGAAGACCAGTTTGTTAACATCAAACCAACCAGGTATATTTTTATTTCTTCAGTATGGCTGGTAACACTGAAGTTTGGGCTTCTGCCCTTTTCTTTTTAAGCCCCACCATGGAAAATGAAACAAAAACAGAAATAAAGAGGCCTAGCTCTGGGTGGGAGCGCTGTCTAAACAATCCCCATCCCTAACTAGAAATCCTCTTTTTCAGAAGGCTAGACCTTCTGGAAGAACACAGACAGTAAAATGGAAAACTCACAATGAAAATACATTTTTCTTTTTGGCTTAATTCATGAGACCAATCTCCTGAGGATTGCTTAAGGGACTCCTGATCTGGAACACATCCAGGCAGCTTGTCAGCCCTCTACCCCTGCAGCAACTGCCTGCTGGCTTTTCCTTCCTGTTTTTAAAGCTCTCCTGTCTTTGCAGCTGCAGCCAATCAGCCAAATCAGCTGCAGCTGTACCCTGACTATCTTACTCAGGGAAACCCCCTCTCCTCCAGTACCTGGGTTTACCACACATCCCCCTCCCCAGCTCAACACTATAGGATTGGGTGGCCTGTGTCAAGAGGTAGAGTCTTCGGGAAAGTCCATCCACATTTCCTTTCGGTGTCCCCAGTCTGTGGTGGACCATGAGGTGGTACGGTTGTAGTGTAAGGAACCATCTTGTCAGTCTTGCATTTTTTTCCTTGTTTGTTTGCATCCACTTGAGTGGAGCATGGTCTGTCACCAGAGTGAACTTGCAACCTAGTAAGTAATATCTGAGGGTTTCTGTCACCCACTTCACTGCAAGGCACTCCTTTTCCACTATGGCGTATTACTGTTCCTGGGGTAACAACTTCCTACTTAGGTACAGAATGGGGTGCTCTTCACCTGCTACCATCTGGGAGAGTACTACCCCCAATCCAACATCCAAGGCATCTGTTTTCAGAATGAATTCTCTATCAAAATCTGGGGAGACCAGTACCGGATCAGAACAGAGGGCCGTCTTGAGGTCAGTGAATGCACCATCCCCTGCCTCCGACCACCTCACGATGTCCGGTGCTTTCACCCTGGTTAACTATGTTAATGGAGCAGCCCTAGTGACAAAGTGAGGGATTAACCTCCAGTAGTAAACGACCAACCATAGGAAAGCCCTCACTTGCTTCTTCTTGTTTGTTTGGGGCCAGTTTTGGATTGCCTCTACCTTCTTCATCTGGGGTTTCACCAATCCCCGTCCAACCATATAGCCCAAGTATTTTGCTTCTGACAAGCTGATCTTACATTTGTAGGGATTCGTTGTCAACCCGGCTTCTCGTAACATATCTAGTATGGCCTCGACCTTCCGAAGGTGAGTTTCCCAGTCCATACTAAGGATGCCCACATCATCGATGTAGGCGGCAGCATAGTGAGAATGTGGATGCAACAGTCAGTCCATCATGCATTGAAAGGTTGCAGATGCTCCATGCAGACCGAATGGGAGGACTTTGTAGTGGTATAGATCCCCCGGGGCAATGAAGGTGGTCTTCTCCTGGGCTGCCCTTGTGAGTGGGATCTGCCAGTATCAATTTGAATGGTCCAAGGTGGAGAGGTATCTGGTCTTCCCCAACTGGTAGATCAGTTCGTCGACCCTAGGTAGGAGGTATGCATAAAACTGCGATACCTTGTTTAGTTTTCTGAAATCATTACAAAACCTTCAAGTGTTATCTGGTTTTGGCATGAGGATGATGGGTCTCATCCATTCACTATGGGACTCTTCTATGATGTCGAGCTTCAACATTCTCTCGATTTCGGCTTGGATTTCTTTCCATCTTGGCCTCTGGGATACAGTAGGGTCTTTCCCTTATCCTTACACCCGGACCTGTCACAAAGTCATGGTAGGCTGCGACCATCCAACCAGGTCATTCAGAGAACACATCCCCATTTGCTGAACCATTTCCACTGCTACTTTGTACTGTGTAGGAGACAGCTTGGGTGAGATATGGACTTGCCCCTCTGTTTTACCTTCTGCCGGGGTTACGGCCAATGAGACACAGCAGGCCTCCTGGTTTTGCCACACCTTCAGGAGGTTAATATGGTATATTTGGAACCTCTTCCTGCAAACAGGTTGGCTTACTTTATAGTTCACTTCACCCACAGCTTCCATGACCTCGTATGGACCCTGCCACCTGGCGAGCAGTTTGCTTTCTGTTGTGGGAACCGGGAACATCACCTGATCCCCCGGCTGGAACTTCCGGATCCTTGCCTGATGGTAATAATAAGTCCATTGGGTCTCTTGCACCTTTTCTAAGTGTTCCCGGACAATAGGAGTGACCCAGGCCAACCTTTCCCGTATTTGTGAGATATACCCAATCACACTTGCTCCTTGTGGCGGTTGCTGTTCCCAGTCCTCCTTTAGTATATTGAGGATACCCTTGGGCCAGTGGGCATATAACAACTCGATGGAGGAGAATCCAGTGGATGCCTGTGGGACCTCTCGGATATCAAGCATTAAGTAAGGAAAGAGTAAGTCCCAGTCCTTTCTGTCTCAGCTCACCACTTTCTGTAACATCCTCTTCAAAGTCTGATTAAATCATTCGACCAAACCATCTGTCTGGGGGTGGTACACTGAAGTCCTCAGGGCTTGGATCTGTAGGAGTCTGCAAAGCTTCTTCATTAAACGTGAGACAAAGTTAATACCCTGGTCTGTCATTCTCTCCTTTGGGAATCTGACCCTTGCGAAGACTTGAATGAGTTCTCGGGCAATCGTCTTGAGGCCATGTTATGGAGCGTGATCAATTCAAAATATCTTGAAGCGTAGTCTATGATGACTAGGATGTGTTGGTGGCCCCGGGCTGACCTGTTTAGGGGGTCTACCAGGTACATTGCAATCCTCATAAAAGATTCATCGATGATTGGCAAGAGCACCAACGGGGCTCTTAACTTCGGCTGCGGGGATGCCAACTGTCATTCTAGGCACAAAGCACAGTACCTACTTACCTCAGCATAAATTCCAGGCCAGTAGAATATTTGGAGTATGTGGCACAGTGTTTTTTTGACCCCAAGGTGTCCTCTGAGAAGTTGAGCGTGTGCCAAATCCAGTACTACTTCCTGTGCTGGCGGGGGACCAGAAACTATCCAACATCATGTTCTTCATCCGGTATCACTCTGTATAGGAGGTCATTATTTAATGTGAAATATGGTCTGGGTCCCTTGGCTTTGCCATCAACTGGTACCCTGTTAATCTCCACAACCTCTGACCATATATTCGGAAAGAGAGGCTCTTGTATTTGGTCCCGACCAAAGTTCCTGGAGGCTATCCCGAGGGTACTCAATTCAGGGGGATTCGACTCTGCCTCCACTTCTGGGTCTTCCACTTCCTCCCTACAACTCTCCCCTTGGACACCAGACCGTTCACCCTGTCGTCCTTCTGGGAGTGGGGTTCTACCTCTCACCAACACAGACCTGCCACTGACAGCCAGTATCTTGGTCCCTAACTTCTTACAATTCCTGCGTTGCTTTCATGATTTCTGGGACTTTCCTGCCTCCCCATACAACTCGGGGTTCCAATGCCCATAAGGGAAGTAATCAGGTGAGTCCTCTGACCCCTTGGAGATTCCTAGCAACATACCCTTGGTTACCAGGGCCCTGGCCTCCCCCTCATGGAGTAATGTCTCAAACCCTGGGAAACCTCGACCCACCAGGACAGGATGTGCCAATCGAGGGAGGACCTCTACTGTGACCTGCCTCTCCTTCCCCTGTGCTTCCATGGTAGCTAGTGCCATGGGGTAATAAAACACTGTGCCATGGACACAGGTGATCCCAGTACATTTCTGGAGATTAATTTGGGAGGGTTGCACCAAATTGTGAACTATAAGGGTGACTTCACACCCTGAGTCGACGAGGGCCATAACGGCCTGTCTGTTTACCTTAACCAACCAGGTAAATCGGTGTGAAGTGGTGACCACCTCTACCACATTAATCAAATGGCAGTCACTCTGTGAGGACTTACCCCAGTTGCACTGCATTGGTTCGACCCCATTCAGGCAGTTGACAATTACATGTCCCCGCTTCCTGCACCCATAACAGCAGTAGCATTCTCGGGGTGACCCTGGACCCTTTGGGCTTCTAGGGGTAGTCATATCCCCCTCTATTTTTGAACCTGAAAGTCCCTTCACAGCCTCAGACCGCTCTTAAGTGATCCTTCTCCCTGATCCTGTCCAGTCCAACCTCTCAGGGGTTGATATCTCTGGTTTGGAGTCTGCCCAAGTCCCAGGGGTAGCCAACCCCAACGTCCAGGGAAAGTTCCTTCAAAGCATAATGCCGCTCCACCAAGGCAACCAGTTCATCACAGGAAGTGGGATTAGCCTGTCCAACCCACTGTCGTAGACTGGGTGGTAGTCCTTTTAGGAACCGGTCCATTACCAGGAGCTCCACGATTTTGGCAGCACTATGGAGCTCGGGTCACAACCACTTCTTGGCCAAGTGGAGGAGGTCATACATCTGCGACTGAGGCTTTGTCTACTCCTGGAATCTCTAGCTGTCATACCTCTGGGCTCAATGGGCTGGGGTCATGCCAGCACGGGCCAAGATCTCTTCCTTCAGTCTTGGAAAGTCGGTGGTGACTCCCTCATCCAGATCATTATATGCCTTCTGGGCCTCACCACACAAAAACAGAGCTAAAATGCTGGCCCACTGATCCTGAGGCTATAACTCACTAGTAGCTGTCCTTTCAAAGGCGAGCAAATATGCTCCAATGTCATCAGCCATTGTCATTTTCTGCAGACAGTGGGAAGCCCGTATAGTCCGGTAACCCTCTGGGGTAGGCCCTGCCAGGCGACCTTCTCCCGGCGTGGCCTCGATGAGATGCTTTACCATTTCCTGGAGGACAACGTGGTCCTGGGATGTCTGTGTGAGCAGCAAATGGTTCATCTCTTGTTGAGCAAGGGTAGCTTCCTGCTGGGCTGCCGTAGCCTGGATCAAGGCTTTCACCACATCCTCCATGCCTGGTCTCCTTTACTCTAGGGTGGTTCGGATTCCAGCCAAATTTTACGCTGACCTGTATACCACTTCTTACACCACATGTGACAAGGCACGACTTCGCCATGGGATTCAGGTTCAGCTTTACTGTGGTTAAGGAGTCTCAGGAAGACCAGTTTGTTAACTTCAGACCAACCAGGTATATTTTTATTTGTTCAATATGGCTGGCAACACAGATGTTTGGGCTTCTGCCCTTTTCTTTTTAATTCCCACTGGGGAAAATGAAACAAAAACAGAAATAAAGAGGCCTAGCTCTGAGTGGGAGCGCTATCTAAACAATCCCTGTCCCTAACTAGAAATCCCCTTTTCCAGAAGGCTAGGCCTTCTGGAAGAACACAAACAGTAAAATGGAAAACTCATAATGAAAATACATTTTTCCTTTTGGCTTAATTCAGGAGACCAATCTCCTGAGGATTGCTTAAGGGACTCCTGATCTGGAACACATCCAGGCAGCTTGTCAGCCCTCTACCCCTGCAGCAACTGCCTGCTGGCTTTTCCTTCCTGTTTTTAAAGCTCTCCTGTCTTTGCAGCTACAGCCAATCAGCCGAATCAGCTACAGCTGTACCCTAACTATCTTACTCAGGGAAACCCCCTCTCCTCCAGTACCTGAGTTTACCACACTGTGTAGTCCAGAATTGGGAGAATGGTTACCTTGACAAGGCATTTCTGAGCATCTACAGAAAGCAGTGCTTATTTCTGTAATAGAAAGTGAGTCTGGCCTGTAATATTTTTATATAATGCTACATTGAGCCCTATTCACAAAAAGATGCACATGCGGCATGTATCGGGCCACACAGCTCTGCAACTGTGGGATTTTCGCACTGGGGCCACATTCACGAACACCAGCCCCTGCCTGGCTCTCATATTTGGCTCTGTGTGGAGCAGTGGATCAGGGTGTGCAGCCAATTGGCTGCCAGGCAGGGACCCACAGTGGATCCCTTGCACACAACAGGTGCCGTGTTGTCAGCTGGCATGCAGAGCACAGACTGTGCTGAAGTGGGGGGGTTCCCCATCTGTGCAACTCAATCCTCCTGAAGTGCCGCCAATGGTAGAGGCAACATTATTGGGGGGGTCCGTGCCCCCTGCCATATCTGTCACATCCGGAATCATCTTCCTCATGGGGTGCATATCTGACCCTGGTGCTGTAAGGCTGCCTTCTGGACATAGAGACAGCAGCCCCATGCACAGTACTCCACAAGTTCAAGAATTCACAGAGTGCTGGCTCACCCCCTGCAGTGCCCAAATCCTACCCCTGTGCAGAGCTCTGTGATTAGCTGAGGACTGGGTGCATAGGGGGCTTAACATCATCATGCATACAGCAGAGGGGCGAAGTGAGCACAGGCAGCCACGCAGTGCCTATGTGCCTGACTTACACAGCATGTAGCCTTTGTGACTAGAGCCCAATGTGAGTAGAAGAGGACAATCTGTTAAGGAGTCATACACCAATACATTTATGTTCATCTACCATCTTGAGATTATTTCCCAAAAGGGTAATGACGAGAGGGGCTTTGGCACAGAATGAAGTTGTGTTATCTGAAGAGAACATTACCTTGGTTTTACTGGCATTTAGAAGCAGCTTGGGTTAAAGTGAAAATACAGCTTTGTGAATCTGTCTTCAGGAGACATACATGACATTGAAATAGTGGACATTAAGTGGATCCCAAACTCTGAAAACATCAGTACTGTTGTGCCAAGAGCTGTGTGGTAGAGTTGCCCCCCTCCCCAGAATTATGAATGCACTCCAAGGCATTCCTCTTACCTTTTCCTTTTACTAAAGCCTGCTGCAGCAGCATTTAATTCTTCACTTTTCTACTAATATTCACCTTTCTACTTTGGTAGGGTGGCCACCTACCAAAGTATCTTTCTACTGTTCTTTCCCTCTGTGTTTCTTTTCCTGTCTCAGGTGCTACTGTAAGAATAGGCATTGTAATGCTTTAATCCAGTCAAGCCCCTGAGTTGTTTTGCACCAAAAGTATGAATTATGGGCAAGGGAGGGGTCAGAATAACTCCAAATGGAGAGAATGTAATTTGCATCAGACCGCTTATGTGTGTTTAAGCACCTGCAGTGCTTGTCAGTCCCGATAATGTTAACATGTATTTGCTGTATTTACAAAGGAGTATGTCACCTGAACTAGTGGGGAACAAGAAAGAAAAACATCTCTGCAGTGCTGAGGGCCAATGCCTAATATGTTTTCTAATATTTCCCATATAGTAAATAGATTAATTGGACATGATACGGAGCCACTGCCTGTTCATGTGTATTGCTACAAAGGCTTCCTTTAGGTACCTGCACCAGACCACATGTTTGAAACAGTGCTTACTGCACCTTTTCGGTCTTGGTGCCCCTTTCTGGTAAAAGCCTTTAAGGAGGTAAAAAGAAAGACATTTGATACTGTGCGGTGTACAAGACTGTACAAATAGTAAAAGCACACCCACAGCTGCTTCTGTGCCCCGTCTGTTCCTGATAAGGTCAAAAATGTAAGGAAGACCTCCCATTGTAAATTGCTGCTTGCAGTATGAAAAATAAAAATGATACTGCCGCTTTGGTTTGCTGCAGCTTGCAGCAGAAATTAAGCAGCCACACTAAGAGTCATACCAGTATTGGTTGGCATGAGCCATGCTCCAACCTAGATGCATGGTGCGATCCTCTTGGCAATTGTGTAGCTGCGATGAGCTCTGAGAAATGTATAAGTGTGAGCAAAGATGCATGAAGAGGTGTATGGATCCCCGGGTACTTTGGGGTTGGAGACGAGTTGCCAGTGAGGATGTTAAATCCCAGAAGGAAAGCCTTTTGTGTAAAACCCTAAACAGAGGGTTTTAGGAAATAAAATTGAGACAATACAAAAAGAAGGCAATAGAAAAGCCCTCAGTTATGGTAGCAAAAGTAAGGCCCAATTGAAATGTTACCCACTGGCTGTAAATTTCAGCTGATGAGACGGTAAAACATTTATATTTAAGCCCTTCTCTGGCAATATTATTTGATTACAATGGGACAAAAGTATTTGAATGATTGAAATAAACATAAAAACAGAGTAAAGGCAGAGGTATTCAGAAATTAATAAAATGGAAGGTGATAGCCCTCTTTACCTGCTGCCATGCATCCCTCAGTTGATCTGGTGTTCTATTAGGAGGCAGCAGCCCCAGACAGAGGCTTATTTATGGAATCCCTCCAGGTTATGACACTGCATTCATTGGAGGAGGAGCTTGTTTCCATTAATGAGCAATTAAGCATGCAGACTCAATATCTGCTTTTTCTGTTAAGATAATTTTAACTTTAAGGTTGCTAACAGTGCTGAATATCATAATAAAATGTATTATGTCATATTAATCTCCCAAATGTCTGTATTAGACCAGGTATTCTGTTGTATTAGTTTAGGGGTGGATCAGCTGATCTTATGATGCCTTAGACAGCCTATATAAAAGCACTCCTTATGTTCAGTTAGGGCAGATCAGTCTTGGGAGATGTACTGAGTGTAAGTACTGCTGGTTGATGTGCACAGAGAATAATGGAGGAACTAAAGTCAAGTTATTCACTCTGTGGCAGCACTACTAGGGAAGAGTAGTGCTAAAGCTCAGTTTGAGCTAATTCATTGTTTTTTTATTTTAGTTTATTTTTTTCTTCTGAATTAATTATTTTTAAGAAAATAAAATTCACACAAAGCATCTGTGTCTTAACAAACCTACTTGCTGTGTCTCATGTTATCTATTCCCACACCTTTCCACAGTTTGGTGCTTTTTTTGTATTCTTTCTTTCTTTATTTATGTGACCTGTGTTTGTAGTGTTTTCAGTAGAGCACATTTTTTTAGACATTGGAGAACTGTTGGTAGTAATCTTCAGCGCTGATACTAATCTATTATAGCAATATATCTAAATGTTTCACAAAGTGTGGGTTGAGGGAACACAGTTTTGTCAATTTCAAAATCCCAGTTTAAGCAGAGTACTCTACACTGAAGGCTGACTTTACAGACTGGAAGTAGTTATTGTAAGTCACCTGAAATTAAAACTGAGATAAGTGATTTGCTGAATTATTGCTTCATTCTTCTCTACTTTCTCTTTCAGCGTTCTCCATGACTGTCTCCCTTTAACAAGGTATCTCTTGGGCATGAGTGGTAATTGGAGATAACTTGGCAGTTGTTAACGTCCTGGATTCTCACTAGAAATTAATAGATGGAATTACTAAGACTGAGATTCTGAATGGCATGTGTTAAGTAAAGAGTAAGAAAACCGAAATAAATTTAGCCTAGTTTTTCTGGTTCTATTATTTCCCTCTATATTCCATCCATTATTGCTACTAAAGGGGGGCACATGCTCTTGCAGTTTAGCTTTGACTCAGCCTGCAGTTGCTTCTAAATGTGTACAACATAGCAAACAAGCAAGAATATTTCCAACTTGATTAAAATTTAGTTTTAGCCTGGGACAGGAAATAATCTATATAAGAAAATAATTAATGGGAAGATGGCCACCAGGCTGGGCTGCCATCTGGTTATGCTCTAGCTGAACACATGTAAAAACCCTTTTAATCCCCTGTAATTCCTTTGTTTGAATTTAGGAATAAAATAAATAGAAAGGAGAATCCTGAGTAGTTCACTGTTGCACTTTTCGAGTGAATGTTGTGTTTTAAATTAGTTTTTAACTTTAGTGTTCTTAAGTAAGTAGCATTTACAAGCAAATTTACTGATGATGTGTAGGGACCTGAGTTTTAGCTAGGGTCTCTTAGTAAGTTAGAGTTAGGAATTAGTTTTATTATTTTCAGAATCCTTGTCATCCTGAAGAGGAGTCTGTCTTTCCACTGGCCATGGACAGTGGCTTTGTAGCTCAGGAGGCACTCTTTTTCTGGACCAGAAGGGAGTAGGAGCTGCACAAAAAAGACCGATTGGAACTGCAGGAAGAGCAGGCTGTTGCCAGAAGAGGCAGCTTGATGAAAGGGAGTGGTGCTGCTGTGCTGCTGTAGGGTATTACTGGTTAAATAGTCATGGAGACCGTGGCTAGAGACCTGAGTCAGCCTCACATCAACTGGAGTGCTATGTGCCTGAAGATACTCCTCAGAGCAAGGAGCCGGTACTGAAGTCTTACTACCTGTTGACTGAGACAGCTGCTTTCCTTGTGAGTATGGTTCAACTTCTGATGAAGCGGATCCTTGTTTGATAACTGCTACTGCCATGGAGCAGGTGGTTAGAGCCCCTCTCCAGAAAAATGTGGTAATGCTCAGTATATCAGAACTGTGGTATGCTTGTTTTGCAGCTAGCAGAAGGGCTCTCAGTTTGGTATTCTTATCCTGGAATGGAGTGGTGAGAGCACATTGTTCCAAAGATACCTTTCCCTGTACTGTTTGGTGTATAATATTGTGCAGTGGTGGGAACACTGCCACGTGTTGTCTCCTTATAAAAACTGGACTGAACTTAAATACATAGAGTTTATCTCAAACGCCTTACAATCTGTGGCTATCTGTGAAATTTTTTGGAATGTCTCCTCTGCAGTCCACTGCAGGATTCTCCGTAAAGAAAGTTTTTTAAAAGTTTTATTACATTGTTGTTATTCATTGGGGGTGGTTGTGACAGGGGTTGGTTGTGTGTGGTTTAGGTTAGTGACTGAATGGGGGTTGTGTAAGTTTAACTTATTGCTAAGACTGATTGCTTGAATTTGTTTGTGTGTGTGTGTAGGGATTTAAGGTGATTGGGGTTATTATAATCTAATTTTATTGTTATTTAAGAGTTTATTGTGTTATTAGGATATGCTTCAGTGCTAGACCGCTATGTATTACCTATACAGTGTCCTGCTGCTTGACCTCTGCTTCTTTGTCTATCTCCCCCTCCCAGCATCGGCATTACGATGTTGGTGGGAGGTGAGTATTAATAGGAGGTGGATGAGTTGGTGACAGAGTGCAATAGGTACAGTGGAGCTGAGCAGTATAGGGCTGTCTAGGATCAGGTGGTGCCCTGGGGTTAAATGGAGCCTTGAGAGAGGCCTGACATATTTGACATCCATCCCCAGGTTCCCACCAGACCTAGTGGGCAGGTAGCTTGAGGGTTTGCAGTCTCTACTAGTCGTCTTCAGGCTGTACCAGGTCAATGAGAAAAAAGACTACAATTATGGAGGACTTCATTTCCTCAGTCAATCTGGCTTGCATTACCAAGATTTGGTTAGGGGATGATGCATGCCCAATTCTAGAAGTGTCATTCCCCAACGGGTACTCAGTGGTGCACTGCCTGAGGAGGGAACACAGGGGTTGGGGTGTAGCAACCTCTTTTAGATCCAGCCTGAACTTCATTGTGCACACAGTGGGGTATAACTCATCATTTGAATGTGTGGCAGTGTGTGGGCATCCAGGTGCAGGCTGCAGAATTCTCCTTGTTTACTGTCCTCTGGGACGGGGAGAGAAATTCTGCAGAAGGTCATGGACTTCATCGCTGACAGGGTGCTGGAGTCTGGGTGATTTCAATACCTGTGTTAACAATGAATCTTCACTGTTTGGTAATGAACTCCTCCAGTTGATGACATCACAGTGCCTTGCATAAGCTGTTGCTTCTTGCTGCTCATCACCACAGCCACACCTTTGAGTCAGTTATCTCACCGGGGCTTGATGTCACTGACCTCAAGATTGATTGGTTCACATGATCTGATAATTGCACAGTGGAGTTCTCATTTGGGGCCCATCCCAATAGTCCCTGGCCTGTTGAGATGATCTGCTATCACCCATTAAAGGGATTGTCCCCAGAAGGACATTTGGTGGTAGTTGACTTTTCTGGTGTGAGCGTTACATGTGCAAATGGCATGAGTGAGGTGGTGATGGCCTATAACTGGGCTATCTCTGGGGTGCTCAATGCCATCACACTGATCCGTATATGACCCAGTTCTTCTAACTTGAGACCCCCATGGTTTGATGGGGCTCACAAGAAGATGAAAACCAGGGATTGGAAGCATTGCTGGTGGAGGTTCCGGACCATGGAAGACAAACTGGCTTTGAGTAATCACTATGGTAAATACAAAAGGGCAATAAACCATAGGAAGGCAGATCTCCTGTCAAGGGAAACTGCTTCAAGTAAGAACAGATCAGCTTAGCTCTTTCAGACTGTGGACAGACTACTTCATCCAGTCTTTCTACAGCTGAAAAGGGTATTTTCAGCCACTCAATGTGAGGAGTTTGTTCTTTCCTTCTCTGACAGGATGTCCTCTATTCAGTCCAGGATCCCCCCCCCCAGTGGGGCAAAATTTATCCCACATTAGGAGGCCTGGTAGGAATGAGGGCACTCTGATTGTCTGAGAGGAGTTTCAGCCAGTGGAGGTGGCTGAGGTTATTGAGTAGAGTTCAAAGCTGTGGCCCATCTTTTGTGAACTGGACCATGGCCCAATGCATCTCTTAGTAGGAGGTACCAAGGCTACTGATCCAATGTTTGCCTGGATTGCCCAGTGTTATCTTTAAGGAGGACTCTTTCTCAATGCCTTGAAGGAGACATTGGTGAGGCCCTTTTTGAAAAAAAAACATCCTTTGACCATGGCGAATTATAGACCTATCTTCAACCTCCCTTTTTTAGGGAAGGTTGTTGAGAAAATTGTGGAACTTCAGCTCAAGGTACACCTCATGGCATTTGATATCTATGAACCATTCCAGCCCAGATTCAGGGCTAGACACAGTACTGAGACAGCATTGGTTCAAGTGCAAAATGACCTCAGTGCAAGGGATAGAGGAGATTGGTAAATTCTTATTGTCCTTGATGTATCATCAGCAATTGACATCATGGACCACATCATGCTGTTGGATTGCTTTAGAGAGTATTGTGGATTTGCCATTTTTTTCATCAACTCTAACAGGAGGCAATAGGTAGTGATGGGGAATTTCTTCTTCTTCCTGAAGTCCCTGTCATGTGGCATTCCTCAGGGTACTGTCCAGTTACTGATATTGTTTGTGGTGTACATGCTGCCCCTTGGGGAGTTCATCAGACATTACAGTCTGGGTTTTCACGGTTATGCAGATGATACCCAGCTTTATATGTTGTTTGGCCCTGGAATGAATACTGCTGTTGAAGTGCTAAAAAAGTGCCTGGCCAAGATCCAAGGCTGGATAACCTCTAACTGTCTGAGGCTTAACCCTGACAAAATGGCGATGCTGGTGATTGAGCCTGGTTATGGGCATGATGGGGTGCCTCCAGGTCTTGGTGTCTACCCTGGTTATGGAATCCTCGAGGGTGAGAAATCTGGGCATCATCCTTAATGACAAGCTGATACTTGATGCTTAGGTGCCATCTGTTGTCAAAAGTGATTTTTACCACTCAAGGAATGTCTCCCAGATTAAGCCACTAATTCCACCCAAATATCTGCTCTCACTAGTGCTTGCCTTTGTGACACCTAGGCTGGACTACTGGAATGCCCTATACTTTGGGATCAGTAGAAGGATCCTCCACCAACTGCAACTGTTTCAGAATGCAGTGGCTAGTTTGATGATCGGCCTGCCCAGGTCTTCTCATGAGATCTCAGTCTTGCGAGGTCTGCATTGGCTGCCTGTCAGGTGGAGGATCATCTTCAAGGCCACTGATTTACAGCGATTAAAACAATTAAATTCCATTTTCAAGCCTTCAGATTCCAGAATTGCACTAGTGATGGTTACTCTAATTTCTGGATTTTACTGGGATTCTGCTATTATTCTTTTAGTATATGCATAAATAGTCAGAATAAAAGAATGCTTAATATATATAGCAATAAATAAAGCAAACTGAAAATAGTACAGGAAGGAATTATAAGAAACATACAAGTTTTTGTAGATTTACTGATCTGATATAAAATGCCAGATTCCATGAAATCTTTGTTTTTACCAGTGTTCAGGTAGCTCTGATTCCGAAATTTTACCGGGTTTTCCGGTAAAAACTGAAAATCAGTGGCCTTGATCATCTTAAATGTGGGCTTTCTCACCTATAAGGACCTACATGGTTTGGCCCTGGTTATCTGTCTAACCTCTTTGCTCCTGCCATCCCTGTATGCTCTTACCATTCCTCCACCGAGAGCCTCCTAGTGATTCTGAGAGCCAGGCTAAAAACCTCTGGTGACCATTTATTTGAGGTGACTTGCCCGGACCTCTTGAACTTGCTCTCCAGACCATTGAGGGAGGCTCCTATTGATGGAAGCATTTAAGAGGGGTCTAAAGACTCACCTGTTTAAGAAAGCATATCCTGAAAACTGATGTTTTTTTTTTAATTATGACTTATTTATTATTTAAATCGATTTATTAATTTATTGTATTTTATACCTTGTGTTTTATATGTCATTATCCTGTTTACTTGAGGCTCCCAGAGCCCCTGGGATTGGGCAACATATAAATAAATGATTACTTACTTACTATAACTGCAGTGTTTCCTACTCTGCTGTGCTGACTGTAATCTGAAAATGATGCAGCAAGCCAACTTGAACAACTTCTTTAAATCATCTTCTTCCTCAGTGGTGTCTCAAAACAATCAAAGAGATCACCACTTAAAGGGGCAACCTTAAGAAATCTTGACTGGCTGTAAATTACACAGAGCTGACAGTAGATTTACTACCCCCCCCCCAATACCCAGTATAAATACAGAGCAGAGGCACAGGGAGAGGTAGAGGAGTGAAGATCCACAATATTGTTGAAAAGGTGTAGGAAGAGTTAAAACATAAACTGCAATGTCACAGCACTGAAGTTCAGAAGATATCTTTATTTTGAAAGCAGTAGCAGGCCTGAAATCCAGGTTAGTTACTAAAAATTGCTTAAAAAATTAAACTAAATTTGAGAAGCACCAAGATCAAATTTGAAAAGAGATGAAACCAAAGTTTTAGAATCTGGGAACTTCAATGGATAAATGGCAGGATTGACAACTTAATTGAGAAGTTTAATCTTTTATCATTAGCAAATACCAAAGTTCAGGAAAGAATATCTTCATTTGCAGATAATGTGTAACCACTGGAAGCAAAACTGTCCAAACCTCAAAACGTATTGACACTATTTCAAACAAGGATGATGGAAACTGCAGTAAAAGCCAGAAAAGATAATACATTGGCAGTAATCCCCAAGGGAGCAGAGAAGCAAATCCATTAATTTTTTTCAATGAATTGTTATAGAAACCATTAATAGAAACTACCGATCAGAAAAGTTTGAATTTGACAGGGCACACAGGGACTTTCAATCTGAATTACAAGGGAAACCTACCAAGGTTTGTCTTTGCAAAATCACATCAGTGTGTGGCTAGTGAGGCCCTGATTAAAGTAACAAGAACAATTAAAGGTCTCAAAGTAAGGAAACTAAATATACAGCTACACCCTGATAGTCCGTCCCAGGTTTTGGTCAAACAAAGACTGTTTACTGGGGCAAAAGATTTGCTGAATACAAATGTATCAGACTTTCTTTTATTCCTTGTGCCAAAGGGTCAGGCTTGGAACATACACTTGTGTTGTTGATTCCCCAAGAGAATCTGAACTTGAAACAAAAAGATTCCTAAAAAATGTGAAAGGGGAGGACCCCTCAACAAGTGATGAAGAAAACCCTAAAGCAAACAAAAATGGAAATGATTTAAACTGAGAAAAGAAACAGAGGCAGCATTCAGAAAAGCCCTCAGATAAGATGGAATTTGAGAAAATTAAGAATATTTCTGAAAAAGTAAATGAGAATGAACATAAAAAGATGTAATAAAAGTGAATTAATAAACTGTAAAATTTCTTCTCTTAGAAATGTAAAGGAGTATGAAATAAATGAATACTGACTCAAGAGGAAGGGGTGGAGGGAAGGGGCAATAATCCTGAGAGGAAGTAGAATTAGGGATACTGATTGAGAAGCAGAAGAAAAGAAAGTAAGAAATAAAATTTGGAAATCATTTTCCCCTATTTTTATTTGGTATATTTGAGACATGAAGCAAAAATACTTTAGTTCATAATTTAATCATTTTGTATATAACATTTTCACTTTTTTCATTCCCCCACTCTGTGTTTTGTTTTTTAGTCTCTTGTCACCCTGGTTTTCCCTATTGCCTGACTTTGCTTTTTTTTTGAAGAGCAAAATATTATTGTGATTGTTCCTATGGAGAAAGGAGGATTAGCTAGCCCCAGACATAGAGTAGATATGCCATACTGGTAGTATGCCCACTAGTCATCTTAGGCTACTTTTGGGAGGGGGGTGGGATGGATAGGTTAGATAGGGATGAAAGAGATGGGATAGGTGGTGGGTAAGTAAGAAAGTATGGGATACAGCATATGCATAAATGAAGAATGAAACAAAAGGGGAACTTTCCCTTTTTTTTGTTTTTTTTAATTACTACTGTACTTTCTTTTTTGGGGGGAAGGGTCCCTCACTAATCCTTAAGACAACTAGTAATAAAATACCCTTAGGGTACCTTTTAAGTACCTATTGAACCAAGATACCTTTCTGACTCTCCATTTGACCAAATGTGCCTGCTTGTTGATAACTCCTAGTAGTAATTTGTTGAAAATTGCTGTTGCCTTATGAACTCTTGAGGCAAGACAGAATTGCTTCTAGTTTATTGATGCCAAATCATTTAGAAATTTCAGGATACTAACATTGTTGAAACTACTTTTAAGTATGAATTTGGATTGAAACTCATGAATTATTGACCCCTTAATACATACAGCCACATTATGATCACTGATGCCATTGTGGAAAACAACAATATGAGCAGTCTATACCTGACCTCTATATAGCACTTGGACATGTAGATTATAAGACAGAGCTATTAATAGCTCCATTTATAAAAAATTCCTATACATATTCCCATAGCTGCTTCCTGGCTCTGATATTAGGCTTGGGACAGTCATGAAAGGTTGTGGGTATGCCGCTAGGGGCGCTTAATTCAAAATGTCAGTGGGAGGGATGGCAGGATCAGCCAGATAAAATCAACATAACTAACAAGTCAGTACTGTAAGTTAATAAATGTGCACAGTTTTTGAAAATGATGTGAGGCCTTTTAACAGGGCAATATTTCTATTTAAATAAGTAAGCAACATGGATAGATATTATTGGGGAAGCAATCATTACCAGTCTTGTGTCAAGATCAAGATGGGGACATGCTATATAGTATAGCTGATAATGAATATTAACAGTACCTGGTGTGCATTATGAGAAACTTATTGGACAAAGGGTATGAGTTCATAAATTAAACATTACCCAGTATATTTTAGTAGATAAATCCAAAAATGGTAATGACACATACCATACACTATTTGTGCTATTAGGTTACGGAGTGAATTTAAATACAAAATTTACATAAAAGGGATGTACGTTTGTAGTTGCTATTAGTTTTATAGCATGTATGTTTTGATGAATCTGTTTCTTATTTTTTTTATTTAGATACTCAGAAATAACCTTTGAGCAATGTGCTTTTTTTCAAAGGTTCCACATCAGCATAAGAGAGTGACAATACTTTTAGAGAACAAAATACATAATAGACAATAACATAACATTGTTTGCTTGGCAATACATAGAAGGACTCAGTGTACATGGCATTTTCAAATAATTACAATGGTTACTGGAAGGTAGTAACAAGGTGAGAATAAATAGAAAAGATGCAAGTTGTAGAGAGAAGAAGGCCTATCTTTATACCAAAGGGCTGCAGCCAAGAGAGTAAGCTTTGTCAGGTAGTGAAAGGCAGTGAGGCAGGTAGAGGTGGCCAAAGAAGAGGGGTTGGAGTGCTGAGAGTGGATTGGACAATCAAGTGGGTGGGGGGTAACACAGGTATAGGGAAGATAGGGGAGTGGTATGTGGAATGATTGTAATTGGATAAGAAGAGTGCCTGGGGAGGGGGGCTGAGTAGTGGGAGTGAGTGGAGGGGCTGGTGAATGAATGAGGAGGATAAATCCTGTATGTATATGCATTATGGTTATGACTTTTATTAGACAATGTATTTTGTGACAGTAAATTGATAATACACGTCTACTCATGAAAATAGAATGTTGGTTCTAATGTGTAATAACAGTATAAAAATAAATAATTTATCATCATCATCATACTTTTAATAGAATAATTACAAACTAACCATATCCAGAACATTTGAAAGGAAATATGTTCTAACTACAGAGTACTCTATGTACTTGTATATTACTAGCAGATACACAAACCTCTAAAATCTATTAAGTGATGCAGTTGCAGCCATCTATAATCAGTCTATTAATACAATGGCAGCCAGATATACATCCCAGAAACTATATAGTATAAGCCTGTTTATGGTTCTCTGCTGAGCTGAAAGTAGCATTGCTTGAAAGAGATAAGCTCTGGAAAAAGGTGCAGAACCATGTTAGACACAGATTGGTGTCAGTTCAGAAATACATGGAATGCCTGCACTAAAATGGTTAGAGAAGCAAAGGCAGCATTCTATCTAAATGAACTGGAAACCACTGCAAAGTGCTCCTCTAAATTTTAGAAGACAATCAAGGACATTTCTGGGCATACACCTAGCAAGTCCTTGCCACCAAAGATTATCTCAGGGAATACTGCTACTATCTGTGGCAAATTGGGGATCTTAGATGCTTTTAACAACCGCTTTGCTACCGTTGGTCTTGTGTTTGACAACTCTCCTGCTTCTATGGTCTGCTCTCAGTCAAATACTCAATGCGCCAACTCTCCTGCTCCTGCACCAGGTTTCTCCTTCCAAACTGCATCATTGAAAGAGGTTGAAGATCTTTTACTTCAGTTGGAAGTTAAGAAAAGTACTGGGGCTGACTCTCTAGATCCCTATTTCATTAAAATTGCTTATGATGTTCTAGCAGTTGCTATCACCCATCTGTTCAACTTATCATTGTTCCAATGGAATATTCCTCCAATTTGGAAAATTGCCAATGCCATCCCCCCTTGTTTAAATCAGGGGATCCTTGTGACCTACACAATTATAGACTGATATCTCGCCTCCAATTCTGTCAAAACTTCTGAAAAAGATAGTGAACAACCAGCTCAGGAACTACCTTGAATCCAAGAATCTTTTATACCCTATGCAATCTGGCTTCAGGACAAAATACAGCACCATATTGGCCCTTGCCAATGTGACCAATGATTGGCAGTGAGAACTGGACAATATAAATTGTGTCTGTGCTGTCTTTTTAGACCTCAGCAAGGGCCTTCAACACTGTGGATCATAGCCTGCTTCTGTCTTCAATGAAGAGTAGAGGTATTGACACACCTTCAATGCATTGGTTCACTGATTACCTTTTAGGTTGCTGCCAGCAAATTAAGGCAGAGGTTTTTTTTCCCCACTCAAACTTCTTCTTAGGGGAGTGCCACAAGAGTCAATACTTGGCCCCCTACTATTTGCCATCTGAGTTAACAATATTGATGATAGCATCAACAAAGCCAATATACACCTGTTCGTGGACAACATGGTTGTATATATAAGTCGTCCAACACCTGAAGCTGCCTGTGCAGATCTTAAGGAGGAATTTAATCAGATGCAGAATCAGCTTCTCTATAAAAAACATCTATTAAATACAAAAAAAAAACAAAAGCAATGCTTTTCTCGTCCTACAGTCATGCAGTGAACCCAGCCAGTACTGGTGCATTACCTCAAATTAACACAATCCTCAGAGAGAATCTGGAATTTGTCTCAAAGTTCAAATATTTAGGAGTGTGGTTCGACCATAATCTATCTTACATTGAGCATATCAAGGACTTACTAAAAAAACTGAGGCAGAGGCTGGGGCTATTCTTTAGAATTAACCAGTTCCTTACTAGAGATGCCAAAATACACCTGGTCCAAACCACCTTTCTGTCGCTGTTTGATTAGGCAGACCTTCTGTACAGTCAATGCCCAAAAGCCTCTCTCATTAAATTGGATATCCTCTACCACAGGGCCATCAGGTTCATTACTGGCCTACCCCTCTCTACCCAACATTGCTCCTTGTACAAATTGGTAGGGTGGCCCTCACTCTTGTTTAGGTGCAATAGAAATGCAGCCCTTTGGACCTATGGAGCCATTACAAAAAAGCTTCCATGATATATAACTGACTGCCATCCATTAAGTGAGCTAGGAACATATGCCTTAAGAAGTTCCTCATACATCACCTTACATATTCCCAAGGTCTCCTTCCACTTCGGCAGAGCAGCTATCAGTTTCATACTGCCATCACTGTGGAATAAAATGCAAAAGCTCTTGAAATTGAACTGGCCCATCAGTTTGAATTCCTTCAAGACCCTATATGCTCGAACTGTGATGGAATCCTGCAGCTGCTTCCCTCACCCTTAGCCTGTCCTGAACCTCAGGCTTTTGCTCATATCTCTTAGCAGAATATAAGATAAATTCTGCTATATCAGGTGACCCCAGTATTGTGGCACCACACATGACCTTAAACGTTCCTTATATGAAGGAACTCCAAAACTGCTTATTTGCTCCAGTAGGCTGCTCTGATGATTAGACACTGGTTGTTGATTTCCTTGCCTGGCCTCTGGCTCCCTTCTCCCCTGTCCGTCTCCCTTCCTTGCTTCATCTATCCTGCCCCTACCCACCACTGTATTCTCCTTCATGGTTTCTCATTCCACATCCACCCACCCTTGTCATCTGGGAATTCTATTCATCCCCTTGACTCAGCCCAATCCTTATGGTTAGGACATGGTAGTACCAGTTAACTTCCTTGCAATATTTTCTCCAAAACATATTACAATAACACTCAGATCTGTTTATACTGCCATGTTTATGACTGTTGTTACATTGTGTATATACTTGATATTTATTTGTTGTCAGGTTGTTTTCTGTGTCCCTGTTGTCTATAATAATCTTCTCATGTAATGTATCCTTTTGCCAGCAATCAACAGGTCCATCTTGTAAATGAGCTTGCTCAATGATGTTCGTCTGAATAAGTAAAGATGTTGATTGATTGATATAGATATATCTGGGTATAGCTAAATAAATTAATTAGAAATGAATTGAAATTCCCTGAGATATATTTAGATATATTAATATACAAAAGGATTTATCTCTGATCACTTTAACACTGTAGGTTTTCATGAGTGAAGACAAAACAATGGCTTATATTTTCATGAAGTATTTATCTGGGACAGCAAGAGCTTTGTTTTACCACTCTATTCCTGAGACTTTTTTTTCATTTAACTTAACTTTTTAGGCACAGTCCTTTATGAGTGGAGTAAAATGATTTCAAGTAAAGCATACTGAGTTCAATACATCTCCAGCAGGAAACTGTGAGACAGACTTGATGGGCCATTCAGGTCTTTTGTGTCACTTTTCTATGTTTCAATAAACACACACTGATTTTGCTTCAGGAACGCCAGTGGCTACTGAATATCGGCCGATAGCCAGAGACCACTATCACCAGTAGTTATTCATATAATTACATCAGCAGCAACAGCTAGCTAATGTCATCATGTTTGTTAATTATTTAGTTATTTAAATTTTGACAAGGACAGAACACACTGGGCAGTAAGAAGCTCATTTCCAAATGTGACTTTGGGGAGTAAGGACAATAGGTGAGAGTCTGAATGCTCAGATAGGTACAAGTTTATAAGCAAATAAGAGTTCAACAATAACAGAGTAGATATTCATATATATATATATATATATATACCTGTATGTATGCATATATTATAGGGCGTGATCACACACAAATATTTAGGCTTGTACAGGCAATTCAATGATACTTTTGAAATTTCGCACCTTAATAACTTTGGCATTTTTCATTAAATAGCCTGAAATTTGGCACGAGTAGTCACTCTGTGAAGTTCCCAATAAGTTGAAAGTCTTGGGATGGCATCTTGTATGGGTTTTGAGATATAAACTGGTATAAAACTGAAAATAAAACCTTCTTTCCCATTGGTAAACATGGGATTTTTTGCCCTGATCTACAGCTCAGATGGAATAAAACTATTCCCTGAAATTTTCAGGAATGATGGGGTTTGTGCCAAAGATGTGCCTTTGGATAGTTGGGTAAAAAGATATCTCACCATTTTTAAATGTTATTGGCAGATATATTTTTTTTTATAGACTACAATGAGAAATTTAAAACTTTCATAACTTTTGAATGGAATAATATTATTGCACCAAACCTTCAAAAGGCACCTCAGTGACCCAGACCCCATTTACCCTGACAATTTCAGAGCAGACTCCCAAACAATTTCTGACTTAGACCTGAGCAAAGAATTTGCACCTAAATGGTAAATTTCACATTTTTTGGCACTCTGCAGCTTTGCAACTGCACCACTGACTGGAATGAAACTTGCCAGATGCAGAGATTTGTTGTGTACCAGAGAGTGCATGAAAAATGTTGGCCACATCAGTCATATGGTTGCAAAGTGATTAAAGTGCAACATTTGGGGTTTAACATAGAAGTGGCTGGCAACCCTAACTATACTGGCACTCTGTGCCAGTATTATATAGACATATATATATATATATATATATATATATATATACATATATATATATATATATATATATATATATATATATATATATATATATATATATAGTATATATATATATATATATAATATTAAGTGGTCATACCCCATATTCCTATATTTAGGGTTGTGGGTTGAGTAGGCACTTTAATGTTAACCCTCAAATTTTGCATGTTAATAACTCTGGAACTGTTCAATGGATTTGCACAAAATTTGGAATGCACAGTCTGGCATGGTAGATCTCTTGATTTACCAAGTTGTGTTTTGGTCAGACATACAGTTTTTGCACAGCAAAGTGGCAAAAAATTCAATTTTCAACACTTTTGCATGTTTTTTGCCTGTGGCATTGCACGGATGCTGTGTGGTCAATTGGTCCAAAACCAAGGATATAGAAGGAGCTTGAGCCAACAAACATGCCAGCATTAATTTGGTAAAAAAATATTAATCTGTTTAAAAGTTATTAAACTTTTAATTTCCCATTATATCCTAGGGGAAAATTTATACGTATATTTTGTGACAGAAGAATGGCAATCTGGTTATCTGGTCATCCCCTCATGGCTAAAGACTTTGCATGCTCATGGTGTAAAATCATCTGCCATGAGAAATTTTTCATTCATGAGAGCCGCCATCTTGTTTTCAGTTTTCTGACCGAAACAAATGTTGTACTTTTCTCCACAGGTGACTTTTGGGGCAAATGAGACATGGATTTTGCTCAGGGGACCCCCTTTATCGAGCCATGCCTTTGGTTTGCTTTGGTTTTGTAAAAAAATAGAGTTTTAAAATTTAAGATTCTTTGTTCATGACTCGCTAATGTTTTTCTGCTGCAAGCCTGCAAATTCTTTGGTCGTGAGATGTTTTTCAGCCGTGAGCTTCCTCTGAAAGGTGATGACCAGAGAGCCAGATTTTCATGACCAGATTTCCATGGGGAAGACCAGATGACCCTATGGAAGACCAGATTGCCCAAATTAGGATGACCAGATGTCCGCTCATGGCTGAAGAATTTCTCGGAGCAAACAAATTTCCTATCTCAAGGCTCAAAAATTTTTAAAGGTCTAAAAAGGTTCAAATTGCATATCTCAATAATGGTTCAGTCTTTTTACTTGAAATTTGCTGGGTGTTGAGGGGATGTCCAAGAGATGTGACTTATGCTGTTTAAGTGTTAGGGAATTAATTGGTTGCAGAGATATTCAATGATGTAGTTGAAATTTTTTCCCATATGATTACACTGTAGTCCGTTTCATGACTTTCGGTGCTATCTCAGAAACAAAGCAAGAAACAGACTTTTCACTACTAACAGCTTAGATCACCTTTAGTGTTCATGGTATTTTGTGAAATTACTGTGACAAGGGTTCAAAGAGTGCCTGTGCAGTGCCTTTCAGTGCCCATATCTATGAAATAATGTGAGATGCTGGTTTTTCATTGATTGTTGTGTGAACTACTCACTGTCATGGTTACAGTGAAACTTGAATTTTTCTAGCTGTTACAGTTCCAAAGATATGGACAAATTACTGTTACAAGCATTCGGTGGCCTATAGGGCTGCTGAACGGCTCTGTAGCTATGCATAAGTGGATGCATATTGTTATGCAGAAATGGGCAAGTTGGTGGGAGTGCGGGGCCCACCAATACATGTCATTTAATAGTTATATTGCACTTTTTCAAAAAGTAAGGAAATTCATGACAAAAAAATGTGTTTAATGCATCATTTAGGGTTAAAGGGGAAAAAAGTCAGGAAATGAAACATTAGGGTTGAGACCCTAACCTCCCTACACCCCACATCCATATCCTCCACAGACTGACAGATGTCTGAGTCTGCCATTGGGTTCATGAGGCCTAAATCTCACCCCATTCTCCTTTACTGTAGCATGTCAAGCTGCTTACACATGGAATAGGGTGAGAGTTGGGCCACATGACCCTAATGGCACACCCTGGCATCTGTCAGTCTGTGGAGGATGGGGGTGCTGGGTGTGTGTGAGGGTTAGGGGCTCAAACCTAATGTTTCGTTTCCTGACTTTTTTCACTTTAACACTAAATGATGCATTAAATGCAGTATTTTGCAATGAATATATATGTGCGTGTGTGTGTGTATATATATATATATATATATATATATATATATATATGTGTGTGTGTGTGTGTGATTGTGGTAGTCCCCATATAGTTAGGGTTGTATGAGAGTTGTATGTTAAATTCAAAATGTTGTACCTTAATAACTTTGGCATTTTGATGAAATAACCTAAACTTTGCCATGAGTGGTCATCCATTAAATATCTCAAAATGTTGAGAGTTTTGTGGTGGCATCTTGTATGGTTTTTGAGATATTAAGTGGTAAAGAAACAGAAGAAAAAAACTGTTTTCCCATTGATTAAAATGTTTTTTTTCCCCTCATCTACAGCTAAGATGGATAAAATATTCCCTAAACTTTTCAGGAATGATAGGGTCTGAGCTGAGGGTATGACTTTGGATAGTTTGGTGAAAAGATATCGCACCATTTTTAAATTTTAATGATTTTTGTGATAACTAACAGACAGACAGATAAATGAAAACAATTTGAACTATTAATTGTTGATCATTTACTGTTCCTGTTCAGAAAAAATACTTTTTGTGCTTCCACCATCTTGTTTTTTCCGCATTCTAAAAAATGATTTCTAAATAAATCCTACTTCATTAAGAATAACCAAGACCTGTATTTAGGTCTCTTTCACATGCTTAGCAACATTACTGTATTGTTATTAAAAAAGCTGTAAGTCATGTATGTGTTTTTTGGGGCCAGAATCATATCTTCCATCACTCGCTTAGGATCAATAGATGGGGAAAAAACTGTTTGAAGTTCTTCACAGGTCAAACTTTACTCTTCAGATTGCAAAGACTTCAAACAGTAAGGGTCCATGACAGTTAGAACTGTCATGTCCCCATCCATTTACAGTTGCTACCAATTTTCTTTACAGAAATTCTCCCACTTCCTCACTCTGTGTGCTGTCCCCCCACCCTACATTCCCCATCCCAGCACCCAGCTTTCAAATAAACCCTCCTGCTCCCTCCCTCCCTTAATCTGTGTGCTGTATGCCCCTGCCCTCTGTTCCCCATCCCAGCACCCAGCTCCCTCCCTTTTTATGCTGTCCTCCCCATCCTCTGTTTCCCATCCTGGCACCCGGCCATCAACTAAACCCTTCTGCTCCCTTTCATTCTGTGCTGTCTACCCTCACCCTCCATTTCCACTCCATGCACCTGGCATTTACTTAAACCCTCCTGCTCCCTCCCTCTGTGGTAGTCCATGACCACAGTGACTGAGATTGAGTGCCTAGAAAAATGGTGAATAAATCTTGGTGACTGTGATCACGGCTACCTAGGGAGGAGTGTGACCGGATACTGCGGTCGGCAAAAACTGTGACAGGAAATCACGCATATATGTGTATGCACACCCATGGGGGGAGAGAGATGTGGTCAAGGGATGGTAAGTGGGAGGGGTTGTGACAAGCAGCTGCCAAGCTGGATTGCTGGTGTCGTGGGGAGGGTGGTAGGCTGGGATGCATGGGGTACTGGGTTCTGGTCCGGCGTGGTATAGTTTTTTTTTTGCTGCCTGGCAGCATATATTGCCTCAAGTTTCCCCGTGACATGCACCCCCCTGGAGCTGAGAATCCATAAGTAAGGGAGTGCAGGGATGCAGCCCCCTGCATTAAAAATGAGACCTGTAGGTCTCAGGCACCATTTTTTAGTGCGCTGCCAGTGGGCACTGCCAAAATTGTTTTTTGGTGATGTACACGCTCCATAATAGTGATTGCTTTTGCACAATCACTATTATGACAAGGAACCTCCCTCTGTGAGCTGTTCACCCTCGGCCTCCATTTCCTGTCTCAGTACCTGGCATTTAATGAAATCCTTCCACTCCTTCTCTTTATGTGCTGTCCACCCAAACCATTCATTCCCTGATCACAGTCCAATCTCTGTAAGCACGCCTGTGGTGAAGTGTGGTGTGGACTTCTTCCAATCTGTGGTGTTAAACAATGGAGGTTAATAAGTCACCTTAAATATCTCTTGGCCCTCCTTTTGAGTCTTCACTGGGTCCTAAGTTACTGTTGTACATATGGAAACACCTACATTACATATATGGATGTGGATATTTATATCTAAGATATTGACTGTGCCATCCTTACAAGTTCTGTCCTAGGTAAAAAAAAATATGACCTTCTTTATTTTATAATTACTGAATTACGTCTGATGAAATACCTGTATTTTCTGTTGGGTTGACTGTTATAATCTTTTTTTTTTAGTTTGTTTATGCTCCTTGCTCCTGCAGCCCTTGTGTTCAAGGGGCGCCCCAGCCCCATCACCCGGTGTCCACCAACTGGTGCATATGTCCCCGAGCTACCCCCGATGGGGTAGTGGAGGGGGCCCTCTTCTACTGAGTCTGAATCCAGGATTGCACCATGGCTGGCCTGGTGAGGGGCCTGTGAGCTCCCCATCATCTGTAGGGAGCTATTTTCTTGGTTTTCTCTCCCCATGGGGGTGGTGCTTGCAATGACACCTGCGATGGCACTGCACATGCTCCCGTGTGCAATACCATCTGGCATCTGCATCACTCCCCATCCCTCATGTTGCAGTGTCAGTGCACCTGCCCCCAGCCTCTGCTGGGTACCAGGCAACCTCTGACTGCCAGAGTCCCCCCTCCCTGGAAAAGGGGAGCTGTCCTCCAGCTGCTCAATCCTTCTTCTCCCTGCTGACTCCTGGCAGCCAGTGCTCATTCCTGAAGTTGGGTCACTGGTGTGGAGCAAGGTATGACACCCAGTGCCTCAACCCTCAGTGCCACCAGGTCAATACTGTTGTAATCTTTTAAAAAAATAATAAACAGATTAATAACAAAAAAGCAGTACCTTAGGTAATTAGACTATGAAATTAATTAATTCTCTGGAATATAAGCAGCATAAATAAAAATAATTTTATAGCATTGCCATCCCCTTTTATGTACCTGGTGTCTAGTGGTACCCCATGCCTTCAGTCCCTGTAAAATAGAAAACTGTCCCTTGATGTTTTTTTTGTCTAAAAAAATAGTCCATCAGTGATCAGACCCCCAACCCTACCTCCCACTCAGCACCCACCACCACACACACCCCCAGTGGATCCTCCCACTCCCTCAGTCACCTGAACAGGTCCCTTGTTCAAGATCCATTCTCTACTCAAAGATGCATCTTGCTGCTGGAACCGGTGACTGCAATATGAGAAACTAAGGTAATGCAGTTCAAGGAATTTCAATGGGGGTTTCAACTTTTATGCATGACTAAGACAGTTTTTGACATTTTGACCCCAAAATTTTAACATTGCCTTTTAGGGATCTAACCTTATGTTCAATATGACTGTCATGTATCTCCCACCCGAAAAGTGATTTCATCATCGGTTGTCAAAATCACCTTTCAGGCAGGATTTGACAATTTTTCCTGACCTTATTCATGATGTGGGGTCAAAAGAAGGCTATGTTGAATATTTGGGGTCAGAATATGTAAGAATGGCAGAGCTATGATCATTTGTTTCAGTTTCACTATGCACACTCCTAACTTCAGAAATATTAAATATTTTGATCCAATTTTTCAACATAGACTTGTTCTTACCACCACCTATTATATGTTTTAGCTGTTTTTCAAATCCTAGTCAAAATGTGTTTTCACACCTGTCATGTAGAATGGCATTACGGTTATGCGGAATTACATTTTTTGCGGGGATTTGAAAATTTTCATCACTGGGTACATGAGTTAGGGTAATCAGATATCTATGCTGATAATTTGGTCACTGTTGTCCTATAAATGGAAGTGCAGGGCTCTTTGACAGCTACATACATATATGCATTTATGGAGAGATGGGAGCACACAGGTGCATTAGGATATGACTATTCTAGTTCAAGAACTATATATAGGACTACAGGGTTTGGTAGTGGCCCTGCAATTCCCATGGAAAATAAGCCTATGATTATGCTAATCTCAAAAGTAAGGAAATTTATTGCAAAAAAACTATGTTACTGCATCAGTTAGGGCTGAGGATAAAGCAACAAAAGTAGGGAAATATGATGTTAGAGTTTTCAACCCTTACTCCCAACCCCCAACCCCCAAACTGCAAATGGACAAGATCATACAAGTAATCACTGACAGCCATCATCTGGTAAGACAAAAAACACAATGGTTGATGCTGCAGATTGAATTTCATGATTCTGGTGGAAAGGGGAGGAGCCAAAGATCAAGTTGGGTCTGTGGTGTTACAGTGGGTAGGAAAATGGCAGACTAGTTGGGCAAAGTGGTCTTTTTAGACTTTCTGTAGTCTCATGTCACCATGGACACTGTAAAACATACACACAATTGATGGACCTGTGCTTCTGCAGCTGCAGGTGTAAGACATACACAGAAGTGCAGACACCACAAAATCAATGATATGAAAAGTGCAGCAGTACTTCTGTCTGCAGAAGTGAAGTCTTCTGAGGGTCCTGTGTCTCTTCAGAGGTTTTCTACATGCAAGGGGCCTGCTCTTCTGGAGCCAGAAGTTAGTTGGTGTATGTCTTACACCTGTGGCTGAAGTCACAGCACCCTATTTGTTATATAAAGGCTGGCCCCATAGAGGCATAGAGAAAAAAAGTATTGTAATTGGATATAATGGGTTTGTATCTGGCTGGAGGGGCCAGTGCTTCTGTATACAGAAGCAGTGTGGTGATTTCAGTACAGAAACACAGAAACATAGAATTTGACAGCAGCTAAGGACCACTTTGCCCACTTAGCCTGCCATTTTCCTATGTCTATAACACCGCAGACTCTACTTGATCTCCGACTCCCCACCTTTCCTTACCATTAAGGTTCCCTTATGCCTATCATATGCATTTTTGAATCCTGTTACCATTTTTACCCCCACCACCTATGCTGCGAGGATGCTCAAGGCATCCACCAGTATTGTAGCAACAAGTTAGTGTGTATATTTTGCAGTTTGAATGTAGCAGATACAAATCCATGAGGTTAGTGCATCAGTGCTACTGCATTTGTATCATCAGGAAACAGTTGTATGTTGTTTGACTTACCTGACTATGGTTGTCTCTGGTTGTTTGTGTGGTCTTGTCCTTTTGCTGCTGGGGGGGTGGAGGTAGGCAGTTAGGGCTGGAAACCCTAATGTCATATTTCCCTACTTTTGTTGTTTTATCCTCAACCCTAACTGATGCATTAACATATTTTTCTGCAATATATATATATATATATATATATATATATATATATATACCATCTACAGTGGTGCAGTAGCACCACTATAGTTAGGGTTGAGTGCACACTTCCATGTTAAAGCAGGATGTTTGAACCTTAATAACTGTGCAACTGTTCAATGGATTTGCATGATGATATTTTGAATAAACAATCTCTTGGGGTAGGTCTCTTGATGTGGCAAAGTTTGTGTGAATCTGTTGTGTTGTTTCTGAGATACAGAGTGTCACAAATCCCTACATCATGTGTTTTTTTGCTGTTTCTTTGTCCACTTGTATCTCAGAAATTGTTTTAGGTCGTGGTCTAAAATTTTCAGGATAGAAAGCCATTATTTATTTTAATTTAGTTTGAAAAGTTTCACAAGGAAAGGCATGCTGAGCTGCAATAGATTGTTTCAGATGCATCCCGGTTAAAAGGGGAATAGGGGATACAATATTGAATACAGAATCAAATAAAAATAAACATAGAGCTAAGTCTGTACATAAAACTGAAACATTAAAGGCAATACTAAACATTTTTGTGGGAAAGGCAAGCGGTACTTGCCATCATACATAGACAATTTTTTTTCATTTAAGCACTTGTTTAGCAGTCATATATGTAATCATATACATACACACAAAATACTTAAAACAAATATATTTTGCTTTTGACATTTAGGGGTGGTAAGTGAGAACTTCGGTAGGTAGTAACAGAGGACTTTGTCAGAATAGTGGGAATGGGGAAATGGTTTGATAGCCAGATGGGCCTGTGCCCCTCTGGGATGTAAGCCCTGAAAGGGGAATGGCAGGGGATGGGGGGGAATAAGGGGTAGATAGGGAGATGAAATACTGACACAGAAAGGAGTTTGAGACTAAGCTGAGGCAAGCATGGGTGGTGAATGGGATAAAGAGGGGGGAAGGAGAAGATAGGAAATAACAAGGGGAAGAAATTTGGAAGAAGTGAGGAGGCAGGGAAGGGAGAAGGCAAGCCTTACCCACAGGAGTGGAACCCCAGTGGTATAAACATTACTTGATGTAAACCCATCTAGTGCTACAGGCTAGCAATATGCTTGAGGGGTGAGAAGGTGGTTGACTGGTGGAAAAATTAAATAGAGGAAATGGTAGATATCAGAATAAAGAAGGGGAGTTGGATCAGCTGCAACTGAAGGAAGGGGAAGTACAGAGCTGAAGAAGATGGGCGATGAACGTGTGGATGGAGAAGAGTGAATATCTACTGGGATGGAGTTCCATATGTTTTGGTAGTGATAAGAGAAGGCCTCACAGATGTGCCTTTTGAAGCTTTGGTGAAAAAATATTAATCCATTCAAAAGTTAATACATTTTAATTTTCTCATTATTTCCTATGGGAAAAGTTAGATGTTCCGCATTACAATACCCTTGTTTTCATAGGAGTTACTGTATTTTTGCAGACAGGGTCACATACTATCGCAGGAAGCCTAGTATATTTTTGGAGAGCTCTGTTTTATCCACCATCTTGTTTTTCAGTTAGCAAGAGACAGAAAATAAAGAAAACGTGAAAATTAATGGAATACAAAGAACAAACATCAGAACTTAACTAAACAGGACTCGTTTAGCTGCATTCTGATGTTTGTTTTTTAAAATTGTGGCCAGAAACAGCTTTTCTGGGCACACAAAATCCCAGGTGCTGAGGTTAGTGAGAGGACTGCTTCTGCCAACTTTTCTATGTGAGAGCAGCAGTATTTTTTTGACTTCTGCAGCCGCAGCTGGAACTCATGCTGCTGGCTGTAGGTAAAGGTGTGAGACATTGTTTCCCTTTTATCTTCTGGCACTCCTCACTCCCCAATCATGATGCCCTCTTATTTCTGGGTGGCTATTGGCACCCCCACCTTCAGATCCCTGTTCCCTAGTCCCTCCTTTATTTGTTTTATTTATTTTTATTTATTTAGTTTTTGTTAACTGGGTAGGTGCTCTATCCATGAGAATGACTATTTTAAGACATGACCCAGGAGGTTACAATAGAAACAGTACAAAATGCAAGACAGGAAACATGGACGTAATATAAACAATACAAAAACCAGGATATGGGGTAATAGGGGGCAGTACAACACAGTAATACACAATAAATTACAGAACAATATCAGATCACCAACAGTCAGTAAAGACCAATTTGTGTGCTAGGAATTTATAAGGCAAAAAATTCAAGTTCTAGGTACAGCAATTAACAAATACAAAGGGGAGAAAAAATTGTATAAAGAGGTAGGGGAGAAACATTAGAAGTGAGAAAACATGAGACAAGAAACAGGGCAAATCAAAAAATGAAAAATCATATGCAGGAACAATGCAATAGCAGACCAAAGTAAGCTAAGCAGAGAAGAAGTAGTAAACATAGCTGGGTAGAGAGAAACACAATTGGGGTCAACAGCAGTAGAGAAATAGTAAGGAAGCAGTACAGGATTAAGTGCAGAAAGGTAGGATAAAAGGGAGAGAGGCAAATGGCAGTAGTATTGGAATGACCAACAAGAGTAATCAGAGTGGGTAGGGTAGGGAGTAGACTACAGTGAGAGTTAGGAGTAGGAAGGAGAAAAAGTCAGAAAGCAAAAGTGAGCTAAGGAGGATTAAAACACACACAGGTGGCTGATTTGAGCAGGAATTGAATATATTCCTTTTTAAAGACTGCATGAGATGATGAACGATGGATGGAAAGGGGGAGAGTTCCAGTGTTTAGGGTGACATGGGAGAAGGTATAGGAGTCCTTTTACGGTTTTACACCTATATATGCATACAAGAGATTTGTCAACAGAGTGAAGTCCATAGGAGGAGGATTGGGGAGGAGCATCAAGGCAAGAGATGGGGAGGTTGCGACCTGATAACATTATCCATCATGGAGCCAAGGGATTAATGTCTGAGTGCAGAGTAAGTAGTGTCTTACATGTGGACAGTAGACTTTGATTCCAGTTAATGTCCAATAGATTTTGTAGCTAGTATACAGGACAAGATCATCAGCATAGAGGAGTGATGAGCAGGAGGTGATGTCACTGGTGATATTATTAATAAAGACAGTGAAGAGGAGGGAACCTAGGATAGAACCCTGGGGAACTCCAGTGTTGATGGTTGCAGGGTCAGAGAAGGCAGGGTTAAATTTGACAACTTGCCATCTATTTGATAAGTAGCTATTGTACCACGCAACTACAGGAGGGGGAAAACCCATAAGCATGGAAAGGAGCAAAGGGTTGTCTACAAGGTCAAAAGCCATCTTAAGATCAATAAGGGCAGCTCCTGTTAGAAAGCAGGAATCCATGGCAGAGAGAGTGTTGTTGGTGAATTTAAGTAAGGCTGTGAAAGTACTGTGACCCTTGTGGAAACCGTGTTGTTTGTTTGTGAGAGGAGCTTGTGCTTAAGTAGAAAGTCAATTGTTTGTGAAGCAACCAAAATTTTGAGGATGATTTTACTCAGGACAGCAGTATAACAGTAGTATAAAGTCAGGGAGGCAGTATAATGCAGTGGTTTAAGGCTCTGAGCTGCAAATCTGGTGACATCCAACAGACCAGACCTGGGTTTGAATCCCACAGCTTCCACTTGCATACTGTGTGACCCTGAACAAGTCACTTAACTTCCCTGTGCTCCCAGGTCACTCCTGTAAAAAAGCTTTCAGCTTAGTGTGCTACTCCTGGCTAAACAACTGAAAAAAAAAGGATACAGAGAATGGTGATGGGCTGGTAGTTTGAAATGTCTTTAGAATCACCTTTTTTGAAAACGGGTAACTCAAGTGATTTTTCAAATGTCAGGAACTTAGCTATGGCACAGAGACATGGTGAAAATTCTTTGCCAGAGGGGAGACAATTAAAGGAGAAGTAAGTTTTTAGAGCCTGGATTCAAGATCATCAGAGCCAATGCTAGTGCTGTCAGAGATGACATATAGGAGTTTCAGTGTCTCAAACTTAGTAATGACTTTGAAGTGGAAGAGTGGTATCCTAGCATTGGACTTAGGGATGGAGCAATGGCTAATAGACAGCAAAGAGGGTAAAGAGTAAGTGTATTTGGATAGGTCAAAGAATTGATGATTAAAGGAATTTGCAAAAGCAGTGGGATCATTGCATGAACTCCATTTAGGATCATGTCAATTAATGACTGTGATGGTTTAAAGCCAAGGAAAGTTTTTTACATGAGACCAAAATTTTCTGGGGTCCCCTGCAGTGTCCTGTAGTAGTCCTTTACAGTAAGAAATTTTGACAATCCTAATTTGTTTTTGGCAAGTGTTTCTTTGTGTCCTATAATGATTATAGTCAGAGGGAAGGCCAGAGAGTCTGAAACACTTCCAGCTTTTGTTCCTAGCTCAGACTAATGAGAGTAGGTCCTCGTGAAGCCATCTAGTTAGATTACCACACACTCAACAAGTGATTTGAAGTAAATGCTTATCCTGAAGGGCACCATATACAATAAGGAAGTAGCTCAGAGCTGTCTGAGCATCCTGAGACAGGTAGAGACTGTACCAGTCAAGGGATGAAACCTCCAGAAGAAATTTGCCCTGGTCAAGACTAGCAAAGTTTCTGAAGGTGATTTAATGTGGAGGGGGAGAGACAGCAAACAATGGATTCCAAATGCAGAAAATGAGGGAGTGATCCATTATAGCATCAGCAAGTGAACCAGCAGCAGAGGTATGGTCAACATGATTTGTCAGTATCCAATCCAGAAGGGTGCTCAAGTTTGAATGAGAAGAGATTCTGGTAGGCTCTGAAATGAGTTGATGCAGGTTATGACTTTGAACCAAAGAGAGAAAGGAGGATTGCATCTTGCCCAACCAGTTGAGATTTAGGTCACCAAGGATAAGAACTTCATTATGACCAACAAGCAGGGCAGTGTGATCAAGTAATTCTTCAAGGCCTGAAGTACCACTTTGGGGTGGGTTGTAGGCATAGACTATGTGTAATTTTTTTTTGCCTAGGACAAAGGTGGCATGAAGGGATTCACACAGGGAGGAGGTTGGTGTGGGAGTGACAGTGAGATTTAGATGAGCCTTATAAAATAAGGCAGCACCCCCACCCTGTTTAGAGGAACATCTGTCACATCTCAACAAGTTATAGTTTGTTAGTGAGATGAGATATACAGGGATGGATGGTTTGAGCCATGTCTCCAATAAACAGAGAATATCTGGTCTACAGAGAGCAGTCCAAGCCTCGAGGTCAGCATGGTTTTGAGTTAGGCTCCTAATATTATGATGAGTTACTCAGATATCCTTAGTATTATTTAGGGATGCCTCAGTGAGAGAGTATTGTGTAATTGGGCCAGGGTTTAATTCAGCATCCCCTGATAGTATAAAAGCCAGGGAGTAAGGCACCAGAACTTTCAATGAATGACTAGAGGAAGGAGAAACCAATGCCAGGAAATGCATTTATTAAAGGCAGTGTCTACAAAATAGATAAGACCCCAGGGGAGAAATAGAGGTGTAGGATGGAAATATTTGTGAAGCAATCAATGGAGGTTTGAGAAAGTAAAGTCATCAAGGGAGGTGGGAGAGGAGTCAGAGGGAAAAGGAACAGGTAGCATATGAGAGCCAGGAGAGAGCCCAAAGCAAGAAGGCCACAAATAGCAGTGTATGCAGAGAGGTAGCCACTGGTAGGGATAGAGCAGAGAGCTAGTGACACTAATAGTAGGGGGAATTGGTAAGAAGTAATTATAGAGATGTGCCAGGAGAGAGAACGAGAAGAGTATAGTGCTGAGGAAGACTATTACTGAGGAAAGGAAAGGTGGAGTGAAAAAAGGGAACAGCTAAGAGAGAGAGACAGAAATCTTAATTAGAAAAAATAGAGATACTGCCTGTAAGCCAACAGTGATAGGCTTGACAAAGTGAAAGTAAAAGAGGAAGGTTAGAGAAAAAGTCAGAAAGAACTGAAAGAGTGACATGGCAATGTCAAAACCCACAGAAAACCACCTAGTGGTGACACAGTATTATGTGCTGAGGAAAAGGACACTTAGTCACATGAGCTCATGAATGGAATAAAGGCAGTGTCTAGATGTGGTGGGTGGGAGGGGTGGGTGGGGAGCCGGCACAAAGCATCAGTGGGGATATAAAGATTAAAGCAGCCAGTAGCAAACAGCAGGGCTCCTGAGGTGGCAGCCAGTAACAGGCAGACATTAAAAGGTGCCAAAGTTTGAAAGTTCTTTGTTCTCAGGAAAGGCAGGCAAATGGGTGCTCCCAGAGAATTGTTTTATGTAATAATCTTAGACCGGGATGCCCACCCCCCGCGTCAAATGCCCCCTCTCCTGCAGCCTGTAGCCCACTCTCCTGTAGCCAGGTGTTTTCCATTGTGTAGCCAACATCGGGGGTACCAATCCCTGTGTTGGCATTTAGAGACCACTCCCAGCAGTGTGGGACACTGAGGAGCCTACCCCCAGTTACCCCAGATGGTTTATTAATGTATACCTGAAACAGAAAAATCATCCCCCCTTTATTTTTGCCTGAAACAAAAACAATGGTCCATTGCAATCACTGCAGACCCCCTCCCCTCATTCTGATCCTGCCACTGAGCACCCACCTCCCCATACACCACCTTACCCAATACTTACCATCTGATGTTCAGTTCTGTCATCTTCTGTGGACAGGGACATGTCTACACTCTTCACAGCTGAACCACAAACTGAGGAATCAAGATAAGTGTCATATAATGTATTTCAATGGTGTTTTGAACTTATGTTCATAACTTTGCCATTTTTTACGAGTGTTTTCACCAAATTTTCAACAAGAGCCTTTTGGAACCCCACCTCATGAACACTGCAGCTGTCAATTTTGTTAATTGCACCCATAAGGTGATTTCACGGTTGCTGCATGAAATCACCTTTTGGGATCAAATAACAAAATTTCACCACCAGAGTTCATGAGATGGGGTCCCAGAAAGGCCATGTTGAAAATTTAGTAAAACAATTCTTTAAAAATGGCAGAGAAATGAGTGTTTGTTGAAAAGGTTCTATGCACGCATGTAATTTTGGTAATTTTCAATATTTTGAGTCCTAATTTTCAACATAGCCATTTCTTCACACCACCTCATGAACAGCACAGCTGTCATTTTTCACATCCTGACCAACATGTGTTTTTGCATCTGTGGCAAGGAATAGCATTTTGGAGCAGATTTGAAAATGTTCACCTATAGGGTTTATGAGGTGGGGTCATAAGTAGACTATGTTAGAAATGTGGGGTCAAAATCTGAAAAAAAACACCACAGTTATGACCATTTGTTGCAATTTCATTATGCCTGCTTGTAGCTTAAGAAATGTTAAATATTTTGACTCCAGATTTTAAACATAGCCTTCTTATTATGTGACCTCATGTATGTTGCAGCTGTCATTTTTCAAATCCTGCCCAACATATGTTTTCCCACCTGTAGCATGGAATGCAGTTGCAGTTATGTAGAATTACATTTTGACAAGGATTTGAACATTTTATGTACCAGGGTACATGAGATGGGGTAATAAGCTAGCTATGCTGACAATTAGGTCCCTGTTGTTCTATAAATGGAAGCACTGGATCTGGACGGCCCTGTACTTCCACAGCTACATACATATACACATTTATGAAGAGATGAGAGCACAGGGACCAGAGGTCACTGAGGGCCCTTCACACCCACAGACAAATAAGGATGTGATTATATTATCTAAAATATTAAGGAAATTCATTGCAAAACACTTCGTTAATGCATCAGTTAGGGTTGTCACTAAAGTGACAAAAGTAGGGAAATGTGACATTAGGGTTTCCAACCCTAACACCACAGCTCCACCCTACAGACACTGACAGGCATCAGTGAGGTTTTCTTTGGTTTGTCAACCCCAACACTCACCCCATTTTATAAGATTTTAAGATAGTAGTTTATTGTTTGGTCACAGACCATTGCATAAAAGAACTGTAACAAATCATACATATAAAATATCCATAAACTATAAAGAGCATATTAATACAGATAGCATGTAAAAATGTGCATACAAACAAACAAGCGCATAGAGGGGTCACTTGACATTGTAATGACTTTCCCAAATATACCTTTCTAATATCATACATGTTTTAAGCAGATTTTTGCAATCATTTTTAAATAGGATGCTATCTGTTGATTGTTTGATCATCATTTACTCTAAACATAATGTTTAGGAATCCACTACTGTCTGTGGTTTGAATCGAATCCCATTTTGTTTGGAGCCAATATTTTCTGGGTGTATCATACCATGCACAAGAAAGCATCACATGATCTAGGTTTTCCAAACCTGATCTAGTACATTCACACATTTTTTCAGATAAATTAGTAGCTTTAGCATATTGAGCCTTTAAGAGTTTACTGTGAAAAAGCTCAAAATGATATCCTGTATATAGTTTTCTTTTTTCTTGCTCAGTTAATACATTTTAATAATATCTGAACTCAGGTTTCAAGTCATGTGATACTAACCTTGTAAATATTTGCAGTCCTGATGCTTGATTTAAATCTCTTTCTTTATAAATGTTTATAATCTTATTAGTGATGTATTTATTATATTTTTTACTAATTTGGATCCCTTTGCTTTTATAGCATTTTAAGAAATTTAGGCCATACCTATGCATTAGTGAGTCAATATTGTTTAACCAATTTGACTGTCTGCATCCCAACATTTGCCAATTCATTTTCTCTTCAAGACATAAAAATGATAGTCTGTTTTTTTCCATCCTAGACAATTTTATCCAATAGGTGAGTTTTATAGCATCTATCAATGCTTTTGAAGTATATGTGCCCAACTGTACTCTAACTAGTGTGTTTGGTGCAGATGGTGCCAGACCCAAAATTGTTTAATAAACTTTATTTCAAGGGGTTTCAAGTGATTCAGTTTTCTTTGTTTCCCATATTTCATATTGATATGTCATCTATGGGAAATATTTACTTTTTACTACAGTTAAAATATACAAGTCAGTGTTTCCACTGTACTTATAATTAAAACTCATCAATGCACAGGCTGTTTGTTTAAGTTTAATTTTTAATTTGTCAATGTGTTTTAACCATTTCCCATTACTTTGAAGGGTCAGGACCAAATATACATATTCATCCACTGTCATTTACTTTCCACTTTATATTGGAATTTTTAGTTCCAAAAATCAAAACTTGACTTTTGTTCTCATTTATTTTTAGGTCATGCTCATTTTCAAAATTCATTAATTTATGCAATTTCTTTTGTAAGCCAGATTGAGTAAGTGCTAATAAAACCAGGTCATCAGCATAAGTGAGCGCTGGGCAACAAGAGTTATCTACTTTTGGAGAGTCAGTATCAGCATTACTGTATGATACCAGCAATGTATTAATATAAATGTTAAACAGAAGGAGGGCCATGATACACCCCTGCCTTCCTTTCTTATTTGTTCTAAAGGGTACTGATGATCAAAAAAAATACTTATATAATGTTTAATACACATAGCTTCAGTGATATACATATCTATTGTATTTTTGCTATTATTTGTACCTTTGGCAACCATTAGCCAGAAGGACTGTTGATCCTTACTATTAATAATGTCCAACATATATTGCCATTGCTTTTAATAAAATATTTGTCTGTTTTTAAGAAGTAGCTTGTAATCTTGCCTGGCCTTATTTATTAGTTTAATTTTACTTTTATCATTTGGTGTCTTTCTGTGTCTTACAAGCCTTGTCAGATCTCTTTTGACCATGCGATATTCCTTGTCAAACCATGTTTTCTTGGTCTTAGGTTTTAATGTTATTTCTAATGGTCTATATAGTAATTTTTGTATTTCCATGAAGCAATGCTTCAATGCCCTTTGTAATTCCAGTTTATTTTCTGATAAATTTGTTAAATCTGGGATATTTAAATTCTGCAATGCCTCAATCACTACTGTATCATATTCTGATTCCCACCTTATTTTCTTATAATTTCTAATTTCAATCTGCATATATTCTTGTGAATACAGTGACATGTCCTCAGCTATTTGATCTGAGGCTACCATAATTAATGAAAAGTGATCACTTTCGCTCCTTTCTATTACTTCACAATTTTTCCAATAACTCATGTCTCCATTCCAAAAGATATAATCCAAAATAGAAGGACCTCTTCAATTATAGTGTGTGAAATTACCCGATTTATCAGTGTGACTTTACCATTTACTGGGGCAAGATTAAATATTTTTAAGATCTTTATTAATTTTTTCCCCATATTATGAATTTATTTTTCTAAAGCTACTCGATGTTGTTCTGCAGCTTTAAGGAATAGCCAGTTGGGTGTTTCATTGTTTGTATAACCATCAAAAGAACCTATTCTAGAATTTAAATAATTACATAATAGTATATTAGATACAGGTCGAAATATTTGTGTTTTATATATAAGGGCCTCCAACTCATGTCAAAGTGTCTCACTATAGTATTTGGAGTTTGATGGAAGTATGTGTGTGTATATATATATATAAAAACAAAATTACATGTTGGTAAATGAACCTAAAAAGCTTGTGCTGTTGAAGAACTATCAATTAATACAACAGTCATGATTTATCAATCTTAAAACATGCAATAAGACCTCCTGATATTCTTCCTTTTTACCATATTTTCCCCCTGGTATATGATAACTATCAAAACCATTTTTATAAACATCTGTATCATTTGAATGCCAAGTTTCCAGCAGGCATAAAATATAATATCCTTGTATGAAATTACTTCAATCCATGACTGCCATGCAGGAAACTAGGCCCACAGCATTCCATGTGATGAGTTTACAATTAAGATCTGATTTTAAATTACTTGTATCCTGTGATGAAATGTCTAGTCAACTATCTAGGATCATTAGTTCAGTGTATCTATTTTTTACACTAATATTGTACTGTCTTTGAAGTCCATTAGTGTTTGTTTCTGGCTGTGCAGTTTAAGCTGCAGTGTCTAAAATATCTTCATATACATTTTCCTTTTGTTGTTCTAAATTGAATGCTTTAGTAATTGCCTTGTTTTCAATTATGTAAATGCCTACTTTTTTTAAAATAGTTATATTTTCCAAAATGTTATCATAAAGTTCTTTAGAATCTACTGAAATCAAGATCTAGTCACAGTTTGGATCACTGTCAAATCTTCTTACTGAAAATTATTTTTTTCTTATCATTGACATTTCCAAATATTCCTCCAGTATATCTGAGATCACATATTTTAACCTGTTGTTTGTTTCTCTAGGCAGTTTTTTTTAAAGCAAAGAGAGATATTTTTAAATTCTCTATAAAACTATCCTCTTTTCCTTGACATTTTATAAGTAAATAAGCTGATATGGGTACAGTTTAGGAGACGGGGGTGCACATTAGGGCTGACAACCCCAACACCTGTCAATGTCTGCAGGGTGGGGTGTTAGGGCAGGAAACACTAATGCAGTCAAACACAGAATCACCTTCTCAACCAAAGAAACAATGTGTATTACTTCTTTTAACAAGTTCTTTTGTTTTTTGGATGCTCCACACCATATCATGTAACTTTTCAGAACTAGTGTTCCTTCATCAGGCACTGGAGCATAATCTAAAGTAAAAATAAATTTGTATTATTTTTAAAATCTTCCTTGTATACATATTTATGTAACAGGCTCAATTTCACTAATAAGGTAATTTATGCTAACAAACTATTTTTAATTCCATAAATCAAATGTGCAGGTGGAACTAACCTGAATGTTTAAATCAGCTAAGTCATAAAATTAAAAATTGAAAAAATAGCAGCAGCGTCTGTCATGGGGGTGGGGGTAAGGTCTCTTTGTGCCTTTTCAAATGAGGACCATTAAATATTCTACAAAAGAAATTAAAAATGTTTTTATAATCTTGATAGTTTTAACTGAACCACAAAAAATTATTCTCATAATAATTACTTTTTAACAGAAGTCCTGACATTAACTTAAATTTTTTTAATCCGTGTGTTTGTTACTTCATCTTCTACCTGTTGGTATTACAAACAGTCACTTCAGTCGCTGATTTTAAATAACAAACTATTTCATTCGAATCTTTTTATTATAGGGAATATAAATAGGCCATACCTTAAGGTCAGAGTTTCAGTAATTCCCATCAACAATACTTTATCTGAGCTCAGGCTTTGAGCTTAATCCACAAAGAACATTTCTGATATAATGCTGCCATTGACAGACATGCTGAAACAGCTCAAAGGTGAAGCACTTTGCAAGGTGATAAAGAAATGGGGCTGGACCATACAGGTGGGCATGTATGGCATGCTTCCATTACCTAGGTAACCACAAAGAGGAAGTGGGGAACTACAGACCAGTGTTAGGCTTGAGACCCTCATGACACAGCTCAAGCCTGATTTTATGACTCCAGTGTGGGGGGGTGGGATGTTAGGGTTGAAAACCCTAATGTCATATTTCCCTACTTGTGTCACTTTATGCTGAACCCTAACTGATGCATTTTCATAGTTTATTGCAAAGAATTTCCTTACTTTCTGAGGTAGTGTAATCGTGTCTTTATTTGTCTTTGGGAGCACAGGGCCCTCTATAGAGGCAGATATGTACATCACTGCAGAAGAGCCCTGCACTTCCATTTATAGGATAACAGTGAACAAATTGTCAGCATAGCCATCTTATTACCCCATGTCATGTACCTGGCACAGAAAATTTTTGAATCCCTGCCAAAAAGTAATTCCACACAACTTCAATGCCATTCTGCTCCACAAGTAAAAAAGGCATTTTGTCTAGAATTTGAAAAATGACAGCTGCAACATACATGAGGTAGGGGTAATAAGCTGCATATGTTGAACACATGGTGTCAACATATTAAAATTTTCTGAAGTTATGAGTGTGAGTAGCCTAATTGTAACAAATGGTCATAACTGTGCCATTTTTACATATTTTGACCCCAAATTTTCAACATAGCCTTCTTATGACTGCACCTCAAGTAAAATATGACTGTCACTATGTAAATCCTGCCTGAAAGGGGAATACTACAAAATCACCTTTCTGGGGGGAGTTGCAGAATGAGAGTCATATTGTTCATGAGGTGAGGTCCCCAAAAGGCCATGTTGAAAATTTGGGTCAAAATGTCATAAAATGGCAACGTTATGCATAAAATTTGAAACTCCCATTGAAATACATTGATCCACATTTACCTTAGTTTCTCATATTGCAATCATTGGTTCCAGCAGCAAGAAGTGTCTTAGATTGAAAGAGTGTGTCTCAAACCGGGAACCTGTTAAGGTGAATGTGAGGTTGTGCAGTGGCATACTGGGGGTGGAGGTGATGGGTACTGAGAGGGAGGAGGGGGTGGGGTGGGCTGATCAGCAAAGAACTATTTTTTTACAGGTTTTAAAAACATTGAGGCACTGTTTTCTTTCATTCAGGTTCTACAGGTAAGCGGAGGGTGTGGGGTGCCACTAGACACCAGAGAACTTATACATAAGTCTGTGGACAGGGATCAGAGGGTGGGGGGGTTCCACCAGAAACAAGGACATGATACAAAAAGCGGAGACCATGATCAGAGGGTGGGGGTGCCACTAGACACTAGGGAAACATGAAGAAAAGGAAGAGTGAACAGGGGAGGGAGGAAAGGCAACTAGACTACCAGGGATATCTCAAAGGCAAGTTACTACACCAATATTCTGGGACAGGATATTTTTGTAATAACATATTCATAAGATGGCTCAACAAATTCATGTTCCTTCTTGGCACATTATAATCTGCCCCTCAACTTGACTTATGTGTCTGAATGGAGCCATAGGCTGCAAAGGCACTGGCAGAGCAGCACAGGTAAGGTTGTTAGCCACCCAATTTTTCCCAGATCATTGGTGAGGACAGCTCCTCTCAGGTTCTCCAGTACACCCATTCTGATGTCCATTTCATTTGATGCTGTATTGGCTGGCATACAGTAAATGAAAAAAAATTACCATGCCTCCAACCCGTCCATGCACACCCCCCACCCCCGGGCACAACATGCCACTCCATGTTGACTTGACTGCTGCTCTGCAGCTGCTGCAAAACTAATTACTACTAAAACTTACACAGTCAGAGGGAGCATCAGACAGCAGTGGAAGGGATACAAAAAAAGAACATTTGAAACATTTTTACATATGGAAGGGCCATTGCAGAACAGAGATGGGGGAGGGATCATTAGACTACCAGGAAATTAAACAAATACAGTAAGAAACAATTACAAAATATACATACTAGAAGGAATCAGTGAACAGGGGAGGGGGAAGTGACCACTAGACTACCAGTGAGCTCCTTTACTGTTTGAAGTCTTTACAATTCGAACAGTAAAGTTCGAACTGTGAAGAATTTCAAAGAGTTATTTTCCTATCGATTGGTCCTTGCAAAGCAAGTGACGGGCAATATGAATTGCAGCGGAGCTGGGATTAGGATACACAAAACTAGGCAGTCATCAAGTCAGGTTCATAAAAAATGCCTACAAGCATTTATCATTTTATTTAAAAATCAGATAAAATAAATACATTATACAGAAAACAAAAGGATTTGTTTGGGGGTTGGGCATCTCATGATAGAGAACTTCCTTCCAAAGTTCATACCACCATAATCTGTTCCCCACACCATCATTAACCTGTCTCGCATCCATGATTTTTACATATGCTCATAACTGGGTCACTTTCAGATCCCCAACCTGCAATTTTCCACAGTCAACATCAGAACAATAATTGTTTATGGGAGGAGGTTCAAAACATGGTACAATCCCTTCAGCCAAAATGGCTCCTTCCATGTTGATTGAAATCTTCTTCCCCAGTAATACATTACCAGTCAAAGTCTTACCTGGGGTTTCCTCATGGTTCTTCTCTTCTCGTGTGCCATCCTTCTTTAAGTAACAGCACAGAAAAATGGTCAATAATGGGATCTCCACAAACGCTGGTTGCAAATGCTCCATCATGGGGTCCTCCTCCCTTTCCAGAGCCCATGGACACTGTTCCAATGATTCTTTCTCGACATACTCCAAGTGGGACCTCTCAAGCAGCTCCTGGCATCTACATTCTTCCTCTCTACGGTGTCGGTAAGCCTCCATCCATCTCTCAGTTATCCAGTGAATAAGCTGTATCATGGTCTTCTTTTGACCATTAGGTTCATCACAACCCATCCATTGTGCCTCACCCAGGTCACCATCTCGGACAGGTGCTGTTCTCATCCTCATACCTAGCACCATGCACCTCCATGTGTACCCTATGTACCAGATCTGGTACCACTGACTGAACTCCCTCTTGTTACCTCAGATGTTCAATCAGATCCCATGCTTGACACCAATTGTAGTGGGGTTGGGATTATGGTACACAAAACTATGCAGTCATCAAGTCAGGTAAATAAAATATGCCTACAAGCATTTATCATTTTATTTCAAATTCAGATAAAATAAATAAATTATACAGAAAACAACAGGCATAAGGTTAGTCAAAATAAATCAGATGACAACTACTTCACTTCAGCAGTGTCCAAGGCTTTTTCTCCAACTTAACAGCGTAAAAGCACACATGAACAGGGTGTCTTTCACCTTCCTCAGTCAGTATCCAGCTGACCACCCTATCTCCTGTACTACTTTAAAACATATTCAGTTCTTTTGTTGAACCCCTAAATATTCACAGGGTTCCTTTATGTGAGCTGAGTGTATTTATAGAGACAGGCAGCATCTCTTTTATCTCTTTATGCAGGCGCATTTATTTATCCTGTCTTTGCCTTCTATTTTATTTATTTCTAAACTGAGAGCAGTACTAGTTTTCTTTATGTCTTTGGGATGTTTATGTCCCCCTTTTCCCCAGTCTACAGGGTTTGTTTTACTGCAGTTTCTGGGATGACAAGGGGAATGGGAGAATGAGGGTGTGCTCCTCTTCTCCCTTCTCCTGCCAACCCAGTAATCAGCCAAGTAATCATTTCTTCATTTATTTGCTTGAAACATTATTACATGCTTTTTATTTCACTTCACTAAATAAACAGAACATTTGTAACTAGCCTTCTCTGTCCTTTTTCATGGCCCTGCATTCCTTGGGCTCTTTATCAGCACAGGGGCTTTATTTCATCTCCAGAACCCCTTTTTATCTGTCCAGATGGCTGAAATCTCCAGCTGACAGGTTAATTTTTCATTTGGGCCTTCTTTATTCTCAACAGGGGTACCAGGGATACAAACAAGTCTCTTTTATCAGAGCTGTTTAACATGTCAGCAAATTACATAACTACTATCACCAACTCCCTTTTCCTAAGGTCACCAAGGTCATTTATTAAAGAAAGAAAACCGTTAACATTCAGCGTGCACTTTAACTATGGTGATGGCAGCCTTCAGTACATCTGCATTTTATTCATATACCTTTCTAAGCACTGCAGCACTTTTCTTTATGAAAGTACTTATGCACATGTACATATTTGCACCTCAGTCCTTTCACTGCACTCAGGCACTCTTTATTATCTAAAATTTACTGGCATCTTTTACAGCACTAAGTTCCAAAGATGCATCATTACAGCACTTTGTTTTAGCCAGTAAACCAGCACTCCTCAAAGCTTCTATGCCGTCGGTGGCAGTTGGGGGGGAGAAGACCTCTGCCTCCTTTCCAGGGTAAAATTCTAGGACAGGAGGTCACCCTGTCACACATTCCCCCACACAAGAGGGCAACCATCCTACAGTTTTCCAACACTCAACTAGTTCCCTAAAGGGGTGTGTTGAGCTTTGGCCCACCCTCATCATAAAGCTGCACCCTAGGGTCCCATAAAGCAGCTTTAATGTTGTCAATAATAACATAATTCTATAATGACAGCACTTTCAGACCATTACCCTGGGGCTAACATAGATATCGGCATAGTATCCATCTATGCACACAATAAACTGTTTCAGTCAGCAATGACGGTCTACTTCATAACATATTCCTCTCTGGATACTAGAAACTGGGCATTCTCATTTAATATCAGACACCCATCCACAAGAGTGCACTTACTGATATACACACAGAGGTCATAATCTTTAACCTTCCTAGTCCTGGACCACAAGAAAGATGTCGGAAAATCAGCAGGATATAGGAAAGAAGAGGGAGGGGAATTCGCCAGAAGGTGGCCAACCTTCCAGACTGGAAACGTTAAAGGGATAGTAAACAGGAGAAAAAAAGACTGTTGCAACAGATATTTTTCAAAAAGTCAGAAAAAGTGGTACAGTTTTTGTGGCAGGGAGTATCCACTTTCCTTTCCCTGGAAGGGGATGGAGCTTTGGCCCACACTCACCAGAAGCTCCGTCTCAGGGTCCCTTTCAAAAAATAAATTGTAAAGTATCCTGTTCATAACAAAACAACATCCTGAGACATTTTACAAGTGTACTACATTAGTAAACCACAAAGCACTGCATACACCAAGAGAAAAAAAAACATTAACAGTAGGTTTTATGTCATCTCCTGACTTTCCCTGATCAGAAACATTTGAACATTTGAGTGGCTGGACCATCCAACACCAAGAAGAACTGCTTTTGGGGGAAAAGAACTACTCTGCTCCATCCCCACTTAGACATGTAAAGGTAGGCTAGTAACATACCATGCTGCATACCTAGCAGCCTGTTCCTAACCTCTGGGTTTTCGTATCATATTTTACACACTACTAGTGGTGCTGACTACCACATAGTCCCTTCTGTTCTATGTGGGAGTCTCCCCCTCCTCCAAGGGTGCCATCTCTTGTTTCTCACCCTCTGGGTTACTCATCCCACATCACTATCAGGGGTGACTATCTATCTGCCCTTACAACAGATCTTATGGTATGCTGCCACTTGCCTGTACATCCCTGGCCAATAGGAATATGGGGTCAGTCTAGTCAATTTCTTCCCATGGCTTAGATGACCTGAGTGACTGGAGTTTGCATCCTTCATCACTTTTTCCCTGTTTGCCATGGGTACCACTACCTGGGCATCCACCTGCTTTTTCCGGGCGTTGGGCCTCATATGATAGAGAACTTCCTTCCTAAGTTCATACCACTATACCCTGTCCCCCACAGCACCAATAACCTCTCTCCCATATATTATTTTTAGATATGCTCTTAAATGGGTCACTTCAGGATCCTCAACCTGCAATTTTCCCCAGTCAACATCAGGAGAACAATATTTTTTTATGGGAGGAGGTTGAAAACATGGTACAGTCCCTTCAGCCAAAATAGCTCCTCCCTTTGTTGATTGAAGTCTTCTACCCCAGTAATACAGTGTCAATCAGAATATTACCTGGGGTCTCCTCATTGTTCTTCTCTTTTCTTGTGCCATCCTTCTCCAAGTAGCAGCCCAGAAAAATGGGCAACAACTGGATCTCCACCAACATTGTCACAAATGCTCCATCGGGGCCCTCCTCCTCCTCCAGAGCCCATGGATCCTGTTTCAGCAATTCTTCCTTAACATCCTCTGAGTGAGACCTCTTGAGTAGCTCCTGGCATCAACACTCTACCTCTCTCCACTGTCGGTCAGCCTCCAGCCATCTCCCACTCATCCAGTGAAGAAGCCATATCAGGGTCTCCATTTGGCCATCAGATTCATCTCGTCCAATCCAAAGTGCTTTTCCCTGGTCTTCATCTCCAGCAGGTGCTGTCCTCATCCTCATACCTGGTGCCATGCACCTCTGCCATGTATTCTAGGTACCAGATCTGGTACCGCTGACTGAACTCCCCCTTGTTACCTCGGACATTCAATCAGATCCCACTTTTCACACCAATTGTAGCGGGGTTTGGATTAGGATATACTAACCTAGGCAGTCATCAAGTCAGGTGCATAAAAAATGCCTAAAGGCATTTATCATTTTATTTCAAAATCAGATAAAATAAATACATTTTTGCAGAAAAGGAAAAAGGTTAGTCAAACTAAATCAAACGTCAACTGCTTCGCTTCAGCAATGTCCAAGACTTTTTCTCTAGCTTAACGGTGTGAAAGCACGCACAAAAAGGAAGTCTTTCACCTTCCTCAGTCAGTATCCAACTGACCACTCTATCTCCTGTACTACTTTAAAACATATTCAGTTCTGTTGTTGAACCTCTAAATATTCACAGAGTTTCATTATGTGAGCTGAGGGTATTTAAAGAGACAGGCAGCGTCTCTTTTATCTCTTTATGCAGGCAGCATTTATTTATCTTATCTTTGCCTTCTATTTTATTTATTTCTAAACTCAGGGCAATACTAGTTTTCCTTTATGTCTTAGGGATGTTTTTGTCCCCCTTTTCCCCAGTCTACATGGTTTGATCTACTACAGTTTCTAGGATGGCAAGGGGAATGAGAGAATGAGGGTGTGCTCCTCTTCTCTCTTCTCCCTTCTCCTGCCAACCAGCTAAATACTCATTTCTTCTTTTATTTGCTTGAAACATCATTCTATGCTTTTTATTTCACTTCACTAAATAAATAAAACATTTGTAACTAGCCCCTTCTGGCCTTTTTCATGGCTCTGCATTCCTTGGGCTTTTTATCAGCACCAGGGCTTTATTTCAGCTCGAAAAACCCTTTTTATCTGCCCTGAGAGCTGAAAACTCCAGCCATCAGGTTAACTTTTCATTTGGGCCTTCTTTATTCTCAACAGGGGTACGAGGGAAACAAACAAGTCTCATTTATCAGAGCTGCTTTAAATGTCAGCAAATTTAATAACTACTGTCAGCAGCTCCCTTTACCAAAGGTCACCAAAGTCATTTATTAAAGAAAAAAAAAATAACATTGAGTCTGCACATTAATTATGCAGATGGTAGCCTTTAGTATGTCTGCACTTTATTTCTATACCTTTCTAATCACTACAGAACTTTTCAACATGAAAGTAATTATGCACTTGAACATATTTGCACTTCAATCATTTCACTGCACTCAGGCACTCTATATTATTTAAAATGTACTGGCATCTTTTACAGCACTAAGTCCTAAAGATGCATCATTACAGCATTTATTTTTAGCCAGTAAACCAGCACATCTCAAAGCTTCTAGGTCTTCGGCTCCAATTTGGTGGGGAAGAAGACCTCTTCCTCCTTACCAGGGTAAAATCCTAGGACAGGTAGTCACATGGTTCTTGACCCCCAAACACATACTTCAGCTGAATTGCTTTAAATAATAATAAAATAATGTTGTTAAGCATATGACTGAGACCTAAATACGGGTCCATCTCATTCCTAACCATGTAGGATTTATTTAGAAATTGAGTTTTAAAGCCAGCCCAGTAGCGTTAAGAGTTAAGGCACTGGATGCCTTACCTTACACTGTGCCAGTGACCTGGGTTCGAGAACAACCTTGGGTCATTGGGGTGCCAGCATGGGGGGGAAGAGAGGGTTTGAGTAAGCCATTGGGCTTTCCTGTGGTGGTAGGGGTGGGTTGACGCCACTCCCATAGTCCCATCCCCACCTGGTGGAGGTCCGGTGGGGTATGCAGTCAGCGGGGGTGACACATAGGGTGGGAAGAAGGGGCTGAGCAGGCTTCCAATGTGCATGCGTGCCTCCACACGCATGTGCATCCATGTGCTGGGGCCCTGGGGGGGAATGGGAGAAAAAACGGAAAAAGCAATAATGTATAAGGGAAAAAGGAACTGAGTCTTAAAAGGGGAAAAACAAGATGGCAGAAGCACAAACAGTATTTCTCTGAGGTTCAACCAGTAAATCCTTAACAATTAACAGTTCAAATGGTTTTCAATAACCTGCCTGTCTGGTGGCTATCATAAAATTCATTATCATTCAAAAATGGTGACATAGCCAAAGACACACTTTTGGCACTGCCCCTATCATCCCTGAAAATTTCAGGACATTTTAGGAAATGATTTTATTCCCTCTGATCAGTAGATGAGAGAAAAAAATTCCATGTTAACAAATGGGAAAAAAATCTTTTATTTTTCTGGTTTTCACCACTTTATAGCTCAAAAATCATACATAACTTTCCACATCTTGAGACATTGGCAAGGTGGCCACTAATGCAAAATGTCAGGCTATTTCATCACAAAATACTAAGGTTATTAAGGTACAACATTTTGAGTTTACATAGAACTGTTTATACAGCCCTAACTATATATATTTGTACTGTATATATATATATATGTGTGTGTATATATATATATATATATACACATATATATATATATATATATATATATATATATACATAATATAGTGGTGCAGTCGCGTCACTATAGGTAGGGTTTAGATGTCACTGCTATGTTAAAGTCAAAATTTTGTGCGTTAATAACTTTGGACCCATTCAACCGATTTCCCTGAAATTTAGTATGCATGGTGGGGCGTGGTAGATCTCTTGACTAGCCAAATTTCATTTTGGTCAGACTTATGATCTTTGAGTACGAAAACACTGAAAAATGCAAAATTATCCATTTTTGGAGGCAGCTTTTGGGATTTTGGAAGTGGTCCTGTGTTGCTGTCATGTGGCGTTCCACTCTGCGAGATGGCTCATTTGAAAGAGCTTTGGTGGCCGAAAGTGATGCTTTTTGTTTAGTGAAAAAATATTAAGGCATTCAAAAGTTATGTCACTTTTAAGTTCCCATTATAAGTCAATGGGAAAATTTATATATATGTTTTGCAAACAAAGAATGGGGTTCTGGCCATTTCATTCCAACTGGTGATCAAAGAATTTGCAGCTTCACAGTTCAAGAATCTTTGTCCCCGAGAATTTTTGAAATTGTTTGATCGTGAGGTCAGCCATCTTGTTTTTAGTTTTCTGATCAGAAAAACACAAATATTTTAGCTAAAGGGTCACTCCTCAAGTAAAACTTGGATGGGTTTTACTCAGGGGGCTCTGATCTATTGAGCCATGCCTTTGGTTTAATCCAAATCGGTCAAAAAATAGAGTTACAAGCTTTTAAAATCTTTGATCGTGGCTTGCTAACGATCTTTGATCACGAGCCTGCAAATTCTTTGACCGTGAGGTCTTTGATCGCGATCTAAAAATGCAAATATCTCAGCTCAGGGTGGGATGGGGACACAAATGAGGGAGATTTTTGCTCAGGGGGCTTTGTTCTATCAAGGCATGACATTGGTTTGGTTCAAATTGGTGAAAAACTTGTGTTTCACCACTTTTTATTCTTTGATCTCAAGTGTACAATTTCTTTGATCGCGAGCCTCAAATTCTATGATCGTGAGATGCTTTGATCGAGATCGTGCATCACGAGCGAGGGACAAGATGGCCAGATTAACACATCTATTTTCTTAGCCCAGGGGTGCCCTAGAAAGTCAAATGAGGGTGGATTTTGTCCAAGGGGCTTCGTTCTGTCGAATCATGGTGGTGGTTTACCACAATTCCCTGTATTTTTAAAATTAGAGCATTTTTTATTCTTTGATCATGACACTGCAAATTCTTTGATCATGAGCCTGCAATTTCTTTGATCATGGGATTCTTTGATCGTGATTGTGCATCGTGAGTGAGGGATGAGATGGTGGGATTTAAAAATCTATTTTCTCAGTCATGGGGTGCCGTAGGAAGTCAAATGAGGATGGGTTTTGTTCAGGGGGCTTCATTCTGTCGAACCATAATGGTGGTTTACCACAATTCCTTGTATTTTTTTGAATTAGAGCATTTTTTTATTCTTTGTTCATGAGCCTGTAAATTTTTTGATCGCAAGATTCTTTGATCACGATCTTTGATCGTAAAATAGGGACAAGATGGCCTGATTTTTTATAATGGAATAGATAGGGACATTTTAGTAATCTTTGACCACTAACTGAAAAACAAATGGCTGACTCATGACACTACAGGGGTCATTTGCGACACTAAAAACTGCATTTGCGACACTGTCAAATGTTTTAACTTTTCCCATTGACTATAATGGGAAACTTGTTTTTTGAATAACTTTTGAACCATTTAATATATTTTCACAAAATCTTCAAAAGGCACATCAGGGACCCCAGCTACGTGTTCTCTGAAGTTTTTGGACCTGTAGGTGTGAGCAAAGAATGTGCAAAAAAGCATAAATGCTCTACAGACTGTTGCTTTATAACTCCACAACTGTATATCCAACTGAAACAAAACTTGCCAGATCTAAAGATCTATGGTATCACTCCAAGCCTCCCACATTTCAGACAAATCTGTTATATGATTGCAAAGTTATTAGCTTCAAAATTTCACACTTTAACCTTAAATGGAGTACTCAACCCTAACTATAGTGGCACTACTGTGCCACTATAATATATATATATGAATGTGTAAATATATATATATATATATATATATATATATATATATATATAAAATTATGTGTAATAGATAACCCACTCTTAGGTGTGCGGTCATGATCTGATATTCGCACGCCTTGGTGTGCATTGTACACATGAGGCTGCAGGCCGAGTGCATCAACCACCCAAGGTGTGCAAATATCAGAGAGCAACCGCACACCTAAGAGTGGGTTATCTTTGTTATAAAATGGCCAAAAATATTTGGGCAGGGGGAAGAGGTACAAAAAGTACTCCCTGTCTGGCAGAGATAAATGTTTAATTTATAGCAGGTTATTTGGCTGATCCTGCCATAATTGTGATGGGTTTGAAGTTAAAGTAGGTATTTATCTGGTTGATTCTGCCTTGGTTTAAAAAAAAGTGATAAAAATATGTATCTGGTTGATCCTGCTATTGTCATAGTGTGTTGCACTCTAATCCTTTTCAGTTTTATTTCTGTACTGTAGAGTGATCAAGCAGTGTAAACTATAGTTAAAGACCTGGTGGCAGAGGTTCAAAAACAAGGAATTTTATGTCCAAAAACTATGTAATCTCCATTTTTATGCTACTGTTATTTATTTTTTTATTTTTTGAAAGAAGCCTCCGACTGTAATGGGGCTGAGTGAGAGAGTCATTAGTCTTTGTATTGTAGCGTGACCGAATGGTTTTATTGGCAGTTCAGAACATGCTGGAAGAGCTTGAAAAGAAGGTATTTTATTTCCAGACACTGTGTAAACTCCTATTTATTTTAAGGTTCCTCACATTTCTGCAGAAGGAAGCCGCCGACTATAGAGAGCAAACAGCGAGTGAGTCAGCAGCTTTAGAATGGGTGAGGGAAGCATGAGCGAGAGTTGCTATAACAACAACTCTAACTCACGTTTCCATCTACTCTTCTGAAGGCAGCGACTCGCTAGCTGTCCACTCTCTACAGTCGGTGACTTAATTTTGCAGAAATATGAGGAACCTTAAAATAAAAAGGAGTTTACACAGTGTCTGGAAGTAAAATACCTACTTTTCAAGCTCTGCTAGCATGTCCTGAACTACCAATAAAACCGCTCGGTCACGCTACAATACAGAGACAGACGACTCACTTGTTTAGCAATCATTACAGTCAGAAGCTTCTTTACAAAAAAAAAGAATAACAGTAACATAAAAACAGAGATTACATAGGTTTTTGGGAGACAACATGACTTGTTTTAAATGTCTGCCAGCGATTTCTTTGCCATTTTTAACTTTGCTTGGTCAGTTCATACTAGAGCTAGAAAAGTGAAAGTGATTCCACCATGATACAGCGTGAAAACAGCAGATCAACTAGATAAGTTTCTTTTTTTTAATGAGTTTTTGTTTAACAATTATGGCAGGATCAACCAGATAATTGTACATAGTGTGGGGCAACTATACGGACATTAGTTAGAGCTGTGTGGGGGCAGCTATATACAGCACATTTTAGTTACTGCTGTGGGTGCCAGTCTGTGTGTGTTTGTGTGGCAGCCTGTGTGTGCCAGGTGTGGAGTGATCTCACTGCTGGTGAGAAGGTTATGTCGGCTGGAAAGTAGTTCAGGTGTGCGGTCGTAATGGGAGGTGTGCAGTCATTGGGAAATAATGAATGGGATGCATTCTGTCCAATCATGTTAGTGGAATTTCTATGATTTTTACCAACCCATTTATACATACATATATATATACATGTATATTTAGAAAATGGGCTTTTTATTTCCTGGCATCTGATTGGCTAGTACCCTCGCCGGGTGGGTACATTAACTTTCAATAGATGTCAAGGAAATAAAAAGTACCAACCTGTAGTGCCCTTTTACCCACTTAAGTATCTTGGTGCCCACACCACTTCCTAATTGGCTAACATACCTAATTATCATTTCAAATCACCGCCATCTTTTATGTCGCTTACCAAGAGATACTACCCATACCAAGACAGCTGTACCACAGACACACAAAGGCACAACCATGAAAATGATCTTGCTGTTTAAAAAAAACAAATTAAAGTACTTCATTTGAAAGTGCCACATGAACATCAGTTTAAGCCCCCATTATACTTTTCTTAACCCCCCCGCCCCTGTCCTGTCACGAGTCATCAGTCAATTTCCACAAAACACCATCAAAATTTAATGAATGTACCAGCTGTTTGTAGGTTTGGTTTTCATTATTCTGTCACCTCAATCGACCGCCTCCTTCTACAAAATCCACTGACCTTCTGTCCGTACTCTGCTTCTCCACAGTATGCCACCCACCCGCCCATCACCTCTGCTGTTCTTCCGATGTCAGATACTTTTAGCTGCCCAGTGTGGTCACTCGCCTGCCACCTCTGCTCCTTTCCTGATTTGTATACAGCTTTGAAACAGCAGCTTTCCTAACCTACTTCAAAACCAAACATAAATTCAAATGCAAAGTATCAAAATTTACCTTGATATAGCAGTTTTTTTTTCATTCGAAGCTCGCTCCTCGGTCACATCCCCCGATGAACAAATGGTGTAAATGGGAAGTCACTGTATACAATGTAAACAACAATGAAACAGAAATAAAATACAATGGGGAACAAAAATGTGCCATGAGGATGGGGGGGCAGTAAACAAACAAACTTTGTTGTGGGAGCACCAATAGCATTCAACCTGCTTTTTTGCCCGCCCCCAAACTACAGTGTCTCCATTAGGACAAAACTCCTCTATTTCAGTATAGGTGAAGGAAAAATTTAATTACAAAACTTAATATAAATTAATATTTTTGTTATCTCATTTTTCTCAATTCCTTTTTTTTTACTGTGCCCATTTCCTAAGACAATAATACCCTCCAGGGTGGGCATTATTGGGAAATACAGGACCTTCCTACGCCCCTGGGTGGTCTGGTATTTCCCAATACCCCACCCTGTCAGGTATTATTGATTTTATATATATATATATATTATAGGGGCATGGTCATGCCCCTATATTTAGGGGTATGAAACCACTTCTATGTTAAACTCAATATATTGTGCTTTAATAACTTTGGACCCATTCAATGGATTTGTATGAAATTTGGTATGTGTGGTGGGGCATGGTAGATCTCTTGATCTGCCACATTTTGTTTCAGTCATTTCAGTCAGCCTTAAGGTTTTTGTGCATCAAAATACTGACAAATAAATGCACTTTTCACCAGTTATGTGGGCAGTTTTTCAGATTTTGTCCATGGCGCTGCATGGCCGTTGTGTGGTGTGCCACTCTACGTGTTACATTGAAAGCGCTTGGGTCAGGGAACATGCTGCTTTTTGTTTGGTGAAAAAATATTAATCCATTCAAAACTTATTAGTTTTAAGTTCCCATTATAAGTCTATGGGAAAATTTATATGGTTATTTTGCGAACGAAGAATGGGGTTTTGGCCATCTGGTCCCTCCTCATGATCAAAGAATTTGCAGGCTAACAATCAAAGATTTTTTGATCCCGAGGGAGGGACTAGATGGCTAGATTTGGATGGACCAGATAGCCCAATTTTAACAACTTTTAAAATTAAATGTCTCAGAAAAGGTTTGGTCTTTTAACTTGAAATTTGGAGGGTGTTGACAGGATTTCCTGTAGATTTGAATTATGGTATCTAGGTGTCTGAAAATACATTTATTGCAGAGATATGGTGTGGTGCAATTTACATTTTGCATACAGCATTTTGCATTGTGGTAGTGGCTTGAAATTAATAGGGTGGCTAGCCTTACAGTCATGGATGTACTTTCAGTTATTAGGTGTGTAAAATGTAAACAGGTGCAGAATTCTGCCACTCTGACCAGTGAAAATCAAACTTTAAAATGTTATATCTCAGACACGGTTTGGTATTTGAAATTGAAATTTGAAGGGTGTTGAGGGGATGTCATAGAGATGTGAACTATGCTATTTAGGTGTTGGTAAAATCATTTTTTGCAGAGATATTCAATGATGTAATTGACATTTTTCCCATAGGAATACATTGCAGTCTGTGTCATTACTTTCGGGTGTCATTATCTTGGAAATGAAGCGAGATACAGACTTTTCGCTACAGGTGACTTTTACCACCTTCACATGATCTAGCCACTGGAAAAAGATTTGTAATCATTGCATAAGCCTGCAGTGGAATTTTGTTCATTCATAGCACGGTTCATGAGATATTGTGAAATTACTGTCACAAGGGTTGAAAGAATGCCTGTCCATTGCATTTCAGTGCCCATATCTTGGAAACGATGTGGGATATGGGTTCGGTCTGAGATTGTTGCATGATTGACTCACTGTCATGGTAACAACGACACTTGAATTGTTTTTCTAGCTGTTACAGTTCCCAAGATATGGACAAATTACTGTTACTAGCATTCAGTGGCCAGTAGGAATGCTGCCTGGCTATGTAGCTATACGTACGTGGCAGCACAGGCCAGTGGGCCCACTCTCCTTCAGATGCATATTGTTATGCAGAAATGGGAAAATTGGTGGGTACAAGGGGCCCTCTCCCACCAGAGTGGCTATTATTATAGGGGCGCGATCGCACCTCTATATTTAAGGTTATGAAGCCACTTCTATGTTAAATTCAAGAATGTGCACGTTAATAACTTTGGATTCATTCAATGGATTTGCATAAGATTTGGTAACCCTGGTGTGGCATGGTAGATCTCTTGATTTGCCAAATTTTGTTTCAGTCAGACTTACAGTTCTTGCACACCAAAATTATGAATAATTCAGTTTTCGCCAGGTATGTGGGCAGTTTTTCAGATTTTGTCCATGGTGCTGTGTGGCCATTGCGTGGTGTGAAGCTCTACAACTTGGCACATTGGAAGAGCTTGGTTCAAGGAATATGCTGCTTTTTGTTTGGTGAAAAAATATTATTCTGTTCAAACGTTATTACAATTTGAAATTCCCATTATATCCTATGGGAAAATTTATATGTGTTTTTTGAATGTTAATGAGAAAGAACAGATGGCCCTAGGAAAGACCAGATAGCCCAAATTCAGGTGATCTAACCACTGGAAAAAGATTTGAAATTGTCGCATAAACCTACAGTGGAATTTTGTTTGTACATTGCACGGTTCATGAGATATTGTGAAATTACTGTCACAAAGGTTGAAAGAGTGCCTGTCCAGTGCTTTTTGGTGCCCATATCTCAGAAACTATGTGAGATGTGGGTTCAGACTGTGAATGTGGCATGATTGACTCACTGTTATGGTTACAATGACACTTGAATTATTTTTTTAGCTGTTGTGGTTCCCAAGATATGGACAAATTACTGTTTCAAGCATTTGGTGGCCAATAGGAATGCTGCATGACTCTGTAACTACCCATACATGGCAGCACAGGCCAGTGAGCCTGTGCTTCTTCAGATGCATATTGTTATGCAGAAATGGGCATGTTGGTGGGAGCATGGTGCCCTCTCCTGCCAGAGTGGCTATTTTTATAGGGGAGTAGTCATGCCCCTATATTTAGGGTTATGAAGCCACTTGTATGTTAAGCTCAGAATTATCAGCATTAATAACTTTGGACCTGTTCAATGGATTTGCATGAAATTTGGTATATCATGTGGGCATAGTAGATCTCTTGATCTGCCAAATTTAGTTTCAGTCGGACTTACATTTTTTGCACACTAAAACACTAAAAAATAAAGTTTTCTAATGTTATGTGGGCAGTTTTTCAGATTTTGGAAGTGGTGCTGCATGCCGTTGTGTGGTGTGCACCTCTACAACTTGGCATATGCAAAGTGCTTGGATCAAGGAACATGCCGCTTTTTGTTTGGTGAAAAAGTATTAATCTGTTCAAAAGTTATTAAAATTTGAAATTCCCATTATATCCTATGGGAAAATGTATATGTATTTTTTGAATGTTGATTAGAAATACCAGATGGCCCTAGGAAAGACCAGCTAGCCCAAATTGGGATGACCATATCAAAATCACAGTTTGGTCTTTTTACTTGAAATTTGCAGTGTGTTGAGGGGATGTCATAGAGATGTGAACTATGCTGTTTAGGTGTTGGGGAAATAATTTGTTGCAGAGATATTCAATGAGGTAATTGATATTTTTACCCATAGGATTACATTGCAGTCTGTGTCATGACTTTCAGTGCCGTTATCTCACAAACAAAATGAGATACAGACTTTTTGCTACAGATGGCTTGGTGATCTAGCCATTGGAAAAAGATTGGAAATCGTAGAGTAAGCCTGCAGTGGAATTTTGTTTGTGTGCTGCACAGTTCATTAGATATTGTGAAAATACTGCCACAAGGGTTGAAAGAGTGCTTGTCCAGTGCTTTTCGGTGCCCATATCTTGGAAACGATATGAGATATGGGCACAATCATTCAACGTTGCGTGAAGTACTCACTGTCACGGTTACAATGATTCTAGAATTTTTTTCTAGCCCTTTCGGTTGGGCAAATTACTGTTGCAAGGGTTTGGTGCCCTATAGTGCTGCTGCATGGCTCTGTAGCTTTGCATAAGTGGGAGTTTGGGCCCTGATGCATATTTTTATGCAAAAAATTGGCAACTTGGTGGGAGCTGGGCTCCTCACTCCCACCAATATGTGTTTTTTGCTACTTATATAACACTTTTTCAAAATGTAAGGAAATTCTATGCAAAAAACTGCATTAATGCTTCATTTAGGGTTAAAGTAAAAAAAGTCAGGAAATGAGACATTAGGGTTGAACCCCTAACTCCCCCTCACACATGCCACCCTGACCCTCCACAGTCTGACAGATGCTGGGATGTGTCATTGGGGTTGTGAGGCCTAAATATCACCCCATTCTCCTTTACTGTATCATGTCCACATGCTCAGACATGGAATATATTATAGGGGCGTGGTCGCATCCCTATATTTAGGGTTATGAAGCCACGTATATGTTAAACTCAAAAGTTTGTGCATTAATAACTTTGACCCTTTCAATGGATTTACATGAAATTTGGTATGCAGAGTGAGGCATGGCATATCTCATGATTTTCCAAATTTCATATCAGTCAGACTTACGATTTTTGTACAACAAAATGCTGAAAAATGCACTTTTTGCCAGTTATGTGGCCATTTTTTTTTATTTTGTCTGTGGTGCTGCAAGACCTTTGTGTGGCATGCTGCTGTGTGACTTGGCTCATCTGAAAGAGCTTGGGTCAAGGAACATGCCACTTTTCATTTGGTGAAAAATATTAATCCATTCAAAAGTTATTAAACTTTTACGTTCCTATTATAAGTCAATGGGAAAATTTATATGGCTATTTTGCGAAAGAAGAATAGGGTTTTAGCCATCTAGTCCAGCCTCATGATCAAAGAATTTTCAGGTTCATGATCAAAGAATCTTTGATTGCAAGGAATTCTTTGATCACGATGGCTGCCATCTTGTTTTCAGTTTGCGGTCAGAAAAATTCAAATATCTCAGCCCAGGGGGGACTTCTGAGGTGAAACTATGGTGGGTTTTGCTCGGGGGTCTTCCCCCTATCGAGCCATGCCTATGGTTTCTTTCAAAATGGTAAAACATAGAGTTTTTAACAGTTTTTATTCTTTGCTCGAGGCTCGCCAATGATCTCTGATTGTGAGCCTGCAAATTCTTTGATTGCAAGATTTCTTAACTGCGATCTTTGATCGTGAGGGTGTGACTTGATGGCCGCTTGAAAGAAATCAATTTTCTCAGCTCAGGGGTGGCTTATTAAGCCAAATGAGGGTGGGTTTTACTCAGGGGCTTCGTTCAATCGAGGCATGGCTGTGCTTTCACGCATTTCTGCCTAAAAATGTACTTTTAACAATTTTTATTGTTTGATTGTGACCCTGCAAATTCTGTCATCGTGAGCCTATAAATTCTTTGATTGCAAGATTCTTTGACACGATCTTTGATTGAGAGGGCGTGACTAGATGGCCACATGAAAAATTCAATTTTCTCAGCACAGGGGTCACTTCTAAAGGCAAACTAGGGTGGGATCTGCTCAGGGCCCTTCATTCTGTGGAGTCATGGATGTGGTTTCATGTATTTTTCTCTAAAAATTGAGTTTTAACATTTTTTATACTTTGATCATGAGCCTGCAAATTCTTTCATTGCGAGCCTGCAAATTCTTTCATGGAGAGATTCTTTGATTGTGATCTTTGATCACAAGGGATGGACTAGTTGTCCAGATTTGGAAGGACCAGATAGCACAATGTTAAAAATGTTTCAGGTTAAATATCTCAGAAACGGTTAGGTCTTTTAACTTGAAATTTGTAGAGTGTTGACGGCAGGTCCTGTAGATGTGAATCATGGTGTTTAGTTGTTGGACAATACATTTTTTGTGGACATATTGCATGACACAGTTTATGTTTTGCAGACAGCATTTTCCATGGTGGTAGTGGCTTGAAATTACTAGGGTAGTTAGCCTTACTGCCATGGATGTTCTTTTCAGTTGTTAGGTGTGTAAAATATTAATAGGTGTGGAATTCTGCCAGTGTGAAGAATGACAATCTGAAACTTTCACATTTTATATCTCAGAAACAGTTTGGTCTTTTACATTGAAATTTGGAGCTTGCTGAGGGGATGTGCCGTCCATGTGAATTATGGTGTTTAGGTGTTGGAAAATTCATTTGTCTGTACCCATATTGTGTGACACACATTTTGCATATGGCATTTTACATTGTGGTACTGGCTTCACATTTATAGGGTGCCTAGCGTTACTGCCATGGAGGTAATTTGTAGTGATTAGGTGTCTGACATGTAAACAGGTGTTAGATTATGCCACTGATGACTGACACTTTGCTTTCATTCAAGGTGGCGAGTTCCACACTCCCACCCATATGCACTGCCAGCAATACATATGATATTCAGTACTTGTACTCTTATCTTAGGCAGGAATTTGCAAGTTGGTGGGAACACAGTGGCCCAGAAGGCCCTGCACTATCACCAACTAGTGCAACTTTCTCCTTTTCTATTCTTTCTGAAAAAGTAAGGACATTCTGTTCAAAAAACTTTGTTAATGCATTATTTAGGGTTAAAACACAAAAAGTATGGAAATTAGACCTTTAGGGTTGCCCCATTCCTCCCTCATGGACCTGCCCATCATCCTGAGATTGACAGCTGATGGGGTGTGTCATTGGGATTGTGAGGCCTAAATGTCATCCCATTCTTCTTTACTGTGGCTTGTGAATATGATTACAGATGGAATGGGGTGACATTTAGGCCTCACAACCCCAATGACACAACCCGTCAGCTGTCAATCTCGGGATGATGGGCAGGTCCACGAGGATGGGTGGGGCAACCCTAAAGATCTCATTTCCTGACTTTTTGTGTTTTAACCCTAAATGATGCATTAACAAAGTTTTTGCATCAAATATATATATATATATATATATATATCTATATATATATATATATATATATATATATATATATAAGGGTGAGATCAATTCCAGTGAAATAAACAATGTTATTTTCAATGAAGTGAAATAAATCCTGATGACATCAGCAGAGTTAAAATAAATACCATTTATACCTACTCTGCTGACATCACTCACCTGCATCTGAAAACACTAAGAAACACCCCTGTAATTTGTTAACACAATTAAGATAGATAATGACAGTCAGCTGCAGCACTGCTTCTAAATGTAACAATCTCCAAATCTCTTGTGCTGCATTTCAAAACCCAAGTTTAGTACATTACTGAATCCTGCATTGCCACATATTGACCTACAAAATGAACAATACCATTTGTAGCTACTCTGCTGACATCACTTACCTGCATCTGAAAATACTAAGAAACACCCCTGTAATTTGATGAGTTCTAAAACAGGCCCTACACTGAAATTAACACAGTTAAGATAGATAATGACAGTCAGCTGCAGCACTCTTTCTAAAGGTAACAATCTCCAAATCTCTTGTGCTGCATTTCAAAACCCAAGTTTAGTACATTACTGAATCCTGCATTGCCACATATTGACTTTCAAAATGAACAACAAATAACAAGTATATTGCAAACATCCAGCTGGTCACAGAACAGAACCTCCCTTAGGCAACCAATTACCAAAACACATCACACCCAATCAAGACCCACACACACACACACACACACACCCCAACCAACAACAGCTCACTACAACCCATTTATAAAACTTCACACACACACACACTACCACAGCACCAGTATCATTTAAAGTGACATGAACCTCATAACAACAAACATACCTCTCTCACTGAAATTAGTCTCACCTCCATGGTATAAATAGCACACATGATGGGCAGATCATGGAATATGGAAAATATTCTCACTCCTGCATCGTGAGCACTGTATATTTCACTTGTGCCTTCGGCACTCATGAAATATCCAGCGCTCCCTCTGCAGGAGTAAGAATATTTTGCAGGAGTGAGAATATTTTCCATATTCCACTCCTGCCCATCATGTAGCCCATATATATATATTTATAAAATGGTGTGGTAAAATCATAGAAATTCCAGTAACATGATTGGACAGAATGCATCACATGACCGTGCATTATTTCCCAACGACCGCACGCCTCCCAGTACGACCGCATGCCTAAACTACTTTCCAGCCCTCAAAACCTTCTCACCAGCAGTGAGATCACTCCACGCCTCATGCAGTTAAGCAGCCACATACAACACACACACACACACACTGTTACTACTGCACACTGTCTCACCACCCTAAATTCTAAAAACAACATAATACAGCCCATTTAACAGAAACCTAACTGTGTATAAAAAGAGAAACTACAGTTCTCTTACATCCTACTCTCACTTTCTGTTAAAAAATCTCCTTTCTACACAGACTTGCCCGATCGTGTACCACTTTCACTTTTCCTCATTTGAAGTAAGCGTGATCGAAGCAGTGCGATTAAGAGTAACAAGCTGTTACAGTTGAATTGTTCTTTAGGTTAGAAAATAAAGTCCTTTTCTCCCAGTTATTTTCATTTCAGTATAAGTAGAGTGATTAGAGCTAGGAGATACTGAGAGTCGGCAGACGCAGCCAGAGCGAGTGTTGCTATGACAACTCTCGCTCTGGCTTGCGTCTACCTTCGTAAAGCTGCCGACTCACACGGCGTCTCCTCGCTCTGCTCTAAATACACTCTGCACCTTGTATTACTGAAATTAAGACAAACTAACAAGAGGGAAAGGACTTTATATGCTTTTTTAACACAAAAGGACTTACTGTCAATTCGTAACAGCTTGCAATGCGCACCGCTCGGTCACGCTATACTTAATCACTGCCTCTCGCTTCGGACTACTTTCTAAACTCTGCCAACATATAATTTACTACATACAAAGAGCCATTACAATAAACCAACACAACCTAACAGAAGGCACACACTTTTCATCCTTTTAAACACAGGACTTACTTTCAACTCTGCCAGCATATCATTTCCACCTAGACAAAGGGATTATTTTTCCACCCACCCCAAAACATGTGTGGCCATTTTATAAGATAGATATACCATTTGGTGGGGGAGCCGCTCTGATATACGCACGCCTTGGTGGTTGAATGCTCTGCTCCGGCCTCGTGCATCACAACGCACACCAAGCGCATGATATCAGAGCGCACCGACACCCTAGAGTGGTATATCTATTACATATACACACATACTGTATATATATATATATATATATATATATATATATATATACATATATATATATATATATATATATATATAGTTAGAGTTGAGTAACCTATTTAAGGTTAAATCTGAAATTTGGCAGCTTAATAACTTTATCACCATATGACAGAGTTGCCTGAAATTTGGAATGCATGGTTTGGTTTCATAGGTCTCTGGATCTGTCAGGTTTCATAATGGTTGGATATACAGTTGCAGAGCTACAGAGCACCAAAAAAAATCTAATTATGCAATTTTGTGCATTCTTCGCTCGTGCCAACATGTAACACGGTCTGTGTGACTGGTTCAGATCCCTCAGGGAACATGCAGCTGGGGTCCCCGATGTGCCTTTCAAAGATTTCGTGAAAAAATATTAAACGGTTCAAAAGCTATTCAAAAAACAAGTTTCCCATTAAAGTCAATGGGAAAAGTTAAAATATGTGAAAGTGTCGCAAATGCATTTTTTGTGTCGCAAATGACCCTTGTAGTGTTGCAAATCTGCCATCTTGTTTTCAGCTGGTGATCACAGAAATGCTTGGTATTTAAATTTGGGACCCTCAAGGGACACAATTCTTGCTGTGTTCACCTAGTCGAGTCCTGAGGATGCTAGCTATTTCTTTTTTGGGGGGGTTAAACACCCCAGAAATATGTTTTTTAAATTTTTGTAAAAAGTAGCTTCGCACATGTGACACTTTCATGATTTTTTTTGCAAAAGTGTCATGATTTGCGACACCACTTTGCGATACTATGCCCAAAACAATAGCGGATCTTTGCCACTCTGCTGCAAAAGAACGGTTTGGTCTTTTGGGCTGCAATTTGGAGGGAAGAAAGCCAAGATCCCCCAGATGTGCCTTTTAGTTACAAAATATTACAGGGATGCAATGTTACAGCACTCCAAAGTCGACAATTGTTTCTTTAGGCTAACATTATGGCATCTGCCATGCCTTTCGGGGCCCGTATCTCGAAAACGCTTCGAGATACAGACTTTTCATCAGAAGAATTCTTAGCCCCTTGCTAGGGGGCTAAGTGCAAAACTATCTAAGAAAGTCATAAATACTATAAGAGTTTAAATTTTTTTCTATGTCATACAGTTCCTAAGATGTAAGCAATTTAGTATTCCAAGTGTTCATTTCTGCTCCGAGGGCCATTATTATGCATACATTCTTTGTATTCACTGTGCTTCTGAATGCACATTTTTGAGAAAAAAAGTGTGTACATTTGCGTTACGTTGCGTTTGCGTTTACAGTCGGCGTATCCGCTTGTGTTTCCATAACTGTTTGCTTTAGCGTTTCAGTTTCCGTCATCATGTGCGTTACCCTTTGCGTTTGCATTTGCACTTGCGTTTGCATTACTGTTACCATTTCTGTTTCCATTACTGTTTTTGTCTGCGTTTCCTTTGGCATCACTGTATGCATTACCATTTGCATTTGCGTACGCGCTTCTGTTTGCTTTTCCGTTGGAGTTTGTGTTTCCTTTGGTGTTACTGTAGGCGTTTTCCTTTCCAACTGCATTACCATGACCGTGCGTGTTACCATTTGCATTTGCATACTTGCTTGCATTTGCATTTCTGTTTGTGTCACTATTGCCTTTGGCATCATTGTTGGTGTTACCGTAACAATTTGCATTTTCCAATTGCATTACCGTTACTGTTTGCGTGTTCATCACTGTTTGCTTTCACGTTACAATTTTTTCCTGTGATGTACTGTATTATACTGGCTTATTGAAACCTTTATAATTTGCTGACCATTCTATGTAACATGTCTTGTTTGTTTGTACATTGATGACGTGGAACCTTTGTAAAAGAGCCATTGGCTCAAAGGTAATAATTCCTAGAAGAATAAACTAAACTAAACGTTACTGTTGGTCTTAGCATTTGCAGTTTCTGTAGCATTTCCATTCTCGATTGTGTTACTGTTTCCTTCTAACATACTAAAATGCCAGCAGAATAGGCCTAACGGTCTTTCGTGTCTGCTCGTTTGGTCAGCCCCCAACCTGGGTGCTGACCTTGCTGTCCCCCTTGCCTTCTCTGGCTTCTCCCTTCCCAGTTCCGGATATTCTTGCTGCATTGGATTTTGCTTCCAGAACCCTTCCCCTGTACCTGTCCCACCCCTTCTTGAACTCCTCCACTGTCTCTGCCTCCACCAGCCCCCTAGGCAGTGCATTCCATGGCTCCACCACCCTCTCAGTGAAGTAGCACCTCCTCCTTTCTCCCCTGAATCTTCCCCCCTCCAGCTTCCACCCATGCCCTCTAGTGGCCCCTTCCTCCTTCCTTCGAAGCACCCTGACTGTTCCTCCCCTATTTACCCTCTTCATGTACCTGAAGACCTCTATCATGTCCCCCCGGTCCCTTCTCTCTTCCAATGTGTACATATTTAGCTCTTCGAGCCTCTCCTCATAGATCCTGTCCCCCAAGCCCCAAATCATTTGGTTGCCCTCCTCTGGACCCTCCAGGAGGTTAATGTCCCTCTTTAAGTGTGGCCTCCAAACTGCACACAGTACTCAAGGTGCGGCCTCACCAAGCAGTTATACAGAGGAAGTATCACTTCCCTCCTTCTGGAGGTGATCCCCCTAGCGATGCATCCCAGCATCCTGTCGGCCTTGGCCACTGCCCTCCTACAAGTCTCAGAGTTGTTCATCTTGACATTCACCACCACCCCCAAGTCCCTCTCAGCCATCGAGACTTGTAGCATTTCCCCCCCCAGGGTGTACACTTGGCCTGGGTTTCTGGCCCCCAGGTGGAGTACCTTGCATTTCCCTGCATTGAAACTCAGCTTCAACTTTCTAGACCATCTTTCCAGAGCCTCCAGGTCCCCCTGTAGGGCCACCCTCCCCTCCTCCCCATCCACCACCGCCCCAGTTTTGAGTCATCTGCAAAGAGACTCATCTCACTCCTGATTCCTGTCCATGTGTCAGATACATAGGCATTGAACAGAAGGGGCCCAAGGACTGATCCCTGTGGGACCCCACTAATGACCCTCCTTGGGGATGAAACTATCCCACCAACTACGACCCTCTGGGTCTGGTTCTGGAGCCAATTGCCTATCCATCTGATCATCTGGTTCCCCACCCCCATTTCTCCCAGCTTATCCAACAGGCCCACGTGAGGAACAGAGTCAAATGCCTTGCTGAAGTCTAGAAAGAGGACATCCACTGGTCTACCCGGGTCCAAGGCACTTGTCACCCAGTCATAGAACTCCACCAGGTTTGTCTGACACGATTTCCCTGGATGAATCCATGCTGTCTATCATCCAGGCACCCTGACTTATCCAGGTCCCCCAGCCTCTCCTTGACAATGCCCTCCATCACCTTGCCCACCACCGATGTCAGGCTGACAGGCCTGTAGTTCCCTGCCACCTCCCTTGATCCCCCCTTGTGGATAGACACTATATGTGCCACCTTCCAGTCTTGGGGCACCCACCCTGTCCTCAGAGAGATGGTGAAAAGCTCTGCCAGGGGTTTTGCCAGGACATCTGCAAGTTCTTTCAGCACTCTGGGATGTAATTTATCCGGCCCTGGTGCTTTCTCCATCTTAAGGGAGCTGAGGGCTTCCATCACTCTCTCTGCTGTGATTTCCTTCTGGTACCTCTTCTCCCTGCTTAGCCCTCCCACCACCTGCCAGTGATGCCTCCCCCTCTCCCCAGACCTGCTGATCGGTAAGGGTCCCCCCCCCCTTCTGCGTCACCATTGCCATTACCGTTTGCATTTTCTTTAACATTTGTGATTGTGTTTCCATTGGCATTAGTGTTTGCGTTACCATTTCTGTTTTCATTAAATTTGTGCTTGCATTTCTCTTACCGTTTGCGTTATCATTTACCTTTGTGTCACCATGTGCGTTACCATTTGCGCTTGCGTTTGCATTACTGTTAGCATTACTATTTTATTTTACCTCACTGTTTCCATCACCGTTTGCTTTAACATTACTATTTATGTTTTTGCATTTGTGTAGTGCAGTGCAAAACATTGTTTTTGCTACTTATTCTGCACTGTCTTCCATGACACATAGCACAGCCGGTGTGTGGTTGATTGGTCTGAAACTTGGAAGGAACATGCCAGTTTTTGTTAGGTGAAAAAATGTTGTTCCAGTCCAGAGTTGTAGCCATTTGAAGTTGGCCCATTTCACAGTTACTGATTGTTCGGCCACCAGGTCCACCATTTTAGTGCATTTTTGGCCACAGTTTCTGCCATTTTGTGGTGGAAGACATCTTAAAGGCACAGAAACATAAAAATTGAATATCTCTGGAATGGTGTGGTCTTTTTACATGAAATTTTAAGGGCGTTGAGTGGATGTCCTGGAGATGTGAAGTATGCTGTTTACATGTTTGAAAAATAATTTGTGCAGAGATATTGTGTGACACAATTAACATTTTGCGAATAGCATTTTGCATGGTGCTGCTGCCTTTAAATTTATAGTGTAGGTAGCCCTAGTGGCACAGAGGTGCCTTACAGTGGTTTTGTGTGTAAAACATTAACAGGTGTGGAATTATGCCACTCCGACAAATGAAAATGTTGTTCATTATGCTTCAATAACTTCTGAATCATGTGTCCAAATTGCCTGGCATTTGGAAAGTACAAATATTTATACTGTAATTCATCATTCACTGTGCCAGTTTTCGGGGAACTGGCACTTACAGTTGTTGAATTGTGCATGTTACTTTGTTTGCTCATGGTGCTGTGCAACAATTGAATGGATATACACACAATTCTGGACACACGATGTGCCATGGTGCATGTCTTCATTTAACAATTTTCATTTCAGCTGGTCATACAGTTTTTGCACAGTGAAGTGACAAAAAATTACAATGGGCCCCTCACTCCCACCACCACATTCCATTCACTATTTATAGTGCACATTCTCAAAAAGAAGGGAAATTCATGGCAAAAAACTCTGTTTAATGCATCAGTTAGGGTTGTCCCACACCGACAAAAGCTAGGAAATTTGGTGTTAGGGTTGCCACCTCTTGCACCCCAAGCCCACCCCATCCCCACAAACAGGCATCAGGGTGTGCATTGGGGTCATTGGCCCTGAAGTTGGAAAACACTTGTGAAGGGATTGTTTTAGCAAAACTAATATGTCACTGCTGTACAATGTTTTCCCTAAGCAAGGTTTTATAGTCTGTTTATGGGGAAATTTGCCAAAGTTTTATATTTCAGACATTCAGGATCTCTCCTGAGTGATTTCTGATTCAAATCACTTTTTTGTTCGAACTTAAATATTTTCTTTTTTCACAAACCAGGAAAAGTGGTTTGAACTACAAATTCTAGTTCACAAACCAGAAAAAGTGGTTCTAACTTAGGTTTCTGGTTTGCAACCCAGAAAATGAGGTACCCACTAATACTTGTGGTTCACAAAGCAGGTAGCTGGTCAAGAGTGTGTGTGAAGAAGAGCGCAGTGAAAACTGCACAGACAAAAGGGCATATGTGAAAACAGCTACAGGGGAATAATAGCATGGTCAGGACAGCGCAGTACATCAGTAGCTGTTTTCACTGATGCTGACAACTACAAGTGCAAAGCTATGTAGTGTTTTGCTGTGCTGACACTGTGGAATACAGGGGAGAGGCACACGCTATGAAGGTCATGCATCAAACCAGACTGGGGTTCAAATCTGACATATCTCTTTTTGCTGCCTTGCAACTCTCCACCCACAATCCCCCCCCCCCCAAGGAGTTGATTATATTTAGTTAAGGGGGTGCAAACATACCAATGGGTAAAGTTATGTGAGGCTGCAAAGTGGGAACATTGCAAAAAATGAATTTCACAACTTCAACAGAACTTCACTTGGGAATTAAAACTTTATAACATCTCTAGAGCATATGTGTGCATGGCCAGCATCTGTTCCTCCCCAGAGAAAGTATGCCTCACCCACCTCCAACTGTGTCTTGCAGCTTCCAACTTGTTGCTCATTACTGAGTATGAGAACTAACATTTAGTGTCCTCGACTCTTGTCTGCAGCTTCTCTGCAGTTTTTCTAGCACTATTGCTGTTTTTTGTTGACAATGTGGTTTCTTTCTTGGTTTTGTCTGTGCTCCTCTGGACTGCATAATTTATGTTTAGCAGGTTTGACTCTGAACCTTGAAGCAGAATATATTATTATATTACTATATTTTCTGCATAATACCTTGCCCTTTTGCTTCTTTGCAATGCGATTTATTGGTAAGCAGAATATCTGAGCAATAGACTTAACATGGGTGCTTCCCTGCAACCAATACCACAATCTTCTGCTGGTAATGTCACATCTCTAACTGTGGGAATTGCTATATTACCTTAAACAGCAATGTATATTTGGCATTCAGAGCCAGTAACTGAAATATATGGGCAGTGATCTCATTTTTATTTTACTAAAGAGAAACAAAATACAGAGTATACCTCAAATCTAAACTAAAATGTTTCTAAAATGCAATGTTTTTGGAGTGTTTCTCCAGATATACCAGGTGCTGTCTAAATGCTTATTCACAAGGCTATGAATTTTTCAAAATATATAAAACCCAACACAATTTAGCCATGTGGCCCCTGATTAATTAAATTATTGCATCCACAAGGGTTTTATTTATGATCTCCATGACAGAAGTTGTACTTTGTGTCACCAGAAAATCAGTGTCTCTGGACAGATTATAGCTTCCAGCTATTCACCGTAGTTTTGCTTTGTTAGCTTGTCACAGAATATGAAACTTGAGATGGTTTGGCCATGTTCATGCATTGTTCACTGTGCTCCCAGATCTACAAGGATTTCCATATTTTACAGGTTTTGAAGTGCTAAAATGGGCTACAGTGAGAAAACCGCATCTCTAGTAAAACTTGGGGGAGACTTACTGCCACTATGGTAGAATTAATGAAATCATAATAAGATGGACTCTGAGATTCTCAGAGAGAAAGAGAACAATATGATTGGTGCTCTGAGTCCTGACATGCTCTGATTATGTGTATCCTAATTTGCTGAGAGGTACTGATCATACACAGAAAGTGCCCTGATAGGCTACTTTTACATTTTGTGCACTTTCTGCTGGTGGATCAATGTTCGCGGTCTTCACATGTCATGTGAGGTGCATTTTTTTTTGAGAGAGATGCTGCCAATTGAGATTGTGATTTTCCAGATTGGAATATATGCACTGTAGTCCATTGGAGAAATTGCAGCTGAGCTCTAATGAGTTGAGAGTTGACCACTCCTCATCATTGTGGTGTTTTAAAATTAACAGCATGCATAAAAAGTCACTCCTGGAGCAAGTGAGTGCAGGCTGGCCACCAGCAGGTTATCCAGACACCGATCTGATCTGCCATTTAGTCTGCAACATTGTGAACTGACTGGAGTAATGAAGTACTGACCAGACCAGAAGCCCTAAACCCTCTTGTGTGTGTGTGTGTGTGTGTGTGTGTGTGTGTGTGTGTGTGTGTGTGTGTGTGTGCATGCATGTGACTCCACTGAGGAAGCAGATTGTGTGCCAGATTATAAACAGTACAGTCATCACCCCAGCTAAGCAGCCCAGATCAGCTCTGTCCTCCCCAGTCAGGCCTGATCCTGCACTGCTCACTAGTGAGTGACATTTTATTATTAGTCGTTTGGGTGCATTTTCTGAGCTGCTGAAGCTGCTCTTGAAACCCTTTTGTTTGCTGTTTTCTTTGAGTGTTTTTTTGGTGCAGTCCTCGTCAGGCATTTAGGAAAGTGTCACATTCCAGTTGTCCCTGATCACACTCTTGTTTTTGAGAAACACTTATTTAACCATGCAAAATATTTCTCTATGGATTTTGTGGCATTTTCCTCTCTCTAATTCTTTCTGGTTTTACTTTAAATACCGGCCCCCAACAAAAAATATTTTGGTAATCATGCAGATGACTCAAGTGAATAAACTTATTTTCTAATGGTTGTTTTGCACATCTCTATTAATCTGTCCTGTTTTTGAATGCCATTATGTTTCCAGCTTAAGACTAGAACATTAAATGTATGTGGCTGATTAGTGATGTCAAATTTAGTTTTTTTTTTTTCTGCTAGTGCTGCTACAGGTTTCAGTGTGTTGTTCTAGTTTGGAAAGGGGATTGTTACTAAAGAGAATGCTGTGGGGAAGTGAGTCAGTTAAGCTCCATAAAATGTAAAATAACACATTTGGATATACGACAGAGAAGCATATAGAAGGTCAATCCCATAGATTTTTTCTGGTATATCTTCCTTTATACCTCCTAGAAATTTCTTCTTACAGAAACTTGTTCCAATCTGAATTACTGAACAGCATGACAAATTAATGGCTAAGACTTTTTAAGACTGATTAGGTACAAGAGAAGATTGGTGCCAAAATGTGTAATGCCTATTCAGACTATATAAGATTGACCTTTCTAAAATTAAACAGTGGAATCATGTGAATGCATAACTCTGTGTTGCCAACAGCAGGATTTATTAGTGCAAATGAACCAGAGGTAAAAACATGAGTGTGCATTGCCAGCTAGTTTCAATATATTAATGAGACCTTGCAGTTTTCTGCCTGTGCTGACAGTATTAGTTTGCTGTTCTTTTTTAAAAAACTCAAGCAACAAAGTCATTGCTTATGAAACATGAGGTACAGAAGATTGCAGTGGAAACTAAAGCCCTTCACTCATCCCTGCCTCAGTTACAGATGAGATCAAGGAGTCTTCTCAGTGGTATGCTGCTCATTTACCTCAACACTGACCCAAAGTTGCCAGCTCTTTGTGGTGAGAAGACAGGAAAGTATCCATGTTCATTTAGTATTGGAAAGAGCTCAAGAACTATGGTGCGTATGTGTGTGGGGGGGGGGGCTCATCTAAAAACAATGCAGAAAAGTAAAATTAAGACAATGACAACAAACATATGGAAGCAATTGCCAGATAAGGCCACTGAAAAAAAATTCTCTGGTGCAGTACAAATTATTTTAAGAGACTATAACTCAATGTGTTTCTGCAGAGTCTCTGTGTTAATGAAGGTGAAAAAAATCAGTACCCTGCTCACGCTGTTATTGGTGTATTACAAGTTTTATTTCTTTTCATTTTGGTATCTGAGAAATGAGGGTCATGCAATGGCACTGTCCAACAGTGTCAGTGGTTCAGTAGGTAGCACACTCACCTCTGAGGCCGGGAGATCAGAGGGCTGTGGGTTCAGTTCCCACATCTGGCACTTGGGTTAATATCCCAGTACTGACACTGTAGTGCAGCATGAGAGGGGTGCTGCACTTCTGAGGTGCCGTCTTTCAGATGAGACGTTAAAAACCGAGGTCCCATCTGCCTGGATTGGTGGTAGTTCAGGTGGATGTTAAAGATCCCTTGGCACTTATCGAAAACAGTAGGGGTAATTTTATTAGAATAATCATATTAATACAATTCACAGGTACAGAAAAAGAATTCAATATAAACCTCAGACAATCAACAAAGAATATTACACCTGAAAAACAAAACTAAATCCATGCCAACTCTTAAATACTACAATTCTAAACAGACAGAGAAATAGCCTAAACTCTAAATGTGCACTTTCAATAGCAAATGAAATTTTAAGGGAAAAAAACAACAAAACAAACTGATACAATTACTTTTGTGTTAAACATTTCCCTCCAGACAGATACAATTCCTCCAAGAATACGCATACTCCTAACATGTTATTTATATTTGATAAAGTGTAAAAATCCCCTCCACCATAATCTTACTTTTTCAGAGTTATATAATTGGCATTCCTCTAAATAAATTTTGGTCAAAACATTCGTAACATACCCTCTAAATCCCTCCAATGAAGGACGTTTTTGGTATAACACCCATTGGCACCTAGTTTGCCATAAGCAGAAATGAAGACTGGCCATAAATAAGCGCAGGGTACCCTTTTCAAAATGTTTCAAAAAAGGGGAAAACTCCCAATCACTAAGATGTCATAGTTTAGCTTTGCCAGCCATGGAAAGTCCCAAGCCTGTGCCACCACAGTTTTGTAGGAAGAGCACTGCAGAAAGAAGTGCTCCATCGTCTCTTCTTGATTAATACATTCAGAGTATGGGCAATATCTTTCTACTATCACTTTATGTTTTGACGTACCCCTCACATTTAATTTCCCGTACATCATGAGCCATAAGTTTTCCCACATAAATGAAGGTAGCCTGGTATTATTAAGTTGTTCTAGCACATCTCTTGTCCTTTCTCCAGGACAGTTTTTAAAATTTGGCTCCAAATGACAAAATTGTAACATTATTTCTTTATATAACGCCCTTGCTGAACTCCTTGATATCTGCTCTTTAGTAATTTTCCACTTATATAGTTTCTGAACAGCTGGCTTGAAATACACCGGAACCCCTAGCCTCAGGGACCATTTAGGTGCATAAAGCCACCAATTAGAGAGGTAGGACTTAAAAAGATTCTTAAAGACCAAACTATCCAGCTCGTCTGAAGGTCCTAATCCCTTTTTTAAAGAAAAGGAGAAAAAGATGGTGAAACAAAAAACCACCGGGTCTAACATTCCTAAACCCCCCTGTTTTCTGTCTAGATAAGTGCAGCCTCTCTTGACCAGGTTTAATCTATTACCCCATAGCAACTGAAAACAGATGCTATAGAGTTTTGTCTCTAACTGAGTAGGTAAGGGGAAAATTGCCGCCACATACTGGAGTCTTGGTAAAATAAATTGTTTTAAAACTTGAATTCTTTTCATTTTGGTAGACTTAAACTTCTTCCAAATTGACACCTTAATTGCTATTGTATCTAATACCCCTGACCAATTCTCCAGTGGACAGTTCTGATTCGTAAACCGGACCCCTAAAATTGACAATGGTTTTAGAGATAATTCTATAGACTTAAAGAAAAATACTTCCCTTTGAAATTTACCTAGAAATAATCCTTTAGATTTATGCAAATTTAATTTAGCATTAGCTAATCTTGCATAAACGGAAAATACCGAAAAAAATTCTGATAAATGAACGCGGTTGGAAAAAAAAAGGCAAATATTATCTGCATAGGCTTGGATGATACAGGGAACTTTTGAACCTGGCACACGTATTCCCTGCCATAAGGGGGGGACACTTACCACTCTAATTAAGGGTTCTAAAGAAAAATTATACTGAAGGCTCAATGGGCACCCCTGACGGACCCCACATTTAATATAAAAACCCTCCCCCAATTCCCCTTTAAGAAATGGAAAAACCTTTGCTGCATTATATAATCCCTTTATTAGCTTCAAAATCACCTGAGGAACTCCGAACCATTCCAAGGTAGCAAATAAGAAAAATGATCCACTCTGTCGAACGCTTTCTCTAAATCCAAAGACACAATAACCCCTGAACTCCCATCATGATTGACTTGTTCAATAATATCCCTTATAAGACATAGGACTGATTGAATTCTTCTCTTGGGAATTCTGCAATATTGGACAGGCAAAAACATCCCCTCAGCTACCCTTTTTAGTCTATTGTTAATCAAAATTGCCAAAATGTTATAGTCCGAATTCAACAGGGTTATGGGTCTCCAATTTTTGAAGTCTCCCATATCCCCTGATTTGAAAATATATGTCTGAAGACCATCTGAAAAGGAATTTGGTCCCACCCCCATTTTAAGGAAATAATTGAACACCAAAAATAAACAATCCACAATTTCTGATTGAAATTTTTTATAAAAAGCGTTTGAAAGACCATCTAGACCAGGAGCCATATTGAGCTTCAGAGAATTGATGACCTCATTAATCTCCAATTTCGAAAAAGGCTGTTCCATCTTGCACAAGGATGCCTTGTCTATTTTTTTAACTAAGACTGGGCCCAAAAACTGTCTAATCTGAAGAGACGAAGGAGTACCCTTAGGCTCAATGTTCCTGAAATGATTTTTGATAATGTCTCCTACAGCTATAACTGAACTAACTTTTACATTCCCTTGATGTAAAAATTCTAATGACCCATGATCCTTAATGGTCTTACATAACTCGAAGGGGTCCCCAAACACTGATTTTTTTACGTGATTCTGCAATAATGCTTGAAGCGTTTTTGTTCTATCATACTGTAGTGTTCTCATTTGTTGTTTAATTTCCGATATTTGTGCAGAAAAATTTCCCCTAGAGGAGTTTGCCCAAGACAAAACTTGTTGAAGATGGTTTCTAAGTTTTAAATATTCAAAAAAAACTGAATTCTTCCTTCTCACTCCATATTTTTTAAACCACAAAATGCAGTCTTTTAGTTTCCTGCCACCACACCCTAAGTCTTGATACAGGAAGCCAACTGATAATCTGGCTTTCAATATATAGTGAATGGAATTTGTTACAACCTTTTCATGGAGAATCGAGGAATTCAATTTCCACCGATTATGTTGCCTTAAAAATCTGTTACTTGCCCCAACTTTAATTACTACTAAAGCATGGTCAGAAAATTCCATTGGAATAATCTGGGGACTATGTATAGGAATCTTACCTGAAATAAACAGATAGTCAATCGTAAAAATGTTCCCCTTCGTAAAAAAGGTACCCCTAGGACCAATTTCTCTATCATTAATACAATTGACTAAATCTGCTGTTTTTATAATATTCCTTAAGCAAAAGGTGTCACAATAAATCTTCTTCCCACTATCCTGCATGTCCTTACCCTTATTCCCCATTAAATTACAGTTAAAGTCCCCTTCCCACAAAATAGGAATTGTTGTAACCAAAAGAGGCCGAATGTCTGTAAAACACTTAACCCTACCTGCTTTAGTTTGTGGACCGTAAATATTAATTAATCTAATCGTGCTAGCATGCCAATTCTCCTCTATTATTAATATTCTTCCAGGACAAACCTCTATTAACTTATGTAATTTGAAATTAAACAAATTGAAAAGAATCCCTAAACCATCCGCCTTCTCTTCCCCAAAGGACCAAAAAGAAGGTCCCCAAGGCCAATCTTTAGCAAAAGTGGCTATTTGATTTCTAGCAAACATCCATGTTTCTTGTAGAAAACAAATGGATATTTGTAAATCAAAATTAATTGAAAACCGCTTGTCTCTTCTGTGCTTTCAAGAGACTATGAGTATTTAAGGTGGCCAAGTCAAACCCATATGAAAGGCCTAACAGAAAAGGAGCCCTGTGTATATCTTTCATTTTTCCTTCGTTTCTTCTTCTTCCCCTTATAATCTTCTTTCTGTAGCCTCCCCACCTCCTGCACTGAAACTTGAGAATCAGTGTCCCCCATGTCCATTTCTGAATCCCCCCAAGATAATTCTGCATAAGGAATTTTAGATTCTATATCTTCTTATTCTAGAGGCACAAGATTTTTGGATGCTCTGCTCGACCTTCTTAGAGGTAAAGGGGCAGAAGGGGGTTGTAATATGGAATTACGAGGCTCACCATTTCCCTCATTTGCCTCTACATAACAAACAGGCTGTAGTAGGTTAGGAGCTACCTTATCTAATTCCTGTTTAAGTGTCTGTATTTCCTTTCTATTAACCTCCGATTCCTCCTTAAGTTCTACCATACTCTGAGGAACAGAAGGGGTTGTTACCACTGGAGCAACCTTTTGCTGAGACACACTAGCTTCTTGGGCCTTTTGAATAAGAAAGTCAGAGTTACCACAAGTATTTTTATTCTGGGCAGCCCAGGGACAATCTTTAAAAGCATGATTCAGTTCCTCACACAAATCACATCTTAAAGGATTAGTGCAAAACATGGTGATATGACCTACTTCTCCGCAGTTGTCATATTTTGGCTGGTCACATGAACTAGACAAATGCGTTCGAGATCCACATCTGTAGAAGGCCCTGGGCTGTCCACTATAAAAGCAGACCCCCCTATCCCGACCCAACAAAAAAGAGTTAGGGATATGTTCCACTCCTGCCACTGTCTGTCTTAACTTCACCTTAAACTTCCACCCACCCATCCAAAAGAGTCCTGAGTCTAATATTGGTTCAGGTTCACTCAGCACCTTACACTTCTGAGATAACCAAAATTTAATATCGTCAACGTGAACTCCCTCATTCCTGAACATTACTGTTACGAACTTTATCAAAGGTTTCGACAATGGAATAACAAAAAATGGGGCCCACAAGGGAGAGAACTTGACTTGGTTATATCTCTCCCAAAAAAGATCCAATAAAACTGGGGAATGAAAACTAATATCAAAGTTGTCTTCCCTGAAATATTGATAAGGCAAAACATCTCTGGGGAAAACTTTAAAGAATCTTTAATTAGAGTTCGACCTACAAAATCCTGTTTGGTCTTTCCTTTAAACCACCTTTATATCTAATTCGCACTGCATTTCTCCTTGGAGCTGCCTCCTCTTACTTTGAGCAAACAGACTAGACAATAAAGGTTTTCAGGAATAGCCCTTGTATCCCCTCCTGATCTACTTTATCTAAATTAGGCACCTTCTCTTCAGAACTAGGATCAAGAACTTTAATAGGCAAATCCCCAGAAATAGATTCCTTTGTGACAAAGAATTACCAGCCAGAACCTCCGCCCACCCTCCCCCAGGCTTTCATTCTGGCTTAGCATTATGAAGACCCCAAGAATTATCCCAGGCCGAATCAGGAGTCCAAACACCATGTCCAAGCTTCTTCCACCCAGCTGCTGTTAGAGCATCCTGAGGGGTCCAGTTATCATCATGCTCCCCTGCAATAACAGTTCTCCCAGGATGGGCTTTCGTGGTAGTACTGTTATCAATCATCCTAGGCTTAGTTACTTCCAGGTTACGAAACGAGGCTTTAGAGCAGGTTTGAGGCTTAAAACAGAAATCAGTCACCCCTTCTTGCACACCGTTCTCAGTTTGATAAATTACTGGGGATGTCCCTTGTTCAGGAGAAGCCTCAGGTTTAAAAACAAATCCAGACTCTTTGTTAATATGAATTGTAGGAAAAATCTTTACAGGGGGCAGCATATTCACAGACCGAGAATTATCCATAGCACTTTCATTTTCCTTCGTTCCCGAACCTCGAGAAAACTTCTCACCTTCTCTGCCTCAAAGTCCTCCAACTCCTTAGAAGCATACATATTGCAAACCACCGGGATGTTTCCCCGAAGCCTACCCAGCACTTGCGCAGCCATCTCCGCCAAGCTCCCGATCCTCCTTTCCGTTTTCGACACTTCTGCCTTCCGCCTTGCACCACTGCTTCTCTCCGGATTTAAAGGCGCCAATACATCGGAAAGCACACCAGATACCCAGGGATCCTCCGCACCTTCTACGATTAAGGAACTCCTTGTTCTTCTCTTTGTGGTTCTTCAGCAACGGGCATCACCTCCTGGATAACTCCAGAGTCTCCAACAACTCCAAAATCACCCTGTTGCATTAGTACTTGGTGATCTGAAAACTCAGCGCTACCAGCCCGCCCTCCTCCTCCTCCTCCACTGAGCTATGGCATTGTGGACATCGCCACCAACACCCATACTCCCCACTGGCTACTGAGCATCAGCAGCAGTAGGGGAATTTCCCCGGTGCCCTGGCCAAATTTCCCTCATTCACTAAAAATACCACCAACAGCTTAATCTGGTTCAAGGTCAGTTGGCATTCATCTGTATCCCCCTCCCCCGGGTCATGCCTGAAACTAGGCAGAATTTGTCTAGTGCACTTACCCGGTCAACAAAAACTAAATAAATAAAATACTGCCTCGTCTTGGGGGGGTGTTGATAGAAGAAAATGCACTGAAATTGAGTCACACTATGCTTTTTGGTGCTGTTTTCAGTAACTGGAGAACATTTTGTCTTTGGAAACCCCTTATTCTTTTTCAGGTTGTGCATTATAGAAAAGAGGTGCTTCAGGGTGAGGGGAGCCATCCAAATTTCCAGCAGTTGCCTTTGTGGCACAGCAGTTCCTTATTGGCACAGCAGTTTCCTTGGTGGCACAGCTGGTAGCACAATGGAATAGGTGCAGTACTATGTACAGTACTGGTGCCCATACTTAAAGAAGGATGTTAAGCAAGTTACTGGAGGAGGTCCCTCACAAAGCAACAAGGATGATCCTGCAATTAGAGGACATATCCAATGATGAAAGGCTGAGGGAGCTTACTAATGCATCTATTCCCTGGAGGAGAGGAGGGATGGGGGGGTGTGACAGAGACCTTTAAATATATGAAGGGTATAAACAAGATTATTACAAGGGAATTTTTAAATTAAGGGGAGGAAGGGGCACTAGGGTACATGGTCTGAAGTTGGAAGATGGAGGCGAAGGTTCAGGAGGGAAATTAGGAGGCACTTCTTTGCAGAAAGGGTGATGACCAAGGCCCCTACTTTTCTGAGGCACTTTGAGGCCAATTGCCACAGAACTTCTGTGGCAGTGGTTTGTAATTTCTGCAGAAGTTCTGCAGCACCAATGAACAGCCACATCACAGCATCAGCTTGTCATCCTGACTTCACGTCCATGCAATGGTTATGGCAAGCGGGATGTGGAATGCACAATAACACTTCTTAAAAAAACACAGACTTTTAGAAATAGATTTTAAATCTATCACTTAAGGTCCTATTCTATTGAGTGAATGAAATACGCACAGGGGACCTTATGTGATAACTAAGTTATCTATATAATCATGCAGGTTGCACCACTCATGAAGTCCCCACTGTGTATCACTTATACATTTATATGCAATCTGTAACAACATTTAAAACATAAATAAATTTCCCTTTTTGTGATGGTGAAATTGTATCCTCATTCATATAGGTCCCTTTGGAAGTGGAATAAATAAAATAGAAGAGATATTGCAAGACTCATTTTTCATGCCAACCCACTTCACCTGACACACTACATTACCCCATCAGGTCATGACATGCACTTGAACCCCTTATGAGAGAAGGCTCCCCAGTATGTCACAAGGTGTCAAATGTGAGACAGAACACTGCACCATACCTTCCCAGGCTCAGAGTGGTGTTTCACGACAGGGCTGCCCCCCCATCCTTGTGCTGTCCAGCCAGTTCCCAGAGCTCACCCATGAACCTGAGTCACTTTCATGGGAACACAACATGCTAGCCACTGGCCCAGTGGCTGGCACCGCACACAACATTTCGACATAATTTTTAGGTAAGACTATCAACCTATGATAACATGTAACCAATAACCCTAGCAAAAATATGTGCAGTGCAAATATTCATTTAGTAGATCTGATCTTTAAAAATATCTACACATCACTATAGTCCACCTTTATGGGCATAATTACTTTATTTTTCTTAAAATCAACAGGTTACTTCATTTTACCAGTTATTCATTTCAGACAGCATCCCTATACCTTAAAGGCACAAATAAATCTTTACAAAGTAAGGTATGGAGTTAACAGGTCCATGTTATTGTCAAGTAATTGCTTAAGTTGGGCCTAGTGTAATAACTTAAGACTAAAAATGTTAGGCTGTAGTACAGGCTGATCAAATATCACATACCTGATGTGCTGTGCCACTTCCTCTGGGAGTGGGAGCTATGGTAGGTAAAGGACTGTTCATTTCTGTTGCAGAATGCAACCCTCTAATTAGCTAATATATGATGGGATAGCACTAATAACACCACGTGATGAGCAAAGAGGGGTTTTGGATATAAAAGGAGGGAAAGGGAACCAGATGTTATGGATAAACTGTAAATATTAATATAGAATCACCAAGAACAGTGAATTTTGTGGCATTGCAGATATTATGCAGTCAGTTGCAAGTTCTTCTCAAAGTTCTGCAGCTACAGAATTCTAGGGGCCTTGTTAGTGACTATGTGTAGAGACCGGTGTTTTTCTTAAATAAAAAATAACAAGAAATTCAAGGTATAACAAGAAATAAGAAGAAAATCAAGGTACAAAAAGAAATAACATATAATTCAACATATAAAAAGAATAAAATGAAAACAAACACCTGAATAAAGTGAAAACATTGCTTTTTGGGGGCAATAACTAAGTAAATGCTTGCAGTAGTTGTTGTTTAGGCTCCTTTGTTACCACAGAGACAGTCCACAGGGAAGCGACAGTGAAATTGTTTCATTCACAAAACCTTTCAAGACCATAGCATAATGCTGCTTAATACAATGTAGTATACCAGGAATGTGATTTCTAGTGTGTATAATGTCACTTTGAGGTTGTTTATGAATGTAAATGTCATAACAAGAAATAAAACTAAATTTTCAATGAATAAAAAGAAATAACAAGAAATTCCTAAAAATAAAAATAAAAATTATAAAAAATAAAAAGAATTTCATGGGTCTCTAACTATGTGGAATGCACTACCAGAACAGGCATTATCCTGTAAGGCAGTGAGCAGTTTTAAAAGAGGATGGGACAAAGTGAGGGGGGTGGTCACCGGTATTATGGGGGTAGAGGAGGGAGGATCAGCTGCAGTGTAATAATTGCTAGCTACACACTCACTCAGACTTGATAGGCCATATCGCCTGTATCTGCTGGCAGTTTCATTTGCTCATAGGTGACCTGGGTTCAAATCCCAGCTAAGGTACTTTAATACTTTTTATCTCCAATATTATTGTGAAACAGGGCACCAGTTTGAGAGTTTGAGAAAAGTAATTTGGTTTGGCATGAATGGCATCTATGTGGATGTAGAAATTGAGCTTGCTGCAGAGCCAAACTCCTTGGTACTTGACTGCAGAGACCACTTACAAAGGGCTACCATCTAGAATGGTGAAAACAGGGGTGAAGGGATGAGAGCCTTGACAGTTTCTGACAGGTGTCAAAGTTCATGGTCACTGTCTTACAGGCACTACCTTTCACAACTGATTAGCAACTTCATGTGTCAAACTGCGAGTCAATATTTTTGGCTTATTTAATACCCTGGTCTGGCAGGCTAGTTACTGGAATCTGCATTAGGATCTGTGTGTGTCTGTCTCCAGAATGAGTGCAGATTGTGGTAAGCTGGTCAGAGCAGGATAAAGGATTGAGCAGCCATCCCGGGAAGTCAATGCCGGCTCATGGCTAAGTGCTTGGTGGCACAGTTCGGCATTCACACAGCAGGAGCAGTGTTCTGCCAAATCCCTAACCCTCTCCCTCACTCCCTGGATGAGCACTCCTTTCATCACTGACCAGCTCACTATTATCAACACTCATTCCAGTGACAGAAGCACATGAACCTTAAAACAGGCATGTGTACCGATGTGTTATTCCATACCAGTGCTCTGGGGAGAACATAAGGATAGAGAAAAATGCCAGGTGACCCCAGGCTGCCCCACCTGATATGGCTGGTAACTGTCTATGCTGTGGTGGCTAACCAGTGAGTCTGAAAGACGGTCAGAGACAGACTGGAGGGATAGCACCAACATGTAGACCAGCGATGTGAAAAAGCTTGATCTGTAGCCTGGTGAGCATGCAATAGTTTAATGCTTTACACATGCTCAAGAAAGAAGCAGTTATTTGGAAACACACATCTGACACCTTTTTATGTTTGTTTTTAACAGAACCAGCAGCAGTAACACTATCCTGCTGGTTGACATGTCTTCCACCAGAGTCACATCAGGATCTCCTTCATCACCTTCCACCCTGCAAAGGAGATGCGGTATAGACAGAGCTGCAGAAAAAACTGGGAACTTGAAGCAGAATTCAAAGGATGGCTCCAGAAGAGTGACAAAGCGGATGAATATGCATTCTGCATGTATTTATACATAAATCCAGGAGATACATTGGTTGGGGGGGGGCTGCACAAAGTGTAAGGTGGTGTACAGATTAATATTGGAGTGCATGGACTATCCTTAAAATAGACAGCTAGTGCAAACTGGAAGTGCTAAACAGCATAGTATGCAATCATAGGATTTTGAGTGGGGGTAGCATGTCTGATGAGTGAATGAATTACAGCGATTACAATTACGGTGATGGAAAAGTGGTGAGCATTAATACGGGACCTGAATTTAGGATGACTGTAGTTATGGTGACATGTGCCTTACCTCCCTCTCTGAGGTGCTACGACCTCGGGGTTAGATATATTAGTAAGTGGGGTGTGGGCGACAAAGCCCTCTGCAATGGGGGGTGTGGGGGTGAAAGCCCCCCCGCAGAAATCAAATGTCGCCATAATTGCAGTTGCCATAAATTCCAGTCTCCGCATTAATGTTCACTGATTTTATGTAGCCATAATTGTAATCACTGTAATTCCTTCACTCTTTTGACATGAAACCTTGGGTGGGTGGAGGAGATTGTGTTTTGTTGTAATAAGGGTAGCAAATGATGCCTGTGTGAAGGAAAATACACTGAATGCACTGTTGCATGTATCCTTCAATAAAACAGAATATGACTGATTTATATTTAAACCAACTGAGACAATGCTAGAATGCTGCAAAGCAATGACAAATACTAAGGGTGCACACATACAGTGGATGGAACAGTTCTACGTAACTTCATGTATGACTCCTCGGATTTTCATTTTATGAATTTATATTTATTCGTATGCATACCTGTTAATCTATTTATTCCACTGTTTATTGACAATGTTTCTAAAGTCATCCCTTCTCTATCAGTATTTCCTCCACCATCATTTTTCTTATGGTGTTATTACTTGTAGACATCTTGTAGTCGTAGCATAACTATGTGACCTGTTTTGGTGATTTTTTTCATTAGTAGTATAAATAATAACACTTAAAACAGTATTTAAATTTGTTTTAGTGATGTTATTGACCAGCATAATGAAGAAAATTTGAAAACATAAATTGGTTTGAGCATACAGGAAAATCTACAGGAATTTCACCCGTTTTACAGGGAAAATACAGGGAAAATGAGGGTGTCCTATAGGAACATGTTTTGTCCGACTGGGAGTACTGTGTTCAGCTTGGGAAAAATATGTTTATGGAAATAAACCACCTCAAAGTCAATATTTAGAATAAGTGATCAAATCCACTGGTGGCATTCCCACACTCTATTTAATCTACAGGCCACCTTTGTCAGCATTATACTGCAGAGACTTTGCCAAGATGCTGTTCTTTTCAGCCGACAACCACAGTCTCATGTCATTTGTAGTGGCCCTTTAAATCAAAGCCACAGTGATACTGTATAATACTCTACAAATCATTTTACAGAAAAGCCTATTTGAATCAACAAACAGTGCAGATCATATTAAAGCCACAATGATGGGGTTGCTAGGATTCAGTTATTAAACAAATGTCATTAATGAAACCAGCTCCAATATCCATCTCTCAACAGGTATATTGTTCTGTATCAGATTTTAATAACAAGTGGCCTATACAGTCTATAACTGGCTTGTGTACAAACCAGAACACACACACACACACACACACACACACACACACACAAATAAAATCAATGTGTTTTAGTTGTTTAATTTCATTGTAATAATTAAAGTGTGGACGGGTTGGAATTAAAGATCCCAGGGCACATGAAATTTTTCTCCAGTATCCTGGTTCACAGTCCCTGTCAATATAATAGATCCATGTAACTCATACGCCAAGATGTCCAAGGAAATGAGCTGTCACAGTTCAGTGTGCCTTTTCTTGTTATACATTACAAATACATACATTTCGGCATTCAAGGATGCTTGCTTGCAAGCTACTTGGGTCTTAGCGAAAGTTATTTTCCTTAAGGCTTCCATATGTATTGCATGATAGGAGGGTTAGGGGCCTCTGACCACCAGGGACTGATATCTCTATATTGGGTTGGGGGAGGGACCATTGGATACCAGGGAAACTGTATTTTGCATTTTGGGCCAGCGATCAGCGATCACAGGAGTGGGGGCACTAGCATTAGAGAAAAGTATTTTTACTACTTGGGCCAGTGATCAGCGATTACATGGGGGGGTGGAATTACTGGATACCAGGCAATATCTTTCTTTCATTCTGGGTCAGCGATCAGTGGTCATGGGGGGGGGGCACTGGACTCCAGGGAATATCTTTCTTAATTGACAGCCAGTGGATAAATTCAAGGGAGAAGTTGCTGAAGACTACATAAAGCCAGTTCAGTGGCAGCATAAGCCAATGTGTCATATGGCTGCTGTTAAATACTCTGCATTCAGCTACAAGAACAGACTCACTGATCTCAGCCAACATCTCCATTCAAGGGAGAGGGAAATACAAGAGGCATACCATTATGCTATTCAAAAAGAAAAACACAATCTGCCACAGAAAAACAGACAGTGGGCTATTGTAAATCACATACAGTTATGTTAAATCTCTCTCTCTCTCTCTCTCTCTCTCTCATGTGAGCTGCATAATGCTGTGTGGTTGGTGCCGTCTAATGTAGTATTATATTAGTGCCAAACCATAATTGTTTTGAAAGTGTCACAGTTTTCTATTTACACATATTGCCATGCTGTAAATGCCATTTCATAATATGTTATGAGTTGGGAGTAAGTTCGGGTGGCTGACTTGAGGGGGGCATATATATTATCATGTGTTAAATGTTGCAGTTTGCCTGACACATTTCTGCATGTCATTATTTTAAAAAGTGATTTGAAAGAGTAAATATTGAAAATAAGGCACTGAATTTCCTATACATTTGTGGCTCAAAATTCTATCTTAATGTAGCTTCTGCAATGATGTGGAATCAATGAATCCTGTGGGGCTGTTCATAACAGTTATGATCCATTATACAAAACACCATAATACTATATGAAAAAGGTACAGTATATCATATGACAAATGTAAGAAAATACAACAGCAGTACATACTGATTTTGTAAAACTTCATTCAGCTGCCCATATAATGCTTATTTTTAACACTGTGCATGTCCTAGGACAAAAAATATTTTATAAAATATTTAAAAACTACTTTACTTGAATACATTAAAAAAAACACAAAAGCAAGTACCTTGGACCAAGCTCTATCAAACCTAAAAGTTTCAGGTTACAAATCCTCATCTTTTTTCACTAATTGACAAGCAAACAAGTCTTAAAAACAGTGATTCTTACATTTTTTGCACCTCTGTAATATTGCCCGCAAAGGATCAATGTACATGAAATTTTCAGAATCAAGAGATCCTGGAACAAATGCTGTGCCTTCCAAAGTTCATGTAATTGGTTGAATGGGGGGTGAAGTTATTATGGTGCAAAAATTGGAGGTTAACATTAAAGTGCCTACGTAATATGTCTTCTTTGCAAACAACTTCATTATTTCACTAGTTAGGGTTAAAGTGACAAAAGTTGGGAAATGTGGCATTAGGGTTTTCAACCTTAACACCACACCCCACCCTGCAGGCAGCAACAGGAAAAATCATTACGGTTCTACCTCTTTTTTGTCTTTGCAAATCAGGCATAGAGTGTACCTTGGGGTTGTCAACCCTAATGTTCACCACTTTCCATAAGTAAATAAGTCAAGATGGGTACAGTATAACAGTATGAGAATTGTGTGAGTGTTAGGGTTGACAACTCCAAGGCACACACCATGCCTGATTTGCAAAGATGCAAGAGAGGTGAAACTGTAATGTTTTTTCCTGTTGCTGCCTGCAAGGTGGGGGTGTGATGTAAGGGCTGAAAACCCTAATGCTACATTTCCCTACTTCTGTCACTTTAACCCTAACTAGTGCTTTAACAAACTTTTTTGTAATAAATTTCCATACTTTTTTAGATAATGTAATTGTAGCCTCATTTATCTGTGGAAGTGCAGGTGCTGGAGGGCCCTTTGCTGCCACTTCTTCTTAGATGTGTACATATCTGTTGCTATGAAAGCACAGGGCCCTCTGGGACCTGCGCTTGCATTTCTAGTAAAACAAATGAAATTGGCAGCATAGCCTTCTTATAATGTATGGTAAAACACTGTTAACCTTAGGAAATTTTCACTTTCTAAGGTTGTTAACCCATTGTCCATCTGTTCCAGTGTTGTTAACCTATCGATGCAAGGTTGTTAACCTAGTGATGCTATGTCACATCGATGGGTTAACAACTGGGAATGGTCTGCGCATGTATGGAACTTTTTTTTTCAGGAACTGATGGATGTACACAGCAGTGAGGCAATGACTGAATGGGTGTGGCGATGACTATATTTTGAAAAGTTAGGAGCCGTTGCCATTTTTTCTTGGGACCATACACTATAAAAAATAATGTATGGTCCTTCTAGCTGCAATCAGTTAGTGTTAACCATCTCAGGGTTGCCATGATGACATAAACCTCTCAAGTTTCATTCTCAAGGTTTACATGGTCACCCTGGTGACCTCTCGATGGTTAACAGACTGGTTACCAGTAAAGGACCATACATTATCCTCTGTATTACCCCAACCTTATGAACCTGTTAATGAAAATTTTGAAATCCCTGCTAAAACATGATTCTGCAACATGGCAACATGATTGAGCACCACATTTGTGAAAACACAGTTTTGGTTGGTTTGAAAAATGGCAGCCGTCATGTTCATGAGGTGGTGTAAAAAAATAGTTATGTTGAAAATGTGCGGCCAAAATTGCCAAAGTTACAAGCGAGCTTAGTAAAATTTCAACATATGTGCATAATTTTGCCATTTTTACATATCTTTTCCCAAAATTTTCAACATAGCCTTCTTATAACCCCACCTCATGAACAAGGTTGTTGAAAATTTTCAAATCCTGCCCAAGGGGTAATCTTGCCAAGCAACTGCGATACAGTCTTTTGGGTCAGATTTGCCAAATTCCATCACCATTTGTCATAAAGAGGGATTCAAAAAGGCCATGTTGAACATTTGGGGTCAAAATATGCAAAAACATGAAAGTAATGCATCAAAGTTCAAAACCCCATTGAAATACATTAAACTGCATTTACCTTAGTTTCTCATATTGAAGTTGACAGTTCCAGCAGCAAGACGTGTCTTCAGTCGAAGAGTGGATCTTGACCCTGAAACCTGTTCATGTGAGTGATAGTGTGTGTGGAGGTGTGTGGGGTGGTGGGTGCTCAGTGGGAGGTCGGGCTGGGTGGGGTTGGGTCACTGAGAGATCTTTTTTTTTACTGTTTACTGGTTGAAAGAAGTCATCAAGGGAAGGTTTTCTTTATTAAAAGATATTAAAAGATGGGGACAGTGATCAAAGGGGGATGTCATTGGATACCAGGGAAACATGCATGAATCATGGGGACTGTGATTGGAAGGGGAGTGCCCCTAGACACTAGGGAACTATATATATATATATATAAATTACAGGGATAGCCATTGTAGGGTTGCCAGTAGACACCAAGGAAATATATATAATTGTGGAGATAGTGATCGGTTGGGGGGCTGACACTAGACACTAGGGAAATATAAATATATATATAAAATATATATATGTGTATATATATATATATATATAGCAATATACATATATATATATATATATATATATATTATAGTGGCATGATCGCACTACTATATTTGGGGTTATGAAGGCACTTCTATGTTAAAGTCAAACTTTTGAGTGTTAATATCTTTGTACCCGTTAAACAGATTTGCCTGAAATTTGGTATGTGTGGTGGAGCATGGTAGATCTCTTGAAATGCCCAATTTAATTTTGGTCGGACTTACAGTCTTTGTGCACAAAAACACTGAGAAATGCAAAATTATTCAGTTTTGGAGGCAGTTTTGGGGATTTTATTCGTGGCCCTGTGCAGTATTCATGTGGTGTGTCGCTCTGTGAGATAGCTCATCTGAAAGTGCTTAGCTGACCGAACATGCCGCTTTCTATTTGGTGAAAAAATATTAATGCATTCGAAAGTTATGCTATTTTTAAGCTCCTATTATAAGTCAAAGGGAAAATTTAAATGGTTGTTTTGTGAACAAAGAATGGGGTTTGGGCCTGGCAATCAAAGGATTTGCAGCCTTATGGTCAAATAATCTTTGTCCCTGAGAATTCTTTAATTGCGAGGTCCACCATCTTGTTTTTGCATTTCTGATCATAAAAAATCAAATATCTCGGCTCAGGGGTCTCTCCTGAAGTAAAACTTGGATTGGTTTTACTCAGGGGGCTCAAATGTATCAATACATGCCTTTAGTTTCAGATAAAATTGTCTAAAAATAGAGTTATAATGTTTTAAAATCTATGATCGCAGCTTGCTAATGATCTTTGATTGCGAGCCTGCAAATTCTTTGATCGCAAGATTCTTTGATAGCGAGCGATCTTGCATCGTGAGGTAAAAATGCATTTTTATCAGCTCAGGGGTGGCCTAGGAACACAAATGAGGGCGGGTTTTGTTCAAGGGGCTTTGTTCTATCAAGGCATGGTGGTGGTTTCATTTAATTCTGCCAAAAAGTCGAGTTTCAGCATTTTTTATTCTTTGATCATGAGCGTGCAATTTATTTGATCGTGAGCCTACAAATTCTTTGATCGTGAGATTCTTTGATTGCGATCATGCATTGCGAGTGAGGGATGAGATGGCCCTTTTAAAATTTAATTTTCTCAGTATGGTGGTGGCCTAGGAACACAAATGAGGGTGGGTATTGTTCAGGGTGTTTCGTTCTATCAATACATGGTGGTGGTTCCATTTAAATCTGCCTAAAACTTGAGTTACAGCATTTTTATTCTTTGATCATGAGCCGGCAAAGTCTTTAATCGCGAGATTCTTTGATCGCCATCTTTGATTGTGAGATAGGGACAAGACGGCCAGATTTTATAATGCATTACATAGGGCAATTTCACCAATCTTTAAGTTTAAATATCTCAGAAATGGTGTGGTCTTTTTATTCAAAATTTGGACGGTGTTCTTGGCATGTCCTGCAGATGTGAATTATGGTGCTTACATGTCGGAGAAATTTTTATTTCGCAGATATTGTGTGACACAATTTACGTGTTGCAGACAATGTTTTGCATTGTGCTGGTGGCTTGAAATTGATAGGGTACCTAGCCTTAGTGTCATGGATGTAGTTTTCAGTCATTGTTCCTGTAAAATGTTAACAGGTGTGGAATTCTGCATCTCTGATGAATAAAAATGTCAAATTTTTACATGTTATATCTTGGACACGGTTTGGTGTTTTGTATTGAAATTTGAGGGTGTTCTTGGCATGACCTGTAGATGTGAATTATGATGTTTATGTGTCGGAGAATATTTTTTTTTTTGGCAGAAATATTGCATGATGCAATTTACGTGTTGTGTACAGTGTTTTGCATTGTGCTGGTGGCTTGAAACTGATAGGGTTCATAGCCTTAGTGTCATGGATGTAGTTTTCAGTCGTTGTGCCTGTAAAATGTTAACAGGTGCAGAATTCTGCATCTCTGATGAATGAAAATGTCAAATTTTTACATGTTATATCTCGGACATGGTTTGGTATTTTGTATTGAAATTTGGAGAGTGTTAAAGGTACACACATGTTTACAACTTGGTGGGAGCACAGGGCCTGAAGGGCCTATGCTTCCACCAAGTTTCACAGGTTTCAGGCCCTGTCCTCCCATCAACTTCCACAGGTTGGTGGGAGCGCAGTGTCCGAAGGTCCAGCACTTCCACAACTTGCACAAGTTCTTAGTTTTGTATTCTTTCTCAAACAGTAAGGAAATTCTATGCACAAAAACCTGTGTTAATGCATCATTTAGGGTTAAAGCATCAAAAGTCATGAAATGAGACCTTTAGGGTTTCTCCTTCCCCCAGACCCACCCATCATCCCAAGATTGACAGCAAACGGGGTGTGTCATTGGGGTTTTGTGGCCTAAATGTCACCCCATTCTTATTTACTGTGGCTTGTGAATGTCATTTCAGATGGAATGGGGTGACATTTAGGCCTCACAAACTCAATGACACACCCCATCAGCTGTCAATCTTGGTATGATGGGCGGGTCCAGGGAGGGCAACCCAAAGGTCTCATTTCCTGGCTTTTTATGCTTTTAACCCTAAATGATGCATTAACGCAGTTTTTTGCATAATATGAATATATATATATATATATATATATATATATATATATATATATATATTATACATATATATATATATATATATATATAGAGAGAGAGAGAGAGAGAGAGAGAGGGTTGTTCCACAGTGACAAAAGCGAAGAAATTCAGTGTTAGGGGTGAAAGCCCAACTTGGACCTCCCAGCCCACCCTCCAAGCTGGCATCAGGGTGCACGTTGGGGTCATTGGTCCTAACTCTCACCCCATCACATGTGTGAAGAAGCAGAGGTATAGGATAATGGGGTGAAAGTTAGGACCGATGACTCCAAGGGGGTGCTTTCAACCCTAACACTGAATTTCCTCACTTCTGTCACTGTGGAACAACCCTAACTAATGCATTAAATGGAGGTTTGTGCCTCTTATTTCCCTTCTTTTTGAGAATGATGACGAGAAATAGTGACTGTATTGTGGTGGCAGGAGCCATATGATGTCTTGTGACATAGTAACAGGAACAGCAACACAAACAGAAGTGCCAACAGTGGCACACATGGTAACAGAAATGTAAATGGTAAAGGAAACATTAATAGAAACACAAGTGCAAAGAGATGCCAAAGTGAACAGTGATACAAACGAACATTGAAGCACGTACAAAAACACAACTGGTAATGCGAACAGTGATGGCAGTGGTGTTTTAAATGGAATTGTTAAGTGTCACAACAAAAAGAACACAAAAGGGAACAGGAATGGAAACACGAATGCAAGCATACACGTAAGCGCAAACCGTAATGCGCACAGCCACGGTAGCACAATAGTAAACGTAAATGGTAAAGTTAACATGAAGAATAATGCCAAAGGAAACAGAAATGGAAAAGGGAATGAAGGCGCATACGGAAACGCAAACTGTAACGCGCATGGTCATGGAACCGCAATTGTTAACGAAATGGTAATGGTAACAGCAACAATAATGCCAAACGAAAGAGAAATGAAACAGAAATGCAAGCGCGTACAGAAACGCAAACCATAACGCATGTGCACGGTACTGCAATTGCAAATGAAACTGGTAATGTTAACAGCAAAAATAATGCCAAATGATACAGAAACACAAACATAAATACAAGCTCAAGCAAAAACGCAAACTGTAACGCACTTGGTGGCGTAGACAGTAACGGTGCCGTAAACGGTAATGGAAATGCAACTGGAAACGCTAACTGGCACAGTAACAAAAGGGCACACCCTTCTTTTCCCCAAGGAATGCATTGGAAAACACAGTGAAATCAAAGAATGTATACATAACAATGGGCCTCGGAGCAGAAAATGAGGACTTGGAATCTTAAATTCCTTATATCTCAGGAACTGTATGACATAAAAGAAAAAATGTAAATTTCATGTGAATTACGACTTTCCTGGCTAGTTTTGCCTTATTTCCCCACAGAGGGCTAACACTTTCTTGACGAAAGATTGTATCTCACACCGTTTCCGAGATACGGTCCCCAAAAGGCACGACGGATGCCGTAATGTTATCCAATTGGAAAAAGCATTAACTCGGAGTGCTGTCACTGTGCCACCCTGTAATATTTTTTTAACAAACCACCAAAAGGCACATCAGTGGGATGTTGGCTTTCTTCCCTCCAAATTTTAGACGAAAAGACCAAACCATTATTTTGCAGCAGGGTGGCAAAGATTTCTGTAATGCATCGGATGCCATAATGTTATCCTATGGGAAAAAGCATAAACTTTGGAGTGCTGTAACTTTGCTGCCCTGTAATATTTTTTCACCAGAAACAATGAAAGGCACATCTGTGAGATGCTGTCTGTGTTCCCTCCAAATTTCAGCCCAAAAGACCAAACTGTTCTTTTGCAGCAGGGTGGCAAAGAATTGCTGTCATTTTGCCATAGCCTGGAAAAGTAGTGTTGTGATTTGCGAAAGCTTTTGCAAAAATTTAAGACATTTTCGTGAGTGCGACACTACTTTGCGATACTACGTTTTTCCAGAATTTGGAAAAACATATTTCTAGGATGTTTAACCTCAAAATAAAGACATGCCTAGCATCCTCAGGGTCCAACTAGGTAAACACAAAAAAGAATTGTGTTGCTAGAGGGTCCCAAATTTAAATGCCAAGCATTTTTCTGATCACCAACTGAAAACAAAATGACAGATTTGCGACACTACTAGGGCCATTTGCGACACTAAAAAGTGCATTTGCGACACTGTGGAACTTTTTAACTTTTCCCATTGACTTATAATGAGAACTTGTTTTTTGAATAACTTTTGAACCGTTTAATATTTTTTCATGAAATCTTTGAAAGACACATTGGGGACAGTGGCCACATGTTCTCTGAAGTTTTTGGACTGCTCGCACAAACTGTACGACCTGTAGACATGAGCAAAGAATTCACTAAATAGCGTAAATGCGCGTGCATATCATGCTTAATAACTCCACAGCCGTATATCTGACCAGTGCAAAAGTTGGCTGATCCCAAGGTGTATGGCTCTTGATCATGCATTCCAAATTTCAAGCAAATCTGTTGAATGGTAGCAAAGTTATGTTTTCTGACATGCACAGTCACAGTGTTGGTTTTGAGATAACGGTCTGCTGCAAAATTGAAAAATTGATGCCACAAATTGCCTGTTTTTGCTTTAGCACTGCTTGACTGGCAGGGCACCAAACATTTTTTGTTCTGTGCCAACTACTATTTTGTTGATTTTTCCCATGAACCAAAAAGTGTGGAAAATACACAAAATTGCTGGGATTTTAATAAACAAGCATCAGAACCTAGCTAAATAGGACTTGTTTAGCTAGATTCTGATGTTTGTTTTTTAGTATGCTGCCCAAAAATACCTTTTCTGGGCACCAAAAATCTGGGTGTTCATCTAAGCAAGAGAAATACTTCCCTTATGTTCTCTGTATGAGAACAGTAGGGATTTCTTGACTTCTGCAGCCACAGCTGAACTTGTGCTACCAGTTGCAGAGTGAGCTGTGAGCCACCCTTTCCCTGGTGTCTAGTGGCACTGCCATCAGCAGATTGCTGTCCCCATACATAAATATTCATATATTCCCACCACCGATCTTCCTCCCATTATGCTTATTTGATTCCCTTCCTTGATGTCTAGTGGCACCCCTTCACCTGCCATTTGTCATCCCCATTATACTGATGTTATTTCCTGGTGTCTAATGGCACCCCCACCCTCCAATCACTGTCCTCATATTGAAAGTGTGTTCTCTGGTGTCTAGTGCCACCTCCCACCCTCCCATTTCAGGCAGAATCATGAAAAAAAGAACACGGTCCATCAGTGTTTTTTATTTTGTTTTTTTAAACGTGTAAAAGAAAGGTCCCTTGTCGATCAGTCCCCCACCTCCCAATCAGCACCCACCACCCCACACCCCACAGTACATCCCCACACACTCTCAGTCACCTGAACATGTCCCAGGTTGGAGAACCACTCCACGATTGAAGACACATGTTGCTGCTGGAACCAACGACTGCAATATGGGAAACTAAGATAAATGTAGTTCAATGGGGTTTCAGCTTTGATGCATAACTTGAGCAATAATAATAAGCACATTAGAGCAATCTATTTACTGTGGCATTAAGCAGACATGAATCTCTGGGTCCACCTAAAATACACCATAAAAAAACAAAAGAGCTCTACAGAACACACTTAAAATGCCTGCTGATTGAGATATGGCATGATTTGAAGCAAACACGGTCCTGCTTCACTATTATTTTAGTTTGGAATTAACTTCCTAAAAATGAGGTATGTACATTTGAATACTACATTCAAATGGGTTTTTCTCCTAGAGATAACTCATTCTTATAATGCTACCTAATTATAACAACAGCATTCACTTACACAGAAAGAAGGAAGTCAAATGTTCACTCCATTTTTATTGATATGTATCATACTATTAAGTTTCATACTACTAAGAGTATTTGATGTACAGAAGGGTTTTTTGAAACCCATGTAAGTACATCTCCAAAACTGGATGTCTTTATACGTTATTTAACAAGAATTTATCAAGACTACGTTTGAAAGTTTCCCCATTATCTGTTTCCAACAAATATCTAGGTAATTTATTCCATGTTGATATAATTCTTTGTGTAAAGAAGGAACGCCTAGTATTTACTTTAGGATAAGTCAATACCAATTGAAACATATGGCTCCTGAGGTTACATTCTCTCATATGTGTTCCCTGTTGCAGTACTGAGTCTGTAGTAAACAAGCATTTGCCAATGATGAATATTGTCTCGCTGGCATTGGCATTGGTAGTGCAGGAGTTAGAGATGCATAATAGGAATGGCAGTGAAGTATTGAACTGACACCAACCCCACCCTGCAGAGACTGACAGACATTGTGATGCCTTTGGATCATCCACTTTAACGTTCATGCCATTTTACCTCACTCTACCCTGTAGACACTGATAAGTGTTGTGGTGTGCTTTGGTGCCTTTGGGCTTTATACTTACCCCATTCCATAAGGAAATATGCTGAGGTGGGTGCAGTGTAGGAGGATGGGGTGAAGTTTGGGGCTGAACACTTCAAGGCACACCTTGGTGCCTGTCACTGGCTGCAGGGTGGGGGTAGGGGTGGAATGGTGGGAGCATTACAGCTGATGATCCCAGTTGCACCCCTGACACCTGTCAGTCTCTACAAGGTGGAGTGTTAGAGTTGGAAACCCTAACGCCGTTGGCGTGTGTTGGTATTTTCACTCCAAATTATAAACATGGGCTTTTTGTGACCACACCTCATGAAGAATAGCACTATCAGTTTGTTAGCCGAAAGGTGATTTTGCCACAGTGACTGCACCATTTGGCACCACAGGTACAGAAACACATTTTGGGCAAGATGTGGCAAATGGCAATTGTATTGTTTATGAGGAGGTGTAAAAAAATGGCATTGTTGAAAATGTGGAGTGAAAATATGAAAAATTGTTGAAGTCATGAGCATGCATAGAAACTGTGCAACGTACGTTCGTAACCCCTCACGAACAGTGGCACTGCGAGTTTGTTAATCTGTCCCAAAAGTTGATTTCCCACAGCGACCATGCGATTGTACACCACAGGTGCAAAAACACATTTTGGGCAGGATGTGAAAAATAACAGCTGTACTGTTTATAAGGAGGTGTGAAAAAATGCCAGTATTGAAAATCTGGCATGAAAATATTGCAAATTTGCCAAGTTACAAGTGCGCATGGAAACTGCACAATTCATGCTTGTAACACAGTCATTTTATGGATGTTCATCACCAAAATTTCAACATAGGCATTTTAAGACCTCTGCTCATGAACAGTGTCACTGTAATTTTGTTAATCTGTCCCTAAAATGGATTACCCACAGCGACCATGCTATTCTGCACTGGAAGTGCCAAAACACATTTTGGCCAGGATATGTAAAATGACAGCTGTACTGTTCATAAGGAAGTGTGGGAAAATGGCAATGTTGAAAATCTGGAGTGTAAATATTACAAATTCATGAAGTTACGAGTGTGCATGGAAACTGCACAATGCACACTTGCAAAACAGCCATTTTTTGGATTTTTTTCAACAAATTTGCAGCTTAGGCTTTTTGAGAGCCATCTTCATGAACAGGGGCACTGTTGTTTTGTTAATCACTCCTGAAAGGTGATTCCACACAGTGACCGCAAAATCACCTTTCAGGACCGAATAACACCATGACCGTGACCGAATTCTTAAGGAGGGTTCCCAGTAATCCCATGCTGAAAATGTGGTTCCAAAATTCCCCATAATGACTGAGATATGTACCAAAATTGAAAAAAACCCTATGTATGCCATTATACAACTTATCAACATTTCCTCAGTTCACAGTCGGCTTTGAAGAGTGCAGATGTCTTCACAGTGTAGTATCAAATCATGCTACCCATCAGAATTTGCTACCCTTGTCAATTGTGCATGCATATTAGCATCACCTATGCACACTGCAATAATCAGAGGGTAGCAAGTTCTGACAGCAAAGTCCAGGGGAAACACTCTGGTAGGTAGCCATTAAAAATTTGTGCAAAAGACGAAACCCTGTAAGTGAGGCATACGTTTTTAAACAAGACCTGTATATCATCCCCTCTATCTCTTGAATGATCATTGGACATGATGGATAAGGTCAGTTTTGGTCTGCTTATGTTCGATGACAATCAAAGGAAATTGTACAGTATCCTGTACTCAAATGCTAATTTAATCCATATAGCACACAATATATTGTAATAGTGATCTGATTTCTCAATGCAGACTCATTTTGGTTTACTAAGTTTATTTATTTGGGTACTTAAGATTACTGTTTTTATGTTTTGAGTATCACCTTTCCCTGTAATCTGAGGTCACTGTTAAAACCCGAGTCATATGTGTGTGTGTGTGTGTGTGTGTGTGTGTGTGTGTGTGTGTGTGTGCTAGTCTTGTTGTAGTGCTACTCATTAAAAAAATAAAGGAAATCCTGACACCTCACCCTGTATCCCAATTAGTGCTTAAAACATTTCCTTAAAGATCAAGGTATTAAGTGTTCTGTAATTACCAGCGAGCGCTTTTTCCTATAGGGAAACCCAGTTATAATTTGCCGTTATAACCAGCTCGGCTGGTTATAACGGCAAACACACACCAGGTTTCCCTTGGAACAGCTATCCCTCAGTCGCTGTTCTCCGATGTTCACGTCCAGTGACGGAATTCCATTGCGCAGCACACTTCCTGGTCCCTCCTATTCGGGGAAATGAACTTCTCATAAAAATAAAAAATAAAAACTATTTTCCTGCAGTAAACCACTTAAAAATGGAAACAAGTATTTTCCCGTCACTCTGACACCACAGCCGAGTCCATGTCAGACTGCCCCTGCCTCTCAAAGCCCGGAAGGACGCTGCAGCCACCGCTCGGAGGTAAGTTTATATGAAAACTAAAATTGTAAGTGTCTACACATTTTTTTAAATGAAATATCCTCTTCCTTTTTTCTACAACAAGTACAACCCTATAATTAGGAAGACTGCGAACCGTGCAAAATCAAGACTGGTCCGCAGCTTCCTGAACACTAATCTGTTAGGTAATTTAATTTTTTATAATTGCTGAGGCGAAAAAGCGCACTCCTGCAATTATAAAAAATAAAATATGGGTTGTTGTGTAAACTCGATTTTCACACTCCTATTGCTTGCAGGATGTTTTGAGAACCTCTAGGGCTCACCGGGGTTTGTGTAGCATCCCGACAACCTCGTGTAAAATCTAGTTAAACACACCACCCCATATATTTTTCTCTATTTTATTCATATGTGAGTAGAGTAAGGAATATGGATACTGTCTATATACTGTACTGTACATATCATATACCTTATATCATTTTGCTCTATATTTGAGGGAACTTGTGTAGCATGCACTTTATGTCTTATAGGTAGTCAAAATAGCTACTGTAAGTAGCTCCTGTCAAATGTCAGAACTACTACATATTATTCTGTTAAGCAGTATTGGGGGAACATTGTTTAACCAGGAGTAACACATTCAGCTGAAGTTTGTTTCCAGTTGCCATCTGGGAGCACAAGGAAGTTAAATGACATGCTCAGGATCACACAGTATGCATTTACGTGGCTGTGGGATTCAAACCCAGATCTTCAGATTTGTAGCCCTGAGCCTTAACCCACTGCACTATACTGCCTCTGATATAAACTATATGCAGTGGATGCAAGTGGTTATTTGAGAAGCTGAGCGCCTCGTTTGGTGACTATTACAATCTCTGTTGAGAAGCTTATTGAGGTATTGTGCTACAGTTGTGGTATACAGAGGGGGGTGCCTATGGGGTACTCTTTTCCCTATACTCTATAATCTGCAGGTGTCAAAATGTATCATAAGTTTTTTATGTTCAATTTCTGCCTGTTCTTGGGTGCTTGGCCACTGAGTCCTCTGTAGTCTGTTAAAAAAAATAACTTGCTATCTTATGTGATTTTGTTCTTCATTTACATGCCTTCCTGATCGAGAATTGTGTCCTGTTTTTGAGATTTCTACTCATTTTATGGTGCACTTCAGGGGCTGCATAGTTTCCTAATGTTTACATGCTGCAGGTGCTGGGCTGATGTCCATATAAATGAAGCAGCTCCATGGCTTCCCCACTTGTTTCACTGAAGAGCAATGTTTTTCTTAGTACTGCACTCTGTCATTTTTGATTTAAAACATTTTTATTGTGCCTTGTGAAAATAGTATCTTACCCCATACTGACTGTGTTGTGTTTTTAGTTGGAAAAGTTTTAAGTTTTTCCAGCAGATGGACTGAAGGAACCCTTTCCCACCCCAACAGCATTCCCAGTTGTATGTAGGTACTATATGGAGCAGCTCCATGGCATCCCCACTTGTTAGTGGTGCTCATAACAGTTTGTGAATTAAATCTTTCAGTGAAGTGTTTGAATGAAGTGGCTTAACCTGTACTACCATGATGTACTTTATTTCTGATATCTGGACTTTGGCAGCTGATGGGCTGAAGAAACCAAACCCTCCTCCCCCATTAGCATTCCGAGTTGCATGAGGGTCTGGGAGATTATATTTTGGACTGTCAGTAGTTCACGTTCTTGAACTGCAGTTATTTACAGACATGTAGATGATTAGGAGTTTCACATTAATATTATAACACTGTCTTTTACACTCTTCTGCAAGCTGCATGTGTCCTGTGCAATATACAGAGCAGTACATGGTTAGTGTTGCTATCCCCACCCTCCAACGGTTCCATGTCACAAGAGTGAATCTCTTTCAGTGACTCGCACAAGAGCGAGTACATCATGGTGAACACAAATACGGCACACAGCCATGTACGTCAAATACTAAATTGGCGCATATCTGATTACATGTTTAATGAGGGGGTGTTGTGGCCCCCACATCTCCCTTTGTGGGGTTCAAGCCCCCACACCCCCAAACTTTAATAACCATGTCTGGGGGGGTAGACACTGGAGGAAAGATGGGGGACTGAGGACAGCAATAACTTGCCAAAAATAAAATGACATACCTCTCTGAAGTCCTGAGCCTGGTGCCACCACCACTGCAGCCAGTATCCCTACCCACTATGCTACATGAGTATCTTGGTGGCATCATACTCCATATCCTTAGTTAGCTCATCCCTCTTCTCCCTCTTTTGTTCCATTGCTATTCCCTTCCTTCCCTCACCATTTTTTCCAATACTCGCTTGCAAGTCTGTCCTTCCCTATCCCACCACAGTAGCCAAACTAAGTCATCCCATTCCCAAGCGAAAATAAGGGACTTCAGAGGAGCTGACTTTGATAATATGGCCAACTGAGTTAAGCTAGCCCTAGCAAAAAGAAATACAGGTGAGGGGATACAGGCAAAGTGGGCAAGCACTAAGGATGCAATACTTGAAGTAACATCCCATTGTGTTAGAGAGAAAAGGAAGTGCAAAAGAAGAAAGAAGCCACCTTGGTTCTCAAAAGCAGTAGCAGAAAAGGTCACATCCAAAAGCCTGGCCTTCAGGAAATATAAGAGAATGCAGCAGGATGAAGAAGGGAGGCATACCAAACTTCCCAAAGGGAAGCAGGAAAGGCAGTAAGGCAGGCAAAGGCCCAAACTGAGGAAACACTAGCACAGAAAGTAAAATAAGGTGACTAGACTTTCTATAGATGCATTAGTGAAAGGAGAAAGTCCAGAGGGGGTATTGCTACTGTAAGACCAAAAGGGATAAGGGGGCATGCGAGGAGGAGGACCATGTAAAAGCATCTATCCTAAATAGATACTTCTGCTCAGTATTTACTGAAGAGAAGGTAGGGCAGGGTCCACAGCTCAGCACCATGGACAGAAGGGGGAGGGAGGGGGGGTGCACTAGTCCCTTCACAAAAGAAAGGGTCCTACAAGAGTCGATAAGCTCAGGGTGGACAAGGCAATGGGACCTGATGGCATACATCCCAGGGTACTTATGGAGCTAAGGGTGGAACTTGCAGAGCCATTATCAGAACTGCTTAGTGAGTCTCTGAGCACAGGAGAGATCCCAGAAGGCTGTAGAAGAGCTCATGTGGTCCTGCTCCACAAGAGTGGTAGCAGGGAGGAGGCAGGGAACTGCAGACCAGTCAGTCTTACCTCAGTAGTGGGCAACATTACGGAGGCACTCCTTAAGGAAAGGATAGTGCAACACCTGGACTCCACAGAAGCACAGGATCCAAGACAGCATGGGTTTACAAAAGGAAGGTCCTGTCAAACTAATATCATAGATTTCTTTGACTGGGTAACCAGAGTGGTGGACCAAGAGGGAGCAGTTGATGTCACCTATCTTGACTTCAGCAAAGCTTTTGATACTGTTCCACATAGAAGATTGATTAATAAGCTGAGTAGACTCAGGGTGGGTCAGAAGTTGGTCAACTTGGTGGCAAACTGGTTGACAGGCAGAAAACAGAGAGTGGTGGTAAATGGTACACAGTCAGAAGAGATGCAAGTCACAAGTGGGGTACCTTAGAGATCAGTCTACGGGACTGTCCTCTTCAATATCTTCATCAGTGACATTGCAGATGGACTGGAGGGTACGGTTTGCCTGTTTGCAGATGACACCAAGATCTGCAACAGAGTAGATGATCCAGATGGGTTGGGCAGAATGAGAAGAGATCTGGATAAACTAGCAAAATGGTCATAAGAGTGGCAAGTGGGAGCCCAGCCCGGTGGTGCTGCGGGGTTGAGGCGCTGGATGCCACACCTCAAGCTATGCTGGCAACTCAAGATCAGAAGCAAGCTCGGACACCGGGGGTTGGCAGGGGTGGGTGAGGATTGAGCACCTGCTGGGCTGCTCTCCTCCCTGGAGGGAGGACAGGGCATCGCTCGGCATGCCAGTGGATCCTGGTGAAGACTGGGGTGCTGCAGCATGCAGGGAAGCATCTACATAGCGTGGCTGATGCTTGGCAGGGTAACTGTGTGCCATAGCATCAGGGACATGCACCATGCATGTGAGGGGGGAGGCAAACCAGAACACAGAAAACACCGGTCTGTGGGGTAGGTGATGGCACCTGCCCCCATGCCCACTGCCAGGTCTATCCTGCCTGGCCTTACCATGTCCTCCACCCGGGCTCTCAACCACAAGCCAGAGCCTGATTGCATAGATAACCCAAGAGGAGGGGCGACCCCACCCTGGAGGGGTTAAGCTGGGGGTGCCGGTTTGTGGACTGAGAGGGAGGAGAGAGGAGGCTCAGTTAGGAAGACTTCAGGAGAGGCAGAAACAGGCAGGATGCCCGAGAGAGGCTCTGCAGACTGTGACCGGAGGGAAAAAATTAGGTAAAAAAAAAAAAGAGTGGAAACTGGGGTTTAACTCAAAGAAGTGCAAGATCATGCACATAGGGAAGAGAAACCCTGAAGCCACCTATAGGCTTGGAGGGGAGTTGCTGGCAGTCACAAGGGAAGAAAGAGACTTAGGCATCATCATCACCGATGACCTGAAATCATCCAACCAAACCACTAAAGCACTAGATAAAGCTAGGGGGATGTTGGGGTGTATTAGTAGGGGTATCACAAGTCATAAGAGGGAGGTAATGTTTCCTGTTTACAAGACATTGGTTAGGCCCCATCTGAAGTACTGCATGCAGTGCTGGAGGCCACACCTTTACAAGGACAGTAACCACATTGAGGCAGTGCAGAGAAGGGCAACCAAAATGGTGCAGGGACTGCATCAGAAAACATATGAGGACAGATTAATGGAGCTCAATAAGAATACCCTAGAGCAAAAGGAGGGAGAGAGGTGATATGATCAAAACATTCAAACACCTTAAAGGCTTTAACAAGATGAAAGAGTCTAACATGTTTCAATATAAGAAAAATAGCAGGACAAGATGACACAGCATGAGATTCGAGGAAGGCCAATTACGGAGTTATGTGAGAAAGTTCTTTTTCACAGAAAGGGTGTTGGATGCATGGAACGGCATACCTCAAGAAGTGATGGATATGAATACAGTGCAGGTCTTTAGACAGGCATGGGATAGGCATAAGGGATCAATACAAATGAGTATGAATAGATAGGCCATCGACAGAGCAAAGACCAATGGCACATTCATAAGGTAGAAAGAGAAATGGGCAGACTGGATGTGCCTTGCAGTCCTTATCTGCCATCAACTTCTATGTTTCTAAACCTGAAAGCAAGCAAAATGATATGCTCATTTATCAGTCGCTCATTTTGGTTTGCTCTTTTGACATGATACCCCTTCCAACAAAGTCTGGTTGTATTGCAATTACATGTCAATGCAGGCATTATTACCTCAGTAGTTATGTATGCTTCCATTGGCCTATCAGGAATGCTGTCAGCCACATGCCAAGTATGATACAGTGGTCCTGTGATGTGCACATTATTACATAGAATGGTATCCTAGAATCATATAAATTGACTGCAGATGAGGACCATTAGTGTTGAACAGTGTGTCCATTCTCTCCACTTACTGTAAAAGTGCATACCCTACTTGATATCTGGCTTTACCTTCTCTTTCCTGTCGCTATTGTTCCCCTTTGCCAGTCCCATGCTTTATTAAATTCCTCCCACTGTGTTGTCCCCCACTTCCTCAACTAAGAGTTTGTTCATTCTAGGCATCCACCACCCTTTCCCTGAAGAAATACTTCCTGATGTTACCCTTGAGACTACCCCCTTCAAAACTCATGTCATGCCCCCCCTTCATGAACATGTACCTTATGAAGATGCTATCCTCCGATACACTATTTATGACCATTAGATGCTGGCAGGTTTCTATTATGTCTCCTCTGTCTCTCCTCTCCTCCAGGGAATACATAAAGAGGTTTCTCAGTGTCTTTTATTATGAATTTTGTTTTAATCCCTGCACCATCCTTGTTGACCCTATTGGAACTGCGTCCACACTTTCTAACTCCTTTCAGAGATGTAGCCTCAAGAACTGGACTTAGTAGGAGATGTGGCCTTCAGAACTAAACACAGTACTCCAAATGAGGCTTCACAAATGATCTGTACAGCGGCATCACCACCTCTTTTCTTCTGATGGTGATACTGATCCCTATGCATCCCATCATCACACTGGCTCTCCTCGCTGATTTGCAATATGGTTTGGTTGCTGTTAGGCCATCAGGTGTGATTATCCCCAAATCCTTTTCCTGCTTGATGACCATCATTATCACACCCCATTATGTAATCCTCCTCTGTCTTGCCCACAATTTCATGATATAGCACTTTTTTGCATGGAATCTCAGATGCAGCACTGTACACCATCACTCCAGTTTACCTAGGTCCCCCTCATTTGTCCCCCATTCATGGAGTGTGCACCTGCTTGCAGATATTATTGCTATCTTCAAAGAGGAACACCTTCCCGTCCAGCCTCCTCCCCAAAATGTCACTTAAGAAGCCATGAAAAAGAACTGGCCCCAGAAGACATAACTGTGGCAGCCTGCTGCTCACCCTACTTTCCTTAGATTGATCTCTATTTACTACCACCCTCTGTTATCTATCTCTCAACCAATACCTAACCCAGTTTTCACCTTATGACCCACTCCCTGGCTGCTCAGCTTGTTCAGTACTCTTCTATGTGCAGTGGCATTCAAGGCCTTACTGAGCTCAAGGTAGGTGTTATCCACCGCTTCTCCCCCCTCATCAACTTCCCTTTCCACCTAGTCAAGCATATCAATTATATTTGTCTGACATGTCCTTCCTGCAGAAATTCAGAATACACATAAGGAGCCAGAAGAACAGTGGGTCACCCTGGAAACAGGAAATAGGACAGCCATAAGAACTGGGGTTGTCTACAGGCCCCCAGACCAGGAGGAGGACATAGACACATTACTGTTAGAAGATACACAAAACATGACAGCTAAAGGGGAGGTTCTGATAATAGGAGGCTTCAACATGCTGGATACAGATTGGTCAGTACCAGCAGGAACATCTGCCAGAACTAAACACATGGTGGATTCCCTGCAGGGGGAGAGCCTCAAACAACTGGTATGACAACCCACAAGAGACAGGGCTATCCTAGATCTAGTTACTGACTAACAGGGAAGGGATCACAGATCTCCTGGTAGAAGGTCACCTGAGGGGCCAGTGACCATCACATGGCATGGTTCAATTTAGCCACTACATCTAAAATATCCCATTCCATGGCAAAAATATGGGACTTATGAGGAGCTGATTTTGATAAGATGGCCAACAGAGTTAAGCTAGCCCTGGCAAAAAGAAACACAAGGGAGGGGGTACAGGCAAAGTGGGCAAGCATTAAGGATGCAATACTTGAAGCAAGATCCCATTGTGTTAGACAGAAAACGAAGTTCAAAAGAAGAAGGAAACCACTCTGATTCTCAAATACAGTAGCAGAAATGTTTAAGAGCCAAACGGCTGGCCTTCAGGAAATATAAGGGAACACAGCGGGATGAAGGTAGGGATGCATGCCAAACTGCCTTAAGGGAAGCAGGGAAGGCAGTAAGGCAGGCAAAGTCCCAAACTGAGGAAACACTAGCACAAACAGTAAAAGAAGGTGACAAGACTTTCTATAGATACATTAGTGAAAGGAGAAAGTCCAGAGGGGGTATTGCTAAGCTCAAAGGAGAAAAGGGGGCATGTGAGGAGGAGGACCATGTAAGAGCATCTATCCTAAATAGATACTTTTGCTCAGTATTTACTGAAGAGAAGGTAGGGCAGGGCCCACAGCTCAGCACCATGGACACAGAGGGGAAGGAGGTAAGCACTAGTCCCTTCACAAAAGAAAGGGTCCTACAAGAGTTCGCTAAGCTCAGGGTTTATAAGGCAATGGGACCTGATGGCATACATCCCAGGGTACTTAAGGATCTAAGGGTGGAACTAGCACAGCCATTAGCAGAACTGTTTAGTGAGTGTCTGAGCACAGGAGAAGTCCCAGAAGACTGGAGAAGGACTCATGTGATCCCGCTACACAAGAGTGGTAGCAGGGAGGAGGTAGGGATCTACAGACCAGTCAGTCTTACCTCAGTAGTGGGCAAGATTATGGAGGCACTCCTTAAGGAAAGGATAGTGCAACACCTGGAATACATCGGGGCACAGGATCCAAGACAGCATGGGTTTACAAAAGGAAGGTCCTGTCAAACTAATCTCATAGATTTCTTTGACTGGGTAACCAGAGTGGTGGTCCAAGGGGGAGCAGTTGATGTTGCCTACCTTGACTTCAGCAAAGCTTTCTACACTGTTCCACAGAGAAGATTGATAAATAAGCTGGGTAGGCTTGGGATGGGTCAGAATTTGGTTAACTGGGTGGCAAACTGGTTGACGGGCAGAAAACAGAGAGTGGTGGTAAATGGCATACAGTCAGAAGAGATGCAAGTCACAAGTGGGGTACCTCAGGGATAAGTCCTGGGGCCAGTCCTCTTCAATATCTTCATTAGGGACATTGCAGATGGACTAGAGGGTAAGGCTTGTCTGTTTGCAGTTGACACCAAGATCTGCAGCAGAGTAGATGATCCAGATGGGTTGGGCAGAATGAGAAGAGATCTGGATAAACTAGCAAAATGGTCATAAGAGTGACAAGTGGGATTTAATGCAAAGAAGTGCAAGATCATGCACATAGGGAAGAGAAACTCTGAAGCCACCTATAGGCTGGGAGGGGAGTTGCTGGCAGTCACAAAGGAAGAAAGAGACTTGGGCATCATCATCATCGATGACCTGAAATCATCCAAGCAGACCTCTGAATCAGTAGGTAAGGCTAGGGGGTTGTTAGGGTGTATTTGTAGGGGTATCACAAGTCGTAAGAGGGAGGTAATAATCCCTCTTTACAAGACACTGGTTAGGCCCCATCTGGAGTACTGTGTGCAGTACTGGAGGCCACATCTTCACAAGGACATTAACCAAATTGAGGCAGTCCAGAGAAGGGCAACCAAAATGGTGCAGGGACTGCATCAGAAAACATATGAGGACAGATTAACGGAGCTCAATATCTATATCCTTGAGCAAAGGAGGGATGTGATATGATCGAAACATTCAAACACCTTAAGAGCATTAACAAGGTGAAAGAGCCTAACTTGTTTAAATATAAGAAGAATAGCAGGACAAGAGGACACAGCATGAGATTAGAGGGAGGTCGATTAAGGTGGAATGTGAGAAAATTATTTTTCACAGAAAGGGTGGTGGATGCATAGAATGGCCTACCTCAGGAAGTGGTGGCTATGAATACAGAGCAGGGCTTCAAACAGGCATGGGATAGGCATAAGGGAGCAATACAGATGACTATGAATAGATAGGCCACTGACAGAGCAAAGGCTGATGGCACATTTGTAAGGTTGAAAAAGAAATGGGCACACTGGATGGGCCTTGAGGCCCTTATCTGCCATCAACTTCTATGTTTCTGTTTCTATGAAGCCATACTGTGTCAGGTCTGGTGCTCTGCTGGTTTCCAGGTGTTGAACAATCCTTTCCTTAAGTAGTAAAATCCCTAATTTTCCATGCTACTGAGGTTCTGCTGATTGGTTTCCACTTTCAAGCCTCCTCACTACCCCACTGTTGTGAAGAGGGACTATGTCTTCCCTCTGCCCATCCTCTGAAAACACTCACATAACGACTCGTTCATTCAAGATCCATTGGTTGTGTTGGTCACTTGCAAGCCATGCAATTGCATGTAGGCAGTGAGGGCTGTCTGCTGTCATGAGTGTGACTCACTAAGGAGCGTTGTGTGTTTGAATTATTCAGCAGGCTGGCATGAAATTAGAATTAATGCACCTGTTGCTATGATGACAGGCCAAGTGGAGTTTGACTCACATTTGCTCCCACTCCGGCTTCACACAGCTCTCCCCAGAATGGCATAATAGAATGCCTGTCATCCCAATTTTACCTGTGTCATCATCCTGTCCACCTGCGCTCCCTCCACATCCTTGTAGAAGATGTCTGGATTGTAGTTGCTGGTCAACCCATTGAAGTGCTATGATGTATGGGCTGGCAGTATAGCCTAGAGGTTAGAGTAACTAGCTATGGATGAGCTTGTTACATCCAGCAGATCAGACCTTGGTTTGATTCTCACAGCCTCTACTTGCATACTGTGTAACTCTGAGCAAGTCACTTAACTGCCCAGTGCTCCCAGGTCACCCCTGAAGACAGGTACTTGTGCCTAGTGGGCCTTATCTGGCTACCAAAGACTGAAAAAAAAATAATTTGTCAATGCTGAATGTTGTCTCGCTTTCATTGGTACTAGTAGTGCAGGAGTTAGACATGCATAATAGGAATGGCAGTGAAGTATTGAACTGATGCCAACCTCACCCCCACCCTGCAGAGAGTGACAGGCATTGGGGTATGCCTTTGGGTCGTCAGCTGTAACACTCATGTGATTTCACCTCACCCTACCCTGTAGACATTGACAAGTGTTGTGATGTGCTTTGTGATCTTTGGGGCTTATACATACCCCATTCCATAAGGAAATACACTGAGATGGGTGCAGTTTAGGAGAATGGGGTGAACTTTGGGGCTGAAAACTGCAAGGCACACCTCAATGCCTGTCAATGGCTGCAGGTTGGTGGGTGAGGATGGAATGGTGTGAGCATTACAGTCGATGTTGCCAAGTCACACCCCTGAAACCTGTCAGTTTGTACAGGGTGGGGTATTATAGTTGGAAGCCCTAACGCCATAGGCGTGTGTTGATATTTTCACTCCTAATTATAAACATGGGCTTTCTGTGACCACACCTCATGAAGAGCGGCATTATCAATTTGTTATCCAAAAGGTGATTTTGCACAGCGACTGCCCACTTGGCGCCACATGTATGAAAACACATTTTGGGCAGGATGTGAAAAATGACAACTATATTGTTCATGAGGAGGTGTAAAAAAATGGCAACGTTGACAATCTGGAGTGAAAATATTAAAAATGGTGAAGTCATGAGCATGCATAGAAACTGCGCAACACACATCCATAACCCACTTATATTTGAGATTTTTTTAATCACATTTTCAACATAGGTATTTTGGTACTTCCGCTCATGAACAGTGGCACTGTAATTTCATTAATCTGTCCCAAAAGTTGATTTCCCACAGTGACCATGCCATTGTGCACAACAGGTGTGAAAACACATTTTGGGCAGGATGACACTGAACAGTGAATAATGACAGCTGTACTGTTCATAAGGAGGTGTAAAAAAATGCCAGTGTTGAAAATCTGGCATGAAAATATTGCAAATTTGCAAAGTTACAAGGGTGTGTGGAAACTACACAATGCATGCTTGTAACATAGTTATTTTATGGACTTTCATCACCAAATTTTCAACATAGGTATTTTAGGACCTCTGCTCATGAACAATGTCACCGTTATTTTCTCAAACTGCACAGAAAACTGATTTTGCACAGCAAGCATGCTATTCTGCACTGGATGTGTGAAAACACATTTTGGCCAGGATTTGTGAAATAACAGCTGTACTGTTCATAAGGAGGTATGATAAAATGCCAATTTTGAAAATCTGGAGTGAAAATATTACAAATTCACAAAGTTACGAGTGTGCATGGAAACTGCTGGACGCACGCTCGTAAAACAGCCATTTCTTTGATTTTTTTCACCAAATTTGCAACATAGGCTTTTCGAGAGCCCTCCTCATGAACAGTGGCACTGTCATTTCATTAACTGGTCCTCAAAGGTGATTCCACGCAGTGACCACAAAATCACCTTTCGGGACTGAATAACACCATGGCAGTGACTGAATTCATGAAGAGGGGTTCCATTAACCCCATGTTGAAAATTCTGTGCCAAAATTTTCCAAATTGCCTGAGATATGCACCAAAGTTGAAAAAACCCTATAAATGCCATTACACAGCTTACTGGCATTTCTTCAATTCGAGGTCAGCTTTGAAGAGTGCAGACGTGCTCCCGGTCCACCAAAGATCATCATGCTGGACTCCAGAGGTAAGTATTGGGTGAGGGATGGTGTGAAGAGGCAGAATGAGCAGAGGATGGGTGCAGGTTGGGGAGGGCAACTGGACTCGACATGGGACCATTTTCTGTTTTGCAGGTTTAAAAAAAAAAATAACATTGCAGAACAGTTTTTTTTTTTACAGGGGCATTTGGTACACTGGGGTGGGCTCCCAGCATGCCACCTAACTGCTTGGGGGGGCTGTAGCCAACAGGGGATTGGGCACCCCCATCGGCACATGTGGAGTAGTGGGGGGGCAAGAGATGAGGGGGATTGGGCACCCTCCTCGACACACACCAAATGGGTGGGTGGCATTATGCCAAGGGGGAATTGGCTCCCCTGTTGGCAAATTGAACCAGAAACTGGGTAACTGAAGCTGATGGGGATTGGGCCTTCCCATCAGCAAAGAAAGACTTTTGGGGGGGTGCATGATGCCAAGGGAGACTGGGTACCCCCTCGGCACAGAATTGAAATGGGCAGGGGGCCATTATGCCAAAGGGGAGTGGGCTCCCCTTCAGCATATGAACTGGGTAGGGGCATGCCGATAGGGGGATTGGGCACCCCAAAGTTGACATTGTGGCAGTTGGTGGTGACAGTCACTGCTGTCATGTTCATTGGACTGTTTCACCAGGAAAGGGACGTCAGGAGATGTGCTCTGGTGCCACTGCATGAGGAGCTTACCTTTCATTGCAGTGGACCTTTCCTTAGATGTGCTCACCACATTACATGTTGCTGGTGTGGCGCCTGCATGATGCCTTATTGGGGAATGAGGGACGCACCTACTGATGCGTGCCCTACATTCGCCCATAGTGACCACTCCTCCAAATCTGCTACTAATGCAATATGTTGGCTGACATGCATGCGCAAGCCAATATAAAAAAATAATCCCAGGGAGGGGGTCTTCAAATGGTAGCTTGATTGCAAATATTAAATTTAATCTTACAGTGTCATGCGCTAGTCAGAAAGGTGACTGTGAATGGGCAAATGGAGAAACTTGTGTCTAAGGTTTCACACTAAATATTGCCCCTCTTTGTTGGATGCTATACAAGGCTTAGGGCTGGAAAGTTTGACTTTAATTTGACTGTGAGAAGTTCACTTCAGAGGATATTATATTTGCCCCAGTCACCTTTAACAGTCTTTAATTACGCTGATTCTGCTTTCAGCTAACCTGATGTGAGTGGAAAACGTCAGCCTGCATTATCCTACTTCAATTTGTTCTCTATACAAGATATCCAAGTAAGATTAAAATGGTCCTTATTTAGCTTCATTTCATCCAGAGCAATTTTAATCCACTATGCACACTACTTAACACACAGCATGTGGTATATCGTCCTGCAGCCCGCCAAGTTCTTTTAGACTACTTTTTTTTAAGGATTCACAATACAGATGGCAAGGTTTCATGGTGTACCATGGTATCACGGACATTGTATTAATACCGTAGGCAGATTCTGACACCACTATAACTGGTTCACAGTATACTGTACATTACAAACCTTTTCGCTAGTTTGCATTTTTAGGGATGCCTGTCCCTTGTGCTTTAGCTATGCCTGATACAACAGTTAGTGTTTTATTTTGTACAGACTATTACCCTGCATGTATTTCTCCTGTGTTCTCTTTGCAACTGCTCATCAGCAAGCCAAGTCATAGGGACAAAAGTAACTCAACAGAACAAAAATGGCAAGCAAGGCAAAAAACCCACAAGATTTGATTAGAACTTCCAGGTTATTAGGAAACTGCGAATAAACTGGGGTTGAGAAATCTCCTACACTGTTTAGAGATAGTATCCCCCCTTTATAATTACATTTAGGACTCAAAAATTGGTTAACGGGAAAAGCACACAGGGATAATTAAGATGTGGCCTGGGGAAAGAGTCACAAAAAAAGAGTACATACTGATTAAAGAATCTGTGCAAAGTATAATACAGTGTCTAAAGCAACAAGCCTGTAAACATGTAAACAGCAGTTATCAGCTCTGCAATAAACTATGTATAGAAAAAAAAACACTATTGTATACATCAAGCAAGTGCTAACAGGATACCGTGCCATTGGTCACCATAGCTTTTTTATCCATTAAAATAGTTCTTAGACACCTATTTTTTTTTTAAAAAAAGGAACCACTAAGTGGCACATATCAGTTTTGCTTCTATACAACTGACAAAATGTGGGAGTCTTGGCTTCTTTACTGTCCTTTTTAAAAGCAGAGGTTACAGTGACTCTTGTATGAAAAAAGCAGCCTCTGAAGTATAACAAACCAGCATGACAGATATGTTGAGACACTGCAGTGATCGTGAGAATTGGATATAAAATGATGTTATAAGGGAACAGAGACAGCCTTTAAATTGCATTACTGTCTCCAGAAGTGTATTTAGTTAAACAGATTATTTATGATGATTGGCACATATTGGGCACAGATGAAAAGCTTAGAAATTATGCTGTGGAAAAAACAAGATTTGTATACTGAAAGGGGCAGAGTGTGGGGGACAGAATCACCTTGCATACTTTATGAATGTAAGAAAAACCCAAACCAGATGTAACCTATTGGCACATTTAAATGTTTAAATGGCAAATTTTGTGACAATTTGAAGGATGAGCAATACTTTTATAGTATCAAGTAATCCGTATGTATTTACTACAACTGATTTTATCAACTGCAATTCACTGTCAGTAGGATATTTAGCCATTTGCACTTGCGGTTCATATTATGTAGGAAAAACGAACTGGAAACTTAAGGTCCGTATAAGTGAACAACTTAGATGTATAGCTCCAAAAAGCTATTGAGAATGCCTTAGTAGCCCATGTTATGAATAATGAAATAAATCATGTATTCAGTTTTGTGGCACTGAGAAAGTAAAATTAGATCTGAGGTGTTGAGACTTAGAGAATCTATTGTTACAAAAGGAAGTATTTTGGGCAGTTTAAATTAAAATAATTTGATCGTCTAGACCTGAATGATGCATTTCAACCTATTCCCTTTTTAAAATAGAAATAATAACATTGACATTATAGTAGTATTAATTTTAGAAAAGTAATCATATCCCTGTATGAATTATAAAGTAGTATTTTGAATTGCTCAGGATTTGTTAAAAGGATGCTATAAAATATTGTCAGTGAGTGATATTTAAGACAACGTATGTGACTGACTTAAACATTATTTGTGTCTCTAATTATTATTATTATTGGGTATTATTCACAAATGGTGTGGATCGGTTACATGCTGCTTAAACTCATCACATAGCCCACCCACACCTGGCTGCACACGCTCCGCCAATGTGCACCATTCAGGATCCTGGTATGCCCCCCATATGTGCCAGGCACACTGGCCGAATGTGCAGCTCTGTGTGGGGGTGGACCGGGGACAGACGTGGGTGATGTGTTAGCACTCCGCATCATGCACAACTGCAAGGGTGCCTTTGCACAGGGGGGCAATATCTATGCCTTCTGGAGGCAGACATAACCATTACGTGCCCCCACTGGATGCCACCACTCATTGCAGCTGGGATGGTGGTGGTCAATGGACCCCTCACTGTGGCTGACCCAGGCTGTGGGGCACATTTGGGAGAGTTGGAGATTGGCAGATGTGGTACCCCACACCTCAGACCACTGTCAGTCTAGGCACTCATCGGAAACATGGCAACCGATGGGCACAAGGGATCCTCTAGAGGTCCTGGTCCATGTAGCTGATTTGCTGCATAGCTGGGTTCGCAGCCCCACACTGAACAGCCCCTGCAGGCCACATAATGGAGCCGGGTGGGGACTGCTGTTCATGAATGCGGTTCCCGCGTGGATCTCCAGCTGGTGAGGAGCTGCATGGTGGGGGGGAGATATGTGTGATTCACGTGTAACACCCCACCATTTTGTGAATAGGGCCCAATAGTAGTAGCAGTAGTAGTAGCATAAATTTGTGAGTACTAGCCCTTTATATGAGATTACATGTGTACATATGTACATATTTTATGGTGATATGCATGCCGGCAGATCTGACACTCAATGTAATTATGTTGTTCTTCCGGGTTTATAACAATATTTGCTGTCCTAGAAATCATTCTATTTCCCTTGCCCCCCCCCCCAATTTTTCCTCAAATCCATTTCCAGATATGCTATATTGTTCCTATTTTCTTCCCTTTCTTCTCCATTTCAGTGCAATGTTAGAGTTATGACTGTCCACATTTTTTACTTTTTTTTAAATCTTTTATATGTAATGAAATCTGTAATGAATTATGTGTATGTTGCTTTAAGATATATCTTCATAAGGATGGACACACAATGATGAGGTTGCCTTGACAAAGCACATGAGGTTTGGTCCAAAATGTTGTGAGGGGAGCAAACAGTGTTGTCAGGTCCTAACTATATCAAAGTCTTTGCCTTAATCTGTGTATACATCAGGTTTCTTTTTTTATGGTTAATACATTTTTTATTGATTTGACTTTAACAAGCATTACATGGAATAAAGCTGTCAGATACAAAACAATAATATTACATACCTGTTACACATGTCTGTATGAATACAGTTAGAGGGACAGGCTTACAATTACTTGAGGAGCAGAGCCTAAACAAGCGGGCAACAAAAGAACTGTACTATACCCTGGATGGACGAACAACACCTGTCCAGCCGGGAAGTAACCTATGGGAGTAATACCCACTGGTGCTCATATCCTGTAAATACCATATAAAATGGCTTACCTGGACTATTCTTGATGATACCTGCATTCCTGGCACAACCATAGAGTTCTAAGATGGTCCAGGGCCACTTCCCTGCAGTCAGGAACTTCAAAATACAAGAGAACACACACAAAGCAAACCTATATAGAGAACGTCAGTGAATAAACTAGCAATTACTCATAATATTCCAAGATGCTATTGGCACAGGGGGTCCTGGAACCACAAAAATTGTCTCTTCCACCCCAGCTCTAGACTCAAACATGAGAGGAGGGTTTACAAAAGTGAAGAGGACCTTTTTCAGCCGATTCCCTCCCTAGGATTCAAGTACATTATAAAGGGTTTCCACATGTTGATATATTTAGGGAGTATATCAGCTACAGTGTGTGACATTCTGGACCAGTTGGCCACCTGAACCAAGGAGCTAAGTACCTCCTCCACTGATGGGATTACCTGTGTCCGCCATTTCCACAAGAGGAGTCTTTTTACCTGCATGCTTAGGGTCAGGAGCAATTTTATCTCAGAGAGGCTTAAGTGGGGGGCTGAGGACTGTATTCCTAGTATCAGCAGCTGGGGGACATAGGAATGGGTTTCTGAAGAATTCTAGACCCCAGATCACCAGCTGCCTGCCATAAGGGCTGGATCCTCCTACAATTCCATAATATATGGATTAGGTTGCCAGGGAGCTCCTGACAACTCCAGCAGAGGTTGGATTGAACCAGTTTAGCCTTGGCAAGTATCATAGGGGTCCTATACCATGAATGCAGAATCCTATTCTGTATTAGCTGACTTCTAGTATCAGGGTATGCCCCATATGCAAGTCTCAGACATGTCTTCAAGTCTAGATCTGTGATGGGGGCCTGCAGTGCCTGCTCCCATTTATGCTTAGACTCCTCTGCTTGGGACGGAATCGTGTCCCTAAGGGTAGCGTATATTTGGATAGACTGGCCTCTTTCTAGGGCCAGCCAAGATTCTACCTGAGAAACTCACTGCCTGTGGTGTTGCTTGCAAGTGTATTCAGAGATCGCACTCCTTATTTGGAGGAAGTGCCAGAAATCTCTGGACAGGATTCCATATGCTCTCCTCAGCCCTTCAAATGAATCGAGGATATCTGTGCCAGGGATATACATATCCCAGAGCTTTGAGAGACCACCTAGTTCCCACGAGGGCCAGGAAATCAATTGCTTATTGATAGTGATCTCACTATTGCCCCATAGTAGAGTGAGTCTTGGGGGAGAAGAGAGGGTACCTAACTTCTTATGAATCTTGGTCCAGTACTCCAGAGAGGGGCCTATTGTAGGGTGATAGTGAATGCCCTTGGTGGGATGATTAAACAACAACAGAGACAAATGTGCCCACTCACAGACCTCTCTCTCCCCGTACCTAGCCAGTGAGGGGGGTTTTGCTCTGGGGATGTGAACCATTTTAGCTTCTGGGCCATCTGAAAAGCCCATTTATACCCCTCAAGCCACGGATGCCCCCAGCCTTCATCTGTCCAGTGCACTCTCAGCTTATTTCTGCTGTACCAAGGCTTCTTGCCCTCCCACATGAAGGAACCCAGCAGGGAGTCCAGTTTAGTAAACCAGTATTGAAGGATTTTCAAAGGAATGTGAGAGAGGAGGTACATAATTTTAGGAGCTGTGACCATTTTAATTGCCAAAATTTTACCTACGAGCATGAGTCGGAGATGCCTCCATCTATCCAGCTCTGTACGAATGGACACCAAAAGTGGCTTTCATATTCATTTCCCTGAGTTTATACAAATTAGGAGTGATACTGATGCCCAAGTATGTGAGTCCATCTGGAGCCCAATGGAGACCATGCTGGGTAGCCATGTGGGAGGTACAATTAGAGTTTAAATGGAGGACCTCCGTCTTGGACTGATTAATCTTAAGCCTTGAGAATGTATTAAATTCTGACAGGGTGCTCAGTAATGGAAGGAGTGAGGTGGCAATATCTGCTATAGGAAGCAACAGGCCATCGGCATACATGAGAGTAGGGTATTCCCTTTCTAACACTCATATCCCGGAGATTAATGGATTCTGTCTAATAGCCGCAGCCAGGAGTTTCACTGCCAGGACAAAGAGTAGAGGAAGAGAGAGGGCATCCCTGATGTATGCCCCTACCCAGTATAAAGGGAGGAGACAGCATTGAGCTGGTGAGTACCCAAGCTGAGGGAGATGAGTATATGGCCTCTATCCAGGCCCAGAAGCCCGCCCCCAACCATATGGTGCCGAGCACTTGTTGGACATAGTCCCACTCCAGGGAGTCAAAGGGCTTTTCAAAATCTATTACTATTGCTGCAGAAGGAGATAGAGATGTTTTAGCCTTATGGATCAAGTTCACGAGAGATCTAATATGGTCTGCACTAAATCGTCCCTTAATAAAGCCTGTCTGGGATGGGTGAATCAAACTGGTGAGGAGCGGGTTTAGTCTCTTAGCTAACAATTTGGCTAGCACCTCACTGTCCGCATTCAAAAGTGTTATGGGCCAGTAGCTGGATGCTTTTAGATGGTCTTTACCCTTTTTAGGCAGGATAGTGATGGTCACCTTACTGGGGGGGTACCTTCTTGAAGCGCTTCGGTGAACACTTGTTGTAGTATCGGGGAGATTGTGGCCTACAAAAGCTGCCATATTTCGATGTGAAACCTCTCCCCTCCAGGAGCCTTTCCCTTTTTAAGAGATAATATAGTCTCTGCCACCTCCTGAGGTGAGATCTAAGGCCAAGGTCTGATCCTCTGAGATTTTAGGAAGGTGTAAGGATTCTAGAAATGGGAGGACACCCTTGAGGTCAGGTGTTCTGGAGATTTACATAGCATGGAATAGAAGTCCTTCATTATGCTACTGATTCCTTCAATCGAGGTGTGGGTCTTACCCCCTGCATCCACGAAGGCAGTGATATGCCTTTCGGCTTGCTGCTTTTTGAAGTGGTAGGCAAGGATCTTACCCCCCTCTCTCCCCCTTCCCAATATTTGTGCTTTAGCCTAATAATAGAAATCTCTGCTTTCCTAGATAAAAGTTTGTTCACTTGCATCTTCAGGGATGCCACTCGGTGTCCCGCCTCCGACTTAAGGGAAGGGATGCGGAGGACCTTAGAGGTAGCTTCCACTTCTTGAAGCTGTTTTTCAAGCCCCTTAAAGTGCTGTTCCCTCCTCTTGCGGCCCCTGCTCACAAATCCCATTATAGTCCCCCTCAGGGTAACTTTAAATTCTTCCCAGGTATTGCCTGCTGAAGTATCTGATATGTGGTTATTCCAAAAAAATTCAGAGGCTTCTCTTTAAAGCCAGGGGAGAAGTCTGGATCATGAACCAGCCTACAGGATGGAGAGGTAGGGGGAGGGGGGCTGTAGGTGAAGGAGAGATGCACAGGGGCATGGTCCAAGATTACCAATGGATGAATAAAGGTGTCAATGGTGTTCCTGGTGACTGCTGGAGAGGTGAGCCAGAGATCTGTCTGACTAAGGGAACTGTGAACTGAGGAATGGAAGGTGTAGTCTCATTGGGAGGGGTGAAATACCCTCCAGATATCTGTAAGGCCCGTATCTTGTTGTAGCTGGTTCAATGCCAGTGATGCCCTGGAGTGGGACTCTGTGTTAGAGGGGGATCTATCAAGTAGGGGGTCCAGTGTGAGATTAAAATCCCCCCTAATGTTATAGGGGTATCACTGGGGGCCAAGGAGCCCAGCGCTTGGGCCAGCTCATGGAAGAAGGAGGGTGAGTAGTCATTCCGGTCATACATGTTACCCAGGAGTAAAGGTCCCTCCCCTGTGTCCATGAGTACAGCCATCCACCTTCCCCCAGGGTCACTCACCTTATGCACCAGTGTCCAATGAAGCTGCTTGTGAAGCAGTATAGCTACCCCTCTCTTTCTGGAATGGGCCAAGGCATGTATGACTTGACCCACCCAATCCCGTTTTACTCTATCATGGTCCCCTCCTATGAGTTTGGTCTTCTGCAGCAATGCAGCCTTCACTCCCAGCCTTTTAAGGTGCTGTAAAACCTGCTTCCTTTTGTTGGGGGTATTAAGCCCCTTTGACGTTCCACATCAAACATGTTATATCACCTATTGGTGAGAGGGAGCAAGTATCTTTCCAGGAACTGTATCATAGTAAACTAGCAGGCTGGGATCAAGGTCGGTCTACCCAGGAGAGACAAGTCCCTGTAACTCAGTGCCAGGTATGGAGAGAGTGAATAAGCCAGGCATTCCCTGACAGTAGCAACTGACCTCAATCTAACATCTAGCAGTAACCCTATGTGTGTCTCTTGCATTGAAAACAAACAATAACATGTACATATAAACCAGCTATATAAAGGGTGACCAACCTTCCATGTGTATTGGGGAAATAGAGGCTTCCCATCTGCCGCAGAGCCCCGCTGTAGGCCTGCCTCTTTCACCAGGGGGCTATCCTGCTGTGTTGAACCCCCATGTGTGTTAGGGGGAGTTCGGGGGAGGAAGACTCCCCAACAGGGTACTGTCATCAACACGGTCACAGCGTTAATCCAGTGATCTCCTTTTAGCTGCAGAGTGGTGTTGACACTGCACCAGTCATTTTTTGCATGAGTATTGGGGTACTAATGGTAGGGCTATGCATCGCTGATGATGGAGTGGAAGGATGGGGGGAGAGGGGTCGTAGCCTCCTCTAGTATAACTGGGCATGACATGGTCTCTGCTGGGAACCAGCAATGCTTTCATTACAGGGGACTATTATGAAAAGAGTAAGTGGGGGGGATTAGTCCACTATACCAGGGAACATATGTGATCTGGTACCTCTGGGAGGGGCCTCTACATCAGGGATTGGGTACTTCGGCACTGATTCTGTAATACAGGTCATGGCTCAACCAGCCCCCAATCAAAAACTGGGTCGGGAACCCAGCTGCCCACCCTGGAGGGGCCTGAGCCTTCCATGTAAAAAGAAACAGCAGGCCAAACGTGAACTTATTATGCCTAAACATTAATACCCAACAGACTGAACAATAACACCAATTGGAACAGTATGTATGAGAACCCTAGACCAGGATGCTCTCCTCCCTACCCCTCCCCACCAGTGAGAGGGACTGAGCCCTTCAGAATATCCGCCAGAGCTTGTGGAGGTGACTGATACTCCTCCGTGCCATCAAGTTAAACGAGGGCTTCCTACTAGCTCTTGCGAGTCAGACCATGTTTGTCAGCCCCTGTGGAGCCTTCCCGGTATGGGAACAGGGCATTTCAGCTGCAAGGCAGTGGCACAGATCAAGGGCCAGGCCCGGGGTGGGGGAGTCCCTGCAGTCTCCAAACTCAAGCGACATGGATATGGCAAAGAAACAGCAGCTGGAGTCTCTCTCCATGGTCACTGCGAAAGCAACCCCTGATTTACCCTGGACCTGGTTTTTCCCAAGGTTTATCAAAAGAACCAAGAATTAAACAAAAGTGATACTTATCTGACCATGCTGCTGAGGTCTCGCCATTCTTCAGTCTGGAAGTTTGAATCTGCTCCAGTTGGTCCACGAAGGAGGCTGGATCACTGACAATGGGAGAGACTTCCCCGGAGACCATTGGTGGGTGCTGTGCTCCATTAGTCTTGACTACATCCTGTGACTGGTGAGGGGAAGTTGAAAGGGTCCGGGGACTTGATTTCAGTGGAGGAGAAGGCCTGCCAAACACAGGAGTGTCGATTGTGTCTGGCCATGGATCCGGAGATATAGGTCATAGGGATTCATACCTGTTATCGGCATGGAAACCCTGTAAGGAGTCAGGATTTGTTGTGTCTATGTGTATGGCTTCCGATATGTCATCCTGCTCTCGCTCCAAGGGGTGTTCTATGCATCCATGCTGTTTAGAAGAGTGCCTCTTTTGGTTCACCCTTGGGCGGAGCTCCCAAGCCTGGTCCCTAATATCTTGCTAGACCCTGGACCGGTTAACCTGAGGAGGAGGAGAGTGACGGTCCAGCCCTTCTGCACTAATTTTTGCTGATGTGGGCTTCAGGGTATTTCCTTTGGATTCCCTCTGCCAGTTGTGGCATAGAAATTTTTTGAGTGAGTCAGGAGAGTAAAACAAATGGAACTCCATTGTGGACTACCCACATTGTAGCCGGGTATCGCAAGGAGAACGGCAGCCCAAGTTTGTGCATTGTGTGCCTTGCCTTGGTATAGGCTCTGCGTCTATCAGACAGCTCTTTAGAAAAGTCCTGAAAAATAAAGATTTTGTTTGACCTCCATGTTACCTGCTGCTTTTCCCAGGCTCTGGCCAGGACATTCTCTTTTTCTCTGTAATCTATAAATCTAGCGATAATCGGCAGTGGTCTGTCCTGGACCTTGGGCATGGGGGCCAGCGTGCGGTGTGTGCGTTCCACCTGAAAGGGTCTTGATGGATCTAGCTGTAACATTTCTGATATTGCTAATTGCAGAAACCCTTCAGTGTCTTTCCCCTCCATGAGCTCAGGTAATCCCAAGAATCTAAAGTTATTGCACCGACCTTGGTTTTCGAGGTCATCTATCTTGCTGCGCATCACTTGTATAGTGTGCTGTTGCTCCCTTAGTGTTGCTGACAGGTCTTGTATCTGACTCTCCGTCATTGAGACCCTCTGCTCAGTATGTAGCATCCTAGCCTTCAGGTTTTGGACTACCTCGGTATTGCAGTTTGTCGCCAAGTTGACCTGCGACATCTGTTCTATGAGTTGGCCAAACATCATTTCCACCGAAGGCTGTTCCCAGGATTGTGATACGTGCAGTTCAGCCATGCTGTAGGCCTTCCCTTCAAGATAGGCCACTCCACTGGAAGAGATTTTTTTCCACTACAATTAAAGCTTTCTGCAATAATAAAGTGATTTTCAGATTCCTTGTACAGTACTCCTATAAGTTCTGTAGTTTGAAAAGGTAGAACTTGGTCAGAAAAGAAAGGATTATAATGGATATATCCCTCTGGGTTGTAGAGCTGTGATCTAAGCTGCCATCCTGTTTAACGCCCCTAGTGGCCAGACATCAGGTTTCTTTATTTTATTTTACTTCACCTACACAAAAAGTGTGCGAGCTGTAGATAATAGTAACTCCATAAAATATGAATGTTGCTTGCATACTTTGTGACTCAGAGCATGTCAATTAACCATCCCAGTTCTCTCAGTTCTGGGTTGCCCGTGAAAACAGGCACTTGGGCTTATTGAGTCTTATCTGGTTACCAAAGACTTAAAAATAAAAACTTTAAAAATGCCTACAAAACAGATGTAAATGTGATGATCTGTAACAAAATCAGTTTGGACAGCCGTATGCATCTACACTCCATGGTCATACTTTTGACAATTTTCTACTGCCAAATGTTAGTGATTTTTGCTGACTGCAGATTATGTTTGATGCAGTGGGAAATGGGAGAGATAAACGTAGGGGCATGAGATGGAATCAAACCTGGGTATGACAGCTGATGCTACCATCGTGGGTGGGAGGTCCTTTTTAGGGCTGCAGTGGGTGGTACCATACAGACTGATTGCTTTCAAACAAGGACTCTGCATTCCTTGTATTTTTTGTGACTGATCAACATGCTGGAGTTACACTTGATAACAACAAGAGCCACACAAGGCAATTGGTGCTCAGTGACAGTAAATAAATAATGGACTTTTTGGGATAAGTACCTGTCTACTGGCTTTATTTGATGTTTATGCAGGTATGCCATGACTGTTTGCATTCATACTGGAGTTACACCACAGTTGCCTCTGCATCTGTGGAACACTCCAGTTGCACTGCCCTATTTTTTACTTGAAATAAATTGGTCTGTCCTGATCAGGACACTGGGGGATTGGACACCCCTAGTGTCACTGTCATGTGTGTGTGTTGTGTGTGTGTGTGTGTGTGTGTGTGTGTGTGTGTAGTATTCAGTACTGAGAAGGAGGGTTGAGTGCGGCGATATCTGTAACTTAAAAAACAAAAAAGACAAATGGCGTTCATTGAAGAACAAGGCTCACGATACCATGCCCCAATTTTGACCATGGAAGAGTGTGCTGTGCTCCATTGTGACTGCCATTTATTTTTTCTTTAACCCTTAGGCTGCTGACAGAATTAGAACATATAGGAATTTTGGACTGATATATCAATCCACAGCCCTGCAAGGGTTAAAATTAGAGATATCCCTCACCCGACCCTCCCTCTCAGCACCCACCACCACACACACACACACACACACACACACAGAAACTTAACAATGAAACAGGGGAAGCCCAATCCCCCAGTATTGTAGTTGTATTCTGTATCCCTTTTAAATACATATTTCTTTATCTCTCCACCCTACCCTCCCTCTCATCACCCCCCCCCCACAAACATAACAATAACAGTGGGGGTGCCAAATCCCCCAGTGTTGTAATCATAATCTGTGCCCCTTTTAAATATATATTTCTTTAACCCTGACTCTCCATCTCAGCCCCCGCCACCACCACCAGAAACATAACAGCGACACTGGGGTTGCCCAATTCCCCAGTGTCACAGGTAAAATTTTATCTCCCCACCCAACCCTCCTTGACAGTGGGGTCCCAACTCCCAGTGAAGAAATCCACTTTTTTTATGTTGTACCCATAAAAGAAAACTGTCCATTGATGTCTCTTGTGGCCAACACTCCCCCCACCTGACCCTACCAATCAGGACCCATCACCCCATACACCGCCAAGGCTTTACTTACCAATCAGAGGTCCAACACCATAATCTTCTCTGGACCACAGACACATCTTCACTCTTCAAAGCCAGACCACAAACTGAAGAAACAGGTATGTGATTCAATGTATTTCAATGGAGTTTTGAACTTAGTGGCATAACTTGAGCATTTTTGCATATTTTTAGCCCAAATGTTCAACATGCCTTGTTTGGGAACCTAAAGCATGAATTATTGAACTGTCATTAGGCAGATCTGTCCTGAAAGATGATTTTGTGGTCCCTGCATGAAATCACCTTTTGGACAGGAGATGACAATTTTCTTTGCCATTGTTCATGATGTGGGGTCATAAGAAGACTATGTTGAAAATTTGGTGTAAAAATATTTGAAAACAACAAAGTTATGAACTATGTTGAAGTTTGTGAATGCAGGCTTGTAACTTTGGTAATTTTCAATGTTTTCACTCTAAATTTGCAACATAGCCATAACTTTACAGCACCTCATAAATGTGACAGCTGATATTTTTCAAGTGCTGGCCAAAATGTTTTTTATATCCCAGAATATGCTTTTGTGGTCCCTGCGCAAAATCACCTTTTGGCAGGGGTTGAACATTTTCTCTGTCGTTGTTCATGAGGTGGGGTCATAGAAAGGCTATGCTCTCAATTTGGTGTTAAAATATTTAAAAACAAAAAAGTTATTAGGCTATGCTGAATTTTACAAATGCAGGCTCATACGTTCGGTAATATTTAACATTTTTTTATCCCAAATATTCTACATAACCATTTATTTAGAGCACCTCATGATTCTGACAGCTGTCATTTTTCAACTCCTGCCCAAAATGTATTTTTGCATCCAGAAAGTTGATTTCACAGTCACTGCAGCAAATCTCCTTTCAGGTAGAATTTGAACATTTGCTTTGCCCTTCTTCATGAGGGTCATAAAAAGGCTATGTTAACAATTTGGTATACAAATATTACAAAACAATTAATTTAGAAGCCTACGTTATGTTTTGTTAATGGAGGCTTGTAACTTTGGTAAATTTTAATATTTTTACAACAAATTCCTCACCTGCAGCCCTATCAGCTCTGGCCAGAGTTTATTTCAATCAGACAGCTGTCAATCTGATCTGGCAGCTATCTGCTGTTTTACTTCATTATCTTACACATTGTACATTCCTCTCAATTTTCTTCCACAAAAGGAAGACATTTTGTAATTTTTTTTTTAGTTTTTTAGTTTTGTAAAGATTTATGAACAAAAATGAATTATTTCTGTGTGTCCATTCCAATGTTTTTTTATCATTCAAAGTGTCTTTTTAAAATATTTTTTTATGAAAAATATAATGCAGTTGGTTGCCTCAACCACTCATAGAGATGACTGTGTGCACATCCCTGAATAAACCACCCATTAGACAAGCTGTTCAGCTTCAAGCATGTATACACCAATAGTAGTAACCACACCTTCCTGTGATCCAACAAGTAGACCAACTAACTCTAATATGCATGACAAACTCTGTGTACTATACAGCTCACTCACATATAACTGGCATGTCTCCCACCTGTTTATACTCCATGAATTCTAGTTCTGGGTCTGTTATGTGTTTTTTCGTGAGAGAAAAAAATATTGTTTCTACATCATACAGCTACTTCAGTGATTGGTAACTGTCTAGCCCCACACTTCGAACTGCAACTAGTGTACACTGTGCACTCACAATTGTCATGTACACTACTGTGTATCTATGATATGTTTATGGAGGGGAAGCAAACAAAAAATAAAATGTTCACATTTGTTTAGAATAGTATCTTCATTTTCATTTTGCAGAATAAAATGTTTTTCTTACACATAATGGTGTTGTAAATTCTGTGAGGTGACTAGGCAGCATAATCAGTGCATCTTTCATGTGGTATCGGGTCAATATAGTGCTGCCTAAATAGCACATGAATGACCACAGCTATCTCTGGGTGTTTCAGGATTATTATAATCCATACACCAATAGTGACTTTTACTATAATCAGCATTATCAGCCAAGATATCTGCCTATAGCACAAAAGTTTCTACATCCATGGGGTACCTCAGCATATGGTAAGAATGCATACTTCTGTCACTCTAAGATGATATGGAGGTGCATCAAGGTGGCTGCCAGTGTGATGCCTGGTTGAGCTACTCCAGTGCTGGCATGGTTGGGCATCTGTACTTGGTTGCATGGGAGACCTCGGACCATAGTTTAGTTTCCAGCAGGTCCTCTACTGCTGCAGGTTTTTTTTAAAAGAAAAACAAACTTTTCCTCCTTTTACCCCATCCCCGAAGTCTACACCCCTTCGGAGTGAGGTATATTAAGTCCATGGGGTGTGGAGGTGAACCCCCCCATGTTGGCAGGTGTGGGGGGTGTTATCCCCTACAAAAACAAAATATACCATTTTTTTGTGCCATGCGCGCTGTTTCTTGTATGGTTGGTATTTTTTTCATGACCTTGTTTTACCACACACTGTTTTGTGTGCAGCATTGTTGTGTTGCGTGGTCTTGGCAACAACATCATGACCCGTTGCCCTTTCATGCTGAGGTGAGATGAAAATTTATTCAAATATACATCATATCACATTATGATAAGACTGTACCACTTTTTACAAAATATGTCTTCATGATTTGGTTACCTATTCATCACATAAATGTTGGCAAAATATGAAAAGAAAAAAAATGTTTATAAGTAAATACTGCCCTTCATGTTCCTGTATTAGAGAAAAAAATCCTTTGATAATTTTTTTTACCAGAAAAAAAATGGTCCCGGGGCAATCAGCCCCCCACCACCATGTCCCACTCAGCAACCCCCACCTCAGTCCCCCCAGTACACCCCACACACCCTCACTCACCTGATTAGGTCCCAGCTGCAAGATCCACGTCTTGCCACTGAAACAGTGGCTGCAATATGAGAAAATAAGATAAATGTGGTTTAATGTATTTCCATTGGGGTTCGAACATGGGTGCATAACTTTGCCATTTGTTGACATTTTGACCCTAAATTGTCAACATAACCTTCTGTGGACCCCACCGCATGAACAATATGACCGTGGTAATGCAACTCTTGCCTGAAAGGTGATTTCACAGTCACTTGGTGAATTCACCTTTTGGGCAGGATTTGGACATTTTTTCTGCCCTTATTCATGAGTTGGGATCATAAGATGGCTATGTTAAGAATTTGATGTCAAAATATGTAAAAATTGCAAAGTTATGACTATTTGTTGCAGTTCTTCTACACATGCTCATAACTTTTAAAATTTGTAATATTTTGACCCCAGTTTTTCAAAATAACCTTTTTATTACCCCACTTCATGTATGTCACAGCTGTCTTTTTTCAAATCATTGTCAAAATGGCTTTTCACAACTGTGGCATGTAATGCGATTGCAATTGAGTAGAATTAAATGTTGGTCGGGGTTCAAAAATTTTCAGTACCGGGTACATGAGTTGGGGTAAGAAGCTGTCTATGCTGATAATTTGGTCACTGTTGTCCTATAAATAGGGAGCCCCAGGCCCTAAGGGTCTTGCGCTCCCTCAGGCAAATAAGGATATGATTACTCTATATATGGGTGGGAGCATACAGGCAAATAAGGCTATGATTATACTATCTCAAAAAGAAAGGAAATTCATTGCAAAAAACTACATTAATGCATCAGTTAGGGTTTCTATTAAAGCAACAAAAGTATGGAAATATGATGTTAGGGTTTTCAGCCCTAACTCTGCATTCTCCCCAAGCAGCCAAAGGGGGCAAGGTAACACAGGCAACCACAGACATCCATCATCACATAAGACAAATGACTTACAACTCTTTCCACATGATAAAAGAGATATCCATCATCATGGTCCAGCACTTCTGTAGTCATGGATAGTCATGCCACAAGTGGCTGAAGGCAGACAACACCTGCATACAATCATCCATGAGGGCACAGAAGTGCAAGGCCCTTTGGGCCCTGCTCCTCTATGGCAGCATAGGTGCCTTCAGCACCTGAGAGAAGACATTTGCACTTCTCAAATGGTTGTGTCACTTAAATGCACCTCGTGCCTCACAGCCCAGCTGGGACATGTAGTAATTTAGCATTACTGCACACCCTGTTGTGTGTTATTGCTTACTTACAATTTAATGTGTGATACAATGGGAATATTATATCACACTTCCCAGGTGGTTGAAGGCACTTGGCTGCACCTCATGCCTCACAACCCACCTGTAACATGCAGCAATTTAGTATTGCCACACACCATGCCATGTGGAAGTACTCACTTAAAATCCATAATGCAAACTTGTGGGAATTATATACCACACTTCAAATATGGTTGAAGGTATTAGGCTGCACCTCGTGCCTCACAACCCACCTGAGGCATGCTGCAATTTAGTGTTACCACACATCCTCCTGTGTGGTACTGCTCATTTAAATTTTTAATGTGATCCTATTGGAATCATATACCGCACTTCCCAGGTGGTTGAAGGAACCTGGCTGCACCACATGCTTCACAGCCCATATGGGGCATTCAGCTATTTAGCATTGCTGCACACCCTGCTTGCTTACAATTTACAATGTGATTCTAGGAGAATCAAAAACTCCACTCCCCAGGAGGTTGAAGGCACTTAACTACACCTAATGCCTCATAACTCACCTGGGATGTGCAGTAATATAGCATTATTGAGCACCCTGTCATGTGTTATTCCTTACTTACAATTTACAGTTGATCCTACGGGAATTTTTTTAAGCACTTCTCAGATGGTGTGCAAGTCTGCATGTCAATCCATGGCTACAGAAGTGCTGGACCATGATGATGGATGTCTCTTTTTTCGTGTGGAAAGAGTGGTATGTTGTTTGTTTTACCTGATGATAGATGTCTGTGGTTGCTTGTGTTGCCTTGCCCCCTTTGGCTGCTTGGTGGGGAATTCAGAATTAGGGTTGAAAACCCTAACATCGTATTTCCATCCTTTTGTCACTTAAATAGCAACCCTGATGCATTAACATAGTTTATTGCAATGGATATATATTCTTTGCAAAAACTGCATTAATGCACTTGTTAGGGTTGAAGTGACAAATGTAGGGAAGTGTGGCATTAAGGTTTCCAACCCTAACACCCCACCCCACCCTATAGGCAGCAACAGGCATGGGGTGTACCTGGGGTTGTCAGCCATGATCGTGTATATATACAATTAGGTGAGAGGTGTGTAGCTATAATGCTTCACTCCATGGGTAATGGGATACTGTTAAGACAGTTTGTTGAATGGTTCCCCTTATAGGACTAAGTCAGTGTTAATGTTCAAAAATGGGTAGGGGGGACCAAAAAATACTCCACTCGGGCTGTTGTAAAATTTCTCAAAGTTCTTTATTTATTTTTGTTAATTGCCCTGACGTTTCACATGCTTGTGCTTTTTCAAAGGGCTTTTCATATATTCCTGTATTGGTGCTTTGTTTCCACACTGGCCAGACACTTTTTACTTTTGCCTTTGCCTGTTCTACTGATTCTTCATGGCAAGGAATTGCACCAAACTTGTGTCTTAACTTTTGCAGCTTTCTTTCAGTTCAGCATGTTCAGTTTCCTTTGTTCTCTGCCTTCCTTGAATTTTAGGTTTTTTGTGCTGAAAGTTGTTTCCAACTCTTTATTTCTTTATTTTTTTATTTTATTGTCAATCCTTGGCTAGTATTTGTAGATACTTTGGGTATAGTGTTAGAAGTCACCTTCAATTCTTTCTTTAGCTTTATTATGTGAGCCTTGTATCATGTGCTGGTTCTGTTGTTCTTTGCGTTGTTTGGTGCTGCTACTGTGTGTATATGTATATACAATTAGCTCTGCATCAAATCTTGAAGTCTAAGAAGACTAGTTAATATTATTGGACTTTATAAATTATTACTAATGCAATTATTGTGGCTTTTAAATGCCATGACTTTGTTTTGTTGATAGGTTTTACTATGACAGCACTGATTACACCATACAATGTGTTTAATCATGTGTTCTATTCAATAAATGTACATATTTAAGAGATGACAATAAAAAAGGGTAGTGCTGTATTAACAACATTATCCTTTGATAAAGTGTAACTGCATGAAATGCGTCAGTTGACATGTTGAGATCCAGAAGATCTAGTGAGGGAGGAGGGGGAACATTCAAGAGCAACTCTTTACCTGTTTATGTGTGATATGGCTGCTGATTTTATTAATTAGGAATCCAGTTCTGTAAGCACTGAGTGAAGCAGAATCACAAACTGGTTAATCTGCTTCAGGTATGCTGGTTTCTCATTTATGCTACCAAAAGCAGTGTGTTTACATTAATGCAAAGTCCTGACAGTGAGCAGGTGCTGACTGCCCTTTACTCACTAGAGCCATGTCTGATTCTATCAACTTTTTGAGGCCTCTGTTGGTGGTGTTCTATATCCAAAAATGTCTGTGGCTTTTATGATATCCCAATATTTAGGGACTATGCTTCTTATTTTTTCTATGTGCATTGAACACCTTAAGGGAACACACATTTCTTGTGGCTTTCTCTTGTTGTCCCAGTATTTGCTTGTGGCAAGTCCCCCTCACTCCTTTCATGTTATGTTTGCAATAGCTGATGAGACCAGCAAAAAGAACTGCTGTGGCAAGAGATTATACATTTTACTTCAACAGAATTTAGGAAGCAAAACCATTTGCCTGACTTGCAATAGGTACTTACAGTACTTCACTCCTTTTAATGTTTAGAAGCTTCTTGCACCAAAGAAAGACAACTGCAAGTTTGAACTGTATGTAGTGTATGATATACACAACTCTGGGTGTTTCAGGATTATTATAATCCATACACCAATAGTGACTTTTACTATAATCAGCATTACATTATGTTTTGCGGCATACTCATGCTGGGAAATAAAAACTTAAAATGTTTTGCACTATACCATGCTTTTTGGACTACAAACAAATAAATACATGGAAGCACAGTCACATAGACAGTGATGGCAAAAAAAAGACTGATGCTACATTCAGTCTACTCATGGTTACCTATCAAATTCCAGGACCCTTTGTCCATACAGGGTTTTAGTCCTCCTTATCCACCACCCCCATTCCTCTCTGTGTTACTATCACCCTGAGTAGCCACTATACCCTTTCCTATGCCCCAGCCATGCTTGAAGCCATTAATGGTTTTGGCTCCCACCACCTTGGCTGATAGACTGTTCCACCTCCCTTTCTGTGAAAAAAAAAATACTTTCTCATACCCCTCTCAAACCTCCTCACTGTCAGTTTCCACTGGTAACAAATATACTGATTTATAGTGTCTTTAAGTAAATATCATGTTGCACACTTCTAACTGAAATACTGTATATAACCAGAACTTGAAATGTCAGTTGAAAATAGAAGCTATTGAAAAATGAGTGGAATATAAGGGGTAAAAGAGTACAGAACAACCAAAAGCGAGCAACAGTGAAGTTTCAATAAGCATTGCACACTTAAGACATTATTATTTTTGTCATGCTGTGGTCAAATCACTAAATGGCATCAGAGCATGTATGGTGGGCATTTTACTATGTCTGGGTGGATATATATATTAGAAGGATATTTTATATTGAGAATTTGATGATGTTACCTTTATAATCTTAGTAATTTTTGAACAGTTACAGCATTTTAATATGATGGAAGAGTAACTGATATATACCTCATAAAACGATTTTGGACCATCAGGAGGTATGTTCATGTCTTGGGATTAACTATTTAATTGATTTTAAGTTAACATGTAATATCTGATAGTAGTTTTGGATGATTCTAAATTGATTAAAATTATCATGTATCCAACAGGCCCTCATTTTCCTGAAGAAACCCACATGGGTGAAACATTGGGACTGGAAAAGAGGATATGCCTGAAAAAGAATAAATTTGCATTAATTCAAGGTATGAATTTTTGTTTGACTGATTGAACTTTACTTTTGAGAATTATTCTGTACATCAGCACAGAAATGACCTTGAGAACTAATGTTTCTGAAATAAAAATGGTACGCTGTGGTCTATAGGCTGTACTCCAGCAAACCACCACCCTCACTGGCAGACAGCATCTCCCAGTGACTACTGACTTGATGCATCCCTCCCCCACATGAAGACCTGGCCCTTCATGTTCATTTGTCAAATTTGAACACTGTTCTTGAACTCAGTAGGTCCTGACCTACATACACCATCAACACTAACCAGGCCATCACTTTACAAAATTATGCTGACACCCTACAAGTCAGAAATGGAGTGATTAGTAACTAACTCTGTTTACTGCACAATGCTCTTTCCAGGACTGCTAATGGTGGTGCAACCAACAGACAACACATTTTAGTGTTACATAATTATTATTACAGCTCTGCAAGTTTATGGCACAGAAATACAGTGTGCAGGAGGACACCCCAATCAATACAGCATTTGTAGGAAGTCATAAAAAAGAATTACTCCTTTATGGGTTTTGAAATATGGAAATTTAACCTTCCTAAATGAACACTATAAACTACAGTGACTGAAAAAACAACAAACTGTAAAAGGTGTCTCTTTCCAAGCAGATTTCAGAATGAATATATATCTATATATATAGTTATATCTATATAGATATATATTTAGATATATAAGTAGATTATAGTGGCGCAGTCGCGCCACTATAGTTAGGGTTCAGCGATCACTGACATACTAAAGTCAAAAGTTTGGGTGTTAATAACTTTGGACCCGTTCAATGGATTTGCCTGCAACTTGGAATGTGTGGTGTGGCATGGTAGATCTCTTGATCTGCCAAATTGCATTTGGGTCAAACTTACGGTCTTTGCATATGAAAACACTGAAAAATGCAAAATTATCTGTTTTTGGAGGCAGCTTTTGGAATTTTGGACGTAGCCCTGCATGGCCACTGTGTGGTGTGCCACTCTGTGAGATGGCTTGTTTGAAAGAGCTTAGGTGGCTGCACATGCCGCATTTCATTTGGTGAAGAAATATTAAGGCATTCAAAGGTTATGCCAGTTTTAGTTTCCCATTATAAGTCAATGGGAAAATTTATATGTATGTTTTGCGAACAAAGAATGGGGGTTCTGGCCATCTCGTCTTGCCTGGCGATCAAAGAATTTGCAGCCTGGCAGTTCAAGAATCTTTTTCCCTGAGGATTTTAAAAATTCTTTGATTGTGAGGTCCGCTATCTTGTTTTTGATTTTCTGATTGGAAAAACACAGATATCTCGGCTCAGGGGTCACTTCTGAAGTAAAACTTGGAAGGGTTTTACTCATGGGACCCGATCTATCGAGCCATGCCTTTGGTTTGATTGAAATAGGTCTAAAAATAGAGTTCTGAGCTTTTAAAATCTTAGTTCATGGCTCATTAACAATCTTTGATTGTGAGCCTGCAAATTCTTTGATTGCAAGATTCTTTGATCGCGATCATGCATCACGAGCGAGGGACAAGATGGCCAGATTTTAAAATGTTTTTTCTCAGCCCAGGGGTGATCTAGAAACTTAAATGAGGGTGGGTTTTGCTCAGGGGGCTTCATTCTGTCCCATCTGAATAAAAAAGATCATGTTTTACATATCCCTGGTAGTCTAGTGGCTCCCCCCATCATGATAACATATATAACAATCTCTAGTGGCCCCCCAATGTTCATAAATATTTTTTTTTTTATATCCCTGGTAGTCTAGTGGCCCCCCGAAGTGTATAAAATAATAATTGTAATTCATATCCCTGGTAGTCTAGTGGCCCCCCTTCATAATAAAATATACAACCATCTGCAATTTCCTGGCAGTCTCGTGGCCCCACAGTGTGTATTTGATACATAGTGCTTTTTTAGATCCCTTGTAGTCTAGTGGACCCCCAATCTGTATTAAATGATAATTATTGGTCATATCCCTGGTAGTCTAGCAGCCCCCATCATAATAAAATAGATAAGGAGTTCCCATTTCCTGGTAGTCTAGTGGCCTCCCACCCAGCTGTGCCAGCTCACCGAGCACCCCTGCACCCTTCCCCAGCTGGCGTCTGGCACAGCCCACCTCTCACCTCTATGGCCAGCCACCAACTGTGTGCATTGTGATCACTAATGCAAAGATGCAGTCAGAAATTATTTCAGAGCACCTCTTTGCACTAGCGCTTGTAATAGGCACAGTTGGTAGCTGGCCATGGAGGTGAGAGGTGGGCTGTGCCAATCTCCAGCTGGGGAAGGGTGGGGAGTGCTGGGTGAGCTGGCACATCTGGGTGGGGGGCCAGTAGACTACCAGGATGTGGAAAATCCTTATCTATTGCATTATGATGGAGGGGGGCTGCTAGACTACCAGGGATATGATCAATAATTATAATAGAGATCAGGGGGGCCACTAGACTACCAGGAATTTAAAAAAGCAATATCTATCAAATACACATTGGTGGGGCCACTTGACTACCAGGGATATGAATTACAATTATTACTTTATACACATTGGGGGGGGCACTAGATTACCAAGGATATAAAAAAATATATATTTAAGAACATTGGAGGGCCACTAGAGATCGTTATATATGTTATCATTATGGGGGGCCGCTAGACTACCAGGGATATGTAAAACATGATTTTTTTTCATTCAGATGGGGCAGAACAAAGACCCCTGAGCAAAACCCAGCCTCATTTAACTTTGTAGGTCACCACTGGGCTGAGAAAATACATTTTTAAACCTGTCCATCTCTTCCCTTGCTCTTTGTTCATGAATGAGCAATTTCTTTGACCGTGACCCTGCAAATTCTTTGATCGCGAGATTCTTTGATCACGATCATGCATCGTGAGCAAGGGACGAGACAGCCAGACAAAAAAATATATTTTCTCAGCTCAGGAGTGTTCTAGGAAGACAAATGAGGGTGGGTTTTACTCAGGGGGCTTCGTTCTGATGAACCCTGGTGGTGGTTTACAGCAATTCTTAGAATTGTTTTAATTAGAACAGTTTTTATTCTTTGCTCATATCCCTGCAAATTCTTTGATCGCGAGCCTGCAAATTCTTTAATCATGAGATTCTTTGATCACCATCTTTGATCGTGAGGGAGGGACAAGAATGCCAGATTTTTTATAATGGAATAGATAGGGAAAGTTTACTAATCTTGAAGATTGAATATCTTGGCAACAATTCAGTCTTTTTACTTGAAATTTAGAGGGTGTTTACGGCATGTCCTGTAGATGTGAATTATTGTATTTACGTGTTGGAGAAAATTTGTTTTGTGGAGATATTGCATGATGCACTTTACATGTTGTGGACAGTGTTTTGCATTGTGCTGGTGGCTTGAAATTGATAGGGTGCCTTGCCTTAGTGTCATGGATGTAGTTTTCAGTTGTTGTGTTTGTTAAATGTCAACAGGTGAGGAACTGTGCCACTCTGATGAATGAAAATTTCGAATTTTGACATGTTATATCTCGGACACGGCTTGGTCTTTTTACTTGAAATTTGGAGGGTGTTGACAACATGTCCTGTAGATGTCGATAGCAGTGTTTACGTGCCAGACAATATATTTTTGTGGAGATATTGTGTGGCATAGCTTACGTTTTTGGGACAGCATTTTCTATTGCTCTACTAGATTAACATTTATTTGGTGGTTGGCCTTAATAGAAACATAGAAACATAAAAACATAGAATTTGATGGCAGATAAGGACCGCTTCACCTACCCAGTCTGCCCATTTCCCTACCTGATGGATAAGCTGCAGATTCTAGTTAATCAACAGCTTACTTCCTCCTACACCCCAATAGAATTGCCTTATACCTGTCCCATTCATTCTTGAATTCTCCCACTGTTTCTGACTCCACAACCTCCTCAGGAAGGCTGTTCCATGCATCCACAACCCTCTCTGTGAAAAAATACTTTCTAACATTACCTCTGAGCCGTCCTCCCTCTATCTTCAAATTGTGTCCCCTTGTTCTTGCACATCTCTTCTTCTGAAAGATACTACCCTACCCTCTTGTACTTTGTTAATTCCCTTGAGATACTTGAAAGTTTCTATCATGTCCCCCTTCTCCCTCCTTTCCACCAGGGTATACATATCAAGCTGCTTTAGTCTCTCCTCATATGTCTTCTGGTGCAGACCTTGCACCATTTTGGATGCCCTTCTCTGAACAGCCTCCACTCTGTCTATGTCTTTGAGGAGACGGGGTCTCCAGAATTGCATGCAGTACTCCAGATGGGGTCTAACTAACTGTCTGTACAAGGGGATAACAATGTCCTGTTTTCTATTGTTGATGCCTCTCCTTATGCATCCCAGTATCCCCCAGCCCTCCTTACTGCCTTCTCACGTTGTTTTTCCACCTTTAGGTCATCTGATATAATTACTCCTACAGTAGGTCTCTTTCAAGTTTTTCTGTTGTCAATTTACTTTTTAGTCATTGGGTGTGTAATGTGGCCTGATACTTACAAGTTGGTGGGGGCACAGGGCCCTCCCACCAACTTGCGCAACTTTCTACTTTTCTATTCTTTCTTAAAAAGTAAGGAAATTCTATGCAAAAACTTTGCTATTGCATCAGTTAGGTTCTTCTCAGTGAAAAAGTGAGAAATTTGAGTTTTAGGGTCCCTACCCTTGCACCACCCAGCCCACCCCAACCAACAGACTTTGGGGTGTGTGTTGGGGTCATTGGCCTAACTCTCATGCCATCCCATATGTAAACAAGCTGAGGTGGTGTAGTGTAGTAGAATGGGGTGATAGTTAGGGCCAACAACCCCAATGCACACCCCAATGCCTGTTGGTGGGGGCAGGCTGGGGGTGGGGTGCAAGGGGTGGAAACCCTAAAATTGAATTCCCTCACTTTTTTTGCTGTAGGAGAACCCTAACTGATGCAATAATGATGTTTTTTGCAAAGAAAAAAATACATATATATCTATATATGTGTGTGTATATATATATATATATATATATATATATATATTAGGATTTATCTTACAGAATTGAACAAGATTGCAGCTCTATAGGCCTTGCTGCTCTGATAGCCCTTTCTCAAATGCATAAAGATGGGTGACCAAGACTGGAACATGCTCAGTCTAAAAATACAAATGATTTCTGGGAAACACCTCCCTCCCTTCTAAAAAGGAACTTGCCATTGAGACTGCACCTATTTTATGAAGAAATATTGCACATTGTTTGCATTCAGATTGTGCCAAAACCCACGTGGTTTGCACAAAATGGCTCCAATATCTCAAGTTATCATCTAGGTGAATCATGTGACCTCTAAAATCATTCAATTTGCACAAATTAAATGAGAAAGTGCACCATTTCATAAATCAAATATATTGCTATGTAGAAATTGGGCTATTAAATATAAAATAGTTATTTTATGAAATTGCACTGAAATTTCTGAAAATGGTGAATTTTCATGAAACGTACCAGAAATAGATTTGCACAATTTTGCACACCACTATTCAGGACTCTCTCCTCTGGGGATGTAGTTTTGTCTCCCTTCCCCTCCCAAGTGTTCCAGCTTCTTTTATGAGGTCCATCTCCCTCCCCTTCCACTGTGAAGACTGAAGTATCTGTTCAGAGTATCTGCTTTTTCCTGATCCTCCTCTGTGTAGCACTTCCTTCCCTTGTTAACCTCACCATCCCATCCCTTGTCTTCCTCTTTTCCCTTATGTACCTAAAAAATGTCTTGACCTGCTTTATAAAACTCTGAGCAACAATAAGTGTAGCAATGCCCTGTGACAAAACATTCTGGTTACAAAGCTAGTATCGGGTCTTAGCGCTGATAATTTAATCAGTGCAGTAAACTGTTGGTTCGCTTTGTGTACTATGAGTTTGTGAGTATTTACTACTTTTTGTGAGTGCTACCATTGTGTTCTGCTCCTTAGATTTTGTTTTAGTTCAGCACCCATTCTTTTCTGTTAGCATATGTTATTGTTTGATTACCCCTATGATATCCTAATAGAGTACCATTATAGTGGTGAGGAAGGGGAAGGGCTTATGCAAAGAGCGCAGCAGAGTGACATGACATTAGATCTGTCCATTGAAATGTATATGGTGACCAAATTAAGGGAGGGATTGCATGAATGCTATTGGACAAAATGAATAGTGAACACTTTTCAACAAAGGAACAAATTATTTCCCCTTCAAATCCTTCAAATATACACCAGGGACTAGTGATATGTTGTATACATGAACATCTGCTAAAACTGATCTTGAAAGTATCCAGAACAGGGATGGGATGAAAACAGAACTGAAGATTTCCTTTCTGATTTTGCTGCAGTGTGGTGGTGGTAGTGAAAGTGAAGAAAAAACTGCTTTAGTTTTAGTAACACACAAACTTGTCACCTGTGAAAATGGGCAGTTTGCTCATCTGGTTTACCAGTATAAAAAATTAGAATAAAAAATAAAATAAAAAAACAAACATTACAGATTAATCCATGGAATTGAGTGATCAGGTGACATTGCTGCAGTGCAGTCAAAAACTGCAGTGTTCAGCCTTTAGACATAGATAAACTCTGAAGTGTTGGACCTACTAACAATAGCATGTGTTTGCGTTGTGGTTCTAATGGCAATTGTCATGTTTTTTACCCTTTATAAACACTACAATACTGAAGATCCAGAACAAAGTACTGTATATAATTGGAGCTTCATTGTGACCAAAATCATGCTTTTTAAATCTATTACAGCAGGATTTAACCTGTGATAGTAGAGAACATAGTAGAAGAAGCCATATGAACTGCACTAGCCCTACATGCAGTACAGATCAAATTCCAGTAAGCTGGAGCTGATCTTGTTCTTTGCATTCATTCCACCACATACTGAATTTCCCCAAGCGTCTATGACAGACTTGAGGAACTGGCTGTAAAGTATTTTAATAATGCCATCCCAAACATTGGCAACAATGTATATTAGTTCAGTAATGAAAATGTGTGCATCTTATTCAGTGGGAGATTAAGTTGGCAGAACTGATGAATTTGTCCTGAGCTTTCATAAGATCTTCATAGTGCCACAAGGTCAATGTCTTATTTATACAGGAACTCAATAAAATGTACCAAGGCTGATCTTCAATATTATTTTCACTGGCTGTTCTGAATACAGTACTGCCCCTGGGAGGCACAGGTTAAGAGTGAAATTGTATACATAGTATTTTGCATGTAGACTAAAATTGATGGATGAAGTTTATGAGGAAGTACTTTCAAAGCAAAATACAATCATGTATTGTTGACTGTATCACTGAAGATGTTTGTTGTGAGACAGCCATTTTTGTCGCTCATCTTGGATCTCTACTTTCACTTGGTTGGTATCTGTACTCAAGATCTCCTCTTTTGGGCCTTTGCAAAGTGTGGGTGGATACATGTTCTAAGGCTTTATTTCACATAGTAATAACTATCTATGCACTTACCTCAACACAGCTTCTAGTATCAGATTTAAAACAAAAGATACCGAACTTGTTTATTTTAAGACTTGAAAGGTTCTTCAAGTCCTTCAGGAATGAGAAAGAGATTGTAAACACTTCAGAAGAGGACAGCACAAATTGCTTGCATATACCTACAGTACAATTATTAAACAAAAAATAGAAAAAAAAATTCAGTGTAAAGATTCCTGGAAATTCTAAAGTAATGTGTCATAAACAGCTATTCCATTGAAAAAACTTCCAAATAAAGCATGGTTCTTATAGAGAAATTAATCCAAGTACAGTAATCTGAAAAAAATATACATAGATGTTTCCTCAGTTTAGGAGTGCATTGAAGTTCTTGTTAAAATTTCATAAGACTGGAGAAAATGTCTCCTTCTAACAAGATTAGGTCATAAGCAGATAGAAGCCTAAGAAAATTAAAGTCATTACAGTATCTGATTACAGTATATCTACTTAGCAGGTAAGGGATAAGCTAATCACATTTCCTGCAAACCCATTTGTATTATAGAAATCATCCAATACAGACTGCAAACAGTTGTATAGATACATAGATATATTACATTTAGTTTAAATCAGAAAGAAAACTCCTAAACTACAATCAAATGCCATGTTCTGTTTAAATAGACTTGTATTACTACAATGTAAGACTTCAGTTCAGTTCATATTTTAAATTTCAAAATTTCAGGCCTATTGCTGATTAACTACTATCTAAAAACTTAATTTAATGTGTCTCTTCATACATTTTATTTGTTTTGCTCTGTTCTTGTTTTCTTACTGTTAATGAGTAAGTACATTTATTGTTCAATCATTAATATAAATGATCATTACAAAATTAAATGCAGACATTTAAAAATGATTAGATCACAGCAATACAGAGAACATACATAAACTGTCAAGTGCAAATGTGCTCTGTCATACTTTTTCTGACCCGAGAAATAACAGACAAATATCTAGCCACTCTGTGAATAATAAAAAAATAATCTTCTGTGTTGAAAAGTACACTTAAAATAATATTGTTACCAGGTTGCTAAAGCTATTTGATTATTGGATTAATCCATTTTTCTATTGCCTTTTGATACCATATACATTTTAGCATTACATGAAGTACATCTTCTTTATCTATTTTATTACAATAGCAGCAAGAATATATTGTGTCAGATGTACTCCTGTATTTAGCTGTTAACACCTTGGGTTCAAAAAGTTCCATTTTATATCTAATAAACACATTTCAATAATGAAAGTTTTCAAAGATGTCCAGATAATATTGATAATAATAATTGCAATAATTTGCCAAGTACCATTTTGCAAATCTAGACATAGCAATAGATTCTAAATATTTTTTACTGTAAACAGAGAGTATAATATTATTGATATATGATTTATAAAGATCACTTATTACTATGTTCATGTCAACATAATTCAGCAGATCACATACCATACAGATTCATTAACTTTTTTAAATAAGTGTGTTGTGGGGACAGCTTACACGCAATGAGATCCCAGCTCTTTTTCCCTCTAGGCATTGCCTAGCCAGTCTATGAAATGGAAGCTTGTTTATTTTTTTTCAGAGGTTGATCAACCTGGATTCAGCCAGGGTATATATATATTTCCAGTTCTGCTTTTACAAAGTAAGCTGGGGTTGATTTTAAGAGCCCTAAAGTTGCCCTTAATGCTTGAATTACAGGTTTTTCCAAATTATTAATAGATTTATTATCCAAAATCTCTATTCCATAAAGGATCTGTGAATTGTATTTCATGTCTATGGATTTGAGCATAGGTCTTGTAGTTGAATCACCAAGCATATTACTAAACCTTTTTAACCCCAATACTGAAAACTTGACTTTGGTGATCAAAATATCCATATGAGACTTCCAAGCAAGGTTATAAGAAAATGTTATTCCAAAATAGGTGTATTTTTAACTACTTCTATTGGAGATGAATCCAATGTTCATTTAAATTTTGTTTGCTTTGCACCAAAGGTTACAGTTTTTGATTTGTTCAGATTTACTTTTAAGAACATTTCTTTTGAATATTCTGTTAATAAATTCAACTTTCTGCAAACCTCTCAAGGACAAAGCAAATAGCACCAGATCATCTGCATATGCTAGGATGGGGAATAGAGTCAAATTAATCTTAGAGGACTCTGAGATGGAATTATGCATAGTGACTAACAAATACATATATATATATATATATATATATATATATATATATATATATATATACACACACACACATATATATATATATATATATATATATATATATATATATATATAGGTATATGACATGGCCGACTGAAGATATCATATTTATCTTCACAGAGGGGCCAGTGATATCATGATATCTCACGGTGGCGGAAATACAAGTGGAATATCTTGATGTCACTGGCCTCAGTGAAAGATAAATGTGATATCTTCAGTCGGGCCATGTCATATTCGGTTATACAATGTATGCTTTGCCCCTGCCCCAACACAACTCACTACGTGCCCCTCTCAATGCAATGGGTGCCATAAAGGTGATGGCCCTAGCAATACAACCCCCCTTTACAGAAACGCTGCCAAAACAGCAGATGTCATTTATTGCTTAAGAAATATGTAGTGGATTATGCTATTTATGGTTAGTTTTAAGAAGCATTATCTGGTTTATCATGCCATGCCCCCCACACACACACAGGGCTCCACATGCTTCCCAACATAATAGATTATATAGGGTTTTAAATATCTGGTTGATCCTGTCAGTTTAAAGTTAGTAAAAATATCTGGTTGATCCTGCTTTTATTTGGGGGAAAAAGTGACGTTTATATGGTTATCTGGTTGATCCTGCCACTCAGAGCACTTTCACTTTCACTAGAAGTGTAGCGTGACGGCGCTATGAAGACTGGCGATTTGTAGTTTAGTAAATATTTTTTAGAATGTGCCCAGACTTCAGTAAATTAGAATTTGTCTGTATTTTTTGTAGTTCCTTGTCAAAAAGCTTCAAGCTGCACACAGTCTTCATAGTGCTCGGTCACGCTACACTTCTAGTGAAAGTGAAAGTGCTCTGAGTGGCAGGATCAACCAGATAAGTTCTATATGACGTATAGGAACGTGGAGATAACATATGACGTATAGGAACATGAAGATAACAATGTTATCTTCACGGCCCATGTCAGATATGATGATTTATACTCTCATTTATCTGACAACATACATTGTATAAATATATATATATATATATATATATATATATAGCATGGGGCAAAATGCAGCTCTAACTGATGCCTTTGTAAAAATATATATCTGAAAGGTTAACTCCTGACTCCACCCTAACTTGTGCCCAAGTGTCAGAATTTAGATTTCTAATAATATTAATTAATGCTGGCATAATTCCCCAATTATACATTACTGCCAGACCATTTGTCTATTAATGATATCAAAAGTTGCTGTGTAGTCAATAAATGCAGCATAACATTTTTGATGCCCTAGGATTGCACATTTTTTGTATAAATTATGTAAAATGAAGCCATTATCCAGGGTGGAATATGACTCCTTGAATCCCACCTGGAAAGGTGAAAAATCTCCTAATGTTGTAATTCCTACTGTCAATTGAATTACTGGGATTTTAACAAAAAGTTTACCCACTATATCGATCAAGCTTATAGCTCTATAATTTTTGTGGTTCTGTTTAATTTCTTTTTTATAACTAGGCAGTATGACAGACCCCTTCCATAAAGTGGGAATAAAGTTTTAAAAAATACACAAATTGAAAAAAGCAATGAAAAAGATTGTCCAATCCATTTTTGCATGCAGGTATACCTGTAGAAACATAGAAACATAGAAGTTGACGGCAGATAAGGACCGCAAGGCCCATCCAGTCTGCCCATTTCTTTTTCTACCTTATAAATGTGCCATCGGCCTTTGCTCTGTCAGTGACCTATCTATTCATAGTCATTTGTATTGCTCCCTTATGCCTATCCCATGCCTGTTTGAAGCCCTGCACTGTATTCATAGCCACCACTTCTTGTGGTAAGCCATTCCATGCATCTACCACCCTTTCTGTGAAAAAGAATTTCCTCACATTCCTCCTTAATCGGCCTCCTCTAATCTCATGCTGTGTCCTCTTGTCCTGCTATTTTTATTATATTTAAACATGTTAGACTCTTTCACCTTGTTTATGCCCTTAAGGTGTTTGAATGCCTCGATCATATCACCTCTCTCCCTCCTTTGCTCAAGGGTATACATATTGAGCTCCGTTAATCTGTCCTCATATGTCTTCTGATGCAGTCCTGCACCATTTTGGTTGCCCTTCTCTGGACTGCCTCAATTTGGTTAATGTCCTTGTGAAGGTGTGGCCTCCAATACTGCACGCAGTACTCCAGATGGGGCCTAACCAATGTCTTGTACAGAGGGATTATTACCTCCTCTTACGACTTGTGATAACTCTGCTAATACACCCTAACACCCCTAGCCTTACCTAATGCTTTAGAGGTCTGCTTGGATGATTTTAGGTCATCAGTGATGATGATGCCCAAGTCTCTTTCTTCCTTTGTGACTGCTAGCAGCTCCCTCCCAGCCTATAAGTGGCTTCAGGGTTTCTCTTCCCCATGTGCATGATTTTGCACTTCTTTGCATTAAATCCCAGTTGCCACTCTTCTGACCATTCTGCTAGTTTATCAGATCTCTTCTCATTTCTGCCCACCCCATCTGGATCATCTACCCTGTTGCAGATCTTGGTGTCATCTGCAAACAGACAAATATACCCTCTAGTCCATCTGCAAGGGTCACTAATGAAGATGTTGAATAGGACTGGCCCCAGGACCGATCCCTGAGGGTCCCCACTTGTGACTTGCATCTCTTCTGACTGCATACCATTTACCACCACTCTCTGTTTTCTGCCAGTCAACCAGTTTGCCACCCAGTTGACCAACTTGACCCACCCCAGCCTACCCAGCTTATTTATCAATCTTATATGTGGAACAGTGTCAAAAGCTTTGCTGAAGTCAAGGTAGGCGACATCAACTGCTCCCCGTTGGTCCACCACTCTGGTTACCCAGTCAAAGAAATCTATGAGATTAGTTTGATAGGACCTTCCTTTTGTAAACCCATGCTGTCTTGGATCCTGTGCCCCTATAGATTCCAGGTGTTGCACTATCCTTTCCTTAAGGAGTGCCTCCATAATCTTGCCCACTACTGAGGTAAGACTGACTGGTCTGTAGTTCCCTGCCTCCTCCCTGCTACCACTCTTGTGGAGCGGGATCACATGAGCCCTTCTCCAGTCTTCTGGGACCTCTCCTGTGCTCAGAGACTCACTAAACAATTCTGCTAATGGCTCTGCTAGTTCCTCCTTTAGCTCCTTAAGTACCCTGGGATGTATGCCATCAGGTCCCATTGCCTTATCCACCCTGAGCTTAGCAAGCTCTTGTAGTACCCTTTCTTTTGTGAAGGGAGTAGTGCTCACCTCCCTCCCCCCTGTGTCCATGATGCTGAGCTGTGGGCCCTGCCCTACCTTCTCTTCAGTAAATACTGAGCAAAAGTATCTATTTAGGATAGATGCCTTTACAGGTCCTCCTCCTCACATGCTCCCTTTTCTCCATTAAGCTTAGCAATACCCCCTCTGGACTTTCTCCTTTCACTAATGTATCTATAGAAGTCTTGTCACCTTCTTTTTCTGTTAGTGCTAGTGTTTCCTCAGTTTGGGACTTTGCCTGCCTTACTGCCTTACGCTTCCCTTAGGGCAGTTTGGTATGCCTCCCTATCTTCATCCGCTGTGTTCCCTTATATTTCCTGAAGGCCAGCCTTTTGGCTCTGACCTTTTCTGCTACTGTTTTTGAGAACCAAAGTGGTTTCCTTCTTCTTTTGCACTTCCTTTTCTGTCTAACACAATGGGATGTTGCTTCAAGTATTGCATCCTTAATTCTTGCCCACTTTGCCTGTACCCCCTCACCTGTGTTTCTTTTTGCCAGGGCTAGCTTAACTCTGTTGGCCATCTTATCAAAGTCAGCTCCTCTGAAGTCCCATATTTTGCCTTGGAATGGGATGATTTAGATGTAATAGCCAAATTGAACCATACCATGTGATGGTCACTGGCCCCAGGTGACCTTCTACCTGGAGATCTGTGATCCCTTCTTTGTTAGTCAGTACTAGATCTAGGATAGCCCTGTCTCTTGTGGGTTGCTGTACCAGTTGTTTGAAGGCCCTCCCCTGCAGGGAATCCACTATGAGTCTAGTTCTGGCAGATGTTCCTGCTGGTATTGACCAATCTGTATCCGGCATGTTGAAGTCTCCCATTATCAGAACCTCCCCTTTAGCTGTCATGTTTTGTATATCTTCTAACAGTAATGTGTCTATGTCCTCCCTCTGGTCTGAGGGCCTGTAGACAACCCCAGTTCTTATGGCTGTCCCATTTCCTGTTTCCAGGGTGACCCACAGTTCTTCTGGCTCCTTATGTGTATTCTGAATTTCTGTAGCTTTGATATTTTCATTAACATACAGGGCCACTCCTCCCCTTTTTGCACCTGGGTCTCTTCTGAATAATACACACCAGGTACTGAAGTCTCCCAAGTGTGGTTACTGGTAAACCACGTCTCACTAATTGCTACTATGTCCAGTTTAGCCTCTGACATTATTGCCTGCAGGTCTGGGATCTTATTTCCCAGGCTGTGAGCATTGTGTACATGATTTTCCATTGGCCAGATTTTGGTGTGTTAGTTGTTGGGTGAAGTTTGGCATTACCCCTGTGCATCGTATGGGGAGACAAACCTTTTTTCTTACCTGGTGAATAAGCTTAACGAACAGATTCCTTTTTGGAGATGCCGGAGATTGAATCCGGGACCTCATACATGCAAAGCATGTGCTCTACCACTTAGCTACATCCACATGGTCTTAATAAGCTTAATGAACAGATTCCTTTTTGGAGATGCCGGAGATTGAACCAGGGACCTCATACATGCAAAGCATGCGCTCTACCACTTGTGCTGGAATCCTATCCCTCTCCAGGGCTTTGTTCTGTTTTAAACTACTAAGAGCTGTTGTTACTTCCTGAATGAAAAATTGACAATGGGCACACATATATTGAAGAAGCTGAGGATTAACCTCTGTATATGTCTTTGTCTTATCATACATTACGTCCTTAAAATAATTAATCCAAATATTCATGGGAATATAGTTATCCCAATACCTTGACCTTCCTTTAAAACCCTTGGTCACCAGAATCCAAAAATGTTTCTGTTTATTCTCATTAATCACACTAAGCATGAGATCCCATTCTTTTTTGCAGTAAGCTGTTTTTTTTTCCCTTCTTATATATAGTTTGTAATCCTGTCTCACATTTTTTTTAAAGTTGAGCTCCTTCTTTATCAGGACTTCATTTAACCTGCATTTTTTTTGTGTCTTACAATCTAAATCAAATCGCCCCTTTGAGTATGGCACAGATTTATTGCTAAATTACTGTTTATATAAATCCTGATGTAGTTCCATAAAAAACTCTTGCAAAACCCTATCCAAATGTTTAGACACTAAGGGCCAGATATTCAAAATTGTGCTCCAGGGCTAAAGCAGCACTGCCTGGCAGACAAACGTAGCCCGGAGCAAACAGCAAGCTATATTCAAAAGGAATAGCCCAGAGCAAAACCAGCCAAATATAGCAAGTAAAGGAAGCTGGGCAAACAGGGCCAGGAGTGCAGGGCAAAAATAGCCCAGGAATAAGACAGCACTGAATATAGCAACAGGGAAGTGCACACTGCCACTGAAGCCTATTAGACCCTGGAGAAAGCCAGTGTTGCAGGTGGAGAGCATTGTGTGCGATTGTACAGAGATGTCTCACATTTACTGCAAACAAGAATGTAAGCCACACACTGCAGAACTGTGCTATGCTGATGTGAGGTTTGCCCATGCTAACTTGATTACACAGTGCTAACGCATTAGCTGGTTAGCCCGGGGCAAATGGGAGCTATATTTAAAACTCCTGTGCAAATGAGCCTACTTAGGTAATCTGTAGGCAAACAGGTACATTTGCATCTCATTAACTGCTGCTTAGCATACATTACCATGCAGTTTGCCCAGTGCTACTGCATGAAGCAGTATTGGTTGGAATGGTAGTGCAGGCTGCATGCAACAGGCCAAGGCATGCCCACAGCATCCCCTGTTGGTCGGCAGGGAAGTACAGACTGGAAGCAGCAGGAACTGTGTGCTGGCAGGCATAAACAGAGCAGACATTCTGCCCATGCTGCACTGCAAGCTGTACAACACAAGGTACAAATATAGGGAGAGAGAGACACAGGAAGAGAGTGACATGGCTCAATTCATGGCTGATGGGTGGGATGTGTGGGGGCCGCTAGACTACCAGTGAAATATGTTATATTACGGGGATTGGGGGTCAGGAAACATGCTGGAGGGTGGGAGACTCCACTAGACTACCAGGTTAATTATTAAATTCTACAGGGAAACAGGGGTCAGGAAACATGCTGGAGGGTAGGGGGCACCACTAGACTATCAGGGTAATTATTACATTCTACGGGGAATGGGGTTTTTGAAAAGGGCTGGAGGGTGAGGGCACCAGTAGACTACCAGGGTAATTATGAATTTCTACGGGGAATGGGGGTCAGGATACATGCTGGGGGGGACCACTAGACTACCAGGGAGATGAGGCTTTTCTACAGGGCACGGTGGTCGGGATATGTGCTGGGAGGGTACCGTCGCTATTAGCGCTGCATTAAAAGCAGCTTTTCTTTGATGGTAACTAGCACTGGGCTACATGTTGCGCTAATACCTGTAGCTCGGTGCTCTGCTTTTGAATATGCTGGTGCGCCAGGATTCAGGGACCCTCCCCGCTGTCCCTCTCCTGCATTCATTTTGGTTTAGTGTTAATGCTAACACCTAGCACTGGCGCTAATGGTATATTTCAATATTACTGTCGGGCGCAAGGTCAGTGCTAGTTCAGCGCAACGGCTTTGCGCCTGGCGCTGAGTTCTGACTATTTGGCACTAAGTCTTGGTTTGGTTCTTAGTGTAGTGTCCTAAAAAACACCCAATCCTGTTTTTAATATTGGATTCCAATTAAATGGATCAGATCAGTCTTTTGAAATATCTTGTTTTAACCTTATCAGTGTTTGCATTACCACTATCAAAATGTTCCTTGGACATTAGCAGGATAGAATTAAGAATAATAGTAATGTGATCACTATCTGTTCTGGGGAAATAGTAAGGGTGTGCCAAAATTCCAAGGGACCCCTCCATAATACCAAATCTATAATTGATGATCCTCTTTCCAAGAAAAAAAGTTGGGGGACCTCATATCACCTTCAATACATCCATTTAGGAGAAACAATAGATTGCTTTGAATAATTTCAATTAAGTAATATCCATGTTGGTTTATTTTTGCATCATTAGAGGTTCTACCAGAATTCTCCTCCAAAGGGGAAAAATCCAATTTAAGATAGTACTGTCCATAAAGCCATTGAATACATAAATTCTGGCACTGAAATCCATGGTTCTACGATGCCAGTTTGACAACACTTTTGTTGACTGGCATCTCAGTGATGGGATTTATTTTGACAGCAAGTTGCAGTGGACATAAAACCCATATGTCTCCCGGTCCTGTTATCTATCATGGGGCTTTGTCCCCGAACACCTCATGTGGGGAGCTCTGCACCCACACCCCCCATACTTTCAATTATCAACTCCAGTGAGAGTTGATTCAGGGAAGGGATGAAAGGCCAGGAGACAGTGTGCCCTTGTCTCAGGTGCACAAAACACAGTGACCTATCAGCAAAGTGTCCATTTTGCTGACAGCGAGGTATGTCGCTGTGTTGGTGTTGCTATCGGGTTGGCACACTGAAATCTATGACCAACAGCAAATAAGCATCTGGGAATTCCAACTGGCAGTCTTGTATTGAATTTGTTCAATTGTACCATGTATTACTTGAGTAAAATTTTGATTTGACTGGGGGAACATAGCAATTAAACATAATCAAATAAAGCAATGAACTTTGTAATCTAAACCCTAAACAGAAATTGTCCTCTCTTAGTTTTTTGACCTGCTGAAAGACTCCCAGTTTAATATAAGCAAGTAGGCAAGCTGCCCTTCTCCCTGGTTTTACTGCTTTTATCCCTGGTTTATGAAAGGTAAGAAAACCATTATGCTCAATATTATCTTTCCCATTGTGCCAAATTTCTTGTAGGCAAACAATCACAAAGCCTTGTAGAAATCTTAGACAATCATCATCTTTTCTTTTCATAGTTAATCATGTTATGTTCCATGATAGCAGAATGTTTGGAGAGGAATATGAATTGTCCAGAGACAAAGCACATGACAGTTGATCAGAGATTGGAAAAAGAGGAATATGTGCCTTCATTTTGTAATGGTCATCCTTCGTAACCCACTAAAGCAAGGAATCTGCTTTCTTCTAGAAGCATATACAACTGATTCTTTTGCACATTCAAATGATCAATTTCATTTATTTGTTGAAGTGCTTGAGAGATGGATAAAATTTTCTCTATTACGCCTATAGTTTTCCTGAGGTCCAACAGCTGATAGGTCTACTAAATGTAGGCCCATGTTGTCCAGAGTTGGTACTTTATATAGGATGCTACAAGAAATGTCATTTTTTTTAAACAGAAAATCAATTTGACCAGTTCCCCTTAGGCTTTTTTGCCTATAGACTTTGAGTATACCATTTTTCCCAAGCCTAATTTGTAATATATTACTAAAAAGTCACAGATAACATATTTTAATGTAAAGTAAGTTTCCCTGTATAGTTTGGGACAGCCAAACAGAGACAGTGAAGTATGGGGTAGATCATATATTTTGTTGGGGGGGCAGAGTATTCTCGTTTCCTTTTCAAATCAACTTTAGATTTAAATCATCAAATAAATATGTTTTCCTCCATAGATAATACATAGTTCTTTGATTACTACAGACAATGTCTACATATTCAGCATAATTATTGTCATCGACCTTATAGAGCCTAATACTTTTTACAAAATTGTCCTCTTCCATGGAGAATACAAGCTCTGTTTTTAAAAGGCAACTTCCTTTGAAAGAAAGATTGGGGGTTTCATACTGAATTTTTCTTTTAGAGCATAGATCCCAACTGACAAATAATTACGATTGCTACAAGGTATGTATGTTTCTGTATCCTTATTTTTTTGATGATCTCTGGCATCATTTGACCCAACGGTAGCCAAGTTGTCAGGATTCCCCTCTACAACAGGCCCCTTTTTATTTATAGAATTTGAGTCTTCTTTTTTTCTGACAGTGTATCAATTGATACCATAGTTTCCCTTAGCACTTTGTTATGGATCTTCACAACATCTATATTTTGTATCTTTGATTCTTTAACCTGTGTCCAGGTCTTTAATTTTGTAACTTCATATTTCCCTCTTTTTCTGATTTTTGTATGATTTTGTCTTTGCTTTTGAGGTACTTTGTTCTCTGAATCAGGAAACATTGTAGATGAAAAATCTAGTCTAAGATGTTCCAAGCTGCCTTCCTGCTCATTCTCAATATTTTCTAGTAATGGAATCAAGGATGATTTCCGGGGTGGATACAGTCCAGTAAAGAGTCTTATGATGTCATCCACTCTGGCACCATTAAGAGCTATATTTTCTTCTAGTGTTCCTATTTCATTTCTAGTAATGATTAACTGTTCTAACAACATCATATTCACAGTATGTTGATGTTCCATTACCTTGACAATATCTTGGCTGAGTAAAGAAGGTACATGAAATAAAGATTTGTTAGTTAACCCTTCTCTCATGCTAATGTTTAAAGTAACATGTCTGATATCTGTTATATTAACTTCTTTTGAGTGGCTGGATCTTTGCATGTTTTCAATAACTTTGATTGTATTTATTTTATCTAAATCTTTTAAACCTTGTATTTTATTCTGTAGTTCTGAAATAACCACCTCTAGTTCCTTGGCACTACTACTTTTTACTGCTTCAGAAGAGTTTACAGGATATGACCCAAAATATTGTTTTGGTAGATTTGACGTTGTAGTGCCTGAGGCTAAGTTGAAACTTGGAGAGAGAGAACACTCACTCCAGTTTAAATGAGAGGGCTATCCATTCATGTCAGTCCTAGAATTAAATAAAGTTTTAGCAACTAAGTCACCACAAATATGTAGTGGGCTTACCTGGTTACTTTAATTGCTATGATTATCAGCAGATTCTGCAAGAACATTTGGCATAAGACTCAGCCTCTCATTCTGATCCATAAGAGTCCAGTTATTCTGAAATTTAGGTGTGGATGTTGAGTGAATGTTAGTCTAAAAATTCACTTCGATCATTCCCTTTTTTTACCCAGCTTATCTGTATGGACCATAAATGGGTTTAATTGTACTAAAAGGGGTGGTATTCTTGTTTGGTGTTTATCAATCATTTTTTCCTCTTAGCTGCTTTACCAGTCTTTTTAATTTTTTTAATTTGCTGGTTAGTAGCTGGACCTTTTGTTTTATTTTGTTTTTAGCCTCACAATTGTTCTTTTTCATTTTTTTGGTACTATTATTACTCTCAGCTGAGGTGGATATAATAGCTTCCTCAGAAGGAGAAGTTTCTTTTAACAATTGCCCCCTAGTTGTAACCATTTTGCCCTTATTGCCACTACAGGGAACAAAGAGAGAAGTAAATGGAGTACCCTTAGCAATATTATCGAATACCAGCCAAGGAAGACTATACATACAAAACGGCCACTGCTTAAAAAAATGGAGATAAACAGTTAAATAATAAAAGAAAAGTCTAGGTAGGGTCCAAGACCAAATAATTAAGAGTCAAAGAGACTCTGCTTGCTTGAGAGAGTCTTACATTATGTGAAGCAGAGCCGTCTCAGTCTCCAGTTATTGGCACACTAAATCATACGAAGTTAAATACAAAAGTGAAACTTCTGTAAGTTGCATGGATCCAAATGGCAATTCTTAGCTAGATGTTTCTCAGTAAAGTTATTTTTTCCTAGTACTCATAATCGACCAGTCTTTTTTGCACACCGTGATTTAGCTTTTCTGGATTGCCTCAAGCAGGGTCTTGAACAGAACTTACGTTCTTCTCAGATTTAAGCAGATTTCTAGGTACTTTAAAAAAGAAAAGAGAGCAAACACTGTAAAAAAAATGCTGTGGGTAGAAAGAAAATAATATTTTGAGCTGCTAACCCAATGTATCAATCAATTCAAAGACATATACAGAAAAAAAAGCTGTCACTCTTCTTTCAGGTACAGTATTTATAAAAACATTTAAAACACACTATGATGTATTCTGCATGAACATCAATCCTGTGAAAATCATATAATAAATGTATATGAGAAAATAAAAATAAAGGATCTGCGAGAGACCCCTTTTTTCCTCCCTCAGCTTACTTAGTCATGTAAAAATAAATGATTCTTTCCTGATGCAGAAAAAAGTAACACAGCTCTGGTATAAACCACAGCAAGCAGGCCCAAACAGATTAGAGAAGCACTTCCCCAACAGCATTGAGTCCTCAGTCAAGGAAAAATTTTGAATCTAGTGAGAGAACACTGGTGCATGTGTTTTAAAGAATAAGGTCACATGACTAAAGCCCATGAAATTTAAAAATGTAATATTTAAAAACATATATAAAATCAGATAAAAAAATAGAATTATAAGGTTAAAGAAGGTTACTATTATGCCAAATGTAGAGCAAGTACAATATAAAGCTGACTAGGAACTAAAGATGTTCTGTGCTTAGGCTAGTCTGTTTGGTCGAACCAACTGACTATCTCAAATGGAACAAAATACACCAAATGAACTTCTCAGAGTTTTCTAATCAACCTAGGAGCAGATCCCAAATTAGAACTTTGCTAAAAATCATCAGCCAAGCCAGCACTATGTTAACATCATAGGTAAGCCTCCCAACAAATGTATGGGCAAGTGAAACAAGAGGGGGCAATTATAGCAACAATCCCTCAGCTGGAAGTTCTCTGCAGAACCCCCTGCTTCCAACTCTCTGATGTGGCAAGCTCCTTAACCACCACTCTAGATTCCAAACCCATGGAGAGTGGGGCAGAGGCTGAGGGGGGCTCTTAAAGTCAAGCACACAAGAATGCCTGGAAAGAATTCTGGAATGTTTAAAACTGAACAGGCAATGGTAGCATACCTTTACTAAAATTAAAATGTACTTGTCCCCATTCCTGTTACAGCTGCAACTCCTCAGTGGTTCAGCGTACAGCTGCTCTCAGGTTCATTTGGTCTGTGGGCTCCCAGTCCAGCCTCTCTGTGAGTCCTTTCTTACTGATAGAAATTCTTAAAGTCTGCCTGTGCCAAAAATAAATAATGTCTTTTTTGGATTGATAGTTACCTGAACCTTCAGCTGTAAAAGGAAATGAAAAGGAAGTTCCATGTCCTTTAAATCATCTGCATAATAAATAAAATGCTTACTAGGCATCTGAGTTGAAGCACTAGTGTTCATGTAAATGTAGAATGACACCCTTTAAAGTGTAATGCTCCATGCCAGGGGCAGAATGGAGGGTCCCATGTGATAACGGTGATCGTGGAATAGCAATCACCATTTGGGTGAGTGTACATTTCTGAAAATGAATTTCAGTGATGTACACTTGTGGTGAACAACAAGAGGGTGCCCATTCTGTATGTTAGGAGGGGGACTTCACACCCCACACCCCACTACTAAAGGATTCTTAAATCCAGGGGGTGCATGTCAGGGGGTGTAAAACTTGTAAAAAACAGAACCGACGCAAAAACACAGTCACACCCAGAACTGAACCCAGCACCCACCTGACCCCAGCCTGCCACCTATCTGCCACACCACATGACTAGCTCAGTAGTCTACCACTGCACTACACCCCACAAACCCTCCCTCCCCTGTGCATATACATAGTGACATCCCTTCACTATATTTGCCTACCCCCCCATCCAGTCTCCATCCTGCCAGGTAGCCCTGTGCACAGGTGCTGTGACCGAATCACCCGTTTTGAAAGTGCTCAATCGCGGTCACCCCATACACAAGATACCTAGTGGAGCACCCCAGCCACCATGAGAGTCAGGGAACAGGTCATCCTGGAGGCTTTCCAAGGCAGCTTCCTGATGCAGATGGTAAGGGAGCCAACCACGGAGGGAAATATACTGGACCTCGTGCTGACAAATGGTGAGAACATCCAGGAGTTGGAGATCAATCAATCAATCAATCTTTATTTATTTAAGGCACCTTTATTAAACCAAGGTACCTTTACAAATTACATAAAACAATAAATATTTAAAACAAGATTAAAATAATTAAGAATCATTAAAAGCTTTGTTAAAAAGATAGGTTTTCAAAGCTCCTTTAAAGCTTTGGACAGTCGGGCAATTTCATACCTGATGAGGTAGAGAGTTCCACAGGGTCCATAAAACTAAAAGATCTTGCCCCTGAAGTTTTTAAGTGAACCCTGGGAATCTCTAGCAATCCCTCATCAGTGGATCGGACAGAGCAGGGGAGACAGTAGGGATGAAGGAGATCTTTCAGGTAGGCAGGTCCCTGATCCTGATCATGTAGGGCCTTATAGGTCAGTAAACTGACCTTGAAGGTGATTCACCAACAAACTGGCAGCCAGTGCAGTCCACAGAGCACAGGTGTTATATGACTGGACCTAGAATAACCAGTCAAAAGCCTGGCTGCCACATTCTGCACTAGCTGCAAGCGGCAAAAATTCAACCCCCGTGAGCCCTAGGTATAGGGCATTGCAATAGTCCAGGTGGGAGGTAACGAAGGTATGGACCAAAGTTGAAAAATCCTCTGGAGGAACCAAGTGCTTCACCTGGGTGATGTTCCTCAGATGATAAAAAGAGGTTTTGACAACCGCTGACACCTGAGATTTAAAAGTCAGACAATCGTCAAATACAACGCCCAAGTTCTGCACCTGGTCTGAGATAGTCAGCTGGACATCCCCAAGCCATAAGCCCGAGGGTGATCCAGCTAACAAACCCACCTCGCAGTGACCCTGGTCCACAACCAACACCTCAGTTTTTTCAGGGTTCAACCGCAGCCAACTCACATTCATCCAGTCTTGGATTTCAGCAAGACATTTGTTAAAGACTGAAAAGGAAGTATCCTGGCCAGGCACAAAGGACATGTACAGCTGGGTATCATCTGCATAGTAATGAAAACCCAAGCCTTACCACCTAGAGGATCCCCTGGTGGGGAGTGACCACCACACAGTGTGATTCTCACTTTGTATGGGTAAGGAGAAAGCCAGAACCAGGACCAAGGTGACGGACTTTAGATGGGCAATCTTTGGCAGAATGAGGGACATGTTGGGGGTGCACCTTACCACTCTCCGCCCAAGCATCTATATGAACCAGAAATGGGAAATTACCATGCTTGGATTAACAGAGACCAGGTCTAAGAGGTCAAACTGGCTGGGCAGGGAGGTGTTAGGAAGGGTGAAGGAAAAAAGTGCTGCCTTGATAAAATACATGAGATCCAAAGGAAGGAGGATAGGGAGGAGTACATGAAGAAATCAACAGAGGTAAGTAGAATGGTCAGGGTAGCCAAGGCCACAAGGGAACTTAGGCTGGCAAAGGGGATCAGAGAAGGGGAGAAGGATTTCTTCCAGTACATATGGGAGTGAAGAAGCTGTAAGGATCAGATTGGTAGGATCAAGAAAGAAGGAGAGTGAGTAGAGAAGGGGGTGGAGCAGGCAGAAGTGCTCAATGACTACTTCTGTTCTGTGTATACCAGGGAAAAGCAGGGGCCAATGTCATGAGGGAAGGGAGAGGTGGGCAAGGGGGGGTGCATGTAATGGGATGGGGTAATCGCAGTGAGCTGGGTGCTGGATGGCCTTAGTGCACTAAGGGTTGATAAGGCACCGGGCCCAGATGACATACACACAATGGTTCTGATGGAGTTGGCAGAGTTCCTAGCAGGACCACTGGCAGACTTGTTTAACTCCTCTCTGTGTACTGGTTGTGTGCCCCAGGACTGGAGGATGGCACATGTGGTGCCCATCCATAAAAGTGGGCCCAATGATGAACCAGGTAACTATAGACCAGTCAGTCTTACCTCCATTGTGGGAACACTAATGGAGACTATCCTCAATGAGAGGTTAGTTGCCTTTTTGGAGGAAAACGATCTCCAGGACAATAGGCAGGATGGGTTTGTCTCGGGTAGATCGTGCCATACCAATCAGTTTGACTTTTATGATTGGGTGACTAGGGCACTAGACAGGAGTCAGGTAGTGGAGGTCCTTTATATGGACTTCAGCAAAGCCTTCAATTTAGTGCCACATGGAATGCAGATTAGCACACTGGGATACCTGGAGCAAGGGAAAACCTGGTGGAGTGGGTCAAGAACTGGCTATGGGATAGGCAGCAGAGGGTGGTTGTATGGGGAAACCTCTCAACTCCAAGGGCTATAACCAATGGGGTACCACAAGGCTCAGTGCTGTATCCAGTGTTGTTTGGCATCTCTATTGCCAGCATCTCTGAGGGGGTTAGGAACAAGAGCAATCTTTTTACTGATGACACAGAGATTGGTGCAGTGGTGGACAGCATAGAGGGGTGGCTAGGACTACAGGAGGGTCTGGCTAAACTTGAGAGCTGGTCAAACACATGGCAGCTGGGATTCAATGCAAAGAAGTGCAAAGTCAAGCACTTAGGAGTCAGAAACCAAAGGAATAGTTACAGGCTGGGACTGGGTACAGTTATCCACTATAGAGGAGGAGAAGGATCTGGGGGTGCAAATTACAGGTAAAATGAACCATTCAGCACAGTGCAGTAAGGCAGCAGGTAAAGCCAGCAATATACTGCAGTGTATTGTCAGTGGAATCACCACAAGGAGGAGGGAGGTCATCCTGCCACTTTACAGGTCACTAGTGAGACCACACCAAGAGTACTGTGTGCAGTTCTGGTGACCCTACTTAAAGAAGGATGTCAAACTACTGGAAGGGGTTCAGAGCAGAGAAACTGAGATGATCCTTGGTATGGAGGACAAACCCTATTAGGATAGGCTAAGCAAGCTCAAAATGTACTCCCTGGAGGATATGAGGAATAGAGGTGATATGATAGAAACCTTTAACTATATGAGGGCATAAATAAGGTCAGTACGGAGGGGGATATTTAGATTAAAGGAGGAAGGAGACTAGGGGGCACAGTATGAAGTTAGAGGGTGGAAAGTTCAGGAGGAAAATAAGAAGGCACTATTTCACAGAAAGGATGGGAGCTGGGTGAAGCACACTACCAGAAAAGGTGGTATCCTTAAAGTCAGTGGGCAGTATTAAGGAGTGGTTGGGACAGGGTCAGAGGGAAGGTTACTACTATACAGGTGTACAAAGAGGGAAGGCAGCTGCAGTGTAATAGTCTGAGAGCTGCACTATTGAGCAGACTTGATAGACTGTATGGCCTGTACCTGCTGCCATTTCTATGTTGGCTCGCACATACGCAGCCAACATATTGTGGTAGTAGCAGATTTGGAGGTGCGGCCACTGTTGGACGAATGCAGGGTATGCATCAGTAGGTGTGTCCCTAATTTCCCAATCAGCTTGCATGCCAGTGCCACACCATGCATACTTAATGTGGTGATCACACCAAATGAAAGGTCTGCTGCAATGCGAGCAAAGCTTGACATAAGCACTGGACCTCCTGACATGCTTTCCCTGGTGAAAAAGTACATAACATGGCAGCAAACTGCCTGCCACAATGCTGACTTTGGGGGCACCCTGTTACAATATATGTGCTGACGGGGGAGCCCACTCCCCATTGGCATCATGCACGCCCCATTTGTTATGTGCCGAGGGGGTTCCCAATCCCCCTAGACTCTTGCCCCCCCTACTTTTATTGTTTCTTGATGGGGGTGACCAATCCCCTTCAGCTACAGCATCCCCGAAAAACTTAGGTGGCATGCTGGAGCCCACCCAAGCATGCCAAATCGCCTTGAAATAAAAGCTGCCCGCTGAAGGTTTTTTTTTTTTAAACCCTGTGAAAAAGAAAATGGTCCCTCACCGCCTCCCTTCCCCTCCCCAACCTGTGCCCACCCTTTGTGCACCCTGCCTCCCCACGCCCCACCCCATACTTACCTCTGAGTCCAGCGTGATGATCTTCGGTTGACCGGGAACACATCTGCACTCTTCAAAGTCGACCGTGAACTGAAGAAATGCCAGTAAGCTGTATAATGGCATAAATAGGGTTTTTTTTTAACTTTGATGCATATCTCGGGCATTTTTTTGAATTTTTGCACTAGATTTTCAACTTGGAGTTATTGGCCCCTCCACATGAATTCTGTCACTGTCACGGCGTTATTCAGTCCCAAAAGGTGATTTCACAGCCACTGTGTGGAATCACATTTTGGGACTGAGTAATGAAATAACAGTCCCACTGTTCATGAGGGGGGCTCTCAAAAAGTCAAAGTTGCAAATTTGGTGAAACACAACCAAAAATGGTTATTTTACAAGCGTGCATTGCGCTGTTTCCACATACGCTCATAACTTTGTGAATTTGTAATATTTTCACTCCAGATTTTCAAAATTGGCATTTTTCCACACCTCCTGATGAACAGTACAGCTGTCATTTTACATACCCTGGCCAAAATGTGTTTTCGCACATCCGGCACAGAATAACATGGTTGCTGTGCGAAATAAATTTTTGGGACAGTTTGAGGAAATGATGGTGACACTGTTCATGAGCAGAGGTCCTAAAATGCCTATTACGAAAATTTGGTGCCAAAAGTCCATAAAATGACTGTGTTACAAGTGTGCGTTGCGCAGTTTCAATGTACCCTTGTAACTTCACAAATTTGCAATATTTCCATGCCAGATTTTCAACACTGCCATTTTTTCACACCTCCTTATGAACAGTACAGCTGTCATTTTTTCACATCCTGCCCAAAATGTGTTTCCACACCTGTGGCGCACAATGGCATGGTCACTGTGGGAAATCAACTCTTGGGATAGATTAACAAAATCACAGCACCACTGTTCATGATGGGAGGTCCCAAAATGCCTATGTTAAAAATGTGGCTAACAAACTCCCAAAAATAATTGGCTTACAGATCGGTGTTGTACAGTTTCTATGCATGCTCATGACTTCACCAGTTTTTCATATTTTCACTCCAGATTTTCAATGTTGCCATTTTTTATGCCTCGTCATGAACAATACAGTTGTCATTTTCCACATCCTGCCCAAAATGGGTTTTTGTCCCTGTGTCACTAAATGGCAGAGCCACTGTGAAAAACCACCTTTCAGCTAACAAACTGTTTGTGCCGCTTTTCATGAGGTGGGCTCACAAAAAGCCCATGTTGAAAATTTGGAATGAAAATACCAACACATGCCAACAGTGTTAGGGTTTCCAACTGCAGTACCCCTCCTGTAGAGACTGACAGGTGTCAGGGGTGTGACTTGGGATCATCAGCTGCAATGCTCATGCCATTCCACCCCCATCCCCACCCTGCAGCCAATGACAGGCATCATAGTGTGCCTTGCACTGTTCGGCCACAAAGTTCACCCCATTCTCCTATACTACACCCACCTCAGTGTATTTCTTTCTGGAATGGGGTAAGTATAATGCCCAAAGACCCCAAAGCACACCATGACTCTTGTCAGTGTCTACAGGGTAGGGTGAGGTACAATGCCATGAACGTTATAGCTGATGACCCAAAGGCACACCCCAATGCCTGTCGGTCACTATAGGGTGGTGATTGGGTTGGCATCACTTCAATACTTCACTGCAATTCCTATTATGCATCTCTAACTCCAGCACTACAAATGCCAATGCCAGCGAGACAACATTTGGCATTTGCTTGTTGTATATTGTCTTAATCTGTGTCAAACTCAAAACTATCACTTACAGTTGCAACTGGGTTATTATTTTGGTTTAGAGCAGCTGTTTACAGAGAAATAATAATGGCATTTGTGACAAACGGCAGCTTTGACTGTGACAAATCAAGTGATTCTATGAATATAGCATTTTCATTTCATGGATTTGAGTCAAACTGCATGTCTTTTAAAGCAGCAATACTAGATAATCAGGAAGTAATTATCAAAACTCTGTTTTTTGGGCTGGAAGCTTGCGGCCATAGTTTGGGTTTCCATATCTGTAAATATTTTTTTTTCTATCTATCTTTAGTTTTTTAGGTATTGAAAATATATTTCCATTGCTGTGGATCCACAGTAAATATGGCTGCTGCCTTTTTTGCAGCTGAACTCCCCCCTTATATCACATCATGTCTTTTGTTCACTTCCGTGGTACCCTTTGCTGCACATTCCCACTGTCTCTGTGTAGTACTGCGAGTCATGTGCATGTGCGGTTGACAGCATAGGTTCCCATTTAACATGGTGGGTGGGAGAAATGTAAACAAAAACAAAGACAAATGCAGAAATTTACAGAATGATAGTACAGCGAAAACAAAAAAGATTACCAGGTAAGCACTCAACAGAACACTGTAAACAAACTGTTGCAAAAGATATTTTTTTTTATCTAGTACTGCTGCTTTTAATTAGGGATTCTAAGCACCTGCACATTTTTCATTCACAAGTCATTTTCCAATATGTCATTTTTCCTTTGTAGTGGAAGTATAGCTCCAGTATTTGAAATAGATAAAGCATCTACCATTATAAGATAAGCATGACATTCCTGTATTGTTATTGACTAGAACCAGTCACCTGGCCATGCATAAATATAGCATGATTAATGGCTCTCCCCTTTGTCCCATTGGGAAACTGTGTCATAATTTGATGTTATAAAGGAGTGTTGATAATGGCAAATGTGTGCATGGTTTCTCTCGGTCTGTGCATGTGCCCGCCACAGTTTGTCCCTTCACGCCACTCGCCACTTCCTTCCTGGGTGAAACTCAGCCACCAGAGGAACTCAGCAGTAAGATATTTCTTTTAAAAAAAAAGTCATTTTCCACATATATGGGGCAAAGAAAACAGTTTAAAATACTTAAAAATCTCTGAGTTTCAAAATGTGGGTACTGCCAAGAAATGGAACCAGAGTATGGCAGCACTGGAATGTCCGGGGTAACCTCTTGCATTTTATATAATTGCTGTGGCAAAAAAGGGGAGACCCAGCAATTAAATAAAATAAAATACGGGGTGGCATGTGTAAACACACACCCTCTGTATTAGATGCTTTATTAAACCCCTTGAGATTCGCTCTCAGGTTTTATGTAGCACCTAACACCTTGAGGGTGTGTAAACTTCTCATTACACACACCACCCCATACTTTATTTTATTTATGGTGAACAGTCACCCTGGTATTTAGCCTCATCACAAAACTACTGTACAGCCATAGAATTTTAAGAAAATGTTTGTCAGCTATTTTTTTCTCACTGTATCACACACCATAAAATGGAAAGAAAGTCAAGTGCAAAAAATCACCACCCATATCTTCTCTCTTCCACTTCATCACAAGAAAGAACACAACCTGTACACATTCTTATTAAGGCAACATAGTTTTATTTTTTTTTCTTAATCAGATGACCCAAACTCCATCCTCTGTTCAGACAGATACCTGTGTGACAACTATACAAACATACTCCCTTCCAGGAACTCACTCTGTCATCTGTTCAGTGTAATTCAGAATAATTTAAAGTAGTCCAGACTTACAAATATTAAGTTAATTTTTATTTGACAGTGTTTCACCTGACTGTGGCATTACTAAACTTGCTTCAAGTCAGTACTGACTACAACTGCTGCTGTACTCCACAATCCTCTTCGACCTTTACCTCTCTCCCAGTTAAATAAATTGCTATTAAGAAAGATAACTATCTCTTCTTCTTCATACCAGTAATTTTTTCCAAGCGGTTGAGCAGGTGGAAGGCATCCAAAGGAGTGAGTGAGTGTGAATGAGAGAGGGAGCTGGCAGACAGGCGAGAGAAGGGTGCGACTTACCAGTGGTACTGATTAATAGCACCTCACTTGCTCTCAGCACATTGTATCTTTCTGTTGTGTCCCACTGCAGCCTGCCTCTTGTTGTCACTCTATCATTGTACAATTCACTGCATTTCTTTCACAGTAGTACAGTGATTCAATATCTAAGACCCTTTCTCTGTCTTGTTCTCTCTGCCCCCACAACCAACAACACAGAAAAATACAAAATCACACATGACCCCATAATGCAAAGCATCATGGTCTGCATATGCAAATCACCACAGAGTATTATGATGGTTCAACTTTAAGCAGAAATGCATGGTGCCAAAAGGCCTCTCACACAGTTTGCAAAGGGTGCCAACAGAAGACATAGACATGTGTTTCATCCTACCAGGACTCATCAGTAGGCATCGTCTGTCTGACACCCCAGTGGAATGAACCAGCTACCCTAAGATGGTCTGTTTGGGTTATGTTGTGGTGAACCCAATTAAAACAAAAAAACAAGTTAAAAGACAAATAACACACAGATAAATAGTTTTCTTAATGAAAACAAACAGTTTTTTTTTTAAATAAATATGTGTGTTGGGATGGGGGAAGGAGGTTGTTAAAGAAACATTAATGTGTGTTATGGGGAAAGGGGAATTGCAACTAACAGCTAACATGTTAGCAACCTAGAAAACTACAACTATGGAAACAATATATGAGAAAGTTCTAAGGCAAAGCAAAAAAAATCGACAAAGTGCAACTGGTGGAAGAACCATTGTAGGAAAAATGTATGTAAGTATTTGAGTTTATATACATTTGAACTTGTATATTTTAATTTCAAAATATATTTATGAAACAGAAACCCATTTTAAAAGCACAAGACAACACTCTGGGGGTGTGCATTGTGCTGAAATAACTGCATTTCCAGGGGCTTAAGTCACTTAGCCGGTGGCTTCATGCCTTAATATGCCCCTGAGTAAGAGGTTATTTCATCACAAAGCACACCCTGGCATGTCTCATTGCTTATTTAACATTTCTTTTTAGTTATTTCCAAACTCTAAATTAAGCCCTTATGTTTCTTTTGCAGAATAGCCACATGTCTTTTTAAAGAGCAACTGTAACCACTTTTGCTGCATTGCAGAATTAGAATAAGCATACCGCCAGTACACCTATCATTCAAGTCAGGTGATTTCTAAGGATTGCACTTTAAAACAATTATTCCATCTCCTTGTCAATGGGGGTGGGAGAGGTAATGCTGTTTTGAAACCTTACTTGGAGTTTCTAATTTACCCAGCCCAATGTTTTCTCCCTGTCAGGCAGCTTTTTTTTTTTTTTGACCTACTGTACATTCGGGTTCACTCTAAATTAAAATGATCATTTTACCAGCGCTAACATTTCTACCCCAAGAAGGAAATAACACATATAAGGTCCTTATTAGAACTTATTGTAAGGCAGACACTGACAAACAGCAATGAAGTTACCAACATTACAATACTAGCAGAAATACAACTTCCTAACAGGCACATTACAGTAGCACTCCAAATGGCATGAGCAGCATGGAGGCATGCTGACTCAGCATCCAGCAACACTGGAGCCACTGAATGTAGGTCAAAACAGCCTCACAGGGAGAACACATTGGGCTGGCTAAATTAGAAACTCCTAGTAAGGTTTCAAAACAGCATTGGCTTTCCCACCCACCCATTGACAACGAGATGGAATAATTGTTTTAAAGTGCCATCATTAGAAATTGCCTCAATTGAATGACAGGTGTGAATGATCTCAGCCTTTCACCATATCAGAAACTTATTCTAAGGTCCACAACAAAAGGGCACCCCACAAAAAATTGTCAGCTTTGTTACAAAACCTGAAACACTCATAGTTTTTAAAGCAATGTTTATTGAATGGTGTTGCCTGTTTTGCTTGTGAAAACCATTGCACATGATCTTTACAACTTTGGAGAAACGTCATATATGTTTGCTGACAGGAAGTACTAGATGGTGAGTTCCTGAGATGGCATCATCAGCAACTCTTCACTGAAACAGGCTTTTATGAACAGGTAGTGAAATCAGGGGTACAAAATAGCTCATAACTTTAAAAGGAAGTTAAGTATAAATCTAGTTTTTGGTATGAAATTTAATGGGGGTATGCGCATTCAAGTTCTGCAATGTAGCACTTTTGGCCAGAATGGTGTCAGTTGCTCTTTAATTCTTTAATCTGGTTGACTGTCTGCTCCAAACTCTCTGTTCTCTATATTATCTTGGTCAGTTTGTGATCAAGGTTTTGAAAAAAATCAGATAAGCTAGTAAATGTTACACTGACTTGTTTAAAAGACAACTGCCTCCATTTTCAAAACCAGCAATTAGCTTTGCCAACCCCTTAGTGCTCTGTGTGAGATAATGCATGCCAGGCCTGAGGACATATTCAGACAAACAGCTTTCCCCCACTGATGCACACTGCCTGACTGAATAGTGAAGCTGTGGGAGTGACTATTCACTGTGTTAACATGACCCCATGCAGGGCAGCTGCTTAAAGGAGCAATGGGAGATAGCAAGCCCAAATGAGATAATATCCTTGCCCTTGTGAGGCATTTTCAGTCACCAGCATACTAGTAAGCACATGAAGAATGCAAGGTGTAGAAGGGCCATTTGCATGCCATTATGTGCTTAGTAGCAGCTCTGCACAATGCACCATTCATGACTGCATAAAAGCACTGTGTGGAACTGTGCCAGCCCCCAAATCTAATCAGTTTTGATCATCCCAAACCCTTACAGCTACTGATCCCTGGCATCTAGGTTCCACCCACACCAATCAATTGTCTGAACCCAAAGAACCCTCTATCATATACTGTAGATCCCTTGGGCTTGATTTATAAACAGCCATTAGAGTGATGCAAGCTGCATCCAACGGCAGCCTGCATTCAAGCTCAGCGCGCCAAGGACCCTGCATCAGAGTTTTGTAGAACACTGGTCATAGTGCTAAAGTCCCCAGTGCTGCCACAACCTGTCCCCTGCACCAAACAGATGGCACATGGGAGGGGATTAACAGAGGCTGATGGCCTCCTCTGCAATGTAGATCTGTTGCATCTGTAAACATGTGTATCATCCTAGTGCTACTGTACTGCGCTTTGACATATTGCAGTCTCCTGATACTGACTACATTGTGACACTTAAATATGTGTCATATGTTGGCAAAACTGCAACACATGGGAATACCCAACCCCATCCCACCCCAACACCATACACAACAGTAATATCTATATGCATTAGCCAACCCCCGCTGGGAGTACAATGCATCAAAGCACACTCCTCTTTGTGTCTGTACATGTCCCATATAGTACAGCAACAGAAACAGTTGTACTGTACCAGTACATTCTGTCAGTACAAACGAGGGCACGAGGAAGTGGTCTATGGATCATGAAGTGTGAGTTGCACATACGTACTGACCGCACACCATATCTTGGTATGTCTAAGAAATGCTGTCACCTATGATGTGCGGATGTGCATATCATAGATGATATGCAGATGTGCAGTGTAGTGGCTATATCCAAAGTGATTACATGTCAGCATGGAGAACTACAGGAGAGATATTGCACTTGGTGGCATACACTACCTTATCAGTTCTGATGTTTAAACACTTCTCTGGTTAACTGGTTAAAATATATATATATATATATATATATATATATATATATATATATATACACACACATATAGTAAGGGTTGAGTAGCACTTTTAAGGTTAAAGGGTCAAATTTTGCACCTAAATAACTTTGCCACTGTTCAACAGATTTGCCTGACATTTGGTATGCACAATTGGGCATGGTAGGTCTTGGTATCTGCCAAGTTTCATACCAGTTGGACATACGGCCGAGGACTTATGAAGCGACTTCTTTGCTCTTGCCTATAGGTTGCACGGTTTGCATGACCAGTCTAAAAACTTCAGGGAATAAGCTGCTGGGGTCCCCAATGTGCCTTTTGAAGATTTCATGAAAAAATATTGAACGGTTCAATAGTTATTCAAAAAACAAGTTCCCATTATAAGTGAAAGGGAAAAGTTAACAAAAAGTTCAACACTTTCGCAAATGCAGTTTTTACTTATGCAAATGCCCCTTTTACTTTCTCAAATCCACCATTTTGTTTGCAGTTGGTGATCTGAAAAATGCTTGGCATTTAAATTTGGGACCATCTAGCAACACAATTATTTTTGTGTTTACCTAGTCGGACCTTGAGGATCCTAGCCATGTCTTTATTTTGAGGTTAAACACCCTAGAAATATGTTTTTCAAGTTTCTGGAAGAAGTACTTTCGCAAAGTAATGTCGCACTCACGAAAGTGTGGCAAATTTTTGCCAAAGTTTTCGCAAAATGCGACACTACTTTTCCAGGCTATTGCAAAATGACAGCAATTCTTTGCCACCCTGCTGAAAAGAACGATTTGGTCTTTTGGGCTGAAATTTGGAAGGAACACAGCCAACATCTCACAAATGTGCCTTTCAGTATTTCAGTGAAAAAATATTACAGGGCGGCAAAGTTATGGCACTCCAAAATTTACACTTTTTCCCATAGGATAACATTACGGCATCCGATGCATTACAGGAATCATTTGCCGCCCTGCTGCAAACTAATGATTTGGTCTTTTGGGCTGAAATTTGAAGGAAAGAAAGCCAACATCCCACTGATGTGCCTTTCAGTGACTTGATGAAAAAATACTACAGGATGGCACAGTGACGGCACTCCGAATTTAATGCTTTTTCCCATTGGATAACATTACAGCGCCTGTCGCGCCATTTGGGGCTCATATCTCGGAAACAGTGCGAGATACGGACTTTTTGTCGCAAAAATGCTTAGCCAGGAAAGTCATAATTCATATGAAATGTACATTTGTTTTCTACGTCGTACGGTGCCTGAGATATAAGCAATTTAATATTCCAAGTACTCATTTTCTGCTCCGAGGCCCATTGTTATGTATACATTCTTTATTTTCACTGCATTTTCCAGTGCCTTTTGGTGGTTTGGTGAAAAAAATATTACAGGGTGGCACAATGACGGCACTCTGAAGTTAATGCCTTTTCCCATTGGATAACATTACGGTGCCCGTCGTGCCTTTTGGGCCCCGTATCTCGGAAACGGTGCAAGATACGGACTTTTCGTCACAAAAATGCTTGGGGGCTAAGCACAAAACTAGCCAGGAAAGTCATAATTCATATGAAATTTACATTTTTTTCTATGTGATACGGTTCCTGAGATATAAGCAATTTAATATTCAAAGTCCTCATTTTCTGATCCGAGGCCCATTGTTATGTATACATCCTTTGTTTTCACTGTGTTTTCCAATGCATTTTTTGGGGAAAAGAAGGGTGTGCCCTTTCGTTACTGTGCCAGTTAGTATTTCTAGTTGCATTTCCATTACCGTTTGTGGCACCATTACCGTCTCCGCCACCGTCTGCGTTACGGTTTGTGTTTTCGCTTGCATTTGCATTTCTGTGTCATTTGGTGTTACTGTTGCTGTTACCTTTAGCAGTTTCATTTGCAATTGTGGTACCATCCACGTGCATTACGGTTTGCGTTTTCATACGTGCTTGCATTTCTGTTTCCTTTGGTGTTATTTTTGCTGTTACTGTTACCATTTGTGTTTACAATTGTGGTACCATGACAGTGCACATAATGGTTTGCTTTTCTGTACTCGCTTACATTTGCATTTCTCTTTCCTTTGGCATTATTGTTGCTGTTACCATTACCATTTGCATTAGCAATTGCGGTTCCGTGACCATGCATGTTATGGGTTGCGTTTCTGTATGCGCCTCCATTCCCATTTCCATTTCTGTTTCCTTTGGCATTATTCTTCATGTTAACTTTACCATTTGCATTTACTATTGCGGTACTGTGGCTGTGTGCATTACGGTTTGCATTTAAGTGTGCGCTCGAGTTTGCGCTTTTGTTTCTGTTCCCTTTCACGTTCTTTTTGCTGCGACATTTAACATTTCCATTTAAAATACTGCTGCCATCACTGTTCACATTACCAGTTGTGTTTTTGTATGCGCTTCAATGTCTGTTTGCGTCACCGTTCGCTTTGGCGTCACTTTGCGCTTGCATTTCTTTTAACGTTTCCTTTACCATTTACATTTCTGTTACCATGTGTACCACTGTTGGCACTTCTGTTTGTGTTGCTATTCCTGTTAATATGTCACAAGACATCACATGGTGGGAGCGCGGCCACTGCATTACTTTCACTATTTGTCATCATCATTCTCAAAAAGAAGGGAAATTAGAGGCAAAAAAACCTCTATTTAATGTATCAGTTAGGGTTGCTCCACAGTGACAAAAGTGGGGAAATTCAGTGTTAGGGTTGAAAACCTTGGACCCCAGCCCTCCAATCCTGCATCAGGTGCGCCAGGGTTCGTCAGTCCTAACTCTCACCCCATTTTTGTATACCTCTGCTTCTTTACACATGTGATGGGGTGAGAGTTAAGTCCGATGACCCCAACGCACACCCAGATGCCAGTTGGGGGTGTGGGCTGGGGGTCCAAGGGTGGATTTCAATCCTATCATTGAATTTCCTCACTTTTGTCACTGTGGAACAACCCTTACTGATGCATTAAATTGAGTTTTTTTTTCCTCTAATATTATATATATATAGGTTGGTGTATAAATCAGAGATTGGTACTGTTCATTCCCCAAAACAGGGATAAGCTTTTGGCATGTCTGGCCATCATGGAGTTCAGAGATCCTAAAAAGCTGTTGCCCACATGGCTCTCCAACTCATCTATTGCAATTTCCTACTTTCAATGAATGACAGAGATGTGCACAACTGGGTCTGCAGCACATTGGTCTTCACATTTATGGTCCTGAGCTGTTGGTCATCATCCTCTTGGTTGTATCCAGCACTATGTTGGCATGCTATGTCCCACCACACCACCACTGTGTGACACTGGGTCCTATAAGTTGTGCCCACAGGTCATGATTGTGGCACTTGGCATTGCATAATACAGCAGAGATCATGCAGGCAGCCTGCTTCATTTGTGGTTGACTGCATAGAGTGGGATGTACATTAGCTTGTGAGGATGACATGTGGCATGGTCAACATATGGGGCACATTTGGATTTGATGACATATCTGTAGAACTGCCTTTATGTCCCATAGTGCCACATTACTGATACTTTCATTTGGAGGGGTCTGTATGAGGGTGACCACTTGACTGATTTTTACTGGGTGAATAAGCCCTTTTTAAAGGCCAATTTGAGCTAAAAAAGCTCTGGTGTACTGGGCTGGATCACACATAACCTGTGCCTCCTGTTTAGCAAGGGGCAGAGGTCCTTTCACATAGTGCTGCTACAGACAGTGCTGTAGTTGGTGGAGCACTTTTGAGCTTGCCGGCAATGGACTAGACTGCCTTTTTAAAAGCAGTCTCTAGCTGCGGTATTAGCCCAGGAAGTAGTGTTGGTGTTGCTAGGCAGCACTCCCAGGGCCAGTGAAATTCTACTTCCACATGGCTCATTATAAATACGGAGCCGTAGTGAGTAGAGTTTGTGAGTACTTTTATTTGAAGGGGTCACTGTGAGGGTGACCACTTGGCTAGTTTTTACTTGGTGAATAAGCCCTTTTTAAAGGCTAATTTGAGCTTAAAAAGCTCTGGTGTACCAGACTAGATCACGTGACCTCTGTCTCCCATTTAGTGAGGGGCAGAGGTTCTTTTACATAGTGCTGCTACAGACAGTGCTGTAGTTGGTGGAACACTTTTGAGCTCACCAGCAATGGACTAGACTGCTTTTTTAAAAGCACTCTGTAGTTGCAGTATTAGTCCAGGAGCTAGTGTTGTTGTTGCTAGGAAACACTCCCAGTGCCAGAGAAATTCTAGTTTCATATGGCTCATTATAAATACAGAGCTGTAGAGAGTGGAGGCGATGCACAGGATGGAGGCGATGCACAAGGCAGAACCGATGTGGGCAGTGGCCAGTGGCATCTGTCAGAGTCAGTCACAAAACGATGTGAGTGCTCGGCTCTTTGTGTTTTTATCCTAGGTAATCTGTAGATGCTGGGCCAACTTCTACCCTAGACTGTGTTATCTGGACTCTTCTAGTTTACACGTTGTAATGTAATCTCTGGACTCTTCTTATTTGTGCATGTTGTAATGTCTACTACTGTATTGTAATATTTACTATTGATGTGGAGCCTTTACAAAGGAGTCATTGACTCAAAGGTTTGTAATTCTGATTGTTATAAATTTTTTTTTCTTTTTTATTGATAATCTCGGATTAAACCTTTGACAGCTGGTTCATTACATAGATTCCACATCAAGGACAGACAGTAGACAAGGCATAACATCAGTTTACAGTATTTGGTAATTAGCAAGTAGATTACAGGGCAATATAGGCATTTAAATAAATAACAATGTATGTACTAAATATTGGATAACGCAGGGGAGTGGGAAATGGGAGGGTGACAAAGGGTGAGGAGAGCATATGGAGGGAGGACAACTGCAATGGAGGAGGATTGTGCAAGAAACAAATCAGCCCAGGTTGTGGTCTACATCAGAGAGGGATGCCTAGAATGACAGGGGTCCATGAGTTAGAGGTGAAGTCAAACCCAGCAGTACAAAGCACATACTGAAATCCTGAGTGGTCAGGAGTTGGGCTGGTGCAAGAACCATAGTCAGGTACTGGAGCAAAGTGTTTGCAAGAGAGACAGTGGTAAGAGGGAGTGCAGGGGAGAGCAGGATGGGGGGATTATTAGGACAGTGTGCTGGGGGGATGTTGAAGGAGTAGGGAGGCAGCAGTGGGTGGCTCGAAGTAGGATTACAGTCATTCTGGGCCAGAGTCCCTATAAGAAATAGTTGCAGCCAGCAGAAGCAACCAGATGACTTCTAAGCTCATGCTTAAAGTGTCCTAATGTCAGTTTAGCAGTGATTTATTCAGGCAGGTTGTTAATCCATTTGGGTGCCGAACAGGCAAAATCTCATTGCTCAAAAGAGGTGCAACATATTGGGATCTTGAAGACCGTTCTCCTGGTGCTTCTTGTTGGGCAGGTACTTTCATAGGGGGCAAGTAGCTGCTGGACATCGGTGAGCAACATACCAAGACTAGCTTTTTTTGCCAGAAGGCAAGTCTGGAACTTGAGCCTGTCCTCAAACTGAAGCTAGTTGGCATGCGCGTATAGGTCACAGATGTGTGTGTATTGCTCTGAGCCTGTGGATAGATGGCATGTCTTGTTTAAAGCCATTTTGATGTGATTGAGAGCTGAGTCCATTGCAGACCCACAAATTATGATTCTGTACTCTGCCAGGGAGACAACAGAGCTGTGGATTGCCAGGTTGAGGGTTACAGGGGTCACGCTGTGCTTATGCCTATGTGGAAGGCTGATACGTATGTTGAGGGCCTTTACTATTTTGTCGATGTGGTTGACATAAGGCAGGGTGCTGTCTACTGTGACACCCAGGTATTTAAATTGCTGTACCTGGTCCAGAGATACCCCAAACATTTGTAATGGTGAGATGGTGCATTCAATGTCTATTATGCTGACTGGAGAACATCATGGTTTTAGTTTTTTTATAGTTCATGACCAGTTTATGGTCCTTGAACCAACTTTCAACTGCAATGAAATTATCCTGTAAGGTGTGCTCCAGGGTGATAATGTCAGAGTCACTAGAAAATAGAACTGAATTGTCTGCATAGAGTAAAATTTTGCAGTGACAGGCACTTGGCAACTAATTTAGCAATATGCTGAACAGCAGGGGTCCCAGCATAGCCCTGGGGAACACCAGAGTGAACTGGTCTACTATCAGATATGACATTGTCGATCCTAACTTGCTGGTCTGGTTGGAGAGGTAGGACTAAAACCATCCAACTGTGTCATCAGAGAGACCAATATCCATCAGTTGCTCAGCTAGGAGGTCATGTTTGACTGTGTTGAATGCTTTTGACAGGTCACTGAAGGTTGCACCATTCATTTTGCCCTGCTCAAGGAGGTTTTTTATAAAGCCTGTGAACTCATGCAGAGCAGTTATGGTGTTATGACCTTTGTGGAAGCCATGCTGTTCAAGTACATTGTATGTGATATTTATCCAGGTATTCCACCAGTTGATCTGATACAATCCTCTCAAGTGCCTTAGATAGGGGCAGGAGAATTGAAATCAGTCTATAGTTACCAAGCCCAGATCGATCACCACTCTTGAAAACTGGAGTTACTACAGCCACTTTCCAAGGCTGGGGGAACTGTCATAGTCTCAGCAAGGCATTGATTATGAAGGTAAGGGGCACCAGGATATCTTCTAGGGCAAGGGCAACACATTTTAGGTCCAGGGAGTCTCTGCTTTAACATGATTTTCCCAGGACCTTAAGGAGGTATTTCCTGGCTTCCACTAAAGAGAAGGTTCTGAAGCAAAATGGGGGGTTCAAAAGTGTCTGGACCTTGGTTTGCACAGGGGCAGCTGGGTGTGTATGGAGGAAGAAGTCCAGGGGCAGTACTCCTGAGAGGTAAATGAATGCTTTATTGAACGCATTCACAATTGTTTCCTGGTTAGTTGTGGGTGTGACTTCAATGTTGAGCATCATATGAGCTGATTTACTTTCTTTACCCATGGCTTCCTTAAGGTTAGCCCAAAATTTTATACTGTCACTCAAGGACCAGGAGAGTGCATCCTGGTTTTTGCCATCTGTATAACTCTAGTGCAGTCATTTTGAGCCTTTTTGTAATTTTGGATATTGGCCTGTTTGCCAGTCTCTCTGACTCTATTCCAAAGTCAATCTGTAGCTTTTTGATGCTCAAGAAGTGTGTCAGAGAATCAAGGTTAGCTCCTTCCTTTTATTTTATGCTTCTTTAGCAGGTCATGTTTATCACAGACCACATTGAAAAGCCAGATGAAACACTGAAGCACTGCATCCACAGTTTCAGAGAAGTATACTTGTGACCAGTCCTGTTGGCACAGATCTGTTCTCAGTTGGTCCAGGCACCTTGTTTAAGGACTCTATTTGTGACAGTCCTAACAAGTGGTTTGGAGTAGGAGCAGGACCAGTGACAAGGAACAGGTGAGTGATCACTGTAGTCTTCAGGGAGGACAGTGATCTTAGAGAAATATGTTCTCACTGATTTGTTATGACGTAGTCAAGTACAGTGGAAGTACCGGTCTTATAGTTTACCCTGGTGGGTGACATGATGAGTTGGGAGAGGTGCACTGAGGACACTGCATCTCTGTAGGGAGTTGCTGCTTGGGAGAGCCAATTAACATTAAAGTCACCCAGCAGCAGGGTTTCTGTGTTGAGATTAAGGGTGTTGAGACACTGCATTAATGAGTTGAACCCAGTGGTTTTCTGGCCCATCAGTATATATACAGAGAGGACAGTAAGGGATCTATTATGATTCCCAAGTAATATTTTTATTGCAAGGGCTTGGATGCTGGACCCTGTGAATGGTAATGGAACGATGTGAACCTGTAGGTAATACCTGAGGTAGAGTACGCATCCACCACCATGTTTGGTAAGGTGGTCTGCCTGAAAATGGTGTATCCCAGAATCAATATTGAGGAATCTGCAACACTGGGGACAGCCAGGTCTCTACTGCTGATAGGATGTCTGGGTTATGTTGCTGAGTCCAGGTGTATAAGTTGTACATTTTTGGTAGGAGACTGCATATATTGAGTGAGCCTATTGTGGGATGACCAGTATTGCCTCATATTTCTGCCAGAGTAGTTTGCGGTCCCAGGTTGGGGTGAATGTTTCCAGAAAGTAGCAAGAGCAGGAGGGCTATGCAGTAGAGATATTCTTTCAGTAGCTTGGAGCTCAGTTTCCACTGCCAGTACTGATGCTGGTGGTAGGGATGTCCATCCTTTATGTGGATAAGCCAAAGACAGAGGGCCATAGGGTGCAGGCACCTGGAATAGTGGTCTCAATCATCCAGTGCACTAGTAGTATACAGCTCCAATGATGGCATGGTTAGTGTGATGGTATGGGACAGCACCCCTGAGGAGAGCACATTTATGGATGCCATTGTTAAGGCTGGAGCTGAGCCCCAAGGAGGTCTGCTACTTAGATGGCTGAGCAGATACAGGAGGGAGAGAATCAAGGCATTCCTCACTAGTATTGCATTAAATGGTGTCATGTTTAGGGGAAAAGCAGTAGGCAGCCACATTGAAATATTCCTTTTTGAGTGGGGGAAGAGTATGAAAGTGAGAGGCTGAGAAGTAGTATCCCTTTAAGGGGAGAGTGTGTAGAGCAGCCATAAAAGTGGCCCAACCAATAGAAGGCAAAGGGTGGAGATCCTTATAGCGTTTAATAGAGGTTGGGGATGAGGAGGGAGGTTGGGGATGGGGAGGAAGGGTAGGAAAATACTCATAGAGAGTCAGATTAGGGCCTGCCAAAGCAGAGTAAGCCTAGGGCCTGCCAAAGCAGAGTAGAACTAGTGCCTGCTGAAGCTAGTGGGCACCAAGTTTTTCAAAGAAAAATTTGAAAGCACAACAGCAGCCACTGGGTGGCCTGCTGCAGCACTGGGATGTCCAGTTGGATTCTCAGCTTTCAAGATGTTCAGTCCCCACTGAGTGCCAGGGATTGTACCTGGTGCATCCTGGGTCAGGAGGGCAGTCAGCTGCTGTCGAGGTGTGGCGCAGTAGGAGCAGAGGAGCTGCACACACAGGATATGCTCTGCCTGTGGTGGTCTTCAGGCTGGAGGGCTGGCCGACAAGGAGGAGGAGTTTGGCCAGCTGGCTTTGAGGTCTGGAGCCACTCCGACAGCCGATGAGCCCACTCGGGCTGAGAGCTGGATGGGAAGGAGAGAAAGAGAGAGCGAGAGAGAGAGAGAGAGAGAGATTTAGTTGGCAGGAGGGAACAAAGAGCTGTGAAAAAGGGGAGGGCAGAGCTGAGTGACTGGGGGAATTATAGGACTTGGAAGAAGTGCTAATCAGGCTCGGAGGAGGAGAAAAGCAGGGATAGAGTGGGGGCTGCTAAACTCCAGGCACCAATTAATAAAGAAAAATTAGCAGGACAAAGGGCCAGGTAGATGGGGCATAGGAAGAACTGCATCAGAGGGCAAGTGAGGCATGGGGTAGTGTGGAAGGAAACAGGAGCGAGAGGTAGAAAATACTTTTTTTGTTTTTTTTTGCAGTACAGAGAGTTGGGGGTAGAGGAAATTGGGTGAGAGCAGGAGAGGAGAACAGAGAAGGCTTACCAGGGTGTACAGGGAAAGATAAAGGTTAAGGACTGGACAGTGTTTGGAATACAGCTAAAATATTTTTTTTTTCAGAAACAGATTAAACAGCAGTGAATTTTACTAATCTATGCAGAGGAATACAAATCAGTAAAAACAGTAGCGCTTTACAATAATCAATGTAGTCAGTCCACTACATTAGCAGAACACTAGCGTTAGGCAGTAGAGATTTAGGAAAAAATAGTGCAATCAATACAATACAGTATCTATGAGGCACACTAAGAATTTACATGGTGGTCACACTTATCCAGGCAAAATACTCATAGAAAGTCAGACTAGGGCCTTCTGAAGCAAGTGGGTACCATGTTTTGAAAGAAAAATTTGAAAGCGCAACAGCAGCCAAGGAGTGGCCTGCTGCAGCACTGGGACATTCAATCAGATTCTCGGTTTTCAAGCTGTGCAGTCCCCATTGAGAGCCAGGGATCATACCTGGTGCATTCTGGGTCAGGAAGGTGGTCAGCAGCTGCCAAGGTGTAGTGCAGCGACAGTGGAGAAGCTGCACTCTCAGGATGCAGTCTGCCTGCGGTGGTCTTCATGCTGGAGGGCCGGCAGATCAGGAGGAGGAATTCAGCCAGCCAGTTTTGAGGTCCAGGGCTGCTCCGACAGCCAATTAGCCCACTCGGGCTGAGAGGATGTGTGTCCTGGGTCAGAAGGGTGGTCAGCGGCTGCCAAGGCGTGGCGCAGTGGGAATGGAGGAGCTACACTCTCAGGATGCAGTCTGCCTGTGTCGGTCTTTGGCCAGCCAGGTTTGAGGCCTGCCAGCCAGTTTAAATAAATAAATAAAAAATAGAGAGGAAGAGGGCCAGGACATTAACAAATAGGACTTGCAGGAAGGAACGTAGCTATAGAAAAGTAAGGTAGGAGCTTAATATACACAAACAGTAAGTGGATAGGGGACATCCCCAGAAAAGCACACAAATAAACCTAGGGGAAAATATTGCTGATAACAGAGCCACCCATTTGATAGTACCTTTGTTACACTAATGGGAGGTGAAATAGGTGTCAAATGTAGCATATGTGATAAATTCACTTTAGAGGAAGTGAAGGGCTTCAGTCAGTATATCTATATGCAATGTACTGAAATAAAAGCACTAATTGTGAAAATAATAGGCCTCAAACTTGAATTAAAATGTATCAAAAGCATCTCCAGTAAAAAAAAAGCAACCTCTCACAAACATTAACTACACCTGATGGGACAACAAACAAAGAAGTTACATGTAGAAGAACTAGGGAACAGGATGAGCCAGACACTATCAAACCAACTAATTAAGGACCTAAACAAAAAAAAAAGGTAGGAGAGCAATGCAATTCAGTACACCCACTGAAAACCAGTTTATCCCACTTATACAGTTAATAAAGGATATAGACAGGGAAACAGATGAACTGTTAGAGGAAGTGTCAAATATCAACCCAGGGATTACAATAGAAAGTACACATTAGTGAGAATGCACCCCAGACTGATGATACAGAGTATGAAGTAAAAAATGGTATATCAGAGGAAACAACTGAAAACATGCATCAGAGCCAGAAGTTAAAAGAACAGTACATATATATATATTGGGGGGCTCAATCACCAGATATACTGATCACATCACCACTAATTCCAATAAAGAAGCAATAATTAACTGTTGCTTCCCTGGAGCAGGTGTAAGGGAAGAGATGACTATCACACCTGATATTATGCAAAACGCACAACCCACTGGTGATTGTTCACATGGGGCAAATGAGGTAAAATATTGTTAAGTTGGAGTATTTTCAATTCACTCAAGGAAATATATGCAGTTTTGGCAAGTTTTAACTGCAAAATAGTCCTTTTCTGTGATATTACCTATATCTAGGGAAAATCAAACAAATAATAAAAAACTCTCAGACTAAACAACTGGATGAGGCACTGGTGCTTAATCAAGGGGATACAGGGTATTTGGACATGATAAAGATACCAGGATAAAAAAACTACTTTTTGCTAAAGACAAACTACACCTAAGTAGAACTGGAAGTGACTTGCTGGGAAAACAGTTCAAGGAATGTATCAATAGGAATTTATGGGAAAAAGGAACCTATCTGGGATGGAACTAGAAAATCAACCTAGAAAAGAAATTAAAAAACAAATGGTAACACATCAGAACAAAAACCCAACAAATCAAATGCCCAGAAAGAAACTGAAATAAAAGTACTGTTAACAAACGCTAGGAGATTGAGAAACAAAAAGGACAAACTAACATATATAGAAAAATAGAAACATAGAAGTTGATGGCAGATAAGGACCGCAAGGCCCATCCAGTCTGCCCATTTCTTTTTCTACCTTATAAATGTGCCATTGGCCTTTGCTCTGTCAGTGGCCTATCTATTCATACTCATCTGTATTGCTCCCTTATGCCTATCCCATGTGTGTTTGAAGCCCTGCACTGTATTCATAGCCACCACTTCCTGAGGTAGACCGTTCCATGCATCCACCACCCTTTCTGTGAAAAAGAATTTCTTCCCATTCCACCTTAATCGGCCTCCCTCTAATTTCATGCTGTGTCTTCTTGTCCTGCTATTTTTCTTATAGTTAAACATGTTAGACTCTTTCACCTTGTTAATGCCCTTAAGGTGTTTGACTGTTTCAAGCATATCACCTCTCTCCCTCCTTTGCTCAAGGGTATACATATTGAGCTCCATTAATCTTTGCTCATATGTCTTCTGATGCAGTCCCTGCACCATTTTGGTTGCCGTTTTGTGGACTGCCTCAATTTAGTTAATGTCCTTGTGAAGGTGTGGCCTCCAGTACTGCACACAGTACTCCAGATGGGGCCTAACCAGTGTCTTGTAAAGAGAGATTATTACCTCCCTTTTGTGACTTGTGATACCCCTACTAATACACCCTAACATCCCCCTAGCCATACCTACTGCTTTAGAGGTCTGTTTGGATGATTTCAGGTCATCGGTGATGATGATGCCCAAGTCTCTTTCTTCCTTTGTGACTGCCAGCAACTCCCATCCCAGCCTATAGGTGGCTTCAGGGTTTCTCTTCCCTATGTGCATGATCTTGCACTTCTTTGCTTTAAATCCCAGTTGCCACTGTTCTGACCATTTTGCTAGTTTATCCAGATCTCTTCTCATTCTGTCCACCCCATCTGAATCATCTACTATGTTGCAGATCTTGGTGTCATCTGCAAACAGACAAGGCTTACCCTCTAGTCCATCTGCAATGTCACTAATGAAGAGATTGAAGAGGACTGGCCCCAGGACTGATCCCTGAGGTACCCCACTTGTGACTTGCATCTCTTCTGACTGTATACCATTTATCACCACTCTCTATTTTCTGCCCGACAACCAGTTTGCCAACCAGTTGACCAACTTCTGACCCACCCTGAGCCTTCCCAGCTAATTTATCAATCTTATATGTGGAACAGTGTTGAAAGCTTTGCTGAAGTCAAGGTAGGCGACATCAACTGCTCCCCCTTGGTCCACCACTCTGGTTACCCAGTCAAAGAAATATATAAGATTAGTTTGACAGGACCTTCCTTTTGTAAACCCATGCTGTCTTGGATCCTGTGCCCCTATGGATTCCAAGTGTTGCACTATCCTTTCCTTAAGGAGTGCCTCCATAATCTTGCCCACTACTGAAGTAAGACTGACAGGTCTGTAGTTCCCTGCCTCCTCCCTGCTACCACTCTTGTGGAGTGGGATCACATGATCCCTTCTCCAGTCTTCTGGAACCTCTCCTGTGTTCAGAGACTCACTAAACAGTTCTGCTAATGGCTCTGCTAGTTCCACCTTTAGCTCCTTAAGTACCCTGGGATGTATGCCATCAGGTCCCATTGTCTTGTTCACCCTGAACTTGGCGAGCTCTTGTAGGACCCTTTCTTTTATGAAGGGTGTAGTGCTCACCTCCCTCCCCCCTGTGTCCATGGTGCTGAGCTGTGTGCCCTGCCCTACCTTCTTTTCAGTAAATACTGAGCAAAAGTGTCTATTTAGGATAGATGCTTTTACAGGGTCCTCCTCCTCACACGCCCCCTTTTCTCCTTGGAGCTTGGCGATACCCCCTCTGGACTTTCTCCTTTCACTAATGTATCTATAGAAAGTCTTGTCACCTTCTTTTACTGGTCCTGCTAGTGTTTTCTCAGTTTGGGACTTTGCCTGCCTTACTGCCTTGCCTGCTTCCCTTAGGGCAGTTTGGTATGCCTCCCTATCTTCATCCCACTGTGTTACCTTATATTTCCTCAAGGCCAGCCTTTTGGCTCTGACCTTTTCTGCTACTGTATTTGAGAACCAAAGTGGTTTCCTTTTTCCTTTGCAGTTCCTTTTCTGTCTAACATAATGGGATGTTGCTTCAAGTACTGCATCCTTAATGCTTGCCCACTTTGCCTGTACCCCCTCACCTGTGTTTCTTTTTGCCATGGCTAGCTTAACTCTGTTGGCCATCTTATCAAAGTCAGTTCCTCTGAAGTCCCATATTTTTTCCTTGCAATGGGATGATTTAGATGTAGTGGCCAAACTGAACCATACCATGTGATGGTCACTTTCCCCCAGGTGACCTTCTACCTGGAGATCTGTGATCCCTTCCTTGTTAGTCAGTACTAGATCTAGGATAGCCCTGTCTCTTGTGGGTTGTTGTACCAGTTGTTTGAGGCCCTTCCCCTGCAGGCAATCCACCATGTGTCTAGTTCTGGCAGATGTTCCTGCTGGTATTGACCAATCTGTATCCAGCATGTTGAAGTCTCCCATTATCAGAACCTCCCATTTAGCTGTCATGTTTTGTATATCTTCTAACAGTAATGTGTCTATGTCCTCCCCCTTGTCTGGGGGCCTGTAGACAACCCCAGTTCTTATTGCTGTCCCATTTCCTGTTTCCAGGGTGACATACAGTTCTTCTGGCTCCTTATGTGTATTCTAAATTTCTGTAGCTTTGATATTTTCATTGACATACAGGGTCACTCCACCCCCCCCCCTTTTTGCACCTCGGTCTCTTCTGAACAGTACATAGCCAAGTACTGAAGTCTCCCAAGTGTGGTTACCGGTAAACCACGTCTCATTAATTGCTACTATGTCCAGTTTAGCCTCTGACATTGTTGCCTGCAGGTTTGCAATCTTATTTCCCAGTCTGTGAGCATTTGTTTGCATGATTTTCCATTGGCCAGAATTTGGTGTTAGTTGTTGGGTGAGGTTTGGCATTTCCCCTGTATGTCATATGGGGAGATGGACCTTTTTTCTTACCTGGTGATGCAAATGAACTGCAAACATGCTGAATCCCTGTTTGACCACTAGCTGAGGGGGAAGGGGTGTTCTTCCCATTCGACTTATGGGGTGCTGCACCCCTCTCCCCATTTGCTGGTTTAAATATTCTGCAAAGACTACTCAGGGATAAAATTACCATATGCGCTGTTACTGAGACTTGTTTTGGAGAAGGGGACTAGGGAATGGAAATATCTGGATATGCATTGTAACATAAAGATCGTATGGAGAGGAAAGGAGGTGATATAGCAAAATATATGAGAAGATAGGAACTCACATGAGGTAAAGCCAAAGGGTAGAACGGCAATAGATGTGGAAATCAAATGGGTTGAAATTAAACTGCCGTTTAAAATGTTAACAACAGGTGTAGGATACTGTTCACCTAATCTTAATAATGAAGAAAATAACAGCTTTATACAAGCACTAGATAACATGGATATAGAATGAGATTAAATGTTGTTGGGGGACTTTAATCTCCCCAACATAAACTGAAACAGCCTACAAGGATCATCTACTCTAGCTATAAGGTTTATTGGTACTACAATAAAAAAACAAATCTATAACAATTAGTGACAGATAACACAAGGGGAAGTAATATATTGGACCTGATTTTCTGTAACTGTGTGAACAAAATTAATCAAGTTAAAATACAAGACCCATTAGGCAACAGCAACCACAATACTACTACTGTAGGTTTAAATATAGCAGTAGAACCAGTAAAAGTGGAAAGTAGGATAAAATGCTATCAAAAGGCTAGCTATAATCAAATGCAACCTTATTTACAGTCCTGGAACTGGAGGGAGCACTTGAATGGTCTGGGGATGCTAGCCATATGGGAAAAGTTTAAACAAAAAATAGACCACTGCATTGACAAGTGTGTACCTGAGATTAAAAAACATAAAAAAAAGACAAAGTGTCAGTCTGGTTTAGTAAGCAAATAAAAAACAATGTAGAAAAGAAAGAAAGACTATACAAATGCTGTAGACTGACACAGAAACAAGAAAGTTGGGAGAAATACAAAAAACAAGCAAACAGATGTAAAAGCTTAATAAGAAAAGTCATACGTAATGCTGAAAGGAAACTGGCAGCCTCTGTAGAGGACAACAACAAACACTTTTTAAGTTACATAGGTTCTCTGAACGGTAACCAGAAAACTGCTGGGCCATTAAAAATTTAGATAAATTAATTACGGAGAAACAGGAAATGATAAGAGAACTAAATAAATACTTCTTAAGCATATATCAAGACAAGGAACCCATTAGACAGATAGACACACAGTTAGTTTTTATAAATACAGACTTGAGTATAACCCAGGAAGACATCTTATGCAAAATTCAAAAACTGAAATCTAACACATCAGCTGAGCCTGATGGTATCCACCCCAAATTGCTTACAGAAAGAGTTGATGTTATGGTTGGACCACTCACAATGCTCTTCTCTGCATCTTCACAGTAGGGAAACTCACTAGTGGAATGGAGGCAGGCCACAGTGACACCTATAAATAAGGGTGGAAACAGACACGAGGTTGGAAATTATCGCACAATCAGTCGGACATCCATCATGGGAAAATTGCTGGAGGGAATTATCCAGGATCACATAGTAAAACACATAAATAAACATGGTTTAATGGACATAACTCAACATGGTTTCAGACAGGCCAATTCTGTCTTACAAACCTTCTTCAGTTCTTTGAACCAGTCAGTGCTACACTGTACAAGGGCTTACCCACTGTTATTATATTTCTGGAATATGCTAAGGTCTTCGATTTGGTATCCCACAGAATTCTGGTAGAGAATCTGATAGCATTAAAACTACATCCTAACAGAATCTCATGGGTAAATACTTCATTGGAAAAAATACATCAGAGGGTTGCCATTAGGGAGTATTACTCAGACTTAGGTGATGTGACGAGTGGTGTGCCGCATGATTCGGTGCTGGGACCCACTTTGTTTAACATCTTTACAGTATATTGTCCATGCAAACATCTGATAACTCATGGATCTGCAAATATGCATATGACAGTAAAATAGGATCAACAGTGAACAACAATGTGGCATCTCAGAAACTTCAGGAGGATATTACAGGTTCGGAACAAAGGGCTTTTAGGAACAGAATAAAATGTTCTGTTCTGTAGATAAATGTAAGGTTTTGCATTTGGGAACAAACAATCCAAAGCATGACTATATTTTAAATAACACAGTAATGCAAGAGACGTGATGAAAAAGATGTAGGCATATAATAATGAACAACCTTTCCCTTGAGGTACACACTAGGAATGCAGTTAAAAAAGCTCAGAGGGTACTCGGGTGTATTCTGAGGCATATTAAAAGTACAGACAGGGAGGTGCTCTTGCCACTCTATTCATCACTGGTAAGGCCCCGTGTTGAATACTGCCCCCCCTTCTGTACACCGCAAAACATAAGTGGTGAAACTTAATTGAGAAAGTACAGAGGAAAGCAACCAAAAAAGATTAACAACCTCGAGCACATATGGAGATAGACTGAAGGAATTAGGCTTGTTTTTCATGGATTATAGGAGAACAAGAAGGGATTCATGTCTTGCTTTTAATGCTATGACAAATGAGGACAGACTTGAGAGTATAGGCCTAAGCATGTATAAAACTAACAAGATCACAGGGTCACATAAACTCAAATTAAAGGGTGAAACTGTAAGAACAGAGAAAAGAAAGAAATGGTTTACCCAGAGGGTGATTTCAGCATGGAACTCTCTACCAGAAAATGTAGTAATATAGTAGTTCAATGGAGACTTTAAACTGCTTTCTAGATGCCTATATGGGCATAGACAGATGTGTGTATTACCATTAATAAGTGGCGAGGTACTTTTGTCCCTTCAGCCTCTTAAGTCATAGCCACAGTATCTATGAATCTATGAACCTATATGCCATTGGCAAAGTCCACTTGTCACTTCAGGACTCATGCTGTAGCTCAGATCCCCTATCTCAACCAGCACACTTGTAGTCAGTACACGGCAACCATCTTGGTCATGGCCAACAGCCATTGTACTAACACCACATAGTTGTGCCCTCCATTTCTGTGATCTGCTGTTATAGGGTAATACTGCCCCATACTTGATGTGTGCCACTCGCACTTGTTACAGGACTTTGTGAAACTATATCTGCATGTTTGTGCAGCATGGACTAATGAACTGGCAAAGGGCTGCCACTTATGTGTACCTAAAATCCCATGCCATCATATATGACAGTGGGTTATGGACCAGCTACTGTCCCTAAAGGGTGTAGTCTGCAGGGTCTGTTATGAGCAGCACATGGAGACTACAACTTTTCTGGGACTGTGTCCTGCCATTGCTACAGCTACAGTACTATCAGAGAGCCAAAACAGGTACATAGAGAACATTGCTGCACCATGTGGCTGGAGTGGCAGCTATTACACTGTTCTTCCCCTGCAAGCTTCCCAGGCCAGGGACATGTTACATTACCAGTGTTGACAGTGTACCAGTCTGGCATTACGCACAGCCAACACAACAGTTGCCAGACATTCGTATCTCAGATTCCAGTCAGGCAGTCGGACACACATTGTCATGCCTCCCTGCCTGCTGTTGAGACCTTCCTATGCCACAGTGGTCATTAGAACAGCCCAGGATGGTCTATGCACAGGTAAGCCATGAATGTTTTGAAAATCCAGAAAAAGGGGTTGGTGTATCAGTTTACTGATGCAAGCCCCCTTTCTGTCATTGTGCAGCCTGGTGTTTGCTGCAAGCGTCGTGCAATGCTGTCTTGTGCAGGCTGACCCACTTTTGTCACAGGCTGCATTTGAAGATCAGGAGTGCTGCAACTCCAGATGCAGTGTGCCCCTTGCATCATTTGTGGTTGACGCAAGCACCCTATGTAATTTTCAAGCCTTTGAAAATCGAACCCCTTGTGTCCAGTGGTGCCCCCACCCCCTAACTGTTGGCCTGATGCCTCATAACACTTTATCATACAGATTCCTGCCACATAGGAATCCACTCCAATCCCTGATCACTAACACATGACCAAAGAGCCCTTAGTGCTTAAATCCCTGGCATCTAGTGCCCTCCAATCACAATGTGGAACCCTCCTCCCTGTACTGCAAACTCTGGTCCCTTTACTGTCTCCCTCCCCCATTGGAACTCATGTCACCATCTCATTCAAGATCAGGCAGCAGGTCCCTCCCTGAGATGGCAACCTGTACATTTTTTCCACTCACCACCTCGACTGGACACCATTTGAGTGGCAAGGAATGAGTACATGACTACTGCAGAAACAACTGTTGGGTCCTTTCATGATCTGGGTCAAGGATAACTCTTCTGTACCTGGTTTACTAGTCCTCCAACTGTTGAATCTATTGGACCTGACATGCAGGCCCCTACTCATTAGCTGGGACAAACCATGGATCTGTTTTTTCCCATTGGGGCTTGATGTCTATGATGGCAAGATTGATCTGATAACATAGTCCAATCATCATGCTGTAAGTTTTCAAGTAACCCCCTTCCCCCAGTAAGAACATCCTCTTCTGTGGAGTTAGTACAGTACCATCCAAAATGTAGTCTTGATTCCTTAAAACTCATGTCGATATTGGACTCCTTGAGTATGCTGTAAATGTATGTGAAGGAGGACAAGATGGTAGAAGGTTCTTATAATACAGCCATCACTGTGGCACTCAACTCCCCACACATCTTTGTGTATGCCTTAGAATCTCCCAACAGAGCTCCCCCTGTTATAGTGAGGAGCTCAGGCAGTCAAAGGCTAAGGAAGTAGGGGTCAGAACATTCTTGTAGTAGATCAAGATCACTGGAAGATAAACTAGCCCTAAGTGCGCATTATAAGGAGTATCAAGGGGTAACTACCCTCAACAATATAGAATTCCTGCAGGTTACTCATGCAGGGAGGAACACAGCAGCTCAAATCTTCCACACTGTGGACAGACCTTTACACCCATGCTTTCTACAGTCTTGGGAAGTGCTGTCCACATAGTGGTATGAGGAGTTTGATCAGTTCTTTCTTGGTAAGATATCCTTTGTTCAGTCTGGGATCCCCCAAATGAGCTGTTATGGCTTTGCACTAGCTAACCTTTGTATAGCATGGGCATTTTGTTAGTCTGTAGTGAATTTCAACTGATACTCACTGGAGAGGTGTTTCAGCTGATCTCTGAGTTGGGTCTACTTTCTGCATGCTGGACCCAGGACTGATTTATCTGTAGGTGGTCTGCTGGAAGTCCTTTGATCCAGTTATTCTTGAGACAATCAATGTTCCTTACGGGAGAGTGTTTTCCACTCTACTATGAAGAGGGCAGCAATGAAGCCTCTCCTTAAAAGCCATCTTTGCACTCTGACATCCTTTTAAACAACAGGCCTTTGTCAAACCTTCCCTTTTTAGGGACGATAATTGAAAAGGTAGTAGCAACACAGCATTAGGCCCATCTATAGGAATTCTCCATCAGTGAGCGTTTCCAGTTGGGATTCTAGAGTCATCACAACACAGAGCACTCATCTGGATAAAAAACAACCTTCTTATAGCTAAAAAAGAAAGCTTGATCTGCGTTTTCTTTAACTCCTGTTAGCCTTTGACACTTTAGACCATGGGATTTTTCCAACTTGGCTGAAGCACTTAAGGGGAATCACAGATACTGTTTTTAAGTGGTCTGAGTCCTTCTTTCCTTTCTGGCAGTGTACATAAGGTTATGCATGGACATTTTCTCTCATGTCCTGCTGCCCTTGACTGTGGGGAGCCTCAAGGTTCCATCTTGTTACCCCTACTGTTTTCAGTGCATTTACTACATCTGGGTGAGGTCATTTGGTGATATTGCCTGAGATTTTCTTAAGCAATTACATGAAGATATATCTGTCATATGCCACTGGAGAGTTAAATGCTGCCAATTTGTTTGATAGGTATCTGACTGATATTAATGATTGGATGGCCACCAGCTGATTGAGGTTGAATCCAGACAAAACGTAAGTTCTGATGGTCAATACAAGTTCAAGCACCACTCCTATTATAGCCAGACACTGGATAAAGAATTTGGGTGTCATCATGGATCCCAAGCTGACACTGGAACATAAGGTGTTAGCAGTAGTCTGGGGTGGCTTTTTGCATCATAGAAGCATCACCTAGATCAAACCCTGCCCAAATCCAGAGGACCTTAAAACACTTGTGCATGCTTTGACTGTGTTGAAGTCAAACTATTGGAATTCTCTATACCTCAGTCAATCTAGAGAACTGACCTGTGGCTTACAAATGGGGCTGAGCACCACAGCCAAGATAATTTCTAGGGTTCCTTGCTCCAAGCATATCTTTCCACTACTGTGGATGTTGCACTGGCTGCAAAAGGTGTGGTTTACCAGCTTCAGAATAGGTAGCTAGAATTCCAAGACCTACATGATTAGAGCCCAGGCTATTTGAAAGAGCTCTTTCATTCACAGTGGTTGCATTCTGTACCACCTGAATATCTTGCTATCCCCCGCACGAGTCACACATGTTGTAAAACCCACTTGGTACACTTTACAGATGTGGGTGTACACATGTGCCCACTTTTACATGTGACCAGCACAAACAGATGAAGCATCCTTGGGTCAAATTAATTGGTGGATGGTCCTGCCTGGAGAGAGGAGGGCAAAACTAATTCAAAACCAGAACTCTTAAACAGGTGAACTGTTTGCTTAGTGGGCAAATTGGAAGTCATCTCTAGTCCCATGGGCAGGTTTTACCCCAGGACATTCTACATACTCCTCACCATCAGTATACTGAACGTAAAGATGAGCAGATGCCAAATTTACATGCAGTGAACATACCCAAATCTTGTGTTTTAGACAACAGCAACAAAGGTCCAAAGAAACTAAATTGTCCTTTGGCACTTTGGTGTCTTAGTGCTTCAAAGTCATGATACAGGCATTTTTACAGGAAGCAGTAACTGACCATGTCTAAGTTGTTGTCAAGCCAAATGACCTGCAGTAACCAATTAGCAATGCTAGAGATCAGGAAATCTTCACACTGCACACATTTCTGTTGCATTTCTAGCTCCACCCCCATACAGAGGAAGGACATGTCTACAGAAAGAGTTTCATTTATGTGTAAAAGAACTTTGACCCAAAAAGTTTCAAATTCATCACAGAATCATGCATTATCATTACAGTTAAATAATGTTCACTACACTTAACTGTAGCATCAGGAAAGCAGTCTAGTAAATTCACAGAAGAGAGAAGAGAGGCACAGTGCAAGCTTTCACTGTGAGCTCCATGTCCTGGGCAGGAGGAAGCAGAGTGAATTTAGCAGACTGTGAAAGGTTCGGGGTGATTTGTGAAAGATTTGTTTGACAAATATTTTCTTTACTGAGTGCTGAGGATGTAGAGAGCACATATATCCATATTTACATTATTGGTTTATAATAACTGGTCAGCAATTTTTCCCATAGGCTGAATCATTTATAATTTGCCATTATAATCCTGTAGGTTATAATGGCAAACACACACCAGTTCAGTCAAGAAAAAGCCACATCCTGATTTGCACTCCAGTTCCCATGGGTGAGCTAAACACTGTCACAAACATAGCGCCTCCTCATCCCGCTTACCTAGGGGCTGCCATGGAGGAGCCACCACACCTGGAGTCACCATCGTTATTTAAAAAACTTATCTGGTTGATCCTGCTGTCCAGAACTCGCACCACACAACAGTTTCCAATGAAATGCTCTGAAGGGCTTCACCGCCTACAAATGGCTCCATACTGCTTCACCACCGAGTAAGCGATCCACGGCACTTCTCAGAGGTAAGCACTATTGCAACAAAATGAAACTCGGTGTGATTACAGTTTATGAGGGACACAGAACAAAAAAGGCTTAAAAAACTACTCCTCACAAATAAACTCTTTTCTAACAGAGAGAGAAACAGTGTGTGTGTGTGTGTGCGCACACGTCTGCGTGTTCATGTGTGTATGTGAGACAGAGAGAGAGAGAGAGAGTGTCAGTGTGTGTCTGTGCGTCAGACTCATGACTGCTAAAAATTGATGTCCAGCAATTATAAGTAATAAAAGATGGGAAAGTGTGTTTACATTCTAAATGAATGATTGCCCTTGGTGTGGGATGCTTTAATAAGTCCCTTGGGCTTTGCCCTTGGGGTTTATGTAGCATCCCACACCTTGGGCAACCATTAATTTCTCATTAAGCACACTTCCCCATCCATTATTGTATATATTATTTGTCCCCTGCTGCAGGGGCAGGCAAGGTGATCTAGCAGATTGGGAAAGGTGCAAGTAGAGCTCGAAGGATTTGTTTGACAAATTTGTCTGCTGGTGGTGTAGGACACAGAAATACATCTTTATTTTCTAATTTATGTTGTCTGTGAGTGAAAACTCAGGGGCCCAGATATTCAAACTGCATCACAAACTAGCGCAATAGCAGGAGCAGGCTCAAGTACAGTACGCCTATGCACAACACACATGATATTCAAACATTGGGCAGGGCTAGATGCGCTTGCGACACACAACTGAATATCATGGCAACTGCACCATGGTACAACCAGGGATGCACAGTGGAGCAGGGCAGCAGCGCATCAGCACAACCAGGGATCCTCAGGGACAGGATGCAGGGGTCCCCCACACATGGAAGATATGGGCTGAGGAGCACACAGCAGAACAGACAGTGCACCCCACACCCCATGAACCACCCAACCAGAGGAGAGCTGGAAGAACCACCGGCCCATGGAAACCAGCCACAATCCCACAGCTGGGGTATGGTGCCCCAGCACACCCCCTGGCAAGCTGTGACCGGCAAACAAGGAGGTCTGTCCACCCCATGCTACACCATTCCACCAATGCAGAGCACACCCTGCACAGCGTTCCACAGACACCCTGCCTAGGAGCAGTGCCCAACACTGCAGGACACCCCATGCATGCCACCACCCCCACTGTGACAATGCAACCCTGTGCACCATTGAGACATGCAAGGCAGCCCCACTGCGAGCACCCTGAAGCATGCGGCAGCAGACACCGATGCAACAACTGCAGACACAGTGCCATCCTGCATGGCGCCCCTGATGTACAGCTGAGAGACTGACCATGCGACGGCGCATGAGGTACCACACATGAGACAAGGCATGCCCCGGACACCACCACCAGCAGTACAGCACCCTGCACACCCTCCCAAGGACACACCCTGTCCCAGCCCTGGCCTCAACAGCCAGCAAAGAAGCCCACAGTGGTGCATGGAAGCATGCACCACACAGGATGCAACACAGTGCATGGACAAACACCAACCCATACCCAAGTGTACACCAACACAGGGACACAGTAGTGGGTCAACAAGCCCACTGGCATGTGGCCACAGCAGCTGTGTACCGATGTCTAGCACTCCTCCATAGCACAGGTGTACCAGCCACCCTGCACATGCATCATGAAGCCGTACACCACCAGCACACGGCTGGAGCACAAGTGACAGACAGTGGAGCACATCCCCTGCAACAGACACAAGCAACAGCATGGAGGGGGAACAAAAACAGCAGAGGCCACAGTGCCACCAAAGGCAGACGTGCACCACACCAGTGACAGGAGGCAACCTGGCATTGTGCCAGGTACAGTGGTTGTCCAGCATGGACAGCCACAACTGACATGCCAGCAGACAGTGCATATCACAGACATGCAAGGGTGTCAGCTGCACAGCCCATGGACAGTCTGACAGGGGTGCCATGGACACAGAGCATGCACCATGGACTACTGCACAGGCAACCAGTGTACAGAGAACAATACACAAACCACAGACAGTGACTGATTCCCCCACCCACACCATAGGTGGTTCCCCTCTAGACACACACACATGCCCATGCCTGCAACAACCCTGATGCCATGCACACCACTGCAGCTGAGCACCTGTAGCCCACTGCAAATCATAGACCACCACAGTTGTCATAACAAAACAAATGTATTATAAATTTCCAATGTACACAACTATATACATGTATATACACAAGTGGGGGGGATAGGGCCACAAACAAGGTGGAGGCAGGTAAGGGACAGGGGTGAACAACTGGGAGAGGGAAGAAGGGGTGTGAGGGTGGGTCCAGGGAGGTAAAAATCATCCAGGGGGCATTGAGGGCCTAACGTCTGCCCCACTCTTCTGTCCTGTGGCGTCTGTGCAACCTCCTCCTATGCACACCATGCCTTCCTAGCTGCTGTAGTATCTCAAGGGATGCCCTTGACAGCTTCAGCAACTCTTGCAATGCCCTCTCCATAGCATTCCAGTGCTGACCACCTAGGACAAGGGAGCAGAGTCAATAGGTGTGAATGTCCATCCCCTGCAGCCCATCCATTGTGCATGGCATACAGCCGTGGATCACACCCCTGTAATGGTGTGCGACCACCCACAGTGATTGTGTCCACAAGACCTGCCCACCCAGGTGCACACAGCCATGCGGACCGCTGCACACACCCACCAGCCAAGTCCAGCACAGCACCACCGTGGCTGTACAGTAACATGGCTATGCAGTGCGAAGGCAGTGGCACAGCCATGTACCTGGTGCATGCATGGACCACCAATGATGCACACCCACACATGCAGTGCCACAGGACAGTGCTGATTGTACCATGTGGTGTGCACATCAGTGGCATCATTGGATGGTGGCCATGCCCCGCTGCCTACCCCACAACACAGCATGCACAGAATATCCATGAAGTAAGGTACTCACCTGCATCTGCAACATCTTGGTGCTGATGGACATGTTGCCTGCCATCACATGGCTGTTGCTGGGCAGCCTCCTGATCCACCCGTGCCTCTCGGGCTCATCACCTCTCCTCAGGGCCTAGGGTGCAAACATGAAGAGGGTAACATCAGTACAAAACAGTAGCAAAGTCCCCCCTGGTGTGTGTGATCCTGCACAGCCCAGCCATACCACAACCCCACCGTGACCAAAACTGCCCACACTGGACAGCCCCCTTGGGTGGATCCATGCCCACTGTGAAGCCAAGATGTACACCACCAGTATATGGATGGAGCACCTACCTGGACATGGCACTGCATCTCACCTGGCATGTGCCCGTAGATGGGCCAACCTGTCTGGGTCCCTCCACCTGAGGTCCCCATAGCGGTGGTGACACTGCTGTGGAGTCCCGTAGATGCCGGTGGCCTCCTCAAGTGACACTGCCACCTCCTCCCACACTGCACTCCTAGCCCTAGCCAAGGGCATATCCCCAAACAGGGCCCCAGCATGTGGCTCAACAATGGCCACCAAATTGGCCAGCTCAAGAGGGCTCCACAGCTCTGCTCTACTGTGTGCCATTGCTAAAGCTGCTAGGATTACAAAATGGTGCTCTGTTGTGCATGTCCGCCACGTGAAGATGCTGTGTGGTACACGCTACCATTCCCCATCGCGCTGTCACCAAACAGTGCGATGGGGTGCACCCATGCGGACACATGGCGCCTAGGGGGAAAAGGTTGAATGGAGGGTCAAGGGTCTGTCGCGCATGGACCGCCACAGCATGATTGAGACTCCCCGCATGTAGCATGGTCGGGTGCCTGTGTGTGATGCCCTGCAGTGACCTACTGCCCTGTGGCACCATGGCACCTACGGTGCACCAGGGCACAAGCGCTATACTTGTGAACAGCACACTAGCGCTGCTGGCACAGTGGTGGCCATGCCTTGCAATGCCTCCTGCACTCAGCACGCCATCAGTGCCGCAGGCATCAGCGTCAGCACCCCCCAGGCATGTGCCGTGCGGTGCCTACTGCGCACATCACAGGGCTGCGCCTTTGCCTGAGCACATTCAACACAATTGCTCAAGGTGCAACAGCGTGATATTCAGCCAGCATATGCAAATCAGCTCAATAGCAATTCCATGGCGCAGCCACTGCATTAGCATCCACTTAAAGTTGCGTCTCACCTCATTTGCATGCCTTGTGTTATATAAATGTGACATGGGGCTTCAGAGGTCATTGTTTGGTATTGCAGTCTATTGTGGTGGGTTGCATGCTGTGTGAAAGTGTGGACTGTGGTGTGTGTGGGAGATATATGGGACTACACATTAAGAGGTAACACCTGTCATTCCCACAGGATCAATAATGACCGAACGTGAGGAGGAGGAGGAGAGGAGGAACAGAGATGTGGGAGACAGAAGAGGTCCAACTTCACCCGGGCAGAATCAGATGCTCTGTTTGAGGCCTACCTCAACAGGGAACCGCTGCTTAGTGGACGCGGGGAACACCACAGGCCCATGCTGAGGCATGGGATGAGGTAGCACATGCTGTTAACCAGCATGGCAGCCACCAGCGGTCCATGCAGGAGTGCAGGAAGAAGGTGGGCACAGACAAGAGGAGGATAAAAGATAAGGTGGCCACCATCAGGGCAGTACGTGCTGCAACTGGTGGTGGACAGCCGGATGTGCCACACCTGACGCCACAGGAGGAGCAGGTTGCTGGCAGCATGTGGCGTTGTGCCCTTGTGGGCATTCCAGGTGGTGGCTTCTGGATGGTGGTAGCCCGTCACTGCATGGTAGGTCCTGTTCTGTCACTGTGTGGGGGGTTGGGGAATGCCACAGGGTAGGGTAGAGACATTAATGCTACTGTGTTCCCTTACAGCTCCTGAGCATCTCCATGGTTCAGCAGTGGAGGGTGCATCCACTGAGGGCGATACGCTGGACATGGAGGAGTGCCCATCCATCTCCACAGGTGTCCGAGGGTCAGGACGACAGTATACCGACCTGTCTGTCCGTACTGAAGTTGGTGGTCATGGACTGGTGCTGGATCCGGCCCTGATGATGATGATGGAGCACACATCATGGACAGTGATACGTGTGAGCTGCAGGATGGTGCCACAGCAGGTAACAGCACAAGCAAAGCCGTGGTTGGTGCCACCGTGGAGGCCTGCGTGATATCACAGTCCCAGCCTGTACCTGTATGCACCAGTGGGGCAGCACTGGTGTGTATCCAGGCCAGTGGGGCTGTTGTGGCCACTGCAGTGGCACTGGTGAGCCCTGGTGAGCAGTGGCCAGAGGGGCAGTGTCGTCAGTCAGCCAATGGTGATGGGGGGAGAGTGTCGGGGGTTGGCGTCAGTGCACTGCATGTGGATGTGCCCCGGCATGGCTCTGGTGTACAGCGCTCTTCATCAAGGGGTGATGCCCAGAACGGCCAGGAACACCATGAGGGACATCGTGCCAACCCAGCAGATGACCTCTTTGATGAGCACAGCCAACTACTCCAGGCTTCTGTGGATCAGCAGTTGCAGCTTGTTAGGGCGGTGGATGCACTCAGTATGGTTCTGCACCAGGAAGAGGAGCTGCGCAGCAGAGATCACGCTCTGCTCCTGGCAGAGATGGCCCGGCAGCGGGAGGATGTGACTGCTGCCATTGACAGACAGATGTGCATTCACAGCTGTCATGGCCACATTGGGCACACAGTTAGTTGCACATGCACTGCAGACACCGCGCAGTGTCATGTCCACCCCCTGTTCCTGGTGTCATGCGACACCCTCCATGTCAACACCGGGTTCAGCTGTGGGCATCCTGATCATGCCTGGCACTGGCATGTTTGGTGGGCTGCAGACCCCTGCTCGAAAATGGCCATGTTCCTGCAGCGTCACCCTGGGGAACTGTCGGTGCCACCGCAAGAGGCCATTGGTCAGCCTGTCATGGCTGGCAGGTCTCGGTTGGGCTGCCCACGCATCTGTGGTGGCTGTGGCACTGTGCCGCATGACTGACCTGTCTCCCACCATGGCTACTGTCTGACGCTGCCCTGTGTGCAGTGTGCTGTGCAATGTGCAATGCACAGTTGGGGTACCCGGTCCTGCACACACACACAGTCCATGTGCACACCCTCCCGGCTGCTGGCCGCTGTAGCATGTGCATGATGATTGCCTGCATTGCACTGTCTGCCAGTGTGCAATGGTGCCTAGCGTCTGAGACAAGCACAATGATGGGCACTGGGCGTGGTCGTCTGTGGAACTGTGTGTGGCTAGGGGTAGCAGTTGGGGTCGGTGTGCCCTCTACCCCTTGTCCATGTTTTGTGGGGTGTGTGTGTGTGTGTGTGTGTGTGTGTGTGTGTGTGACTGCGTGTCGTGTTAGGCCTTGCCCATCCCTGATGGCATGTGCGGTTCCACGCTCAGCCAGTTCCCTTGCTGCCATGCACCCCTGGTGTTCGTCCATGCATGTTTGTGGGTTGTGCCCTTGCCATTGGTGGTTGCACATGGCCCCATGACCTACCTGTGTTGGTTGAAGTGCTCCTCTGTGATGGTGTCCCGGTGCAGCTGTGACATCTGGATCAGGCGGGGGTCCCTTCGCCCAAGGGGTGGCTGCCCATCACCGTCTGGACTGGTGTCCTCATCGTCCCCATCACTGTCCCCGTCTTCGACCTCTACTGCTATCCCACAGTCGTTGGCTATGTTGTGCAGGATGCAACAGGCCAGGAATAGCCCACAGGCTTTTGAGGGGCTGTACTGTAGGGTACAGCCAGACGTGTCCAGGCAACGGAAATGTGCCTTCAGCATTCCAAACACCCGCTCTATGACATTATGTGTGGCGGCATGTGCCTCATTGTACCGTTACTGCGATGGGGTCGTGGGGCGCTGGTATGGTGTGAGCAGCCAGGGCTGTAGTGGGTAGCCACTGTCACCTGTGTGTAGAGGGTGGACATTAGTATGGTGGTCAGCATCGCTCTGCCATGCGCCGTCAAGGCCGTACCCACGGCACCTCTGACTATGCACCCCCCACCCCAGATGCCCATGTCATCCTGCGTGATGTGCATACTCACCCACTAGGTGGCCAGTGGGGATGACCCCACTCTCAAACCTGTGGCACAGTGCAGACTTGTGCCAGATGAAGGCATTATGTGCTCCCCCAGGGTGCATGACACAGACTTTGGTTATGCGCCCCCTGGCATCACACACCACCTGGCAGTTGATGTTGGCATAACCCTTTCTGTTGATGTATGCTACACCATCCAGGCCAGGTGGCGTGTAGATGGCCACATGGGTGCAGTCAATGGCCCCGAGCATGGCAGGCATACGTACTACCCTGTGGAATTCTTGTATGTGTGCTGTGCGCTCAATCTGTGTGCTGAGGAAATGGATGTACTCCACAGCATGTGGCAGCAGTGCGCTGAGGAATTGTGTGAGTAGGCATGATGCGGCCGACTGGGTTATGCCTGTTGTTTCTCCTGTTGGTCTCTGGAAAGTGCCCGTGGCAAGCAGGCACATGACAGGTGTCACCTTTGTCTCCACTGACAGAGCATGACTCCGTAGTGTGGGTGCCAGCATCTCATCACTGCACAGCTCACAGAGCCACCTCAGGATTGCCTGGTTCAGGCGGTACCAGCCCACGATCTCAGTGTCACTGTAGTGCTCGAAGGTGGTGTGGGCCCAGTATCGCCTATTGGGGGCATACCGCCGATGGGCCCTTCCATGGCCACGCCCCCCTGCTGCCTGCCTTCTCACACCCCTCATTACCGCCTCCATCTGGAAGGTGGCACTGGCCATGTCCCTGGCTGGTGTCCCCCCCCGGGGGCTGTTATACCGTTTCCCCCACTGTCCTTTGTGATGCTCCACCTGCACCAGGTACACCTCCAGTGTTTGGCTGTCCTGCCTACTACCACTGCCTCAGTCTACTGTGACACCTCCCTGTCTCTCCTGCACAGTGGCACAGGCTCCCCACTCCTGTCCTGTTCCTGTTCATTCCCAGGTGTGCTCTGTCCTGCTCCTGCCCAGTCCCACTCACTGCTATCCTCTTTCCTGTTGCTGTCACCTTGCTCCCACCTCTGGCTTGCCTGCAGCATTCTTGCACCTCTCTCTTGTTCCTTTTTATTTTGGATGATTTCTGCTATCACGCAACTTCCGCTTGCTCCCCTATTGCGCAAGGCGCATGTGTTGAATATCGCACTGCGCCATTTATTCATGGTTCCTCCCCCTACAGTTGAGCATGCATTCATTACCATTGTGCTCTTGCACATTGCGACTTGTGCGGCACAGTTGCCTCCCACTGAATATCACAGAATGGCACAATTTCGTACTTGCGCTGGTGCATCTCTATTGTGCATGGTGCAACCCTTTTGAATATCTGGGCCAGTGAGTACTTTAGGCATCTGCAGTGAGATGCTACAATACAGTAGGTCTATCAGTGAGGATGAGGAGGAGGAAGTGTCAGTGGGCAATTCAACAGGAGTGTTTGTGTGGGCATCTGCTGTCATGTCATATATAAACCATGGGTAAAAGAACTGGGGGATAAAGTGATGCATGGCAGAGGATAGGAGCAAGAAAGTGTTCCACCATAGCAATTTTTCCAAATACCTGTTTTGTATGCAGTTATGATGGGGAATGAGTCAGGACAGGGAGTGGGACTTCTAGTGGTTGGCAAAGGCTATGCCTGAGAAAAAGACCAGGACAAGGCATGTGATAGTCCATCAAAGCAAACATTGCTTATTATTCCTCAGAAGTCAACTGGTTCCATGCTTATCGCAAACAGCAGTTTTCCCAGCTAGTCTCAGTCATCCAGTGCATTTGGTGATGAAAGCACCCTGAGCAAATCAGAAGCACAGATATCTCCCACTGTTCCGCTTTTGAGTACTGTGAGGTTCCCAATCTATGGTGATATAAGAGATCCATCTCAATCTGTAAAAGCAAGCCCTCCCCCCTTTTTGGCTTGTACAAACAGCATGACACTAGCTGTCAGTGCAGTTGACAACAGCACCTTCATGGCCACATTGATCCCAAAGAACCCCAACAGTCCACTCATTTATTTAAAAAAAAATGAAAGAGATCTTCTGCAGTGTTGGAGTAATTTAATAATGGTCTTATAAATCCTTTGAGAGCATGTTTGATTATTTATTTATTTATTTACATTTTACCAGAAAGGTGGACTGGTTCAAAATGATCCACTTTCAACCACACCTGGAAATAAAGATTACATCAGAAGGAAGACAATACATGTTACTATCACACCTGGGGATAAAGGTTACATCAGAGGAAAGTAAATACATGTTACAAGGCAAAATGCAAAATGCAATATTAAATACAACACACTCTAGCAAGAGCCAATATGGTTGCAAAATAATGGTATTGTGCGGAGTGAGAAATGTGTAAATTAGCAATTGTTTGCAATAGCCACGGAGCCACCTAACTACACTTTCTAATTGTTGTGACACACACACAGCTGACTAATACATATACACTTATATGCATATATATATATATATATATATATTCCACTATAGCAGCAGTGCACTGTCTACACACATTTTGGCTGATTACAAAAAGATATCAAGAGACTGTTTTCTTCTTTTCAGGCTCTGAGGGACATTGGAGGGTTGGGGGTTGCCACTGGACACTTAATTTAGATCAACAATGACATGCATAAGGCTGAAACCGGTCTAGATAGTGGGGAAATGTAGACTAACAATTTTTGCTCTCACCACTGAGCCACCTAACTGCACTTTCTAATTGTTGTGATACATACACACTGACTAATACATATACACATGTATGCATATATTTTTCAGTATTGCATAGCAGTGCTCTGTCTATACACACAGAGCACTACCACACACGCACACACACACACACACACACACACACACACACACACACACACACACATTGCTGTATATGGCATTTATTTACTTATACATCTAACCTTAATTTTTACTGTATTTATGATAAGCACTGTTCTTGCACTAACTCACTGTACTAATCTATGGCATGACTGAGTAACTAAGGTAGAGGACCAGAGATGTATGGTTAATGTGGTCTATCTGGACTTTACTGGGGACATTGCAGAGAGAATAGAGGGGAAGGTATACATCCTTATTTAAATGGTGACCAACATAAGGAAATGGGTACCTAGACCCTCTAAAAGACACCCCATACAACAATGATTGTGGACTATAAAAAAATGTGTTTTATTTCATACATTTATATCCACTGGGTGTATAGAAATAAGGTACAAAGTACAAAAGGGAAATAATTTACAACAAACTTACTTCCATGTGTTCCAAAAAGTAAGAAAATTGTTCCCTACCATAAACCAGCCACCAGAAAATTACCCCAATGCTTAAGCTCTCACCTTCCTCAGGGTGTCTGGCATTATTCTAACCACCATTATTTTATTCTGAAAGTGCATGTGCAATAAAATTAGTTCAAATTAAGTAATTACTTAGCTATGTTCAGTTGTTCGCATTTAACATTTACTGCTCTTCTACAGCAGTGGCTATACTTTTGATTAATTAATTTATCAAGTCTAAATGATTCACGTAAGGCAATCAAGCAGCACAAAAAGAAATGCATATAAAAAGTTGCAAATAACAAATAACATTAAAGGAATCAATTTATCAAGTCTAAATAATTCACATAAGGCAATCAGAAAGCACAAAAAGGAATACATATAGAAAGTTACAAATAACAAATTACATTAGACATTAAGGGACAAATATTTAAAGTTTTGCCCCTGGGCTAAATTAGCACTGCCTGGTGGGAAAAAAACGTAGCCTGGAGCACAAAGCAAGCTATATTCAAAAGGAATAGCCCAGGGCAAGCAGCTTCTGAATATAGCATGGGAATGAGGCCTGGCAAACTGGGCTGGGAGTGCAGGGCAAACTTAGCCCTGGAATAAGACAGCTCTGAACATAGCAACCAGGAAGTGCAAACCACAACAGCAACAGAGTGTACAGAGACGAGGGGGCAGCTAGAGGTGAACTATGCAGCCAATGTGTGTGCCAGCAAATGTGTGGACCCAGTACAGCTGCAGGAGGCAGCAGATGTGAAAGAACAGTGATCAAAACTGTATAACATTCCCTGAACCATTAGCGCTGTGCTAACATGTTAGTGCGGCTTTAGCACGGAGCTAAGCTTTTATCTGTTGCAAACACGTTTGCCCAGTGCTAAGATTTGCTATATTCAAAAGTGACATGCAAATGAGCCTCCTTGGGCAGACTCTGGGCAAATAGCCTGATTAGCATCTCATCATGCCCTGATTTGCATGCCATTTGCCCAGCGCTACTGCAGGATCCCACAGAGCTACCTGTAGATCAGTCAGGAAGTATAGGGTCTGGCCAGGTCCAAACGCAGCTCCACCTGTAGGTCTGTCTGGCAGTGCATGTTGATAGCTGCAGGCTACATGTAAACAGTACAGCATAACAAAGCATATTGTACCCCAGGGGACAGCACAGCATAGGCACAGGTGGTGGTGGTGCAGCATGCAACTGTCACACTGTAGGGCATGCTACAGTGCACAGCAGACACTACAGTAGCAAGGGGACCAGTAGTGTGAGGGACACAGCACTGCCTATGGTGTGTAGGGCAGTGATGCTGACTGCACTGTACACAGTGACAGGCAAAAATTGCAGGTGTTCACTGACAGTGGACATTACTGTTACGCTGTTGCGTGATCCACAGATGCTGCACCTGTGTCATGTGATGCACACAGTGAAATATACATGGTCGACTGTGTGTGCTGTGGCACCTGTACAGTTGTGCTGTATGTGGCTGGGGGGGCACGTAGGATCCAACAGGCACATGGGTGGTGGGGTATTCCCACTACTGGCCCATGTGCACTGTGTGCTGTGTCCCAGTCTTGTGGCGCCTTTTGGGTTGTGATGAGGTCTGGCCACCCGTACACCCTCCCCTCAATGGCCACCATGCCCACAGTGCTGCCTGTGTGTGCTGGCATCTGTTGGGTACTACAGATGTATGGTCTACAGGTATGTGGTGTATGGCCACACTACTATGATGTCCTCTGTGGGCCCATTCACCCTTTACTGCCTGTGCATGGCTGGGACCTGTGGCAGCTGTTGGCATCATGGTGGTGCCATCAGTGAGCAGCACGTGTCCTCCATGTCTGGCAGTTTCTAAGTGTCATACCCATATGTTAGGGTTGCGCAAGCCATGCTAATACTACCCTATCACCATGCAAAGCAACGATGTCACACAAAGTTGTTTGCCCAGGGTTAAGACCAGCTTTTCCTGGGCGGTAATTTGTACCATGCTATGGGTCATGCTAAGTTGCACTAAACACCTTAGCGCGGCGCTAGTCGCTGAATATCTCAATGCACCTGTATTCATGTTTACTTTGCCCCTTGCATATAATTATTGTTTGCCCTTTGCTAATGCAGTTTGCTCAAGCTATTTGGCCTTTGGAATATTGCAGACCAGTGCTAATCCCACGCCAAACCCGCACAAAAGTTTTTTGGCCCTGAGCAAAGCTTTGAGTATCTAGCCCTAAAAGATTGGAACAGTGTTTTTTTTCTAAATGAAGTATCGATTTTGGATAAAGCTTATGTTACAGCATATACATTTTCCAACAATAATTACTAGCCCATATTCTTTTAATCCAAATTCCAGTCCTTAACAATGAATGTTATCCTTCACTTCATGATCTCTGCTGCTTGCACTTTAAAACTTTGCATCACTTTAGCTGCTGTAGAACAATTCATTATTATGCCAAGTAGTTTCGAAAAAAGCTGACATTGATAAAACTTCACAGTAATGATGATTTGATTCTATGAAATACAAAAAATGAACCATTTATTATCATATACAGGCATACACCTCACAGAGTTTAACACATTTCTATATGTTTTTGTATCTCTATATATTTTCATGCATATTTTTAGCAGCACTTTTGTTTTTTCATTATATCTAAAAGCACACAGTTCCACTAAGCATACATCAAAAAATATCATTTTTTCACAAGAAATTCTTTGAAGTTGGTTTTTAGTATATTCAATTGTCAAGCTAGTCATACAGTGAAGCAATTATCTAAGAACCCAATTATCACATTCATTTTCTACTTATCACATTCCAAAAAGGGCTTTAAATCTAAAATATCATTTAATCCCTTTGGTTTTAAACTTTCCATCCTCCAAATCCACATTGCTTCTAACTGTAATAATTTTGTCTTTAAAGGCATCCCTTTCATTTTATCATTTTTGGCACATTCAAGACCAACAAAACTCAATCCCTCTAGGCTCCCTCCATGAGCTTCCTGGAAATGCACTGCAATAGGACTAGTTTAATTATTATTAATTATATTTCTCATGTGCTCCTGTATTCTTTTTTTGAGTGAATATGTAGTCATGCCCACAAAAATTAAAACACAGGGTCAGACCAAGGCATACACTATGTAAAGGGACAGGGAAAGGGGATATTGTTTAACAAGGAAAGCCACATTAAGCCAGAACTTGCTTCCAGGTGCGACCTGGGAGCACAAGGAAATTAAGTTACTTGCTCAGGGTCGCACAATATGCAAGTGTGGGCTGATGGGATTCAAACCCAGGTCTCCAGGTTTGCAGCTCAGTGCCCTTAGCCACTATGCTCACACGTAATACATTCATTTATGTAATATTTCACCAAGTTTCCAGGATGTGTAAACTATTTCCCTTCCCTTGCATACTAAAAATATTACAACTCTTACATTTCTTGCATGTCTGGAAGCCCCTAGAGGGTAGGGGTAACCAGGTAGTACTCATCTCATTCTTATTCACAAACCTACTATGTAGCACAAGATCTTTTATATTTTTTGGTCTCTTACATGGGATACATGGTTTATTCCCAAAGATTTCTCTCAGTCTTTCATCAGAAGTCAGCACTGGCCAATATTTAAAAACAACAGACCCAATATTTCCTGCTAAATCATTGTAATCTATATTTAATGTAACTGGATCACACTGCTCACTATTTTCTCCTAAACCTCAAACAAATCTTTTTTTTTTTTTTTGAGGGAAGGTATGCCTCTTTGCAGACAATAGAAAGGTATGCAATAAGGTGGACATGCCAGGGGGTTTAAAGAATGAGGGAAGACCTTAAAAAATTGGAGAACGGGAGAAATGGTCTGAAGAGTGGCAGATGGAATTCAATGCAAAGAAGTGCAGGATCAGTGCAGGTGTGATAATAAAATAACTTTTGTGTAGACTGTTTCTTGATGGTAATATGAAAGAAATACATAGCAGTGTTGTAGTTAGACTGTATTAATGGGATACAGAACATCAGATATTATGTTTTCAGTGCAACACAAAGTTATATACAGAACATGTTTGAATTGTGCAAGCTTGAATATTCACAAATAATGAGGCCTATACCCCAGTGGGCAGAGTGACTACGCACTGTGTATCTGCAGCACTTAGCCACACCGCACCCACTGCCCCCCCCCCAGAGTGGGATGCACTAACCCGGATGAGCAGCCCCTATGCACCAGAACCCCCAGCCATGCAGACAGCAATGTGCCTTGTGTTGGGGGGATGTGATCCGGTGTGGCGGGTGGCCATGGTGCTCCATGTGCATGGCCAGGGGGCCAGCCGGCCGATGGGGCCTAGCCACATGGGTCCAGATGCCTGCATTGCCTATTCATGCACCCAAATCCATGTTGATGCATATGGCCGGTGTGCACCTGTCCACTGGTGTGGCACTGCATGGGCAGATACGTGCCTCCGGAGTGTAATTCCTTTCCAGTTGTGCATAGGCCCCAATATTGACAAATGAACACATATGGTCCTATGCACAACCAGATGGGAATTACTGCAGACAGGTGAACATCTGCTGTATGCATCAACAGCCACCACCTGTCCATGGCTCCAACCCCCCAGTGCATAGGACTCCTCAGGGTGGCTGGGGGCAGAGTCGCAGACCCAGCTGGGCATCCAATCTAATGTCCATGCTAGGCCCCACAGTAGATTACTTGCACAGTGAGGTGTGGGTCCAGGTGCGTGAATAGACAACATAGGCACCTGGACCCATGCAGCTATGCCCCATCAGCCAGCTGGCCCCCTGGCCATGCACATGGAGCATCATGACCATCAGCCACAGTGGATAACATCCCCTCAACACGGGGCTGCCCCAACATTCATCCAGCACAGCAACCCCCTTCCCTCACATAGTCACCCCCAGCCCTGATAGACATTGGCTGGCACCCCCCACACACACATACACCCAACAGTCCCTGTCTCCAGTAATCACAGGCTTCCCCCAACATAACAGTCTCCAGCCCCACTAGACACAGGAATACCCCCTTGCACCCACTGGGGAGCCCGAGCAGCACCTTAACCCCTCCCAGGCAAACCACCACTCCACATGTTGGCCATCTGTCCCCAACCCACCTATGGCACAGCCCCTCCACACCCCTGCAGCACCATCATCCTCCCCAATCTGCATACCTTGCTGCCATTGCTGGGGACCAGGGTGGCCAGTGGCACAGCCTTCATCACACCTCCTCATCCTCTGGACATCCAAGTGATGCTGTAAACACAATGCCCATATATATCATCATCCCCCCAGCATCACTTGGATGGCCGGTGGCCAAGGAGGTGTATGAAGGGCTGCGCCACTGCCTTTCCTGGGCCATGGCACTGGTGGCAAGGTATGCAAATTGTGGGGGTGATGGTGCCACGAGGGGGGGACCTTTGCACACCATCGGTAGGTGGGGTGGCCAGGATTGAGTCTTTGGTGGTCTGGATGTTATACACAGCACAGAGCCATGCACTCAGGGGCACCTGATGGGGCTGGAGTGGGTGGTCCCTGCCACAGTGATGGGGCATCAACTTATATGTGTGCGTGTGTGTGGGGGGGGTTCAGTGGGATGGGGTGGTGCTGTGTGGTGGACTAGTGGTGGTGGTGGGGTGCCTGCTTACAGCTGGTGATGGGGCAGTGCAATGTGTGTGGCTGGGGGGCTGAACACCAGTAGGTATGGGGATTGGCATGTGTTGGGGGTGGCCACTGTGTGTGTGGGGGCAGTCATGCAGGTCTGAGGGGTGCCTGTCATGTGGTGGTCAGTACAGTGCAGCCAGGCCGGGGGGTGGTTGGGGGGTGCTGCTGGTGATTGGCAGTGTCCTGTATGTGTAGGTACAGCAGGGTTCCCCCTGGTGTAATGAGAGCCCTCCTATGTATCCCTGTGTGCAGCACTACTCAGCTTAGTGCATGGCGCATAGTGCTGCCCCTGTCTGCCACAAGCACAATGTTGTCCATGTGCCCGGGGGTTCAGGTGTGTAGGGGCTGTGTGCCCGAGTTGGTGCATCCCACACAGAGGACACAGTGGGTGCGGTGTGGCTACACACTGCAGATATGTGGTGTGTAGGCTCTCTGCCCATTGGTGCACAGGACCCAGTGTTACAAACAGAAAGATGTTTACACAGTGTAAGCATTGAAAATGCAATTGCAGTGTGTCTTTTAGTTTCTCTAATCTTGAATGTTTTATGACCTTGTATATCTGCATGGCATTCCTTTTGTGTCTTTTGACATTAACACTGCTTCATCTTATCTGTAGTGCTGTGCTTCCCAGCTAATTATTTTTCTAAAACTGTGGCATTCATGTATAGAATGAAACTGTTTTTGTGTTTTGAGAAGGCCTGCTATGAAATCACCTATTTTGTGCATCTCAGTGCAACATAGGCAAGAGGAAAAAGTTAGCGAGAGCATGAGATATCAGTCTCAATTACAGTTGGAAGGCTGATTAAGTTGGCATGTTTTTGAGCTATGTATCTTTCTTGAAAGAATTTTTCTACCCACACTGAACGAAATAGTGCTTTCAAGACTGCTCAGCTCAGATAAACACAGCAGACTGCTTGCTTCAATTAGTGCAGTGGTTCTACAAAACCTCTACTTTTATCTAGTCCATTGGGTTTCCTGGAGAGCTCCCTTTTTCTGCTGTCACAGCAAGACGTCTACAGGACTATGCCCACTGCAGCTGTAAAAATTAAAACTACATTTAAAAGCAAAAATAGACAATGTTCTTATATACATACAGTAGTGTGTGTACAACAACCATTTCACCTCATTTGTGGTTATGCTCCACCTTACTTGTGATATTGCAGCCTCTGTGACAGAAAAAAAAATGCTGGGATCACTCTTCTCAAACATTGGGAGCCACTATTCTGGATGATTATCTAAACCATGAACATGGCACCATCCTAACAGTTACATCAATTTCTAGTCCCCACTCAGGTTGCAAAGTCAGCAGTAGCAAATAATTGACACTACACAGAACATCATTACATTTTTTCACTATTCACCCAAATGCTGTGATCTCTTCCAGTACCAGAAGAAGCACAATGTTCTGCAGCATTTCATAATTAAGGATGTGGCAACAAGGTGAAAATCTGTCTTGTATATGGTGGATCAACAAATTGTATTCCAGGCTATGGAATTTGACAATGTGAACTGTGGATGATACTGTATCTGCTCTGTGTTCTGTGGTGTATGTTGAAAAAGTGTGTTCCACTTCTGAAACCTTAGGAACAGCCCACCAAAGATGTCAGTGTTGAATCAGTAAGCCTTAGAATGATCCTTCCCTTTGTGAGTCTACTTCAGTAACACTTGTGTCGTTATTTGAAATCTTCTACAGCAACCCAACAATCCAAGGCTACTGGTGGTAGTCACCAAGGTGGTTGCAGTGGTGAGAATGACAGCAAAGATGATCTTGGTGTATGAAGTTGGAAAATGTGCTTCATAATGTAATTTGTGAATTGATGGCAATTGTCATGAATTGCCATGAATTCATGGCAATTTGAGAATTTACTGTAATCCATCTTGCAAAGTGTTAATTCACAGTATAGGGCTAACTTCATGAATTGGGAATTTGGTTACTTCACCAGTGAATTTGGACCCACAGCTGAAGTTCACAATGTACTATGGTATTGGAGGTCACATGGCACTGACATCAGCTGTATATTATGTGGAGGCTGTGTTACCTTTAAGTGCTATATACTGAGCCACTACCTGATGGGGTGGGGGTAGGTGGTCCACTAGACACTCGGGATTTAAGATGATTTTTTTTTTATATCGGGGCTGGCAATTGGCAGGGGGGCACTCCACAGCAGGGATTTATGCTATTTATTTTTACATTGAGGTCAGGGAGGGGTAGAGGGGTGGTGGGGCACTACCTAATGGGGTGGGAGGTTGGGTGGTCCACTAGACACTGGGAATTTAAGATGATTATATTTTGTTTTACATTGGGGCTGGTGATCAGAGGGGGGTAATTAGAAACCAGGGATTTATTTGATAATGATTTTTTTTTTTACATTGGGGCCAGCAATTGGCCAGGGGGAGAAGCACTAGACACCAGAGATTTGGGGAATTCACAATTTGTAACTTCTTGCTTTTAGGTTTTTGTAAGTGCTATTTGCACTTAAAGAAATCCTAAAGCAAGGAAAACTTACAAATGGCAAATTTTTATTTGATGGCCGCAACTTCACGAACTGGTCTGCAGATTCATATAACTTTGCTGAAAATTCACAAGTGAAGTAAAACTTTGCTGCACTTCTAATTGAGTAGTACCACCTACAGGCACCAAACCACAGCAACAGATTACAGAAAACATGTAAAATCACTTCTTTCTTTTGAGCAGCACCCATGAATCCCCAGGAGTCAAATACTACCCCACAAGCCATGCTCCCATGCCAAGTCCAGCAGTTTGGTATTGCAGCACACAGAAAGGTCCAGCCTATGCTGCATAGCAGGTCTGACCATAAGTTCAAATACCCACCCAATCATGGTATTGCATGTGAAGTGATTGCGACAGCATCAGCAATGCTGGCAATTGATTTATCCATTGCTGCCCTCCCGGCTTCCTAACCTGTAAAGTAACAGAAACTGTGAGAAGTCCAATTCCCACAACTATTCTCAAGTAATCAATAAAAAGTAGGAAAGATGGCCCTCTCAAGGTGATATAATTTAAAGTGTATTTTATTAGAGCTCAGTTTGTCAGACCTGCTAAACGGGGCCAAACTGTCACTGGAAAAGCCAGCTTCTTAAAGGCAGCAGGATTTAAATTAAGACAAATTAAAATATTTCACATTAAATTTAAGTATTTTACGGAGTCACGTGATGCACTGCTGCTGGTGGCAGCATAATCTGACTGCCCAAGCCTATATCACTTAATTTAATTTGTTTGTTTTTGCATGCTATCTTATTTTTCCTTGTCTATTGCATTTTTACACCTCAAAGTAAACCTCCTGTTTCCCTGGGTCTTTATTTTAGTGTTGAAGATGAACGCAAAAATGAAGACTGTCCAGTGCATCACACCCCACCACCTACCCTGGAGCAAGACTGGGGGTCGAAGTGCGCAAAGCCCAATCCCGCTACTACTAGTTGCACTTCCCCCTCTGCTGATTCTCTTACAGAAGAGCTCTTTATCCAGGAGTTTGTCCCCTTGAAGAAGCTATATTGTCTTTGGGGGGGGGATGTGAAAGCCATCTGGATTGCTATGGAAGAACTCACACGGAGGGATGGAGATGTGGAGACCTGGGTGAGTTCCCTGGATGACTAGATGAGATGACTAGATACTGAGTTGGTTGCCCTATGCCACAAGATGGCCTGACTAGAAGCCCAGCTGGAAGATCTTGAGTCGACATAACAATGTATTTTTACTGGGTTACTGGAGAAAGTAGTGGGTTCTAATGCAATTCTCTTTGTGTAGAAGCTTTGTCAAAAAGTGACTGGGCCATCTCCTAATGGCCCATCCTATATAACTGAAAGGGCACATTTGGCACTTCGATTGATACCTCCTGATGGAGCCAAACCCCATCCCCTTATCTTTAAGTTTCTTAACATTCTGGATAAACAACATTTACTATCTAAGTCAGAGGTCTTCAATAGGTGACATGAGAGGGCAGCAGGATTTGCATATTCCAAGAACTCCATCAGTCAGTCTGGAATGGAGAACTGCTTATCGTCCTCTTATGTCTAAACTGATGGCTGCACACATCAATTTCAATATGCTTTACCCTGTCAGATTCCAGCTCTTTCACAGAGGGGGCCACACAGAACTTTGACACCCCAGAACAAGCCAGGTGGGAACTACCCTCCCTTTATCCCAATTTGTTTAAAACAGATTGAGGGGCACTGGTGTCCAGCTAAGCCACAGCTATACCTGTACTACAACTGATTCAGTGACTTTGCTGACTTCTCAAGATCGGGGACTAAGTCTGTGGCATTTGGACTGATTTCTATTGAGGAGCTCCATAATTGACCGGTGTTGGCATGATCTAACTTGAAATTAACCCTTTGAATAATGTTATTCTTTGCTGTCACTCCAGTATGGGTCTACTCCGTTAAGGCATTGAGATTCTCTTTATTATATACAATTGGGCTTGTTAGTGACTGTATTCTATTGGGGCCATGGACAGCCTGTGCTTGACTAGATTATTTATTGACTGTTATGACTGTTAGGGACTCAGCAATCTTTTTTGTGTTTTTTTTTGTCACTTTAAAACTGTTCATCCAGACTAACCTAGAATGCAGTCAAGGATATGTTTTTTGCAAGCTTGGTACCTCTGACTGTTTTTGATGTGGATCTCTTTTCCTTCCCTCCCTACTCCTTCTCTCCTCCTCCTCTACTCACTCCACACACCTCCTCGCTGACCCTGCCCCGATCCACCCCCAACTCCCTCTCCTTCTCCCTCTTTACACCAGCCTCTGGCCTCACCTCCCTCTGTTGGATGGCTACCTATATGAATCTATATTGTTTAAATTGTTATGAAAGTGATTTACACAATTGTGATGTTCTGGTAATTGACAAAGCCCTCCGGTTGCTATGTTTATTTCTCTTTTGCACAATACCACTGCCTGTCCTAATCTTTCAAGTAACCTGAAGTGGAACCTTTCTAAAAGAGCCCCTGGCTTAAAGTTGTCTCTGATTCCCCTAAATAAATAAATAAACAAATCTCTTATATATGACCTTGTTAATTCTTCAAAGAGTTTTGATATTACACCATCACTGCTTTCTATATTTATTCATTACACCACCCCTCAGATGACTAGCCCAATTTCCTTTTGTGCAAGTTTTAAAATTGCCATATTCCATTGCTCTGCAGCTGTGTTATGGACTCTGCATTTGAAGGGCTTGTTTTACCAGATTGCATCAGATGAACTGAGTTTTTCCTGTTTTATGTGTTGATTATGTATTGATGCATTTTACCTGTTCTAGTATTGTAACTTAGTTTACCCATTTGTTCCTACTGTTATATTATTGTTTAAATATTAACTTTTGTGGGTTATAACTGGGGGGGGAATCTCGGGCCTAGCCACCGCTGCACTGGCTTACTTTATAATGGATCTGTGGTGTTGTTATACTTAGACATTGCTAGCCAGTACACGACTCTTTACCGGTCTGATTGTGATGCCTTTTTTCTTATCTAATTTGGCAGTTCTGTGCTGGTCCCTATTGAAGATCTTCTGTTACTTGGTAAAGTGGGGCCCTTCATGGAGATGTTTACATAAGAGTATATTTAGCATTCTGTACTAAATGTTTTATGTAATGTGGTTTCAGAGGGCTTCTTTCCTGTGGATTTCACCTGTTTCATGTTCCTGTACTTTCCGTTTAGTTCCTTCCTTTTTTGTGTTCCTTGCATACATGTGCAAGAAACACATTTGCATCACGTTTTCTTCACAAGCAGGTTGTGGAGGCATGGCAGTGTTGTGCAAATGGCAGCAGCCCATTCAGGGGCTGGTCTCTGCCTCAGCCAATAGATCAGCCTGCTGCCAATCACCAGCAGTTAATGAGCAGGCCACTAGATCAAAGTAGCTGAGCCGCTGCAATCAGGGAGTGCCCCGTCACTACACAATCAGCTGTTTGTACACGGGGCTTCCCTGACTGCAGCAGCCAATTACACAGCTACATTGTGCTGTGTTGCCATGGCAATGGCTTCTCCGTTGGCCTATCACAGTCCCTACAAAGCCAACAGAAAGCTGTTGCCTGGCCTTCAGTGTGCCTTCCTGGTGAATCATTTCAATAAAGTATGGCAGATATGCAGCAGGGTTGATACACAAGGAGGCATGGAAAGGATGAAAAGGGACTTGGCAAGGTTGGAGGAATGGTTAGAAGTATGGCAGCTAGGATTCAATGCAAAGAAGTGCAAAATAATGCACCTGGGAAACAAAAACCCAGGGAAAGATTACACAATGGGGGCGGTAGTAACAACAACAAAAATGGAAAGGAACCTGGCGTAATCATATCAGATGACCTTAAGGTTAGCAAGCTATGTGAGAAGGCAGTAGGGAGGGCTGGGGGATGCTGGGATGTATAGGGAGAGGCATCACCAGCAGAAAACAGGAAGTTGTTATCCCTTTGTACAGACAGTTGGTGAGACGCCATCTGGAGTACTGCATCCAGTTCTGGAGAACCCATCTCTGCAAGGACATAGACAGGATGGAGGCAGTCCAGAGGACGGCAACTAAAATGGTGCAGGGTCTGCAACAGAAGCCATACGAGGAGAGACTAAAGGAGCTTAATATTTATACCATTGAGGAAAGGAGGGAGGGGGGACATGATAGAAATGTTTAAGTACCTCAGTGGAATCAACAAAGTCCAAGAGGGTAGCATCTTTCAGAATAAGAGATGTGCAAGAACAAGGGGACACAATTTGAAGATAGAGGGAGGACAGCTCAGGGGCAATGTGCAGAAGTATTTTTTCACAGAGAGGGTGGTGGACACATGGAACAGCCTTCCTGAGGAGGTTGTGGGGTCTAAAACTGTGAGAGCATTCAAGAATGCATGGGACTGCCATAAGGCAATTCTGGTGGGGGGTAGGAAGAAATAGGCTATTGGTTAACTAGGATCTGCAGTTTATCCTGTAGGTAGGAAAATAGGTAGACTAGGTGGACCAAGTGGCCCTTATCTGCTGTCAAAGTCTATGTTTCTGTTTCTATCTCTCCTGTCTGCAAGCTCAGCCCAGGCTAATGCACAAAGACTTTATCACATTTCTTATGAGTCTTTCTTAAACGTGTTTTATCTGTTTACAGGAGTGCATCTGATTTGAAGCCAAAATCAAAAGCAAACAGTTACAGAAGCAGAGCCCCCCACACACACACACACACACTCCCTGAAAAGCTGCTTAAAAGCCTGCAATTCATTCAAATCAATTCCACGTTCTTACTTATTTGGGGTTCAATGCCAACAAGTGTAAAAGCATTTACATAGGGCAAAACCCCTCCGATGCTGAGTATAGGATGGGGGGAAGTACTGATACTCACTAGACATGCAAGGGTCCTTGAGGTTATTATATCAGAGGACCTCAAGGTGGCAGTACAGTGTGACAAGGCTATGGGCAGGGCAAATTGGATTCTGGGGTGCATAAGGAGTGGCATCTCCAGTAGGAGGAGGAGGGTTGTTGTGCTGCCATTGTATCACTCCCTGGTATACACCCAGCTGGAGTACTGTGTCCAGTTTTAGAGTCCACACTTCAGAAAGGACATAAGGTGGAGGTTTTCCAGAAGGGGGCAACTAAAATGGTTCAGTTTTTTACAGGAATCCCTACAAGAAAAGGCTGAAGAATCTCAACATGTTCACTCTTGAAGAGAGGAAGGCAAGAGGTGACATGATCAAGACCTACAAAGTAGCTCACAGGGGTAAACAGGGTACAGTTGGGGAGTTTCCTTCAAATGAGGATGACCACCCAAACCAAGGGGCATACAATAAAGTGGGGGGGGGGAGTTCAGGATAAATGTGAAGAAATATTTCTTTACTGAAAGGGTGGTAGATGCCGTGAACAGACTGCCAGGACATGTGGTGGAGGCTAAAATGGTAGGGGGCATGAAGCATGCATGGGATAAACATAGGGGTATATTAGAAAAAGGGGAATGAGGGGATCAACGGAGATCAATAGGGCTATGGAGATGGAGTAGGTTCAAGTTCATTGTAGGAAAAATCCATTGAGCAAGCTCATTCACAAGGAGGTCCTGACAGACGCAGGCAGAATAAGACATACAGTAACATATACAGGCAGGAGTTACAAGTAGGTAGAGAACACTTGGGCAGACTGGGTGGGCTGAGTGGTCCTTTTCTGCTGACAAATTCTATGTTTCTATGGCATCAAGTGTTCATTCAGGTGCAGTGTTTATTTAAAGTTAGGCCTACTATACATCCAGATGTAAGGTACAGTAAATTACCAAATTAGGGGCGGCCCACTTACAGTACAATAAACAGAACTCCAGTGCTTCAAGAAGCCTTTACTCTTCATAAGGCTGCTTAAAGAGCTGGGTTTCTACTTGCAGTGACCACACCAGTATGCTGTTCTTAAAATCGATCTGAATGAGTACTTGATTCTTGCTCACTCCATTTCTTCCCCACTTTGAAAGCTGCTTGTCCTGAGTTAGTTTTGGGCTACAGCACCTCGCTTGTGTTGGAAGATGACCAATAAGCAGCACTGAAAGACGTCAGACTTCACAGACTGTGAAGGCAGCTGCTCACCCCCCATCTTGGCAAGAAAGGCTGCAGCTGTGGCCACCAATGACTGTTGTGGTGTGGGGATCGGGGGAACAAAGGGGACAGACATAAGGAGATAAAATCATAATAAAAATTGTGAGACCTTCACCAGCTTTCCAAAATACTTACCAGTAAAAGAACACTCTATGAAGTTTTTCAAATGGCAACACAATCTGGTGAGTCCTCTCTCTGCTGTCTGACACCAGGCATGAACCAGTGTAAAATTGCCTAAAAAAGGCAGTGTGATCATGTGGTTACTGAAATACTGGAGATTACAGATTTATATGAACGAAAGAATATCACACAGAAACTGGCACATGTGCCTATAGCAGCTGTCTCCTGCTTCTCAGTAGTTATACTCTTGAGGTACTTGAATGTTTCTATCATATCCCCCTCTTTCCTTCCTTTCATCCAGTGAGTACATATTGCGGTCCCTTAATTTCTCCTCATAACTCTTATGTTGCAAGCTCTGTACCATCTCATTGCCCTTCTCTAGCCTGTTAATATCCTTACGAAGGTGCAACCTCTAGAATTGCACACAGTACTCCATGTGAGGCCTGACCATGGTTGTATATAATGGCATCACTACCTCTCACCTTATGCTGGTGATACCACTGCCTATGCACCCTAGCATGTCACTGGCCCTCCCAGCTGCCGTACCACTTTGACATTTTCAGATAATCTGAAATAAGAACCCCTGGTCCCTTTCCTTCTTTGTGACTGTCAGCAACCCCCCCCTCTCCCCATCTTGTAGCTTTCCCCAGGGTTTCTGTGTCCCAGGTGCATAATTTTGTACTTTTTTGAATTAAACTTCATTTGCTAGTCCTCAGACCATTTTTCAAGCTTCCCCAGGTCTCTCCTCATTTTCTCCACCTCCTCTGGGGATCCACTGTGTTACAGATCTTGGTGTCATCTGCAAACAGGCAGATCTTTCTCTTCAGCTCTTCTGCAATGTCACTAATGAAGACCTTGAACAGGTCTGGCCCCAGGACCAATCCCTGCTGCACCCCACTGGTTACCCCCTCTCCCCAGACTGCACCCCATTTACCACCACGCTCTGCCTCTTGTCTGTTACCCAGTTTCTGACCCAGTTTACCACCCTTTCCCTCATGATCAGCCTACCCAGCTAGTTTATCAGCCTCCTATGTGGGACGGTGTCAAAGGCTTTACTGAAATCAAGGTAAGCGTTGTCCACTGCCCCGCCCTGATTTACTTCCTTTGTCACCCAGTCAAAGAGATCAACCAGATTTGTCTGACATGACCTCCCCACAGTGAATCCATGTTGCCTATGGTCCTGGGCTCCAATGGCTTCTAGATGCCCCACTATCCTTTCTTTAAGTAATTTCTCCATGATCTTCCCCACTACTGAGGTGAGGCTGGCCTGCCTATAGTTCCCCGCCTCCTCCCTACTGCTGGATTTGTATATAGGGACCACATGTGCCCTCCTCCAGTTCTCTGGTACCACCCCTGTATTGAATGAATCAGTGAACATGGCTGCCAGGGTTACTGCTATCTCCCTTCACAGTTGTCTTAATATCCTTAGATGTATGCCATCTGATCCCATCGATTTGTCCACCTTCAATTTAGTCACCTCCTGCAAGATTCGTCTGTCTGTGAATAGACTATTGTCCACCTCTTCATGCCTTTACAACTGCTGTACTGCTGTGGCCCTTGCCCCCCTCCTCTTCTGTGAATATTGAACAGAAAGACACAGTGGATGTCTTGGGGGGGGGGGCACATGACATTTCTTAAGCATGGTACTATCACTTCCAAATACCTAAACAGCACATATAAGAAAGCAACATTTGGCATTGACAAATGCTTGTTACTACTGGGTCCTCAGTTCTCCTCCAGGCTTCAAATATTTGATTTACTGGACTGACAGACACATATCAGGGAAGGTGGTCTGATGTGGAGCAGTGACCTTGTGAGTTTTACTATTCACTGGTATTCCCTGCAAAGGGGTTTCTATGACCCTTTGTGTTGTTTTGGGTATATTGGTAAATACCCTCCTCTATTAGATACTGTTGCTTAGTTTCCCTCTCCTTGGTCCCCTATGCCCATTCAGTTTCTAGGGTCCTTTACTGCCTTTTCAGGGGGACCAGATCTTTTATCTCACTGTATTGTTTTATTGTTCTGTCCCAAGCTCTTCTGAATGGACAACTTAAGCATGGGGGACGTACAAAGCTGTCAGTACTGGGGGCTTGTTCACATATATTTTGTTCCCATTTTAGGCCCATCTGCCTTCTGTGTCTTTTTTTCTGCCTCTAATTGAAGGGTCTCTCGGCCTCACTTGTTGAGGGTTCCAGGTTTCATAGGTAACAGGGGTCAATGCTTCCTTTTCGAAGACATCACCCAGTAGAAGTTCATGATTCAATTGGGGATACCTTGCCTTTCTTTCTGTTTTTAATATAGATATATTTCTAAAATAGGTCAAAGTGGAAGCTAGTTAGGTAGGTAGGTATTCATTATGAACCAAAGAATTTTGGAAGAGCAATCTTTAGGACTGGGGTGCTTTGGGTTTTGGGGATTGTTACATTTGTAGCTTATTTTGGCAGGGGATTTTTTACCTTTGTTGATTTGTGGACTTTTGAGTTGGGCATATGTAATTTTGCAGTGGTTGGCTGTTATCTCTTAATTGATTGTGTCAGGTTAGAGGGAAGGGGTATGTTTTGTTAGATATTTCTTGGGTGTTATCTAGGGTATGTGGAGCAGGGAGTGTAGTATTCCATGATTTCCTGTCTCAGGTATCAGGCCTGTTACACAGGATTAGTACCATTACTTCACTTTGTGGATAGAATATGAGTTATCTACTTAAATATGCTAGTTGGAATGTAAAAGGAGCAAACCTCAAGGTCAAATGGTATCATATTGTGAAACAAGTTAAACACATTGAAAGCAAGATTTTTTTTTACAAGAAACCCATCTTTTGGCTTCCAAGGGCAGCCTTTTCCATAGGGCCAGAATAGACCAGATTTTTGGGGCCGGAGATGCTACCCAGCAGAGAGGGATTTCTATTCTAATTAGCCTAGGTGTTAATTTTAAATTCACATAGAGTGTATAAGATCCAGACAGCTGTTATATATTTATTTCTGGTATTTTGGACCACAGCAAGGTCCTTCTAGGCAGTGTATATAGTCCAAATGCAGATTCCCCGTCCTTTTTTACCAAACTGGTGGACTTATTATCCCTCTTTTTGTCATTACCAATTATAATTGGTGGACAATCAACTTTATTTGATAAAGTGCATTTCTTAGATTGTGACTCAATGCACTTTACAAAGTAAGACACTTTAAAAAATATAATACAAGTCAAACAATACAAACTTACGTATACATAAACAATAATTCATATTAAAACATACTAACTAGTTACAATATAAAAGCTTGGTTAAATAAGAATGTCTTTAGCTCCCTCTTGAAAATATCCACAGTCTGACTCTCTTGTATATGATGAGGCAGAAAGTTCCACAGGATAGTGGCATCTGACACCAAAGCACAGGCCCCAGATGTCTTTAAATAAGCCCTGGGAACTCCCAAAAGATCCTCATCAGCGGAGTGCAGGGAGTGGGTGGGCTGGTAGGGACACAGGAGATGCAGGTAACCAGGCCATTGTCCATGTAGGGCCTTATAGGTCAGCAAACCAACCTTGAAGGAGATCTGCCACCTAACATGCAATCATTGCAGAGGGTGCAGTACAGGTGTAATATGACATGATCTAGGTAGACTGGTCAACAACCTGGCTGCCTCATTTTGCACTAGCTGCAGGCATTGCAGATCTACCCCCATTAGCCCCAGGTAAAGGGCATTGTAGTAATCCAGGTGTGATGTGACAAAGGCATGTACAAGTACTGGCAGATCAGCCAGGAGTATCAGGCATTTCACCCTGGCGATGTTCCTCAGATGGTAAAATGAGGTCTTGAAAATGGCCGATACCTGTGGTTTCAGGGCCAAGCCACACTCAAAAATAACACCAAGGTTCCACATCCGATCAGAGGTAAGCAGCTGGGAGTCCCTGAGCCTAAGCCCTGAGACTTGACCAGACTGCAACCTCATCCCCTTTCAACCAGGTTCCAGCTCCAGTACCTCAGTCATATCTGGATTCAACCTCAACCAGTTTGCCCTCATCCAGTCTTGGCTCTCAGCCAGGCTGGTGTTCATTACTGAGACCATCTCTTGCTGCTCAGGTGCAAAGGACATGTAAAGATGAATATCATCTGCATAGCAGTGAAAACTCAGCCCATACACCTTATAATGTCCCCCAGCAGTAGCATGTACACTGCAAACAACATAAGGAACAAAACAGAGCACTGCGGAGGCATGGGGCAGAGGAACAACCCCCCCCCCAACACCATCCACTGCAACCTGCTAGTGAGTTAAGATCTAAACCATTTGTGGACTGAACCCATGAGTCCACAACATACCCACAGATGCTCCATCAGCACTCCATGGTCCATGGAGTCAAACGCTGCCGAGAGATCAAGAAGAACCAGAATGGGCCATCTCCCTGATGCCTCACCATTTGGAGGTCATTCAACACCCAAACAAGGGCAGTCTCAGTACTACGCCTTTTCCTAAATCCTGACTGGAGAGACTAATAGATGTCATGGGCTATTAAATAGGTCTCCAGTTGCACAGCTACAACCTTCTCAATAACCTTCCCCACAAAGGGAAGGTTAGAGACCAGTCTGTAGTTTGACAGACAGTCCGGATCTAGTGAAGGTTTTTTAAGAAGGGGTCTTATAGCCACCTCCTTCAGTGGCTTTGGAAAAACAAAACCATCACCAGAGAACATTGGACTGTCTTGGCAAGAGCCAAGCCGATGGTATCAACACACTCCATCAGGAGATGTGTTGGGCCCAAATCCTAACTACAGTAGGTTGGCTGCAACTCCCAGATGACCCTCACAACATCTACTACCACAATCTGGTCGATGTCGGACCAGACAGAATGCCTGTAATCTCACACCCTTCACCACTTCACCACAATGCCTGTTCAAGGGTGCTGACTGGATATCTGATCTGAAAGCAGCAACCTTATTAGCAAAAAACAGAGCAAACTCATCACATCTTCACTGTGAAAAAGCTCCCCCAGATCAAAGACAGGAGGGATTATAAACCCTGTCCATGGTGCAGAAGAGCTGAACCAGCCTGTTTGCTGCTGCAGCAATCTCCTTGGACAGGAACTCTGCCTTCTTATAGGAAATTGCTGATTGGTAGTCCCTATAATAGGCCATCAATATACTGTAAGTTTGACTGCTGGCAAATCAGGCCTCCACCAGCACCTCTCTAACCTTTGACCCCTCCCTCTCATCTCCATGAGAGTCTCATCAAACCAAGGGGAACTCTGGTGTGATGTGAGGGGTCCAACACAGACAGGTGTGATAGAATTGAGAGTCTTGGTAATCACCCTATTAAAGGTCAGAACCAATACCCCCAGCTCCTTGAGTGCACTCATTGGTCCTGATAGATTCATCATCACCATCAAACTCTGTGGGGTCAGACCCCTTAAAGGGCAGTACTGAACCATCTTTGAGAGGAGGGTTTCTTTGGGGGGGGGCTTGAATGAGAACCTCACAGTATGGTGGTCCAAACCATTCAATCAGTTCCACCATCAGGTCAAAGACCTCCATTCCCAGTAGGAAGATGAGGTCCAATGAATGGCCATGTATATTCGTGGCAGAGGTAACAACCTGTGTCAGGCCCAAAGAACACACTAGTTGGAGGAAGTCTTGACCAAACTGCGAGAGTTCATCGTTGACCCAGACATTGAAGTTGCCCAGAATAATCCATCTGGGGGACTCCAACACCATCTTGACAATGAAGTCCATAACTTTCTGCACAAATTCCTTCCCATCTCCAGGTGGTTAGTAGATGAGGAGGATTCTACAACCTGGACCCACACTCCCCTGAACAGCGCCACATTCAAAGGACCTCATCTCTCCCACTGGAAGGGCTGTGATGTTCAGGTCTGACAAACTGCCACACTCCAACCCCTAAGATCCTTTCTTGGGCAGTGTATCACTGAGTACCCAGCTGGAATAGCCAATTCCTAAACTGGGCTTGCAGTTTCATCCATGCCAGATCAGATGTTGCAACAAGATCAGCTAAAATAGCTGTCTTGTTCTTAATCAGTCTGGCAATACACAACACTACCTGAGAAGGACAGGTCAATGAGGCTGCTCTGATCACTTGCCCACCCATTGTGGGACCATTGGGTATGGGTACCAGGCAAGGCAGACCCCTCTCCTCAGCCCATTTCACCCCTGGGCATCTCCTGGTTCTGACCACCCAAATCTGCTCCCTCCTGTCATATTTTCCTCACCAGCCACTGCAAATCCCCATTTCCCTCCACTCTGCACTATCCTCAGCACTCTACAGTGCCTATATACCTCAGGTGACAATGGGGGACAGTCAAAGGGTTGGAGACTGCAGAGTCTGGTGGTGGAATAACATTTTCCATTGGGAGTTAAAGACCAAGACATCCCAATAGCTTTCCATTAAAAACTCAAACCCCAACTATTCAGACTTAGTAACAGATATTCCCTAATACCATACACTCACATACTCACCCACACCACTCACACTCATTAACTTTCACTCTTCACCCCTACCTCACAAAACCTGGAATCTTGTGTTCTCCGTGGATTTAGATAGAACTCACAGAATACTTGGTAGTCTATCCACAGGGCAAAGGGCCCTGTGTGAACTGATCAACACTTTAGGGTTTTGTGACCCCTGGAGGGCTTTGAACCCCTCCACATGGGAATATATCTTTTACTCAGCGGTACATCATTCCGCTTTTGGATTGATTATTTTTTGGTGAGTTGTGAGGCTTTAGGGGGTACCTCCTGTGCTGGTATTGCCCCTAGGGTCCTTTCAGACAATTCCTTAGTTTGTCTGCATTATACCTTTGTGGCAGGCAAGGACAGAGACAATATCTGAAAGATTAATAATCAGCTGTTGAAGGATAATACCATTACTGATAGAATCAAGGATCAGATTGGACTGCTTACTAGTTTCAGCACTAGGACTGTGGAGAAGGTAGATCAGGAGTGGGTTATCTTTAAATGTTTTATCAGAGGGGAACTTATTCACCTAGCGGCAATATGTAAATAACAATGACTGGATTTGGCCACCTGCTTGTTATCTGATATTCAGACCCTTAAAGGACAGTTGGCATTCTCATTCCCAAATACAATTAGGCTTGAATTGGTCTCTCTAAGAGACCAATACACCGAGTTGCTCTGCGAGCAAGTAGAATACGCTATTTTTAAAACCCATTCCACTTACATTGACCCGGGTGAAAATGCCAGCTGCTTGATGGCATTGTGTCTAAAAAAGTTGCAAGCATCCTGGATTATTCCCTCTATAATACCTGATTTCAATAAAAGTATCAAAATTGCCCCATAGGACATTGTTAAGGAATTTGAATTGTTATACGGCAATTTACGTGGTCCTAATCCTGCCCCCCATCAGCCCTGGATATCCAGCTCTACCTGAGAGGACTGTATCTTCCAGTACTGTAGGGTGACTAGCAAGACTAGTTGGCTTGGCCTATTTCCCACTCTGAAATTTATGATGCTATCAGAGACCTTGTCCCAGACAAGGAGTCTGGTCCTGATGGTTTGTCGGTCAACTTATATAAAACGTTTGCAGGTGATCTTGTCCCTCTGTTACAGAGGTTGTACACCGCTATCTACACTCATTGTGTTTCAGATCCTACCATTCTAGAAGCTCCACAAAGCCAGGAAGGACCCCAATAAGGTTGGTAATTAGCATCTGATATCCCTGATAAACTATGATATTAAAATACTTGCTAATATTTTAGCATCCAGAATTTACTGAGTTTGGACTCACTTAATATGTCGGGATCAGGTGTGCTTTATGCCCACTAGATCCTCTATGGACCATCTTCACAAACTGGCACACACTTTTTTGTGTCTGGAGACCCCACAATGCCTGCAGCCTTGGTGTGTTCCTAGAGGCAGAAAAGGCCTTTAATAGAGTTAGCTGGCCTTTCCTATTTGCCACACTTGGAAAATCCAGTTTTCCAGAAGCTTTTATTACTTGGTTACAGATACTGTATTCAGTCCCCAGTGCTAAAATATACTGTAACAGAGATTTTTCATCTTCAATAATATTGCACTGCGGAATCAGGCAGTGTTGTCCCTTACCTCCCCTGTTATTTAATTTATATCTTGAGCCTTTGTTATATCAGATTAAGAACCATCCAGTCATTACTGGAATACCCATTGGCACTAGATCCCTTCAACTCTCGGCCTATGCTAATGATATTTTGTTACATATTATTCACTCTGTCACATCTGTTCCTGATGCCCTGAAAACCATCCAGTGTTGTGTAGCTGTTGCTAGTTACAAGCTTAATACTGATAAAACAGTAGAGATGCCAGTGAATATCAAGGATTACAAGGCCAATGTGCAACTGTGTGGTTTCTCCTGGGTTTCCAATGAACTCAAGTACTTGAGTTTATTTGTTACCAAAAAACAGTCACAACTTAAAAAGCTGAATCTGGATGATCTTTAACAACCATTAAGCAACACCTAACTAGAGGGAAATTACTTTCTCTCACACTTTGGAGAAGAATAAATATTATCAAAATAAATACATTTTCCTGCTTGCTTTCTCCCTTGAATATGTTCAATCTCTATCTTCCCTTGAACTGGTTTTGGAGAGTCCACACCCTCATCTCTGATTTTAATTGGTTAGGTAAGCACCACAGACGGGCATACAGCAGGTTGACTGTTTCAAAGCAGTTGGGAAGTCTCAGTTGCCCTATTTTACTGCATATTTCTTTGCCAGCCATGCCTGCAAATATTTATGGTTGGTTACTCCTGATAATGATGCGTCCCCTCATAAATAGTTCCCTCTATGGCTGGACATGGAACTTGATGCCATTGTGAAGATGGGTCTATCACCCTCTGCAATGCCTTTTATTATCTTCCTAAACATCACAAAGGAAGCCCGGGACTCTGTAATTAGTTTATCTTTAAAGGAGCACGAGCAGTAAAGTTGTTTCTCAACCAGTGTTTGGGAATCCCAACTTTAATGTATGGGTGAAATGCCTCTCTAGAAACTGACTTCCTCAGCTGACAGTAAATAGTGCCACTCGTCTGCTCCAAGAGGGTACTTTTATGTCTTTATAGGACATCTATCTTACATTCCATTTAGGCAACAATTCAATTTTTCAATGTGTTCAGCTTAAGCACGTGATCATGGCTTACTTAGGTCCTGGCCCCTGGCATATAAATTATAGAAATTTCTTAGGTTTGGCTGCAGATTTGGCATCTTAGTTCCATGCTGTATCTCAGATATATACTGTTAAAAGACAAAGAACCTCTGTGCGCAAACACTGAGGCAAGGGTTACCCCAAAGGGCATTTGGCTGGGAAGCCAAGTTTTAAGAAAATACAAAATCACACATGCCTCCACAATGCAAAGCATCATGGGCTGCATATGCAAATCACCACAGAATGTTATGCTGGTCCAACTTTAAGCAGAATTGCATGGTGCCAAGGCCCTCTCACACAGTTTGCAAGGGTGCTAACAGAAGACATAAACATGTGTTTTGTCCTACCAGGACTCATCAGTATGCCTCGTCTGTTTGACACCCCAGTGGAATGGACCAGCTACCCTTAAGACAGTGTGCCTTGGATATGTTGTGGTGAACCCATTAAAATAAAAACTATTTAAAGACAAAGAACCTCTGTATAAAACACTGAGGCAAGGGTTACCAAAAGGGCATTTGTCTGGGAAGCCAAGTTTCAAGAAAATACAAAATCACATGCTCCCACAATGCAAGCACCATGGGCTGCATATGCAAATCACCACAGAATGTTATGCTGGTCCAACTTTAAGCAGGATTGCATGGTGCTGAAGGCCTCTCACACAGTTTGCAAGGGTGCTAACAGAAGACATAGACATATGTTTCGTCTCACCAGGACTCATCAGTATGCCTCATCTGTTGACACCCCAGTGGAATGGACCAGCTACCCTTAAGACAGTGTGCCTTGGATATGTGTGGTGAACCCATTAAAATAAAAACTATTTAAAGACAAAAGAACCTCTGTGTGCAAACACTGGGGAAAGGTTACCCAAAGGGCATTTGGCATCACCACAATTAAATATGCACTTCCACATTTTGCCCTGTTAGTGTCCACCCTCTATCTTAGGCAATTGTGTCCTCTTGTTCTTTCACATCTCTTTCTGAAAGATGCTACCCTTGGACTTTGTTGATTCCTTGTGGTATTTGAAAGTTTCTACTCCATGTCCCAATTCCTCCTTTTTCCTCGAAGGGTATACATATAAACTCACTTTTATGCTCTTCCTTCTATGGCTTCTGTTGCGGACCCTGCACCATTTTAGTTCCCTCCTTTGGATTGCCTCCATCCTGTCTATGTCCTTGCAGAGATGGAATCTCCAGAACTGCATGCAGTACTCCAAATGTGGTCTCACCAACTGTCTGTACAGAGGGATAACAACTTCCTGTTTTCTACTAGTGATGACTCTCCCTATACATTCCAGTATCCCCCCAGCCCTCCTTCCTGCCTTCTCACATTGCTTGCTTACCTTTTGGTCATCTGATATGATTACTCCAAGGTCCATTTCCATTTTTGTTGTTCATAATACCTTGCCACGATTGTGTACTCTTCCCCTGGGTTTTTGTTTCCCTGGCACATTATTTTGCACTTCTTTGCATTGAATCTAAGCTGCCATACATTTCACCATTCCTACAACCATGCCAAGTCCCATCTCATTCTTTCCACTCCCCCTGGTGCATCAACCCTGTTGCAGGTCGTTGTGTCATCTGCAATGAGGCATACTTTTCCTTCCATTCGCTCTGCAATTGCACTTGTAAAGACATTAAAAAGGACCAGACCCATTACTGAACCCTGTGGTACCCCACTAGTGGACTCTGTTTACTATTACCCTCTGTGTTGTCCAGCCAATTTTTTTCCTAGGCTACCACCCTGGGACCCACTCCCAAGCTGGCTAATTTATTTATTAATCTTTTGTGTGGGACTGTGTCAAATACCTTGCTAAAGTCTAGGTACAGAAGACCATGTCCACAGCCCCTCCCTGGTCCACTACTTTGGTCACCCAGTCAAAGAACTCTATTAGATTCATCTGACGTGACCTTCCCATTGTGAATCCATGCTGCCTTGAGTCATCTGCCCCACTGGCCTCTAAGTACTCAACAATTCTTTCTTTCAGAAGTGATACCATCATTTTCCCTACCACTGAGGTCAAGCTGACAGGTCTGTAGATTCCTGCCTCTGCTTTGCTCCCACTTTTGTGAAGGGGAATCACATGTGCCCTTCTCCAGTCTTTAGGTGCCACACCATCCTCCCATAATTTGTTAAAAAGAGTAGTCAGTGGTGTCACTGGTTCTCCCTTTGTTATTTTAGAATTTGGGTGAACTCATCAGGCCCATTGTTTGTCCACCTTCAGTTTTAGAGTCTCTTTCATAACCTTTCATGTGAAAGGACTGGTAATGACCCCCCATCCAGAGTGCTTCATTGATTGAGGTACCTCTCCTCCTCTTCTTTTGTGAATATTGAGCAGAAGTCTTCATTCAGTATCCCTGCTTTTTCACTGTCCCTCTGCCCACTCCACCCTCCTCTTTATTAAGCCTCACTATCCCTCACTTGGTCTTTCTTCACCCCTAATGTACCTATAAAAGGTTGTATCCGCTTCTTAACCAAGTTGGCTATCTTTTATTCAGTTTGGGCCTTTGCTATTCTGACTGTCTTCCCTACTTCGTTCTACTTTAACTGGTACAGTGCTCTGTCCTGCTCCTTCTGTGTTTCCTTATACTTCCAGAATGCTGTCTTTTTCTTCCTAACCTTCCCCGCCTCTCTTTTGAGAACCATAATGTCCTCCACCTCTCCTTTTTGCCTATTTGCTAGTGCTTTTCTGAGGCATTCTCCCATTTTGACAAATTCAGCCCTCGTAAAGTCCAGTACCTTCACTTTTGTATGGCCTCTCTCTACAAATGTGTTTATCATGAACAACACTGTTTGGTGGCCACTTGTTCCCAGATGGCTACTTATTTCTAGATCTGAGATCCTCTATCCATCCCCATTTGAGTGTACCAGGTCAAGGATTGCTCCCTCCCGAGTGGGTTCCAACACTAACTGTCTTAGGCATGCCCCCTGTAGGGCATCAAGAATGACCCTGTTCTTGGATGTGGCTGCAGCAAAGGTGCTCCAGTTAACACCTGGCATATTCAGGTCCCCCATCAACAATATCTCCTCTTTTTCTGCCATCCTAAGGATGCCTTCTATCATTTCCTTGTCCATTTCCTTCCCCCAAGATGGGGGTCTGTATACAACACCCATGCGGATTGTGGTGCCATTTCCAGTCTCCAGGGTGACTCACAGTGCCTACTCTTCTCCCTGTTTATCCTTTAGTTCAATTGCTTTGATCCCTCCCCTTATGTAGAGGCCTCCTCCTCCTCCTCCTCCTATTCCATCCTCCCTGTCCCTCCCGTAGATTGTGTACCCTGGTATGTTGACATCCTGGTCATGGTTCTCTGTGTACCATGTTTCTGTGACTGACACAATATCCAGGCATCCCTGTTCCATCAAGGCCTCCAGTTCAGAGAACTTGTTACCTAGACTATGGGCATTGGTACTCATTGCCCTCCATGTTTTGATGGCCTTACCCCTTTTAGCCCTATCCCTGTCCTTACTGCCTTTTTCTCCATTTACCCCTGCCCTTCTCCCTATCGACTTCTCTATCTTGGTGTTTACCTCACTAACTACCCTGATGTTTTTTTTGGGGGGGAGATTAGGATTTCCCTGCTCCTTTTCACTGCCTCCCCCCTTGGCTAGTTTAAATGCTTGCCACGGAAGTGTTGTAACCTTTCACCTAGGATCCTAGTTCCCCTCCTGGACAGATGAAGACCATCACACCAGTATATGCCTGTATCCCTCCAGGTGTACCCCCATTCCCTGTGAAGCCAAAACCCTGAGCTCTGCACCACTTTTTCAACCATTGAATGAATTCCATGGTGCAGAGCACCCTAGCCTCACACATGCTGCATAGACAGGCAGCACATCTGAGAAGGTTACCATGTGTGCTACTTGTCTAAGGCCCCTCCCCAATGCCACAAGGGCTTCCTGCACTGCTCTGATCCCTTTCCCAGCCAGGTCATTTGTCCCTAGGTGGACAATGACATCCATCTCCCTCCCCAGTGCTGCTGTTCCCACAATCCTGAGGATTTGTTCCCTGTCCCTCTATGCCATGGTGCCAGGCAGGAACCTTACCTCCCTCTCCCCTCTTCCCCCAGTTCTACCCCCCTAACAACTGAGTCCCCCACCAGGCATTGTTTTCTTCCCCTGTGAGGTCCCATGCCACCCTCCTGTGGGTCTCCTTTGTGGAGGTTCCCAGCATCCTCCTTGGTCTCCACTGCTGGTGCCTCTTTAGAGGAACCACACACTGCCAAAATGGCTTATGAACTGTGGAGAGGTACAACTGGAGGGATGCACCTCCGTTCCACCACCCTCACCCTCCCTGAGCCCACTGTGGTCCAACCGCTCCTCTTTCTTGGCAACCTCCAAGGCAGTGGCTGCTGCCCTTGTGGTCCCTGAATGGGAGAGGATGTTTCTTGAATCCTGGCCAACTCAGCCTGGAGATGAGCAACTTCCTCCCTCAGCCCAGAAAGGTGCCTGCAGATGGGACAACACCACATCCTTCAAAATGTCTCATGGAAGACTGCCGCTTCACAGCCATTGCACTGCACCACTCCCATCATGTCTTATTTGTGGCCTCTCAACTGTTGATTTGTATGCTTACTCTTTCCTCTCTATTCACTTTTTCCTTCTCCCTACTTTCCTACTGCCTCAATGCCCTTACAGCTCCTGTTCTTCCTGTCAGAGTCAGATCTTACAGCAGCTGGGGAGGATGGAGAGCTACTCTTTACCTTCTGGTATGGTGAGTCTTTTGTGCCTTTGTGATCATTCCCTTTCTACTCCCAGACAGGACGTTCCTGTTGTCAGTGAAATCCTGTGCCAATAAAAGTGGAACTAGTTATGGGTGGGGGAGTAATATCCTATCAGGAGTGGTTACAGGAACTTCTTTGTAACTTCCATCTGGAGAAAACAATTACTATTGTTCGTAACTAACTCCATAGCTATGACACTAAATGGAGCAGACTGCATACATTATATTCTGTTTAGTCAGGTTGGAGCAAGCCCCATTTTGACTGATCTGAACCCTTTGACATGTTCTGAAATGTGTTATCTTGATGTAATGGTTCTACTGTCATGTTCTAGTTGTGATGCTCTACTTCCCATTTCTGTGGCTTGTTTTAGTGTTATCCATGAATAGTTCACTGTTCCTAGGCCTAGACCCAAATTTTATGTACTCCACTCTCTTTTTTTGAGGGAGAAGGGAGGAGGGGATGAGTGAGAGGGGTTTGTGTGTTTATTTGTTCTTGTATTGGCTGTGTTGTTATATTGTTGTTGTGGTTCTAGTGGTTCTCTCAAAATTATAAATAAAGCAAAAACAAACAACAAATTTAAATATTTTTAAAGGATGATCAATCCACTCAGAAAATTCCACTGTACAATATACTGTACACTAAGTATGTAGATCCTACTTAAACACAGAAGCATGACCCTCTTACTTCTCAGTGCATTTCTGGCTTATATATATTCCATTTATGGCATCATAAAAATATTTATATGTACATAGTGTTACTTATGAGTATTAAGATATTTTAATCATCTCCCAGTACATAATGACATGCAATGGATGGTATGGATAACTTTGAATTACATATATATAGCACTCCATCTATTGCTTAGAAATGTACTCACAAATAAATTAAACCATTATAGGGGTGTGGTAGCACTGCTGTGGTTAGGGTTGAGTAGGCTGTTTAATATTAAACCACAGCATTTGCACCTTAATAACATTGGCATCATTTAATGAAATAGACCATCATTTGGCAGATACTGTCAGGCAGCCAGAGTCTCAAGATGTGAAAATTATCATGACAGCATCTTGTTCAGTTTTTGAGATATGGAGCACCAAAAAACAGAAAAAAAAAACACACGTTTGGTTTCCCTATACTTAACATTGGGTATTTTTTGCTCTCACCTACAGCCTAGATGGTGTGATGTTTTTTCATGATTTTCATGAAGTTTTCAGGGTTGAAGGGGCCCATGCCCAGGGTATGCCTTTAAAAGGTTTTGTGAAAAAAATATTATGTCATTCCAGAATTTAAGTCCTGACATGGAAAGTAAAAAAAAAAAAAAAAAAAAAAAAAGATTGCAATTGCTTGCTTTCATGATTTACCTTTCGCAGAGTAAAACAAAATCAAAAAAAGGATTGGGACTGCTTTTTTCCATGATTTGTCTCTCATGCTGAAAAAATACTGACTGTTGGCTGCCATGTTATATTTTATTTTAAACTCACAAACACTGAAAATGCATTTATCTTTTTAAAAAAACAAACACCTGAACCTAGCTAAATGGGATCTGTTAAGCTGAATTCTGCAGTTTTTTAAGAACTTGCCATGAATATGTTTTCTGAGCACCAAAAAATGCAGTGTGTACAACTTAGCGAGAGGAGCCTTTGACCCATGTTCTCTGTAGGAGACAAGCTGGATTTTCCTGAGTTCTGCAGTTGCAAATGGAATTTGTGCTGCAGGCTTCTGTGAGAGCAATGAGCCATCACTTCTCTGGTGTCTAGTGGCACCCCCACCCTCCCATCACCATCCCCTCCTGCGTATTATGTTTCCCTGGTGTCTAGTGGGGTGGCAGTATAGCCTAGAGGTTAGAGTAATGAGCTGTGAATAAGCTTGATACATCCAGCCGACGGGTTTGATTCCTACAACCTCCACTTGCATACTGTGTGACTCTGAGCAAGCTACTTAACCTCTCCAGTGCTCCCAGGTCACCACTGAAAACAGGCACTTGTGTCTAGTGGGCCTTACCTGGTTACCAAAGACTAAAATAAAATAAAAAAAAAATAGTGGCACCTCCCCCACCCTACAATCACCTGCATGCCTACAATATTTTCCTGGTGTTTAGTAGTGCCCCCACCCTCTTATCACTGTCTTCTTAGTCCCATAATCTTACCCTGGTGTCTAGTGGTGCCCCACACCCTCCAGTCACCATCCCCTTATTCCTAAAATATTTTCCTGGTGTCTATTGATGCCCTCCAACCTCTGATTGCTGTCTCCATATTCCTATAGTCTTTCCCTGGTGTGTAGTAATGCTCCAACCCTCTGATCATCATCCACTTATTCATGTAATATGTCCTTAGTATCCAGTGCCCCCTCTACCTGGGGCCAACATCCCCTTATTCCTATAATCTTTCCCTGGTGTCTAGTGGCACCCCTCCACCCTCCGATCGCCATCCCCTTATTTGCATATGAACATACAAAAATGCCAGCAGAAAAGGCCTCACGGTCTATTAAGTCTGCTTGAGTGCACAGCTATCATCTTATAATGCTGCTGCCCCTCCCTTCCCTCCATCCTATTGCCCCTTACCCTATCCCAACTCCTCTTGAAGCTGTCTACCATCTTGCAGGCCACTACCACACCTGGCAAGGAGTTCCACTTGTCCACTACTCTTTCCATGAAAAAATGTTCCCTCATCTCTCTCCTGAATCTACCCCCTCCAATCTCAGTTGGTGTCCTCTCGTGTCCCTCCCCTTTTTCCTCTGGAAAATCCTCTCTGTACTAGTCTTGTTTATTCCCTTCAGGTACTTAAAAGTCTCAATCATATCTCCCCATTCCTCCTCTCTTCCAGAGAGTACATAGTCAATTCCCCCAGCCTTTCCTCATGTGGCTTGCCCTCCAATCCCTGGATCATCTTTGTAGCTCTATGTTGTACCCCATTCAACAATCTGATGTCCTCCTTCAGGAACGGGCACCAGTATTTCACGCAGTATTCCAGGTGTGGCCTGACCAGTGACCTATACAGGGGCAGGATACTCTTCCTACTTCTGGAGGAGATCCCACTAACTGTACACCCCAGCATTTTGTTGGCTTTTGCTGCCGCCCTTCTGCATTGAACAGAGTTGTTCATGCTCCCTGTTATGATCACCCCTAGTCCCTTCTCTTCTGTGGATCAACCCAACTGAACCCCATTTAAGTCATAATCCCTCCCGTGGTTCCAGGCTCTGAAGTGCAGAACCTTGCATTTCTTGGCGATGAACCCCAGCTGCCATTTATCTGCCTACTCCTGCAGCTTATTGAGGTCCTCCTGCAACTGCCTCCTCCCCATGTCATCTACCACAGCTCCCTTGGTGTCATCGTGAACAGACTGATTTTGTTCTGAATCCCATTTGAAATATCTGCAATCAAAATCCCAAACAGTACTGTTCCCAGCATGGATCCCTGTGGTACTCCGCTCGTCACCACTCTCGGTGATGAGAGTCCCCACCCCACCACCACCCTTTGCTGTCTCTCTCTCTCAGTCAGTTTCTGATCCAGGTCACGATTTTTGGCCCTGCTCCCACATACTCTAGCTTCCCCCCCAAGTCTCCCATGCAGAACTGAATCAAAGGCCTTACTGAAGTCCAAGTACAGTACGTCCGCAGCATGGCCTTTGTCCAGTTCCTGTGTCACCCAGTCATAGAACTCCACCAGGTTTGTCTAGTATGATCTGCTTGCAACAAATCAGTGTTGCTGGTTGTCCTGGATACCATTTGTGTCCAAGAAGCTTACGAGCATCTCCTTTGGGATGGTCTCCATGAGTTTGCCCATGATCAAAGTGAGCCTCACTGGCCTGTAGTTCTCTGTTTCATCCATTGACCCTCTTTTATGGATGGGCATCATGTGGGCCATCCTCCAATCCTGTGGTACACATCCTGTGTCCGGAGAGGTATTGAACAGGTCTGCCAGCAACCCCACAAGGACCTCTTCCAGCTCTCTCAGTACGCTACGGTAAATGCCATCTGACCCAGGCACTTTGTCCACTCTTAATGCCGTCAACTCCTCCAGGACCCTGCCCTCTGTAATCCCTATATCTGGTGTCCACTACTCCTCCTTACCCACCCCATCACTTGCCTGAGGTATTTGTCCCCCCTTCTCCTGCATGAACACATAACAGAAGTACTCATTCAGTGCCTCTGCCTGTTCCGACCCTTTCTTCACCGACCCACCCCATCTTTCTTGATCCTCACAAGCTGGTCTTTTCTTCTCCTTTTCTCACCTATGTAATGGAAGAAATCTTCTTCTCCTCTTTTAATCCCCTGAGCCAATCTCAGCTCTCTAGACACTTTGTTCCCCCGACCAGTCTAGTGACCTCCCTAGACTTTTCCCTGTATACATCTTTATCTTCTTCCCTCTCCATTTTCCTATACATCTGAAATTCTGCCCTCTTGGCTCTCAACCCTTCCCTGACCCCCAGTGACAGCCAACTGGGTTTCTTTGCCTTGCCCTTCTTGTTTTTTTTTTCCAGTACAGGTCTCTGTTGTCTCTTATTATATTCCATTTCTGATCTGCATCCATATATTGTTGGATGTCTGCCAGCTACTTACTCAGAATTTCACCCATCATTCTAAAGTCCACCCCCTAAACTCAATTACCCTTGTAACCATGCCCTCTGTTTCCCTCCCCATGTTTAGCATGAACCACACCAAGTAGTGGTCACTCCCAGCAAGTGGTTCCCCCACTTTTAGGTTCCTTACAGCTTTCACATTATCCAATACAAGGTCCAAAGTCCTTTCCAGCCATGTCATACCCTGTGCCAGCTGTGTCAAGAAGCTATACTGAAAAGTTTCCAACAGGACCCCCTCGTCTTGCACTCATGGTGGCAGGTGTGTTCCTATCCACCCCAGGTTGGTTGAAATCCCCCACCACCACTGTGCTTTCCTTCCTGCTTACCCTTTTAGTTTGATCTGCCAGTTCCCAGTCCAGATCACAACCCTGTGATGGTGGCCTGTAAACTACCCCAATCCTCAGTGTCCTATTCATCACATCCTGGAACTGCAATCACACAGCTTCTGTTCTCCCTCCCTTCCTTCCCTTCCTCCCTTACACACTTAATCCCCTCCCTCACATAGATCAGCCCCCATTCCTCTTGGTCCTATCCTTTCTGAATAGCCTGTACCCTGGGATCATCATATCTCAGTCTTGGTACTGGGTGGCCCATGTTTCCATGATGGCTGCTATGTCCACCAATTCCACCACCAAGAAAGCCTGTAACTCTGCAGTTCTGTACCTTAGGCTTCTTGCATTTAGTGAGACCACCTTCCAGCCTGTTGCCTCCCCAACCTTACCATTCCTCTCCTGCCCTTTGGTCCACTCTGTGCCTGCTCCTTACTGCCTTCACCTCTTAATGGGGGGTGAGCACCCTATGATCCCCCCTTCTAGACACTGCTTCTAACAACTGCCCCCTGACCAACCCCTTCCTAGTTTAAATCCACCTTTGTTGAACTATACCCCTCCATTATCTGTTTAAGTATGCTTCTCCCCCTTGCTTAAATGTAACCTGTCCCCTGTGTATAGGTCACTGTTGTCCCAGGTCCTGCCCCAGTATGACACCAGTTCATATTTCCTGGTTTGGCACCAGTCCCTCAGCCACCCATTGAACTCCTCTATCCTTTTTTTTCTCCCTGTACTTGCACATGGTACTGGTAGCACCTCAGAGAATGTCACTGACACTCTCACCTCCTCACACTGCCTACCCAATTCCTCGATTCTCCCCTTTACTACCTCTGCTGTTTCCCCAGCCAAGTCATTTCTTCCCACGTGCACCACCACATGTGGTTTCATCCTCCCTCTGCTTTCGCACTTGAGAAGTACCTTCCCTGCCCTGTCTTCGGTCAACCCCGGAATTGCTTCGATCCAGATATGACTATGCCTTGCCCCTTTCCTCCACATCTGATCCTCTTTAGTATGGAGTCCTCTAGCACCAACATCCTCCCATCAATCAGATCCTGACCCCCCTTCCACTGTAATCCCTGTCCACTCCCTCAGGAACCACTCTGTCTACATCCTTACTTCCCTCGTCTGTGCCTTTTGTGATCCTTGGATCATTCCCCCCATACTGCCTCCCCTCCTGTTACCACCTCTCCCTCCTCCTCTGCCCTACCCTTCCTCTCCCATCTCTGTTTCCTATTGTAATTCCTGCCTTTTGGACCTTCATTACCCCCTGCACCCTCTCTTGCAGCTCTGATACTTCCCCTTCCCCTTCCACTACCAACACTGCAAACCTATTGCTTGATAACCCCTTAATGGCACCCATCACCTCCTTCCCTGATTCCTCCCTCCTCCTGCTGCACCTCAGCTAACCTCCCCCATCTTCCTTATGTCCCCATCTTTAGCTCTGAAGTTACCTCTCTGCATCTCCCTGCCTCTCCTTAGTGGGGTCACTCCTGCCTCAGCTCCCCCTCCCTCACTCTCCTTAGTTCCCTCCGTAACCCCATTACTTCATCCACTGATTTCCTTAACCTGCAGCAAATTGGACAACCTTCCAGTTTCCATCATACATTCATTCAAACAGCCTCCCCACATCCATTGCAACTCACTATCCTTCCTGTGTATGTCGCCCTCCCTCCACGGTGCCCATCATTCCACACTTATCCATTTCCATCCAATTCCACCACCTCTCACATTCCCCCTTGCAGCCCTTCACACCTACTCCCCAATATTCACATTTGGCTTAAGTGTATCCCCACACCTGTTCCCTGCAATTGACTTAAGTATATCCCCACACCTGTCCACCAGTACTTAATCGTGTACTTATATGCTCTATTACTAGTCCAATATCACTCCTTCCTTAATCCCCTGGTCCTCATTTGATGGCCTTTACTCAGTAACACATTAATACAATCCACTCAGTGTACTACAGCTCTTAAGAACCCTAAATACTTAACACAGCCCTGAGTATGCTAGATCTGTAGCATAGTAATACATTACCACCTCAGTATATATCAAATCCAAATATGACATCAGATAACAATGCCAGCTTTCATATCATACTATAACAATCATTGCAAGATACCTTGTGGGCATGGTAAACCTTTTCATCTCCACCCACCTACACCCCCTGTGTCTGAACTTTTACCAACTGACTAATAGCTTTAGGAGTTAGTTCACATGGGCAGTTTGTATCTCCACAAGCTCCTCCCTCAAAGCCTTCAAGCTCAACCCCCAGTGGCTTTTCAGTGTTTAAGAAACTGTTCCCACAACCAGCACAAGCCAGCAACAGTTACAATATCACAGCCCAAGTTAACAGTTGTAACTCACAGAACAGCTGTAACTTACATTACTAATTTAAAGTACAAACTATTCAAATATCACAATTAAAACAGAAGAAAATAAAACACAGCCACTTCTCTGAACACTTCTCCCTCTTCTCTTCCCCAATGAATAATGCAAGATAAGATGGTGCCTATAATTACCCCACTGCCTCTCACCAAGCAAACAGCACAGATTTAAATGTTACTTTAAGTATCACAGCCATCAGCTGTTCCCCCAACCAGCATGATTCACCAACAGTTTCAATATCACAGCCCAAGTTAACAGCTGTAACTCACAGAACAGTTGGAACTTACAGTACTAATTTAAAGTACAAACTATTCAAATATCAGAATTAAAACAAGAAAATAAAACAGAGCCACTTCCCTGAACACTCCTCCCTCTTCTGTTTCTCAGTATGTTTTTTTTCCCTGGTGCCCAGTGTCAACCCCACCCTCCTATTGCATTCCCATATTTTTAACATAGCCCTTCTTTCATACCACCTCATTAACATGGCAGCTGTAATTTTTCAAATCCTATCCAAAATGTGTTTTTGCAGCTGTGGTGTGAAATGACATTTTAGCGGTCTGGAAAAATGTTTTGTGAGGGATTTGAAAAGTTTTACCTACCGTGTTCAGGAGGTGGGGTAGTAAGAAGGCAATGCTGAAAATTTGGTGTACAAATATGATAAATTGCCCAGGTTATGCTTGAAGACTGCAGTATTTCAACATTCACTCATAACTGTACTAATTTAAAATACCAATCTGACCCCCCACCCTGACCTCCCAATAAGCACCAAGCACCCTGCATCCCTCACACCACCCGCAAACCCTTACTCACCTGAACACATATGAGGGAAAAGATCCACTCTCCGGTGAAGACATGTCTTGCTGCTGGAACTGCTGATTGCAATATGAGAAACCAAGGTAATTTTGGTTCAATGTATTTCAATGTTTTTTTTTTAACTTTGATGCATAACTTTGTCATTTTTGCATATTTTGACCCCACATTTTCAACATGGACATTTTGAGATCCCTCCTCAAGAAAAATGGTGATTGAATTAAGCAAATAAGACCGAAAAGTTGAGTTCACTATTGCTCGGTGAAATCAACTCTTGTGCCAGATTTTAAAATTGTCCCCACCCTTGTTCATGAGGTGGGGTCATAAGAAAGCTATGTTGAAAATGTGAGGTCAAAATACATAAATATGACAAGGTTATGCATGTACCTTGATATTTTCTATGCTTGCTTATAAATTTGATGATTTTAAATATTTTGACCACACGTTTTTTAACATAGCCATTTTTTTACACCACCTCACAAACGTGACAGCTGCAGCATTTCAAATCCTGGCCAAAATGTTTTTTTTGCACCTGTGGAGTAGAATTACATTTTGGTGACACGGAAAGATGTTTCAGCAGGGATATGAAAATTTTCACCTACCAGGTTCATGAGGTAGGGTAATAAGAAAGCTATGCTGAACATTTGGTGTATAAATATAGTAAATTACCCAAGTTATGCATGAGCATTGCAGTACTTCAACATTCACTCATAACTTCAATAATTTAAAATATTATGACTCCGAATTTTGAACATGGCAATTTTTCCACATCAACTAATAAATAATAATAAATCCTGGCTGAGATGTGCCTTTAGACTTATGGTGAGAAACATTACTTCCAATATACTATGAATGGTACATGTCATGTTTATAAGGAGAATCAGAAAACAAATGTCTTGAACATTTTGAGTCAAAATAAAAAAAATTGTTAACAAACATTGCGTGTAGTGCCAGTCTCAACTCCAGTGGCTATGCTTTGTGATCCCATGACAGTGAGCTGAATTTGGCAGTGAGATCAGTTACCCAGCTGGATGGGGTGAGGGTGGAGGCATGGCATTGTTATGTGACACCCCTACACCCAGGAAATGAAAGCTGCAAGGTTGCCTGCACAGGCACAGCTACCATATAGTGAAGACAACTATGCTCTTGGCATAGGGCTCTGCACCTTTCCTCCTTTGAGTGGCAGAAGGCACTGTGCATTGGTTGACAGATGCACTCTTTGCCCTGTGCATCTGTAGCTGTGGCCTCATAGAAGTGCAGGAACCACAGGTCCCTGCTCTTTCACAGACCACCAGACAGCTCCTTGAATTATTCACATCCATCTTTGCACAGAACTGCATTTGCATCTGTTCATGCAGATCTTGAAGGAACCCTCGTCCATGAGGATACATTTCCGCTATCTCAAAAAGAAAGGAAATTCTTTGCAAAGAGCTTTGTTAATGTACCAATTGGGGTAACTTAATGCCACAAAAGTAGGGAAATGTGGCATTAGGGTTTCCAGCCCAAACTCCACCCCCCACCACCAAGCATAAAAGGAAAAAAAAACATTAGGGTTTTGTGTCTCCGGAGACTGGGAAAATCGCTGGTGGGGTCTTCCTTGGGGTTGTCAACCTTAATGCCTACCCTGTTCTCTGAGCAATAAAACATCACACATGGGACATGATTTTTGAACAGTGGCACAGGTTCAACCCCTGCAGCACCACACTTAGGTTCTGGTCATGTGCCAAACCCTTTGCCACAACTGCACCTGATTTTATATTCTCTGGCACAGTTGTGGCAGTTTCCATGGTTTACAGCAGCTTGTGCCATATATCCGACACAAGCTCCGTAAAACAGCCCAGAGGATTGCTGCGTGTTAGACCAAAAAAAGTTGATCTAACTTGTGGCAATTGCCAGCATGGGATAGAAAATACCATTAGATCACTGCAAGCCCCATGTGCTGTATCGTCGGCGTATCAGGGTTTGTGATGATCTATGAGTTTCAAAATCCCACCCATGATCTCTGTGAAGAACACTACAGCAACTTTGTTAGCAACATGTGGCAAGACATAATTGTCTACATTTGAGGAGTGTGTCACTAAGAGGCACTAACCTGAAGCTGTTCCTTGTGCTTTGGACTACAGACTATGGGCTAGGGGAAGGGGGACCTTTAGGGTTGACAGCCCCAAGGAAGATCCCACCACTGATTTGCCAAGACTCCAAAGATGCAAAACCCTAATGTGTTTTCCTTTTGCTGCTTGGGGTGGGGGATGGGGTAGAGTTAGGGTATAAACCCTAATGCCACATTTCCCTACCTTTGTGGCATTAAGTTACCCTAACTGGTGCATTAACAAAGTATTTTGCAAAGAATATCATTTATAGATGCAATTTTTACTGTTGCATAGTAAGGTGCAATTAATAGAGTAATCTTGTTAAATTCATGTGCATTGCCACAGTGATAATGCTTTGAATGCTGTACATACTATTATTTTGCAATTTGTTCTGTATCTTTTGACTAACGTATTTAATGATTGAAAACTAGGATACTATGATTTTAAACTATGGCAAAGTTTGCTGTAACTATTTCCTTAGCTCAACGAAAGTACTATTTGGCACTGGATTCAAGCTTAAGGCCAGAGTATTTTTTTAAAAATAATGCTCCTTAAGCACTATGATTTGTAAGGTTAGGAGCATTCTTAATAATGTCATGTTGAGAGCATTGTATACCTCTGCATTGTTTCATAGTTTTTACTACAGAGCATCAACAGTTTAAAAAATGCACTAGTTTTTAATCAGCATCACTTTCAAGGTGTATTGCAAAGTGCTTTATATTTTGAGACTGCTTCTAGGTGTTACAATTGAGTAAGTATCCTTATCCTTTAGTCCTATATGTTTCAATTTAAATGGGCCTGTTATTGGAAAGAAAGTGTTGTACAGACTGAATCCTTTGATTCATGATAGTTATGTTTCAATGTTTTTTACAGGCAAAGTTAGGAAGAAATGGTACTTCTAAGGGGATGCAGAAACTTTTGCCATGCAATTAAAGACATAAGATAAATGTGTATGGGTATTATAGTCATATAGATAACAACTAAATTGCAGTACTAATACCAAAATTCTGAAAAAATAAGAACATTTTATTTTCAAAGTTTTTTAAAACCATCGTGAATTTTTATATGTCAATATCAAAAAAGCATATCAATATGCAGGGTCATTATGAGTTAAGTATAACAATGCCAAGTATTTTACAAATAAATGCATCTGTCTTGATTAGAAAATATTTATATGGATGGAAAGAAAGCACCTGACTTTTTTATCAATAACATGCTTGAGTACCTTAAAATACAACGAGATAATATTGCTAACATATTTTGGTAAAAAAATGATTCAGTTATTCATTTTGTTTATTTATTTTATACAAGTAATAGGTTTCTTGGAAAAACTGTTCAAGAGAAATAATTGTGCCTCACTATATTGACAATGCAATCTAGTTCTCCGACAATGATAAACTTCTGCAGTTACAGTATGTGAAATGTTGCCATCAAGGCTATTGCCTTGACAGTATATGCCTTTTCTCAGCTTTGATACCCAGATGGAAGCTACACTGATTTGCTTAATGCTTTTATACTTTTTTGAAAAGGTAAACCACCATTGCCTAAACAAACCTTACCAGAGTTTCCAGTGCTTTCATCAGGGTTGGCTATTTTCTTCAGGTGCTGTCTTGTGTCTCTTAGGGGAGAGAGCTCCTGTCATAGCTGGACAAGGGACATGAAGGAGCCCACCAGGAAGGCTCAAACCAGAGGAGGACTGGCCTAGTGTTAGTGGACTGGGTTTTTACACGACCACACTTCAGAGAGGTTTACAGGAAGAAAGGATGAAAGAATGAGCGAGAACAAATTGTTCAAGAAGAAAGAGAATGCAGAAAAGGACATTTGGGGAAAAGAGGGGTCTTAGAGGTGTTTCTACTTCCCCATGTTTTATGTAGTTTGGTTGTGTTTTAGTTTTTGTTTCTTATATTTTTACAGCCCGCTAGCTGTATCATTTTAAAATTTTAAATACAATTTCAAGCTTTTCTTGGGGAGATTTTTTGTTAGTGCCTTAGTTTTTGATTGGTGTTCTTCTTTTTTTCTTTTCTCACTACTTTGTATTTGTGCCTTTAACTGAGGACCCTGAGTCATGTGTTTTTAGTTGTGATAAATACGCATATGTGACATCTCAAGATCAGAATTTGCTGTTTTCTGGGGAACCCTCTGTGCAGGAAGACTGCTGATCATTTGCAATTTTTTGCTGCAAGAACTCTTTGTGTTGTAAAGCCTCTAGGACATGTTTTGCTCCATCAGACGCCAGTAAGGGTAATGAGTTTTCTTCCATCTTCCTGAGTTTGCTGGGTTTTTTTATATGACTGGCATAATTGAAGCATTTAACAGGACTTTTTGGGAGGGTCAATAGTAAAAATCTTTTATTTTTTGCTCACTCTTCCTTTTAGATGCTGTCTGCTATTTACTGTAAGAACTGGCTCTTTGAAATTTTTCAGCTGATTTGGGGACTTCAGAAGATTGAGACTTGGGAATCACATTTATTTTATAGAGGTATCTTTTACCGATTAGCTGATGGTTGTTTTTTGATAGGAGTTTGGTAAATTAACATTACTGCCCTGGATTAATGCCGTTTGTAATATAAATATAATCCTTCAGTGGATATTTTGTTCCCATTTTTAGGCTATATACCACAAACTTAAATCTTATCTTCTATGGTTTAGTTGTGGCTGATAACTACCTCTTGCACCTGCTGGCATCTAGGAGGTTAAAGCACAAGCACAAGTAACATTACCTCAGTGGTGTGGAAGTTGGAAGAGCTTGGAAGAATTTGTGTGAGCTGAGCTGTTGGGCATTACAGGGGCAAAGTTAAAACTCCAGTTCTCAGTTAGAAAATAATGCTTCTGCTCTCTCCTTTTCTTCAGAATGAACTCTTTTAGAGGGCATTTTTGAATTAATTAAGACTTACTTTAAAGGGCTTTAGAGTGTGCTCTTTTGTCCCATGACCTACTGATTACATTGTCCTATGACCTACTGATTACATATTTTTTCAACTGTGTTATATATATTTGCACTTGCAGTGTATTTTATACTATTTGAAGTTTTGGTTGTGCTTTCCAGGTTTTAGAGGTATATAGGTCTAAAATGAAAATAAATGGGAGCTACTGCAAGGAGTAAAAAACTATGGACTATTCCCCACCTATAGAAACAAATTCAGAAACTAACCAAAATTAAAAAATGGTCAGAAAGGGAAGAATTATACTATTAAAGGACCTATAGAATCTAAGGTAGTCTTAGATAAAATAAGTGAACAAAAGGGAAATATGGTTCATAAGTAAATCACCTTAAAGGACATCTAAACAACCAATTTTTAAAATGAAATAATTTAAAAAACTGTCTTCAAAGAGAGGTGAAGGAAAGGCTGCTGTTTACATTGATGCTAACATTTCATTTATCTGAATAACGTAAATGCAGTTTTGTAACATCTGAAAAAGTAAGCTTCAGCCTTCCAATTAAAAAAAAAACCTGCTCTGCTTGTTCCCTAAGATGGCTGCCAAATGTGTGAATTGATGACATCATTGGAGCTAGAGGCAGAGAGCTACATTGCTCTCCATAGTGCTGACTAATTCTGTTTTCCCCCTTTGTTTAGAATTGTTTCACCAAAATTATCAAAACCATGACTTAACATGCAAATTATTTTGATCATTATACATGTTAGGATATGATTTTGTTCATTTTGTTTACCTTAATGTGCTGAAACAGTGTTGTAATCTAACTGACTTTCTCTTTTGTAAACCACAGTACAATACACTTCTTTAAATACCTGGTGGTCTAGTGGTTATGTGTTGTCCTGATGATTGTAGCAAAGTTCTAGTCTGGTCCAATGCCAAAGTTCACACTTTTTTTGGTAGTCCAAAAACTATGCTTCTCTTGTAGTCCTCTTTTTCCTTATGATCCCTCCACCGCAGCTAGCCCACCAGCAATCAAACAGTCCACTGTTCTCACTCTACCCTTATTACTGCCTGGGGTTGTATATGAGCTTCCTAATCCCACAAAGAGAATTATTACACTGCAGATTGTAATCTTGTACGTCAGAGAGCAGTGCACATGTAGTAGTAGTAGTAGTACAATGTTATTCAATTGACAAGCAAAAGAATAGGAAACTCAACTGAGACAAGCTCATTTCCAGTGAGATCCTTAGTACAAACATTCATGTTGACATCATAGAAAATTTTCCACAAAAATTACATACAAACATATACATAAAAAAAACTAACACCACATTAATGTTTAAATTACAATAACTACTAACATCCATACAAATAAACTACGTAAACATACATCACATGCATTCCCATTCATAAAATGCAACTCTTCATCATATTTAATACATAATGTTCATGGTTAATCAACAATAAACCTTTTATCTGCTTCAGATTTAAACCATCTTTTTATTTCTTCTATACTGGGACTAGAACTAAGTGGCCTAAGATAAATTGGCAATAAATTCTATATATTGGGACCTAAATAGAAAAAATGTTTTCTACCCAAATCTGTCCTTCTTCTAGGCAATACATATTCCATGCCTTCTGCAGAGCATAGGCCTCCTCTAATTGTCCTGACCTGAAATTCATCAGTAATATATTCAGGTACTTCACCCCTAAATGAATTAACCATATATATCAAAACATGTAAGGACCTTCTATCATTCAGGTACATCCAATTCAAGGACTGTTATAGCTCTCTTCTATGAGTTCTCTTAGGAACATCCAAAATAAACCTTGCTATCGTATTAAAAAGAACATCTATTTTGGCTAACTGGGTTAAAGTTGCCCCTATATAAACAATATCCCCATAATCCAACAGAGGTATCAATGTGGCTATGGCTACATGTTTCCTCACTCTTTCATCCATACAGTTTCTAATTCTATAAAGTGCACCCAAATGCCCACTAACTTTCTTAATTATATAGTCTATATGAAAAATCCATCCCAGTGATCTACCCAGATACATTCCTAAATATCTATAACATTGCACTTGTTCAAGAACAAATTTATCTTTAGTTACTATACTCAAACCTAACTCCAAATAGGTTACACTATTTTCTCTAGAGAACAGTATAACCTGGGATTTTTTTGAATTAAGGACAAGTTTGGATTCACTATAAAATAACTGAAGCTCATCAAATGCACTTTGAAGAGTAAGTTCTATCTGCATTGTTGATGAACCCTCCACTTAAATAATAGTATCATCTGCATATAGGTGACATTGTACATCAGGGTTAGTTAGAACAAAATCATTCATATATAAATTAAATAATATTGGACCCAAAATGGATCCTTGGGGCACTCCAGAGATAATTACCCTAAAACCAGATCCCCACCCATTTATTGAGACCATTTGTTTCCTTCCAGTTAGATAAGCATCAAACCACCCAATCACATTAGAGGAGACACCCAAAGCAGGTAGTCTGGACAGGAGGATGTCATGGTCCAGGGTAACAAACGCCCTGGATAAATCAACAAAAATTGCCCCCACCGACATCCCCCTGTCCAGAGCACCCTCAATATCCCCAGTAACTTTCAACAAAGCAGAAGTTGTACCATGCATAGACCTGAAACCAGATTGGAATTTATTAATCAGCTTACTATTTTCTAAATAAGTCTGAAGTTGTTTAGCTATCATCTTTTCAAACACTTTAGCTACTATTGGTAATAATGATATAGGCCTGTAATTCTCCAATAAGGCTCTAGATCCATTTTTAAAAACGGGAATTACTCTAGCATATTTCCACATTTCAGGAATTTCCCCACATGCAAGTGACATATTAAAGATGTTAGTTAAAGGGTATGAAATAACCAGAGCAGCATATTTCAATAAGATATTAGGAATCTCATCTAGCCCTCCAGCTTTCTTAATATTTATTTTAAGTAATGCATTTTGTACATCTAATCGGGATATTGGTTCATGTATACATGTATACTTATACACTTCATTGACTGGAACTGTTAAATGATGCCATATAAATCCCTCTCCAGTCTTCTTTCATCAGTGCTTTACTTCTGCTCCCACAATAAACATCAGGTGGAACGCCACCCTTATGCACAATGAAGGCGGTATGTACAGTCCCCCTGTTTTGATTTTTTCCTGCCTCACTAACCGACAACCTGGTCTTCCTGAGGAGCCAAGAAAGAAGCATTGGGACACACTGGGAAACTGTTGTTCAAACCTTCAAACAGTAAGTGCTTACTTGCTATGGATAACAACATTATTTGGCAAGGGAGGCATACTAATGCCTTGAGCAAATCCACCAGACATCCAGCGTTGGTCTACTCTCTTACCTGTGATCTACAGAACCCCACAGGACAGTCCGCAGCAATCCTCCTCCAGTCCTTTTCTAAACCCTTCTTCACAGTGTGAGTTGGCTCGCTCACAACTCTTTCAAGACTTGAATGCTGCATATACAGTCCCCTGGATCCTGTCAAAACAAACCTCGACAAACCCATGGGAATGGATTAAATCTTATCTAGCTGGAAGAACCCAGAGGGTAAGTGTGTCCCAGACTCTATCATCAATAAAATCTGTTGACAGAGGAGTCCCTCAGGGATCCATATGGGGGCCCTATTATTCTTAGTGTTCTGTAATGATCTTCCCCAGATAGTGCAAACATCAAACATCCAGCTGTATTCTGATGATACGGCACTTATTGCATCTGGGGTGGACATGACAGATCTGAGAACCAAACTACAGAGGGAATTCAGTGGCATTGGGGAGTGGTTCACCATGTCAAGGCTATTAATGAACACAAAGGAAATAGAAGTTCTTTATTTTGGGACCAGAGATAAGACAAGTTTAGGTATAACATCATTGACAAATATATTAATAGATCAGGTTACTGAATAGCAGTATCTGGGTGTAACATTTGATGTAGAGTTAAACTTTTTGGAACACACTAGGGATGTGTTAAATAAAGTTAGTAAAAAATTAGGAGCACTTAGAAGAACATCAAGATGACTGGATCAAAGAGCAAGGAAAGCTATTGTGGAGCAGATGGTGATGCCCTCTAATGACTATGGAAGTATTATATATAGGGTTTACCTAAATTAATGTGGGATAAATTGGATAAAATGAAGTTCAAACTTGTGAGGTTTGCATTGGGTTGTCATTATAGAACACATCATTGTACATTACTTAATACACTTGGATGGACAACACTAGAACAAAGAAATGGGGAAGTATGGTTAAAATCATTGTGTTATTTTTTCACAAAAACAACCGGCTCATTACATATCGCTTAATGCACTTATGAAACATATTGAACCTACTCAGACCGTAACTAGATCTATCCATGCAAACAAAATAAAAATAAATTATAATAAAACAAAATTTGGTGAGAAAACTTTAAGACGCCAGGTGGCAAAATATTGGAATATACTTCCATACTCAACACGAGTGGCATCCCCAAATCTATTTAATATAAGGTTAAAAACAATATCACAAGTAGTGTGTAACTGTAAGTTTGACATTTAGATGCCATTTATTTAGTGTTTTATGAAGCCATATGTTACTGTATTGAAATTTAGTACTTTAAATCTGTTTGTACATCGAATAAATGTCGATTATGCGTCTGAAGCGGCAAACAGTGTTTGTTTATATGTACTTGTATAGTATATGTCACCATTGCTATCTTGTTCCTTAGTTGCCATTTGTCCTATGCCTCATGAAACTATAGATCTGTCCATGTGTTGATACTGCAACTTAAGTCTGTTTGCATATTGCACAACTGATAACTACGAGTTTGTGGCATTACATAATTTTGTCCACACATACCTTGTATAGTATATGTAGATGTAACCAATTTATGTACAAACTTTTTATAAGGAACTTATTTTATGTATTTTTATGCTCTTTGAATCATCAAACAGGACATGTCTTGTAAACAGGGATTATATCCCTAATGGCAGTGGTTATCCTGTATAAAAATAAAACATCTTACCTAACTACCTAATCTCCCTACACTGAATCCAGGTAACAATTTAGGTACTGCCCTGCCACTCTAAGTATTTAGTGTTGCTGCATGCTTTCATCCATGCTCATGTCATGATCACAGTGCTGGCAGCCCCCCACATCTCAGATCTCACAATGATCTGTTCTGCTGTCCCTCTTCCTGTCTTCCCCCTACCATGAATATAGCTGTACCCTGTGGGAATAGTCTTCTCTGTCCCCCTTTCTTCACTCCTTCTCCTGACATCAAAAACGAATGAGTGCACCACCCTTCTACATCATGAATACTGCTAGTATAGCCTCCCATTTCTTTTTGTCATCTCAGTCATAAACATGATCTTCCCAGTAAGTCAGGCTGATACTAGCAGGGCACAAGGGGACAAATGGACTTTCCTACCCTTATAAGGTCTAGGTCTACCTATGATTAGGGACTATTAAATGACGTGCATAATGATGCATGCACCTGTCATTTAATGTTGCCTAATCCAAGACAGACTAGATCTTAAAAGGGTAAGAAAGTCCATTTTGACACTTGTGTCCTGCTGCTATCAGCATAGTTTACCGGAAAGATTATGTTTATTTTTGATATGTCAAAAAAAAAAAGGCGGGCTTGAGCTGAGAGAATTCATGATGTGGAAGGGTGGTGAGCTCACCAGTTTTTAATGAGGAGAGAAGGAGTGAAGAATGAATACCAGAGGGGTACTGAGGAGGCCAATTCTGTAGGGTACAGCTATATTCAGGAATGGGGGAAGGTGAGCAGATCACTGAGAGATCTGAGATGTAGGGCTACTGGCCCCATGACAGCTACTTGTCAATGGATGAGAGCAGTCAGTGATGAAAAATACTCAGAAGTGGCACTGTGGCACCTAAATGGGTACCTGAACTCAGTGTAGGGAGATTAACCTGAGGGGGTGAGGGGTGTCAAGGTTTGTTGAAGCAGTACTGAAGAGACTGTGTATACCAGATTCAAGATTCAGAAGATGGATGAACAGCACACAGCTAGCATTGTGGAGCAGGGCATGGAGAAGGATTTAGAAACATAGAAACATAGAAATTGTTAGCAGATAAGGACCACTAGACCCATCCAATCTGTCCATAGTATGCATACACTCACCCTAAGTGGTCAATGGCATTTCATCACTCCCTTCCCACCCAAGGTTCCTCTGTGCTTGTCCCAGGCATGTTTAAAACCCTCCACTGTGCTTGCCCCTGCCGCCTCCTATGGTAGACTATTCTAAGCATTCACCACCCTCTCTATGTAGAAAAACTTCCTCATGTTACCTCTCAATCTCCCCCCTCCAATTTCATATCATGCCCCCTCATTCTGGTATCTTTTCTACATTGGAAAAGATCTCCCACCTGCACCTTGTTTATGCCCTTGAGGTACTTAAAAGTTTCTATCATGTCACCCCTTTCTCTCCTCTCCTCCAGTGAGTAAATATTCAGGTCTCTTAGTCTCTCCTCATATGTTTTGTGGTGGAAACCATGCACCATCTTTGTTGCCCTTCTATGGATAACCTCCACCTTGTTTATGTCCTTATATATATGTGATCTCCAGTACTGCATGCAGTACTCCAGGTGAGGCCATACCAGTGTTTTATACAATGGCATCACCACTTCCCACCTCCTGCTAGTAATACCTCTGCCTATGCACCCCAGCATGCCACTGGCCTTCCCTGCAGCATTTGCACACTGCTTTCATACCTTAAGGTCATCAGATATGATAAACTCTAGGTCCCTCTCCTCTTTAGTGATGGTCAGCACCTCCCCCCATCCTGTAACTCTCCCCAGGGTTCCCCCTACCCAGGTGTATTATGTTGCACTTTTTTACATTGAACCTCAGTTGCCACACCTCCAACCATCTTTCAAGATTGCAAGATGATTGCTGAGGACTATCCTGGCCAAGTTCTGCTGATCACAGATAAAGGAGTAGATCAGTGCTGGAAGTCAGAAAGATTTGAGTAAGACATTATAACATCTCCCCTGGATAATAATATTGTTATCCATAGTATGTCTAGCCCTTATGAGGGTGAGAAAGCATTTTTCTGGTTGTTGTTGTAAACATTTTATTTTTATACAGGATTACAAAACTTTAGGTCAAAAATACCTATTTTCAAAGTTGTCCTGTATAAAGGTGTTCAATTTACAATAAATGATCAAATACTCAAAAACACACAACTGTAAAACAAAGTACTCTAAACTGAATTAACTCTTAATAGACAATACCTAACATTATACAAAACAAAATAAAATTCTTCATTCAACAAGCTCATTATCATATTTCTCAGTTTATTTAAAACCTTATTTAAAAACAAGTACATTCATTAAAGAATACAGCACTCAGACCTATTTTAAACTGTGGTAATTTATTTGCATTTCTTAATTGTGAGGGGATTTGATTCCAAATGCTCGCAACCTGTGCCTCAAATGTCATAATTCCATATGTTGTGTTAATTTTTGGGAACGTATAACCCCTGTACTTCATGTCCCTTAGAACCTAGGGATAACCTTTACTAGCAGAGGACAAATCCATGTTTCCATCTATCATCCCATTTTTTATTTTGTAGATAAATACTGAATATTGTTTTTTTAACCATACTGGTAAACTGCTCCAGATTAGATCTTTATACAAAGTGCAATGATGGGCATTTAGACTACAGTTTAAGACAAATCTTGCCAACAATTTTATGATATGACCAATCTGTTTAAATGTTTTTGACCTGCAAAATTATACACCAGATTTCCATATTCCAGTACAGGCATTATTAATTAATTTGCAACTAACCTTCGGGTTTGTTGATTTAATATCCCAGATGACCTACGTAGTGCCCCTATTTTATTATTAACTTTCTTTATTGTATTATTAATATGAGCTGAAAAGATAATGTATGGTCAATCTGTATACCTAAGTATTTATACTGATTTGTAACAACATTTTTTTCCCATTTCTCATTTTATATCCCTATCTCCAATCTGTTGTTTAATAGATTTTTTTTTATTAAAATACATGACCTGAGTTTTTTTTTGTCACTTAACACAAGTTTAGAACTGGAAAACCAGTACTGCAAAATGTCAAAGTCCAACTGTAGTTTTGTCATCATTTCACTTTGAGATTCTGCTGATGCTAAGAGTACTGTATCATCAGCATAAAGCCTAATTTGTGTATTGTTTATTTTAGTAGGTAATTCATTGATATATAACAAGAATATTAATGGCCCCAAAATTGAACCTTGGGGAACACCTCTTGATATACTACCCACTTCTGAAAAATATCCATTTATTACTACTTGCTGTTTCCTTTGGCTCAAATATAATTTAAACCATTGCAATGACCTAGGGGCTATACCAGTCCTCTCCATCCTCTCATATAGTAGATGGTGGTCAACCAAATCAAAGGCTTTGGACAGGTCGACAAACACTGCACCCGTGGACTCCCCCCTGTCCAGGGCCACTGCCACTTTATCCATGAAGTCAACGAGTGCAGTGCAAGTCGATTCACCTACCTAAAATCATGTTGGCATTTTTCAAGTTCTGAGTATTTTCCTAAGTAGTTGCACAGTTGGCCGAACACCATCAATTGCATCAACTTAGAGAGCATGGAGAGGATCGCTATTGGTCTGTAGTTTGAGGGATTATTAGAGTCACCTCTCTTAAATATGGGTACTATTTTTGCTACTTTCCAGATAGAGGGGAAAACATTTTCCATCTGACTTTGGTTAAATAAATCAGTCAATATTGGTGATAAAACTTCTACTGCATCTTTAATAAATTTACCTTCGATGTTATCCATACCATATGATTTATTTTTATTTACTTTTAAGATGTCATTCCTAACTTCTAAAGTTATTTTTTTTTAAATAAAAAAGAGGACAATTTCCATTATTAATTGATTTGTTTAAGTCAGTTTGTACTGGTAGACCAGCTGGGATGGTAATATCTGGCAATGTTAGAAAGTAGTGATTCAACAGCTGAGCTGATGTTTTTGAATCAAGGAGCTCTTCCTTATTGTTAGACATTTTTATGTGAGGCTTAGCTCTCAGGGGTTTTCCAGTTCTTTTATTATATTCCAATATTGTTTGGGATCTTGGGTGGTCTTGATTTTTGTGTTATAAAATGTTTTCCTTGTGGATATAATTGATCTTTTACATTCATTCTGCTTAGTTTAAAAATTAACCCAATCTTCCTCTCTTTTTGTTTTATTTGCTTTTTTCCAGATTCTATCTTTAATATGAATTTTCTTTTTCAAATATTCATTTATCCAGGGGAGATGCTTTTGTTTTTCTTTTTTTTTGAATGGTGCATGCCTATTACAGGTCTCCAAAAAAGTTTTAGAAAATTCTTCAACCCCTAGGTTAACATCTGGAATTAAATTTAGTCTTCCCCACTTTACACAGTTTAAATCATAAACAAAATTATTGGGGTGATAGTTTTTGAAGTTTCTTTTTTGGGTAATCTTTTCTTCCTCATTTATTTTATTTAAATCTGATATGACACAATATACTGGATTATGATCACTCAGATTTGGAGGTAAAATGTGGCACTTTTCAACAAAAAAACCCTTAGAGAGAAATATCAAATCCAGAATACTCCCCTGACTGTTAGCCCCACTTTTCCTAGTACTTTGATTTATTATTTGATTAACATTTAATATCTCAAAACTTTGTTCCAGTTTCAATCCCTTGGGTTTGCCCCAGGCAGCGTTGAAATCACCAATCAATATTAGGTCTTTACCGTCCGACAAAGATACTAGTTTTGATGCCAATATCTCAAACTTAATAGTATTTACCTTTGGAGGAGACTATACTATACTTACTAAAAGCTGCAATCTTTCAAATTTAACACAAAGGCATTCAATCCTGTCTAAAGTTCCATGGAAGGCAACTTCTCCCAATCCAAGTTTTCCTGTAATATATAAAAGAACCTCACCACCTCTCTTTTCCCTATCTGATCTAAAAAGATTATAACCTTCCAATGATATTTCACTATTCTGTATGGCTTGAGATAACCATGATTCAGTTATACCTATCACATCTGGTTCATAACTTTTTGTCCATATTCAGAAATCATGCATTTTGTTTACTATGCTTCTTACATTTTCAAGTGTAATTTTTTTATTTTGTGTGTTCCAGTACTTATTGCATGGCTTTTAGGAAAGACATAGTTGTTGGTAAATAAGGCAGAATAAAAAATGGGGGACTGTACATACTGCCTTCATTGTGCAAAAGGTTGGTGATCTTCCCCCTCAGAGCAGACTGGGAGACCTGAATATGTACACTCTGGAGGATAGAAGGGCCAGGGAGACATGAAAGAGACATTCAGGTATCTGAGAGGAATCAATAATGATGAGGCAGACATGGTCTTTAAGCTAACGAGGGAGAGGGACACCAGGGGGCATGGGCTAAGAATAGAGGGGGGAAGATTTAGGAGGGAAATGAGCAGACACTATTTCACAGAGAAGGTGGTAGCAAAATAGAACATACTACCAGAATGGGTTGTATCATGTAAATCTGTAAACAGCTTCAAAAGAGCATGGGACAGGGAACAGGGGAGAGTGACAGTGGGAAAGGTGGGGGGTAGCAGTGGGATGGCAAAGGGAGGGAGGGTGGGGCAGCTGCAAACTAGGGGTACTAGCTGCAGACTTGACCAGATTTAGATAGACTGGATGGTCTGTTTCTGCTGGCACAGTTGTATGTTCGTATGCTCCCCATGTTTATTGTGGGAGCAGAAGTGAAACACTGATGAAAGAGGATGGGAGACTGATTTGGGAGGCATCACTTAGTGCCAGTCAGTGAAGCATATCGGTATAGGTATGCACTACTGCCTGAGGCACAAGATTATGATCTGAAGTGTAATATTCTCTTTGTGGGACTGGTAAGCTCATATGCAGCCCCAGGCAGTTCTAAGGAGAGTGCGAATGGCAGAGTGTTTGATGACTGGTGGGCTAGCTGTGGGGTGGGGGGATCATAAGGAAAAAGAAGACTATAGGAGAAATTTATTTTTGGATTACCAACAAAACATGATCATTGACATTGTATCAGACCAGAACTTTGCTGCAGCCATTGGGACATCACATAACCATTAGGCCACTAGGTATTTGAAAAGTTGTACTGTACTGCAGTTTGCCAAAAAGAAGGTTGGTTGGATCACAACACAATTTAGGCACATAAAAGTAAACAAAAGGAATAACAACATAGCCTAACATGTGCATTGATCAAAAATAACTCACATGTTAAGTCATGGTTTTGAACATTTTGGTGAAACAATTCTAAACAAAGGGGAAAACAAAACTAGTTATAACTATAGAGAGCCATGTACAGTAGCTCTCTGCCTCTAGCTCTAATGATGTCATCACTTCACACATTTGGCATCCATCTTAGGAAAAAAGCAGAGCAGCTTTTTTTTTTTAAATTGGAGGGTTGATGCTTTCTTTTTCAGATGCTACAAAACTATTCATGTTATTCACATAAGTGCAATGTTAGCATCAATGTACACATCAATCTTTCCTTTAGCCCCTTATGAAGTTTAACATTTGAATAATTTGTTGGCAAAATGTTATTTAGGTGTCCTTTAAATCAATTTATTCATACCTCTACCCCTCACATTCCAAGTAATAATGCCATAAGAGTAGGTAAAGAGAATGTAAAAGATAAAGGGATTGTTAGATCCTCCATATCTCTTCCCATAATAATAAGTAATGAGTTTAATTCCTCTGGGTCAAATAAACAGACACTTTTATCACCACCAACCCCTACTAAATATGAATTGGAGCCAGTTACTAAAATTGATGTTCATGCATCATTGGAAAAAATCAAACTGAGACATCATTGGAGAAATAACCAGTCTTATTCTTGGCACAGAAACCAACTAATAAGGAGTCAGGAACAGATTAAATTAAATATATGAATTGACCTGAGAGAGTTCAAAAACTATCCTACTCCATTTACTCCACATTTAACAGATGTTCTTAATTAACAACATACTGTATGGCTAATATACTATTATTTGAACAGTTGTGCATCATTACAGATGAACTTTCAGGTATTGAAGCAACCATGGCATTCCATGAAAATCTGATTAGAAATTTACTAAGGCAGAATTAAGCACTGAATTCAATTCAGTGAATATAGAGGATTGTGTATGAGCAAACATACACAACAAGGCAATTGTATGATAGAGAGGTTACCGTGGTAATCAGAGACCTCAACAGTGCAGCTCAAGAGATCAGTTATCACGGAAACCTTGAGATCATAAAACTGTCTTGTTTGTGTATGGTTGCTCATACACAATCTTTTATAGCGTATGGGCAACCATAAGCGTCACTCCTTGATCCCCCAAACAGGTCTCCCAGTGAAGAAAGGCTTACTTCAGCAGTTGTATCACTTTGTTCCAGCACCGCTTACTTCCTCACTGCCATGGCCCACTTAATTGCACATGCATGACCACGTTCAATGTTGTTGTGCTGCACTAGTGATGTACTTGGTGCAGCACAACAACATCATGAAGCACTGAGGGCAGCACAACAATGCTGTTCCAGGCATGGATTTCCTTGTGGAAGAGCATTCTACCATACACTCTATATAGAAACATAGAAACATAGAAGCTGACAGCAGATAAGGACCACAAGGCCCATCCAGTCTGCCCATTTTTTCTACCTTATGAATGTGCCATAGGTCTGTACTCTGTCAATGGCCTATCTATTCATACTGATCTGTATTGCTCCCTTATGCCTATCCCATGCCCATTTGAAGCCTTGCACTGTATTCATATCCACCACTTCCAGAGGTAGGCTATTCCATGCATCTACCACCCTTTCTGTGAAAAAGAACTTCCTCACATTACCCCTTAATTGGCCTCCATCTAATCTCATGCTGCATCCTCTTGTTCTGCTATTTTTCTTATATTGAAACATGTTAGATTATTTCACCTTTTAAATGCCCTTAAGATGTTTGAATGTTTCAATCATATTACCTCCCTCCCACCCTTCTTTGCTCTAGGGTATACATATTGAGCACTTTTAATCTGTCCTCATATGATTTCTGATGCTGTCCCCAGACCATTTTGGTTGCTCTTCTCTGGACTGCCTCCATTTTGTTAATGTCCTTGTGCAGGTGTGGTCTCCAGTACTGCATGCAGTACTCCAGATGGGGCCTAACCAGTGTCTTGTAAAGAGGGATTATTACCTCCCTCTTATGACTTGTGATACTCCTACTAATACACCACAACATCCCTCTAGTCTTATCTACTGCTTTAGTGGTCTGCTTGGATGATTTCAGGTCATTTGTGATGATGATGCCCAAGTCTCTTTCTTCCCTTGTGAATGACAGCAACTCCCTCCCAACCTATAGCTGGCTTCAGGGTTTCTCTTCCCTATGTGCATGTTCTTGTACTTCTTTGCATTAAACCCCAATTGCCACTCTTCCGACCATTTTGCCAATTTATCCAGATTTCTTCTCATTCTGCCCACCCCATCCAGATCATCTACTCTGTTGCAGATCTTGGTGTCATCTGCAAACAGACAAACCTTACCCTCCAGTCCATCTGCAATGTTAGTGTGAAGGTATTGAAGAGGACTGGCCCCAGGACTGACCCTGAGGTACACCACTTGTGACTTGCACCTGTTCTGACTGTATACCCCCTTACCACCACTCTCTGTTTACTGCCTGCCAACCAGTTTGCCAACCAGTTAACCAATTTCTGACCCACCCCAAGCCTACCCAACTTATTTATCAATCTTCTATGTGGAACAGTATCGAAAGCTTTGCTGAAGTTAAGGTAGGCGACGTCAATTGCACCCCCCTTGGTCCACCACTCTGGTTACCCAGTCAAAGAAATTTATGAGATCAGTTTGACAGGACCTTCCTGTTGTAAACCCATGCTGTCTTGGATTCTGTGTGCCTGTGGATTCCAAGTGTTGCACTATCCTGTCCTTAATGAGTGCCTCCATGATCTTGCCCACTACTGAGGTAAGATTGACTGGTCTGTAGTTCCCTCCCTCCTCCTTACCACCACTCTTGTGGAGCGGGATCACATGAGCCCTTCTTCAGTCTTCTGGGACCTTAGAACCTAATGTTAAATCTATTGGGATAAACTCATTGAATCAAGAATTGAACTTACCACAGTGGGGAGCAATGATTAAGGAAAAAAGGAAAAGAAACAACAATAGAAAAAAAAAATCAGAGAGAGAAAATTAAGGGGGAGAAAACTATAGTAGGAATTGCAAATTAACTGTGGCCATTCAAGATTCAGACCAGTTAACTGATGAGCAAAATGTTACTGATAAAGAGTTAGGAGTAGAGATCCCTCAAGAACCAATCTCAAAATCACAAGGTTTAGAAAATGAAAAGGGTAAAGAACCCCTAATGAATAAGCATATTGTTAAGGAACATAATAAACAGCCTGAAAGACCCTCAAAGGTAACTGGATCTAATTATGTGAGTCTGGTTCCTTATTCTGATTCACTGTCTCAAGAGACTGAAGTAGGTATTTGATTCTGGCTCTCAGGGAATGAAGCTATAATCTCACTATTTGGTGTTCATCAGAATGAAACCGAAACTGATGAAACCTTATTAGTAAAGGTGCAGCAATTATTGGAAATAGATTTGCAAATCGCTAGTTGGAGAGATAATGTGGTATATGTATCCAGAGATGAAATATCCAGAGAAGGGATAGTGTGAATGGTCTTGTCTGATATGGAGAAGGCTAAAGCTGCATGGAAAAACAAAAACTTCTCCACAGTTAGGGGTCTATGTAGATCCTCCCATAACTTTGCCAGTATTCCTGAATGAATCAAAAAATGATTTTGAACAAGGGAGATTCTAACTGAAAAGTGTCTTTGAAAATTGTCTGGCCAAGAAATATTGTGGTAACATGGCTCAGGATTCACAGAGGAAAAATATTTACTTACTTTGCATGGGATGGAACAAACACTAGATGAAACACAACAATCCTTAATGCAATTGATCTGTTATGCAATAAAAAATTCTACTTGGGGCCGGCCTGTTGGTGCAGTGGTTGGATTTCCACTTGCGACGCCAGTGACCTGGGTTCAGGAATGAGCTCGGGCCACTGGAGGGCCGGCCAGGGGGGAGGCAGCTTGAGCGTCCTATGACTGCTCGCTGTCTCCAGGAAGGGAAGAGTTCATGACCCGGTGCTAAAGCGACCACTGGTGAAGGCCAGTGATACAGCAGCACGTCAGGGTCATTAGGGGGTGATGCGTAACAGATGTCGGCTCTTGCCTTGCGTCCGGATATCACGCACCTCAAGAAAGCCAGGAAAAATCACTGACTGGCCTCTGGACAATGGCTTTCTGTTCCTGAGGGTTTCCAGTGCCTTCCTGGTGCCTCCTGTTCCCCAGCAGCATCCCCAGGCCCTAAAAGTGTGTGCTGGGGCTATCCTCCTCGGTGCCTTCCCCCTCAGAGGAGGGGGACCTGCTCGTTGAAGGGATACACCATGATATCCCGGGGGTCAGTTGCGATCTGGGGAATCAGAGGAGGGCCAGGCAAAGACAGAAGAGGTCAGGGGGAACTTGGCAGAGCCCGAAGGAGTGGAGGACCAGCGAGCATGGGGGTGGAAAAATAGATCATACAAAAAAAAATCTACTTGGGGTGAGATTAGGTTTTAAAGGTGTGAAATGGGTCAAAAGACAAATAGTGTTACCAATCATGGCCAAATAACTATGGAGTTAAGAGATTTTGTTTTATATAGATGGATTCTGAAAGAAGCCCACTAATTGGATGAACTAAACATTTTACTGTGTGAATGGCCATACCCTGCTGAACAAGCAGAAGTTAAGAAATCTTCCTCAATCAGTGTGCCTAACAGAAATAAAAATTGTTTTGGTGCTACTATAAAGGGAAACTTGCAAAACTGTTTTGATGCTACTATTATAAATGTTCCAACACAAAACAGATTCCAATGTTTAGCTGATATAAATCTGGAATGGCCAGTTTCACCCTTCAAAGATACTGATATGTTCATCTGAATTGTGGACTACACAAATAACTAAAGGTGATGAGATGTGTTATTTAAATGCTAATAATGTTCATACAGACTGTATAATGTTTTGAAACATTGCTGGATTTTGTAAGGATATAGTGGATAAGCAAGTAAAATCATTTGTATTACAGCATGTTATCTGTCTTCAGGAAACATGGGCTTTAGATGAATTAAGTGTAGAAGGATACGCAAGCATTTCATCAAATGCAAGTAGGTGCTTAAAAAGAGTAGGTTTCAGGGAGGCATTGCAACATTCATACAAGTCAGACAACATATTAATATATTAAATGCTCCTATAATGACATCTAATTTTGTATGTATTAGTCTTACATGGCACACAGATAAGGTGTTAGTAGTGAATTGTTATCCTCACCTCCCCCACACTAATTCTATTTACTATAACCCTGATGTTTGACAAGAATTAGAACATCTTATTGATGATGCTATGGCTAAAAATCCAGATATGGGTATAATTTTATTGGGAGATTTTAACACTCAAATTGGTTGTCATAGATCCAGTGGTGATCCAGATTTCGTAACTATTAAAACATCCATGGATGAGGTTATAAACATACATGGAAGACATTTTCTAAATATGCTAGAGAAATCTTGCCTGATAGTTTGGAATGGAACTTTGGAAGAGGGACAAATTGTAATTGCTATTCTTTTACTACAAAATCTAGCAATAGTATTGTTGATTATATTTGCATTTTCCTTGGCAGCTATTGTCCTGTAAGTCCTTTGACATCAACCTAAGAACAGAAAGTGATTATCACCCCCATTAGGCTCAATCTAAACATAAATCATTAGGTAATAGGAATAGGTGAAAAGAACTGATCCATTTACGAACATACGAACATATGAAATTTGCCAGCAGATAAAGGCCTAGAGGTCTATCAAGTCTGCTTGAATGTGCAGCTAGCACTCCTTATTCTGCAGCTGCCCCTCCCTTCCACCCTTCCCCTTCATTAACCCTCCTCCTTGTCCTGTCCCATCCTCGTTTGAAGCAGTCCACTGTTCTACTGCATATCACTTCAGCAGATAACGCATTCCACCCAGCCACCACCCTCTCTGTAAAAAAAGTGTCTCCTCATCTCCCTCCTGAACCTTCCTCGCTCCAGTCTCATATCATGGTCCCTGGTGGCCCTCCCCTCCCTTACTTTGAACAGCCCCTCTGTACCCATCTTGTTTATTCCTTTCATGTATTTAAAGGTTTCAATCATGTCACCCCATCTCTCCTCTCCTCCAGTGAGTACATGTTCAACTCCTTCAACCTCCTCTCGTATGATAAGTCCCCCAGCCCCTTCATCATCTTTGTCACTCTGCGCTGCACCCCTTCCAGTAACTTAATGTTCCTCTTCAGATACGGACGCCAGTACTGCATGCATTACTCCCGGTGTGGTCTAACTAATGACCTATACAGTGGCAGAATCACCTCCTCCCTCCTCGAGGATATACCCCTTGCAATACAACCCAGCATTTTATTGGCCTTTGCAGCTGCCTTCTTACATTGTGCCGAGTTGTTCATTGACCCTGTAATGAGCACACCCAGATCCTTCTCCTCCTCTGTCTGGGCTAGCTGCAATCCCCCTAGCTGGTAACTCCTCCTTGGGTTCTTCATCCCAAAATGCAGCACCTTGCACTTTTTGGCATTAATCCCCAGTTGCCAGGTGTCTGACCAGGTTTCAAGCTTTGCCAGATCATCCCGCAACCCCTGCCATCCCCCTAAGTCATCCACCACCTCGCCTACCTTGGTATCATCAGCAAACAGACTGATCTTGCTCTTGATGTCCCATGATATGTCTGCAATGAATATCCCAAACAACAACCGAGCCCTGTGGAACACCACTCATCACTGCCCTTGGGTGTGAGAGCTCCCCACCCACCATCACCCTCTGTTGCCTTCCATGCAGCCAGTTTCCTACCCATCTCACCAGCTTTGCACCCACCCCTGTGCCTACTAACTTCCTTCCCAGCCTTCCATGTGGCACTGAGTTGAATGCCTTACTGAAGTCCAGATACAGGACATCCACTGCATGGCCCCTGTCCAGTTGCCTAGTTACCCAGTCATAGAACTTGACCAGGTTGGTTTGGCAGGATCTGCCACGTATGAAGCCATGCTGTCTGCTGTCCTGTAGTCCTTTGGCCTCTAGGAGGGCCACCAGCCTCTCCTTCAGGATAGTCTCCATTAGCTTACCCATGGTGGATTTTACCAAACATTGAACTTAGAAATCATAAGAGAATTATGATATCCAGTGACTTAGAGGACCAGATAAAATATTCAACTTACACAATTTAGTATTAGTGTGGTGATTCAACAACTACAAGTTAAAGAAATATATGATAAGGTGTATGAAATCTGTCAAAAAACATTTCTGCTAATTTATGTACCACATAGAGGGCTGAATGTAACTCAATCTTGGTTTGATAATGACTTCTGAAAATGTAAATCATATTTAACTAAACTTATGAGGGATGTGAAAAAAATCCATCTAAAGAACTGATAAGAACTGATAAGTGAAGCAAGACATGAGGTAGATTGCAAACCCAGAGAAACATTGCTCATAGAAAAACAAAAAACAATTGGGCTTTGACCCTCAGATGTCTTTTGTTTCAACTCATAACCCCAAATCACAACTGCTAGCTGACATAATAAGAAAGCATTGGCACTTGAGAAGGAAAGACCCTGGTCCAAAAAATCTTTATGTGGGATGTCCTAGGATGATTTATAGAACTAGTAAAAACTTGAAAGATTTTCTAGTTCATACAGTCCAACCACTGGAAGATAGAACGGACATGTGGTTCCTAAGAGGAAAAAATGCATGCCACAAGTACGGGAATTGCAAGTTCTGCCCTGTACTTCAAAACACTGACTGCTTTGTAAACCAAGTGACTGGTAGAGTTACCCATATTAGAGGCTTTATCACTTGTTCAATGACAGGTATGGTTTACTTAGCAGAATACAACTGTGAATATTTATATGTAGGCAAGACAAATTACAGTTTTAGATTAAGAATAGGAGAACACCTTAGAGCTAAGAAGGGGGGACATGAAAAATGTTTTGGCTGCACATGTAACAAGACCAAGGGATGGGACTCACCATTCCTTTACTTTCACTAGGATTGAAAAACCAATGCACCTGAAAAGAGGGCGAGATTATGATAATCTACTACTAAAGAAAGAGTTATATAGAATTTTTTCACTTAGAGCCATGGGAAAGAAAGGGCTCAATGATAAAATTGAAATAAAACCCTTTCTCAAAAAACAACTAGTATTCCTAGTATTCACAGATACCATAGAAAGAAATAAAGTTCTGGAACTATAGAGATATGTTACTGTATTAAATGAATGTAAATGAGTGTGCTTGTGATGATGGATTAGCTTGCTGTACCTGTTTTCTTATACATGCAAGTAACCTTTTCTTATTTTTTTTATTTTGTAGGTGTACATTTTTGTGACTGGCCCAATACTTTTGGGAGATCACATTGCTATCCATGACATGACACATAGCAAAGAAATGCAAAACAAACACCTTAACTAAAGGGACACTAGTGCTCATCAGAACAATACTTTTCTGTACAAGGTGTATCCTCTAAAGTGACTTTAAAACACTTGTTTTAACTTATAATGTCTTTTGGTTTCTTATTTGCACTTAATATGTGTATTTATTGTAATTTTTTTCACTATACTCTATGTGTAATTGTTGAGAACTGAACTTATCACATTGGTGATAGATTTTAACACTGTCTCTTTAATGCTGGTATTGATAAGGTTTACCATTAGGGGTACGGGTTGCCCTTTGGTAAAGCTCTCATTAAGAGTGAAATGTGTTAGGGATTGGTAACCATTTGTGAATGTTCACTGGAGTTGGATATTATGTATCACAGGATTGATTGGTTGTTATATGCCTTCTAAGATATTCTATGTTTTAAGAAAGGAAATAAAGGATATGTTTTAATAAATGCTACACCTCACCTGGATTATTGTTGTGAAATACCAAGTACTAAGTGGAAGTGTGAACTGCGAGTACTGTAACTTTCAAATAATAAATCCCTGAATTCTTCTTTAATGGATGCAGCAGGTGCTGGGTTTCACAAACTCCATGCAATTATTTTGCCATGTCATTGTGTGCCTTTACTTAACTTGTCAATACATTCTTTTATGTTCACTCACTATACTTGACATTTTATCCTGCACCATCGATAATGATAAACGTCCTAGCACTATAACAATACTTAAAAGTTTAATAAATACTCAAAACCTGTATAACGATACATGTTATTCTGATGCATTTTTGATACATTTGTTCAACTTTTTTAAAAGGATTTCAGAAGTTGAAGAATTCTCTGTTCAAACATTGTTTGTTGTGATGGACTGAAATAGTGTTGTTGATTGGAACCTACAGTATGTTGTTGTCAATGTTGCTGTTATGTCAACATGCAAAATCAGTGGACATTTACACATTGCTACACTTAGAAGTTATCAATATACTCTTGAATATTTACTGCATTTGTATTACAACTTTATATCAAAATTAAACAAATAATAATTCATATATACTCATGCAGCCTGCCTTTGTATGCAACAGATGATGTCAACAATCAAAGACAAATTTTTTCCTCCTTGCCTCCACATCATATGCAATTAATTTTTGAGAGACATATTTTGCCACTAATGCTTTTTCTATGAGAACATACTAGTCTGTCATAATGGTCTGTATCATTACACATAATAATATAAATAATTATACAGTATATATTTATATTGATAATGTATATACATAGCAAAATGATCTGGTGCCTGGGGGAGAGGACCTATGAGGAGAGGCTCAAGGAGCTCGACATGTGCACCCTGGAGGAGAGGAGAGATGGGGGGACATGATAGAGGTCTTGAAGTACATGAAAGGGATCAATAATGGAGGCCCAGTCAGGGTGCTCCAAAGGAAGGAAGGTGGGGCAATAAGAGGTCACAGGTGTAAGCTGGAAGGGGACAGGCTCAGAGGGGAAAGGACGAGATGTTATTTCAATGAAAGGGTGGTGGAGCCATGGAATGCACTGCCCAGGGAGCTGTTAGATGCAGAGACTGTGGACAGGTTTAAGAGGGGATGGGACAGGCACAAGGGAAGGGTAAATCTGACCAGGCCCAATACAGGTGGGATCATCTGGGACTGGAGACAGTATAACCCAAGGGGGAGGGCGGAAACCAAAATCGGCCCTCAGTGCAGGTGCTGAAAATTGAGCAGACTCGAGAGATTGTTAGGCCTATTCTGCTGACATTTTAGTATGTTAGTATAGTATGTTAGTATATTTACATTATTCATTACAAATGTGTTTTAATCCATGCAATCCACCAAAAACATTTAATATTTTTTGTTCTTTTTTCATAGATAAAAGTCATTATATGATACTTGGTCAAACTACACATACTGATTTGCATTGAATATTGTTTCTGGAGAAAAGATAGCATTTACCTCCGTAGAAGAATAAATAGGAAAAGCAATGTCCAAGTAATAAACTTAAGTGCTTTTATTCACCATATCAGTGCAGCAAAGTGAAGCAATATAAACAGGATAGGCAGTGCCTTTGCACTGCCCTCTTCACCCCACTTATTGGGGCTTCTTCAGAGACTAGTGAGCATGACAATTAGTAGGTATTTATGTGCAGATACTTGACAGAAAAAATTAAATAAACCAATCAACATTCACTTTTTCAAGTGAATCGACTAATCATAGTGCAGTAATTTCAAAAAACTTTTTAAAGTATTTAATGTTGTAAAAATCAAAATAGGGAACTCCAATTATAACTTGTGTCTTTCTTAATCTGTTCAGACTTGGTCTGATATTCATCCTATGTTCAAAGACACCTGCATTGAAAAAACATCAGAAGAGTAAAAAACAGTTTAAATCAGCAGTTTTTCTACTACTTCAGGATGTATGCAATCAAGGCAAGCTACCTCTCACTCAGATTATGTAGAAAATACAGCACACATATCCATAACAGGAGTACATATTCTTGTGATGGGGCGGGGGTTGTGGTGGCAACCCAACTATTTTCTTTGGTTCAGGAATGACTGCATTTCAAATTTATCAGTTATACGTGGATATTTCAGGACATCTAACCTGAAGATCCATTCCTGTTCCTTTTCCATTTAAGCATGGTCCACCACCTCTAACATTTTTTTGAATACTTTCAATGCCAATTTGTCTAATTGTGTGATTTCTTTTATTGGCTGCATTTTTAACATGCATGACCATTGCATATTCACAATTTTGTTTTTTGATGGTCAGTTTATGTTTGTTCAGCCCAAGGCGTAGCTTCCTTTTTGTGCGACCAAAATATAATCCATCACATGAGCATGTTAGCAAATACACAACTGCTTCAGTGTTATAAATGATTTGACCTCTGATCTTCTCCTGTTTTCCAGTTTTTGGATTCACAAAATGTTCTTGTTTATCCATAACATAACAGGTATTGCAGAAGCCACAAGGTCTCGGTCCCCATTTAGGTTTGGAGATGGTGGTGGGTTTAGGTTGGTAACTACAGTATGTACCAGCCTTTTTCTCAGGGGTTTGTCAAATAGCAATTCCAACTGTGGTAGACCCATGAGGATTTTCAAATTATTGTAAACAATATTCCTTATTTCTCTGCTACCTCCCCCATAAGTTGTCACAAAAGTTAATAGCTGCACTGTTTCTTTTTTTTATTTTTAGGTTGCAAAAGAGTGTCCCTCTGTTTTCTGTCTGTAGCCATTCTAGCCCTCTCAATGTCTAGTTCTGAGTATTCTCTCTCTCTCTCTCTGAATTTTTCTGACAGTTTCTTTGCTGTCTTGTTGTACAACTGCTCTGTGTCACAGTTTCTCCTTATGCACATGTACTGCCCTTTAAGGAGATTGAGTACCAAATGAGAGGGATGGCATCTTGTGGCTAACAACGAATTATTCCTATCAGTTGGCTTTATAGAAATCTGTCAGTAATGTGCCATCATTCCGCTTAGCTATTGTAAGGTCTAAGAAATTAATTATAGACTGATGGGCTGTCACTTTAAACCTCAAATTTGGGTTTGAATTTTCTAAATATGCAACAAAATCATCAAGTTCATTTCTTGATCCTTTCTATATCAGTAGTACATCATTGATGAAGTGTTTATACAAACTAGACTTATGCAAAAATTGGTTAACAGTTTCATCATATATATATATATATATATATATATATATATATTTCTCTTCCCACTCCCCAATGTATAGGTTAGCCAAACTCGGTGCCAGTGTTACCCCCATGGCCATCCCTTTTACTTAATAGATTTTTCCTTCAAAATTGAAAATGTCATTTTTAACACCATTTCAGTTATATTCAGTATCATGTTGATTTTTGACTGGGGTAGATCAGTACAATTCAGTAAATAATGCTCAATAGCTACATGTCCCCTTCCTGTTGGATGTTAGTGTAGAGTAAATCTACATATAGTGTCACCTGCCATCACTGTTCTTCAACTTGCATTCCTTCCAAAATGGATAAGGTTTGGCTGGTGTCTCTGACACAGCTCCTAAGTCTGGGCAGCATGGGAAATATGAAACTATATATAACTTGAGATAATGGTTCAGTGATCCAACCAATGCTCAGTATTATTGTGTGGCCTGGGGGAGGAGGCAGTGGGGTGTTTATGAATTTTTGGTAAGGTGTGTATAGCTGGCTTCTTGGGGTGTTGTACTGATGGGTAATATAGCTCATTTGTACTTACGATGTACTTTTGTTGCAATTCCAATAAGTATGTTTCGATCTCCCTCTTAATTTGTGGTGTTGGGTCAAAGTTTAGACACTGATAGGATTCTGCATCGGACAACTGTCTATTTATTTCTTGACCATATTGTGAAATATTTTGTATAACAATACTGTTCCCCTTATCAGCTAGTTTTATAACTATTGTCTGGTCACCTGCTAACTTAGGAACTGCTTCCCTTTCCTCATGAGATATGTTGCAATAAGGCAAATTTGGGCTATGTTGATACATGTTTTGTAAGTGTAAAATACAGCATTCTAAAAATGCTTCCACCCTAAAATGTAAATGGGGGCAGAAAGTGGAGGGTCATTTAAATACTGGTTCATTGGATTCAGTAGGTGCATCACTGCTGTCATCAATTTTTGTGATACCTCATGGATAATGTCCTCGCATTTCTTAATGAAGTTAGGCCGATCCAGTACTGATATTGATCATTTTAAAATCCGTAAACCTGTAGGTACTCTCATAACTTGCAGATAAGCAGTCATAGCTAATGTTTGTCAATGTAATCTATGTTTTCTAGTAGCCAGTTTTTCAGGAAGAAAGAATGCATTCCTAATAGTATTGAATTGTTGGCCTTGATTACATAATGGTGTCTGATCTGCTGCTTGTTCAATTGCATTAAGCAAGATAGGATTTTCTACATTTTCATCTGTAAACAAGGATGAATAGATGTTCTCTCCCTCTGTCTCATCCAGGGAACTTCTTTCTTGTATGTTTTCCATTCTGATTTGATGTGGATGCAAATTTCTCAGTGCAGGTTTTGGCTGAACCTCTGTTTTACCTCACATCCTCATATTACTATCCGTAATTAGACGAACAAGTTAAGAGAGTGCCAAAATTGAAACTTGTCTGGGGATTTAAACCTGGTTACAATCTCTCTCTCAGACAGTGCTGGAGATGGAGCGCATGAGGGGACACAGCTGGTTGTTTTATTTTTTTGTTACAGGAAGGTAGCATGACCAGCAGCATTCCACCAACAGCCTTCTGTTTTGCTGTGTGTTTTTAATTCCCAAGAGGAAGAAAGAGCTGACACCCGACTACAGCTGTAATGCAAATTTGTGCTTTAGAGCACAGATAGTTTTTTGCTTGTTTGTTTAGGTCCAATTTGATACAGGGCAGCAGGGGATGACATCATTGAAAGTAGGTTGTTTGTAGCGGGTCTAGGAACTGAAAGCAGATGAATTAAAGTAACTACAGAGGTTTGCTTCATTGAAAATTGTTGCTATTTTAATGTTTCAGTGAACTAAAAGCAGATAAAGCAGGAAATGTTAGTCTTTTTACCTTTTAACAGGTTGTGTTTTCAGTTTCTGAGCCATGCACAGATGAAACAGGTCCATCTGTTGGTCTGAGTGAGCTGATTGTTTTTTGCACTCAGATGCAATAGTAGGAAATATCCGCACTCCCTCCCCACCCCACCACCCCATGCTCATCCACCTTTATAGGCAGCTGATGCAAGGTACTTCCAGGTGAGCACTTGTAAACACTTAAGGTGGTATTACAGGATCCATTGCATTAAGGTGTAGTGTTGTAAAACAGCATTTGTTTCAAGTGGCACAGAGGGGTAATGTAAAAAAAAAGGAGCCTCTAAATGCAGTAAGTGGCAAAGAGTGAAGGGGTCATTGCTAGGACAGCCAGGGAAGATGCAGGGAGTGGTGCAGTATAGTGAGTGTGGGGCTGCAGTGCTCAGGAGAACATTATGGATCATGTGGTCCTGTCCTATCTGCAGGCACCTCTCTGGTTTAAGGAAGAGGCTGTCTGACTCTGAGCTGAGCTGTCAGAATACAGGGAACCTTCACCCCCACTCAGTGGCCACCATGTCTACAATCTGAAACTCAAAGGATACCCAGGAGAAGGAGTGGCTGGACCACATTGGGCTCAATCAGGGTGCAGGAGGGGGTTCTGAAACACATTCCCCAACTAGTCCAGCTAAGTAACTCCTATACTGTCTTGGAGGAGTGGGAAAGCCCCACAAGGCCACCCACAGCTGAGACCAAGAAGGATGGGTGGGTCCTCCATGATGGAGCCCCAGGGAAGGAGGTAGAGGACCCCAGAAGAAGAGGAAGCTGCTACTGGTGGGGGATTCAGTTGTCTGGGTAGTGAAGCTAGGGGCACCTAGCAGGAGGGAAAGGGAGGTCAAGTGCCTTCCAGGAAGCATGGCATGGAGGGATAGGAAGCAGATCCATAGGATCAGAAGGGTGATAGTAAGGAGGGGGGACTGGATATCATTGTTCACCTGGGGACAAATGACATGGCAGGGGATAAGGTAGACATAGCCAGAATCCAGGAGGATTTCAGAAAGTTGGGGGGACCTAAAGTAGATAGCACACTCCACCTCCATCTTGGAGGTACTACCTGTCCATGGCATGGAGGAAGCTAGGTCACTCCACATCCAAAATTCAACTCCTGGTTGATGGAATGGTGTGGAAAGGAGGGTTTTGGCTTAATGGGTGACTGGGGCCCCATCTGGAGGGATGAGAACCTGTATAAGGAGGATGGACTACATCCATCTGGGAAGAGGACCTTAATCCTAAGCGGGAAGTGTGAATACTTCTACATCAAGCATTTAAACTAGCCAAGGTGGGGGGTGAGCCAGGATGGTAAGGAGGCTTAGTAGCCCCCCTTGGGCACATGATCTACACAAGTACCCAAGGAGTAGTTAAACAGACAGAGGGCAGAATTCAACACAAGGACAGAAGACAGGGAGAACCAGGGAAAAAGAACACCCAGGAAGGGGGGACACTTATTTGAACAAAACAGAAAAGGGAAGTCACATCCTGGAGAGTCATGTGTGCCAATGCCTGGAGCCTTAGTAACAATATGGAAGACTTTGAGGCAGCCATGGCATAGTCAGACCTGGACATTGTGGCCATCACAGACACATGGTGTAATGATAACCACGACTGAGAGATGGCCATACCAGGCTACAATCTATTCAGGAGGGGCAGGGCAGGCAGAAGGGGGGGAGTGGTGATTTATGTGAAAGATAACAAAGGCTTTAGAGATTCAATCAGAAAATTGAGGGTGGAGATACTGTGTGTTACACTTGAAAGAACAACAGGGTCAGCCATCCACACAGGGGTAATTTACAGACAACCAACCCAGGGGGAGGAGATGGACAGGGAGATGATGCCAGCTATCCAAAGGATGGTGCACAAGGGGGAGGTAGTGCTGGTGGGTGACTTCAATATTCTAGACATAGACTGGAATCTCCCAGGAGCAGCATCAACCAAGAGCAGGTTTAATCTGGACTCCCTACATACAGCCTTACTTAAGCAACTAGTTGTGGAACCCATATGGCAGACAGCAATACTGAATCTGTTACTCACAAACAGGGACAGAGTGGCAGGGATCACAGTAGGGGAGCACCTGGGGAGCAGTGTCCACTGGTCAGTATGGTTTGACATAACTGAAGGGGCAGAACCCACCAACACAAAAACATGAATCCTTGACTTTAGGAGAGCAGGTTTTGGAAAAATGGGGAAATGATTGGAAGAGGCACTAGCGGGAATAGGAAGCAAAGTAAGGGTGGAGAAACAGTAGGCAGTTTTCAAAACAGGGATAACAAGGGCAACACAATTATGTGTAAAACAGGTTAGCAAGGGGAAAAGGAAGGGGAGACTGTCATGGTATTCCAAGGAGGTAGCAGAGAAAGTGGAAGCCAAAAACTTTGCATTCAAACAGTACAACAAGAGACAGACAGAAGGGGACAGGGAGAGGTACCAGGAGAAACGAAGGGAGGCAGGGAGGGCAGTAAGGGAAGCCATAGCATAAACAGAGAAAATCATTGCAAAATCAGTGGTTAAAGGGAACAAAACCTTTTACAGGTACATCAGTGAAAAAAGGAAGGCAAAGGAAGGGATAGTGAGGCTGAAAGGGAAGAAAGAGAGTAGAGTGGAAGATAACAGCAGCAAAGCTGACATGTTGAACAGATACTTCTGTTCAATCTTTACAGAGAAGGGATGGGTAATGGGCCAGAAATAAGTAGAAAGGGTAGAAGGGGCACTGAAATAAATACAATTCCTTTTCCATGGAAAGGTTCCTGAATGAACTGGAAGGAATAGGAGTCAATAAAGCTATGGGGTCAGATGGAGTACACCCCAGGGTGTTAAGGGAGCTAAAAGACATGGTGACTGAACCACTGGCAACCCTATTCAGCCAGTCACTGGAAACAGGAGAGGTACCCAAAGACTGGAGGACAGCTGATACAGTCCCTTATGCAAATGCAGAAATGGGGGAAGTGGGAAACTACAGACCAGTCAACCTGACCTCAGTAGTGAGAAAGATCATGGATACACTACTGAAGAAAAGAATAGTGGAACACCTGGTTGCCAACAGTCTACGGGACCCAAGGCAATATGGTATTACTGGTGGGAGGTCATGCCAGACTAACCACATGGAATTCCTCGACTGTGTGACAAGGGAAGGGGATTGGGATGGTGAAGTGGACATGCTCTACCATGACTTCAGCAAGGCCTTTGACACTGAGTCACACAGAAGGCTGTTAAACAAGCTAGGGAACATTGGAGTGGGTATGATGGTGGTGTGGTGGTTGGGAAACTGGCTGGATAGCAGGACACAGTGTGGTTGTAAATGGATGTCACTCTGAACAGAGAAAGGTGACCAATGGGGTGCCACAGGGATTAGTGCTGGGTCCAATCCTCTTCAATATCTTTATCAGTGACATTACAGAAGACCTAGAAGGGGAGAAATTGCCTATTCACTGATGACACAAAGCTCTGCGACATGGTGAACATGCCGGATGGTGTTGATAGAATGAAGAGGGATCTACAGTAGCTTGAGGACTGGTTAAGGTAGTGGCAGTTGAGATTTAATACAAAGAAATGCAAAATAATGTACATGGTGCACAAAGACCCAGGAAGAGCATATCTGCTAGAGGGTTGGGATGTAGAATGCTCCAAGCAGAAAAGTGATCTAGGAATTATCATCTCTGATGACCTTAAGGTTGGGAGTCAGTATGACAAGGCAGCAGGAACAGCAAACAAGATGTCAGAGTTAGTGGTGGGTGAAGTGGGCTCAATCCACTCCGTGAAGTGATTCGCGGAGCAAAGGCGGATTCGCGGAGTGCTTTGCAACGTGAAGTGGAGTACTTTGCATTATAATGAGGAACGCGAAGTGCATTGAAAACAGCAACTTCGTGTTACTCCGCCTCCACTGGTCACTTCTCTTTCAATTTTTACGGCGAAGTACATTGGTGGCAGTTCACTTTGCCTCACTTCGCCTTGTTTTTGAGCTCCGAAGGTGGATTTTGCAGTGAATCATGGGAGTTCAGGTCACATGGGCTCTATATTGATCTGCACTGCCTCAGTTAGAGGTAGTATGAGTAGAAAGGAGTAGGAGACAGTCTGCTCTGATAGTTGTCTGTAGGAATCTTTTAAAAGCTGTTCAAAAAGCATTTTTGCTTTTTTTGGGGGGATCCAACTGTAGTTCATCGATCGTTGGAAACTCTCCTGTGCTCACATCATCAAGCATTTTTGTTTGTGTGTGGATTTTGAATGTAAATTTACAACATTGAGAGTGTGTGTGGTGAAAGACAGTGAAGTGTGCTGTGTAGGGAAGGGGCATATTTGTGTGTAGGTAGATTTAAGTTGGAGAACTAGTGATTTCTTTGTGTTTTGGTAATATTTTTGTTATATATTGCTGATGGGTGATCTGAATATGCCAGATGTTAACTGGAGTGCAGTTGCAGCAGCCACTTTGAAGAGTGGGGTTATTCTAGATGCCCTACAGGTGGCATGCCTTAGACAACTAGTGTTGGAGCCCACTCGAGAGGGAGCAATCTTAGACCTGGTTCTCTCAAATGGAGATGAAGAGAGGATCACAGATGTAGAAGTGGGTAGCCATCTGGGAACTAGCGACCATCAAACAGTATGGTTCACAATAAACAGCAATAGAGTAGAGTCACAGGCAAAAGTACTGGACTTTAGGAGGGCTGACTTGCCAAATGGGTGAATGCCTAAGGAAATGCACTAGCAAATGGGTAGGAAGGAGGGGTGGAAGAACAATGGGAATAATAAAACTGCCATCACAGAGGTAACAAGCCTTTGTGTGAAGCAAATAAACAAAATGAAACGATGTAAGAAACCACTATGGTTCTCAAAGGAAGTGGCAGTGAAGGTTCAAGAGAAAAAGAAAGCATTCAGGAAGTACAAGGAATCACAGAAGGAGCAGGACAGAGAACTGTATCAGTTAAAGCAAAAGGAAGCTGGGAAGGCAGTCAGAACAGCAAAGGCCCAAACTGAGGAAAAGATAGCCAACTCAGTTTAGAAGGGGGATAAAACCTTTTATAGGTACATCAGGGAGCGAAGGAAGACCAAGGGAGGGATAGTGAGGCTTAATAAAGGGGAGGGAGGGTGTAGAGGGTGACTCAGAAAAGACAGAGATACTAAACAAATATTTTTGCTCAGTATTTACAAATGAAGAGGGGAGGTACCTAAAACAAACAGTAGAAACACTCTGGATACAGAAGTTGATACCAGCCCATTTACAGAAGAAAGGGTTCTGAAAGAACTCTTAAAACTGAAGGTGGACAAAGCAATGGGGCCTGATGGGATTCATCCCAGAATTCTAAAAGAACTAAGGGTAGAACTAGTGACACCACTGACTACCCTCTTTAACAAATCATGGGAGGAAGGGGTAGTACCCGAGGACTGGAGGAGGGCAGATGTGACTCCCCTTCACAAAAGTGGGAGCAAGGCAGAGGCAGGAAACTACAGACCTGTTAGTTTAACCTCAGTGGTAGGGAAAATGATGGAATAACTTCTGAAGGAAAGAATTGTCGAGTATCTAGAGGCCAGAGGGGCACAGAACCAAAGGCAGCATGGATTCACAGTGGGAAGGTCATGCCAGACAAATCTGATATATTTCCTTGACTGGGTGACCAAAGTAGTAGATCAGGGAGGGGCTGTGGACATGGCCTACCTATACTTTAGCAAGGCATTTGACACAGTCCCACACAAAAGATTAATATACAAGTTAGCCAGCCTGGGAGTGGGTCCCAAGATGACAGCCTGGGTAAAGAATTGGCTGAAGAATAGGACACAGAGAGTAATAGTAAATGGAGTCCACTCTGAAGAAAGGGGGGGTTACTAGTGGGGTACCGCAGGGTTCAGTATTAGGACCGGTCCTCTTCAATGTCTTTATAAGCGACATTGCAGAGGGACTGGAAGGAAAAGTATGTCTCTTTGCAGATGACACAAAGATCTGCCATAGGGTTGATGCACAAGGTGGGGTGGAAAGGATGAGAAGGGACTTGGCAAGGTTAGAGAAATGGTCAAATGTATGGCAGCTTAGATTCAATGCTAAGAAGTGCAAGGAAATGCACCTGGGAAACAAAAACCCAGGGGAAGAGTACACAATGGGGGGTGAGATACTAACGACAACAAAAATGGAAAGGGACCTGGGGTAGTCATATCAGATGACCTAAGGTGGGCAAACAATGTGAGAGGCAGCAAGGAGGGGCTGGGGGATACTGGGATGCATAGGACAGGCATCACCAGTAGAAAACAGGAAGTTATTATCCTCTGTACAGACAGCTGGTGAGACCCCATCTGAGTACTGTGTGCAGTTCTGAGACCCAATCTCCACAAAGACATAGACAGGATGGAAGCTGTCCAGAGGAGGGCAACTAAAATGGTGCAAGGTCTGCACTGGAAGACATATGAAGAGAGACTTAAGGAGCTTAATATGTATAGCCTCGAGGAAAGGAGGGAGAGGGGGGACATGATAGAAACTTTCAAGTACCTCAAGAGAATCAACAAAGTCCAAGAGGGTAGCATCTTTCAAAAAAAGAGGTGTGCAAGAACAAGGGGGCACAATTTGAAGATAGAGGAGGGTGGCTTAGAGGTAATTTAAGGAAGTATTTTTTCACAGAGAGGGTTGTGGATGCATGGAACGGCCTTCCGGAGGAGGTTGTGGAGTCAAAAACAGTGGTGTAATTCAAGCATGCATGGGACAGTCATAAGGCAATTCTAGGTGGTGGGGGTACAAAGAAGTAGGCTGCTGGTTAACTAGGATCTGCAGCTTATCCATTAGGTAGGGAAATGGGCAGACTGGGTGGGCCAAGCGGTCCTTATCTGCCATCAAATTCTATGTTTCTATGTTTCTATAACTGTGTTACTGTACACATACTAAAATTGTCAGTAATAGTACACATTTTCTTGCTGCTTGTTGTGTGAATGTGGTGGGGCATTTCATAAGGTCAGGTTGTTTAAATTACAAATTTACATTACGTGGCACTGAGTACACTGAACTTTTGCATTTGCATCGCATTCCTCATTCAGCATTGTACACAAAGTGTTCTGTGTTGTGTGTGCAGTGTTGAGTTCATCATATATAATACACCTTTTAAAATTTGTGACACAGATCAGTGTAAGTGCAACTAAGCACAGCAGTGTGAACCTGCTATCCACTGCAGCTGCCTGATTTTGTACTGCGATCATGTTCTCTGTTCTTAGTTTTGCTGCTTGTAGTGCCGTAAAAATCAACACTGTCTGTATTCAGTGCCCCACCCCAACCCCCATGTTGAAAAGGTATTTTTTACCAGACTGGATTGTTTTTGTGACCCCATCAGCACCACTGGTTACTGAAGTTGTTTTAATTCCATGACAGTGTCACAACACAGTAGTCTCTTATTTGTTGCTGAAGCCACAGTTCTTTATTTTGCTTCACATCCAGCTAGCGGGGAGCGACCCTCCAATCAGAAAGTGAATGTATCAAAATCTGAATTTGGTAATAATATTTGTGGTTGATCCCCCAAAAAGCCTGCAAAGAAACATGCAAGTAAAGCTGTTTCTGGCCATGGCAATGTTGGCAATAAGAGAGTCTGTGGGTGTGTTAGTAGTTCGCGGGCGGAGAAGTGCATTGCTGATGTGAGAAAAGGTATTTCTCCTGCAATGTTTTTTACAGCCCAATCAGTAGCTTCACTGATAGATGGAGGAGATGATGTTTTCCCAGCCAGTGGTGTTAGTGTTACTGGTGTTAGTGGTGGTGGAGGTAGTATTAGCATTATTGCATCAAGTTCTAATTCCAACCAGTGTACCGTATCCAAACATATTGAGTGTGAAGCAGTGCAAGTGAGTGACAGCGTAGATGATGTCATACTTCAGAGTAGCATCCCATTAACTGAACCTGATTCTGATGATCATGTCAATGACAGCATACACTGTGATATTCCATCCACCGTGGTACTTAACGTCACTCATTTTCCATGCAGTGATTCACAGTGTGGTGAAAAAATATCAGGTGATGGTGGTGTAGATGCTGATGATGAATGTGATGATGCTGATGATGATGATAATATTGCTGTTGTTGCAACATGCAGTCCACATGTTAGCATCCAAGCAGAAGATGTGAATGTGTGTGACAGTGACATTGATGAATATGATGATGATGATGTAATTGATCCCAGTTGGAAACCGGAGAAAAAGAAATTAAAAGTGACTGTGTCTGAATCTGTTTGCAGGAATTCCCCCCCCCCCGTAAAAACTTGTGATTTACCGGTTTTAGTGGATGGTGATGATGATGATGATGACCCAGTACTCAATAAGATAGGTAGTCATGGTGGTCAGCTGCAGTCCAGGTGTGCAGTGCCAGAAACATCACATGCCCCCCCACTTAAGTGCTTAAACTAACAGACTTAAATAAGCCACATCATCATGGACATGTTAAAAGCAGAGCATCACAGTCCCTTGTTTGGGATTTTTTTGTTTAAGATGCAAATGATGATTCATTTGCAATCTGCCAGGTTTGTCACGTGCGTGTAAGTTGAGGTAAAAAGGGGAGCCATCTTGGGACAAGAGGGCAGCATACGCATCTTAAGAATAGGCACTTGGCTTTGTTGACCCAGCACAAGCTGGCAGCTAATACCAGACTGGGGCATTCACCCCTATCACCAGCAACCACAGCTAGCATGTTATCCCCTTCCATGACTGTTAAGCCCAGTAGGAAATTAAACGTGTGCAGTAGTACAGTACTAAGAGCAGAGGATCACTACAGGCATGATGAGGTGAAGGACCATAATGACTGTGAAATGTTGTCTGATGCTGGTGAGAGTAGCAGTTTTTGTGGTGGTGGTGGTGAATGCAGTATGTCTAGTGCAAGTGGTTCATCAACCCTGGTTGGCAAATCTGGAAAAATAACATAATTTCTGGGTTTGTCATCATCATCTGTGCAACTGTCTTTATCAAATGTCCACACTCCACCCCCTGCCATTGCCATTCATCACAGAGCACAACCATTTGTGACCAACAACACACCCTGTGTAAAACGTTTAAGTAAGCCCACGTTACAGAGTGTTTTTGCACATAAGCTGAAGTACCCCCCCAATCATACAGTGTCATGTGAACTTAATGCTGCTGTAGCGGAAATGCTGGCAATCAATCTTTTGCCCTTCTCCTTTGTGTAGAATTCTGGGTTCTGGCAGTTTGCTGCCCATGCCTGTCCAAAATGAAATGTCCCATCCCGGACATACTTTTCTACCCGTGCTGTTCCCGAGTTGCTCAGCACTGTCTCAGACTCAGTAAGACATGCCCTTCAACATTCCTCCTCTCCATTCATCCATTTAAGTATGGATATGTGGACAAGTGGCAAAACAGTGGGGAGTTCATATCTGTGTATAACTGCACACTGGGCGCAGGTGCCGGAGGTTGTTTGTGATGCTGGTAGTGTGAATAATCAGTGCAGGAAGGTGGATTGTTGTGGTAGCAGTCTTCTTGGAATTCTCCAGCATGCAACAATTGCTATGCGCAGTGTGACCTGTTAACACACTGGTGAGAACATGTTGGATATGGTACTGACTGAAATTGACAGATGGTTAAACCCTCTGTCCCTGAGAGCTGGGTTCCTAGCAAGTGACAATGAGTCAAATGTGGTGAAATGCATAATGAATGGTGTTTTTTTTCGTGTTCCATGTATAGCACACTGTTTAAATCTTGTGGTTCAGGAGTTTCTGCAGCACCCTGACATAAAGGAAATGCTGACCATTGCACAACGTATCTGCTCTCTCTTCAAGATCTGGAAAGGCCCGTGACCAGCTGCGGCAGTTGCAGATACAAAACAGCCTGCCTCAGCACTGCTTGAAGCTGGAAGTTGTCACCCAATGGAACTCCACATTATATATGGCAGAGAGGTTGTATGAACAATACAAAGCCATCACAGAATATCTTGTTATGCACACTAGCCGCGACAGTTCTGGGGCCTCCATGTATATGACGACTGAACAGTGGTGCCTCATGGACTCTGTAATAACAATTTTGTGGCCTTTTGAACATGCCACACAGGCTATGAGTAGCAAGTCTGCCCCCATTAGTCAATCAATTCCATTGCTGCGGGTACTGAGGCAGACATTGGTGAATGTACAGCATAGCCTTGATGTTGCCGGAGATGGTGGTAGCAGTATGTTGCTGCAACACATGCTGACAGTAATAGATCACAATCGTCACATTGTGAGCATTCAGCGTAGTGACAACTTTGCCATGGCAACAATGCTGGACCCACGATACAAACATGGAATTGCATCAGTACTGTAGGGAGGGCCTGAACAGGTAAAAATTATCAGTGGTCAACTGGTTCGCTTGTTTCATGGGGTACAGAAGTCACGTGCCAAGGTTTACAAACCTCAGCAGCATAATCCAGCTGAAGGTGTAGCTGGAGGACCAGCAAGCATATCATGCAAGGTTAAGGGGACTGTAGTTCCTGGTGATCTGTCATCCAAAGTGGTTGATATCAACCCACTTTGGGAGGCTTTGTCCCAAGTGGGTATTTGTGAAATCAGTGATTCAGGGGAACAGGCTGATGCATCAACAATTGGACTCAGTGCAGCACAGAAAATGGTTGAGTCATATTTGTCTGAAAATAGGCATCTGACAATAAGTGAATATCCTCTTTTTGTACTGGAGTGGAAAGGTCAGTGAATGGCCAGAGCTGACTGCAGTGGCACTGAAGTACCTCACATGCCCTCCCTCCAGTGTAAGTGTTGAGAGGGTATTCAGCTCAGCAGGTGCAATAGTTAGGGATTGTTGGACAAACCTGTCTCCTGCAAATGTTAGTTTACTAACATTCTTAAAATGAATGAGAGGCACATACCAGCACAGACCACAGCCTCGGTATTCGTACCCTGGCCTAGTCATGGTGGTCTTGCTGATGTGGAAATGGAGCATCCTGGTGGCACTGGCAGTGGCTGCCTGAAACGGCCCACCACTGATGTAGATGATGACACGATGGAGAAAGAATTTCCCAGTGGTCAGATTTCAGACATCGATGACTGTGAGGGCAGTTTTCTTTATGAAGATGATGATGTGGTTAATGTTGGCAGGTTTTAACTGCAGTATTTAAAAGATGGTGTGCCCCCCCCACCCGGGACCACCACCACCAGGACTGATGTTATCCAAGTCTGCTGCCACCATGACTCTGTCTGCCCCCCACGGACCACCACCACCACCACCTGGACTGATGTTATCCAACTCTGCTGCCACCATGAGTCTGTCTGCCCACCCCGAACCACCACCACTGGGACTGATGTTATCCAAGTTTGCTGCCACCATGAGTCTGTCTACCCCCGATGGACTACCACCACCACTGGGACTGATGTTATCCAACTCTGCTGCCACTATGAGTCTGTCTGCCCACCCCAGACCACTACCACCACCAGGACTGATATTATCCAAGTCTGCTGCCACCATGTGTCTGTCTGCCCCCCATGGACCACCACCACCACCGGGACTGATGTTATCCAACTCTGCTGCCACCAAGAGTCTGTCTGCCCCCCACGGACCACCAGTCAACCGGTACACCACCACCACCACCAGCATCTTAATATTTAAACCATAAAGTGAGTATGTGCACTCATGTTTGTTATGCTGCCTTACTTCCTTAAGTTGTTTGATTTGTTTTCTGCAGCTTTTAAGAGCCACAGTGGCAAATCACATACAGTACACTTCTTTTGTTTCTTTTATAGGAGGTCAAAAACAGGCCCCATCGCTATTACTCGTTGGGAAAGATGCTGTAGCTATACCGTACAGAGAGGAACCGATGTAATGTCCATGTGAAATCCATTCTGGTAAGTATGAAGATTTTATTTCATCCATTTCATTGCTTTGTAAAAGACTGCTGCAAATATTGCACACAACAGGTTGTCTTAGTAGTTGACAAAATGTGTCTCTGAAATGTAACTTGACAATAGGGATTGAGATTTGAGAACCAGGGAGGGACACATAACAATGAAGTTGTAACTCTTAAGATATCATTCATTTCTTTTTTTAGGAACATTCGCAATACTTTGTTGTTCTGTCAAAGTGGCCTTATCCAAAAAAGTTCATCAACATCAGGCACACCCCTACCCTGACCCGAGCTTGGGCACACATGCAACATACAGAAGTTGTTTAGTTCGATGACCATGACCATTATTAACAACCGGACACCAGAAGGATGCTGATGAAATTTGTGAAGAAGTAAAAAAATAAGAAACCATTACAGACAAAACTGATAATATGATTCCCCCACCCCCCAAAAAAATAAATACTTACCTTCATGTGCTTGAGAGTTATCCATTTCCATTTAAGTGCAAAACATTTTCATTGAGCACAGGAAGGTGCACAACAACAGTTCGGAGTCACCTGTGTGATGCAGAACAATGGCATAAGTACATGTGCATGTCAAGTTCAACCCCCTTCATCATCACCGACAAAATACATAACCATATATCTATACAGTATATATATATATATCTACTCACCAAGGCTACTATTACTGTACATTCAAAGGGCACCTTTCATTCCAGTTGAGATGATCACTTTTCACTTTTCTGTACACAAGGAGGACACATTGTGGGCCTGCAATAAAAATCTGAGTACTCTGTGCCACCACTGTGCGCATGACTGAGTGCGCTATTAATTCCGGGGGACTTTGTATGGGCTGAAACAGTCTCTTTTCACTTCATTACCACTTTTCAATTTTCTGCACACAAGGAGGATGCATTGTGGACCTGCAGAAAAAATCTGGGTACTCTGTGCCACCACTGCACGCATGACTGAGTGAGTCATTAATTCTGGAGGACTTTGTATGTGCTGAAACAGTCTCTGTTCACTTCATTACTACTTTTCAATTTTCTGCACACAAGGAGGACACATTGTGGGCCTGCAGAAAAAATCTGGGGACTCTGTGCCAAGACTGCGCGCATGACTGAGTGCGCCATTAGTTCTGTGGGAGGACTTTGTATGTGCTGAAACAGTCTCTTTTCACCTTGTTACCACTCATCAATTTTCTGCACACAAGGAGGACACATTGTGGGCCTGCAGAAAAAATCTGGGGACTCTGTGCCACTTTTGTGTGTTCTGTGATTGTTTCTGTGAGCTCATAGTCATGATGTCATAGTGACATTTTCACAGTTAAAGCAGCATTGCAAGAATGTCCTCACAGTTCTGAACTGTACTTTTTTATGCTATTTTAAATTGCCACAGCAACCACTACTTGAATGATATGATTCTTCTCACAATTTATGTCTGCTTCTCTTACTCCTACTTTTTTTCATGTATGAAAACAAAATGTGCATGTCTTCCAATGTTGTTCCGACCAGCTTTGTATGTATTTGCAGCTGCTTTTCAATAACTATTGTTCCGTGGTGTCATATAAAATACTGACTGATGCATAACTGTTAGTTAAAAACAGAAGTTATATATGACAACTACTTGATGTGATGGAGACAAGCAGAGGAAAACAATGACAAAGACCTGGTCACACTCACTGTCAGCAGCACCAATTTAAAAGGAATGCTCCTTTCATTATTTCACACATGAAAAAAGGTAGTACAGCACACTCTACTACTGCAAATTATCGTACCATTCCAGTCAGTCAGGATGTAAGTAAAGGAAGCTGTAACATAGCATTAAAAAATATAGGTTAGAGTTATCAACAGATTGTTGCACTGCTGCTTTACACACAGTCACCACATTACATAGTTATGGTGATGCACATAAACTAATATGTGGGGGCATTACTACCACTGGAATATTTCTTGCTCCACAGAGTGAAATATATGTCTGTGAAAACCAACCATAATTTCATTACAGTAAGTCACATGATGGAGGAATTAACAATCTGAAAAGCAACCCACATTTGTGCCACACTTCCTCAGCAACGTTAAAACGAGATGGCAGGGGAGCGCAGGTGCATGCTCCACTATGCTGAATGTCCAGCAGCTATCCCAAGCAATGTTTCCCAATGTTATAAGGTTCACTTTGTGGTGAAATGTGGGATGTTTCCACTACCAAGGCTCTTCTTACTGGAAATGTGGCCACACATTTCACAACAAACTGACCAGTAACATAAAGAAACAATCACAAACCTGCACATTCCGATATTCACTGTAAGGAGCAGAGCATGCACACGCACTCTCCCTGCCATATGTACTAATGTTGCTGAGAAGGGAGGCAGAATGTGGGCAGATTTTCAAAATGGGAATGCCTCTGTCACATGACTCACTGTAATGCATTTACGCATTGTTTTCAAAAACACTTTTATTGCACTATGTGGTGCAAGAAAGATTCCATTGGAAGGGAAAATGTGTATGATTTAATAATAACAAACAAAAAACACACAACAAAAGTACAACACAGTAGTGGGGTGGGGTCAGGGTGGGGGTGGGTGGGGGGCAGAAAACAATAACTGGACTTACTATGGCCGTGGGATGCCATGGTGGTCCAGCAGCAGGCAGCACTGAAAGTATTTGCTGCTGCTGTCCTTCCACTCTGGTAACCTGCTGCTCCAAATTGGGGTAGTGGTGGTCAGGCACAGCTGGTTGGGGGGTGGGGGGTCACTGGACTACCAGGGAATTAGGGAAATATATATATTGCATGTAGATCGTGGGCCACTAGACTACCAGGGATTTGGGGAATATATTAAATACGTGCTGATCGGAGGGGGGGACACTAGACTACCAGGGATTCAGGGAATATATAATTATATACAGATCAGAGGGGCCACTACACTACCAGGGACTTGGGGAACTTTATTTATTTTATACTGTTCAGGGGGCTGCTAGACTAACAGGGAATGGTAATTGCTGCATATGCGGCTGGTGACTCGTGGCTCAGGGCATGGGTGGGGGGATGACAGCGCTGCCCTGTGGGGCTTGTGCTGATGGGTGGTTCGGGGGAATGGGGGATGGGTAGCCCTGTTGGGCCCCACTGGGATATGCTGGCATGGGGGTGGACATGTTGGCATGTCTGCAGGCAGGTCTATAGAACCCCAAGGGGGGGGCGGCCATATGTTATACCAGCTAAATGCTGGTGTAACTTACGATGCCAGTTCTCCTCCAGGGGTTTTTGTAGAATCCCAACATGGGGACTTTGTGGCTGCCCTTCTAGAATGGGGTGCAACTGCTGCTATAAACCCCCTAGTGCCATGTCACAGGGGGTTTATGCGGTGTAACTGCTGTTTGGCGCAAGTGGCCTGTGACATGTTGCAGGCCACTTTGTAGAACTGCGCATGTCGCAACTGCTGGTGTAAGTTGCTACATGCACCATTCTATTTGGCGCAACTGCTGTTATGCCAGGAGTAACCCTTCTAGAATTTGGCCCTTGATCTTTGTTTTATACTGTAAAGCACAATACTTACTTATGTTTAAACTAATACCATGACATACATATGATATTCAGACATTAAGATTAAGCTCTACTGACAAAATGTTTCTGTGATGGATGATGACTATGGAGTCATCATAGTAGTATCAAACAAATGGTCAAATATGAAAATTGAGTTTATAATTATTAAGGAATTTGTAATTGATGTCAATGTTTATGTTTATGAACAGGACCTTTGTATGTGTAACAGATTGATTGGATTTATTCAGAGAAATATTTTGTCTTTTACTGTCTCACAAAATGTCATACTAACGGAACAAAGACTTTTTTTCCTTTTCAGTAATAAAATGTCAGTTTATAAGACTTACAGCACTTTCTTCTATCTTCATAAAGAGACACATATGAACATATGAATGTTAAGAGCTGAGCAAAAATATTGGAAACAAATTATTTAACTTTTTACACATGCTACTGAAAAACATGTGTGATAATATTGGATTTAAATTTATGTTTATGTAAATTGAAGCGACAGACAGTGAGTTCAATATTTGTTCTCACAGTAATGAGTGTTTTCAAGTACAACAGTGAGACATAGCCAACAGATATGTAAGCATATTCTTTTAATATTACACAGTAAGGGAATATAAGTTCATTTAGTGCAACAACATTTTCCTTTGACATCATTCATGGTTAAAATGATTTTTTTTCCTGAAAAGTTGTAATATCAATGAAAGTTGATACAATCCTGCAAAATATTATATCATTACAGAAAAAGACAGAAAAACAAAAGACACTATAGTATGTCTACCTCTTTTTTAGATGACCACTCCAAAAAGTGACATGTCCAGAAACTAATCAATTTACAGCCAAAGTCAGGAATACAGTGGAAGTCCACTAAAGGCCCAAATTTCCAGAAGTAGATTGCTAGACAGGGAATGTGTGAAAAAGAAACACCCAACTTTGATACCATCACCTGGTATTACAAATAGTCAAATAGATACAGTATGTATGACAGTGATGATCCAAGTATATCAGCAGCTTGTCAGCAGAAAACTGTATTATCTAACAATGTGTAATGTGTGTTATCTGTGAATCTTAATAGCAATATTGATCAATGTACATCAGCTAAAGTTAATGATCATTTGATTTTTAATTTCAAAAACAATATACAGTATGATCCTGAATAAATACAGTATGTTCAGGTTGTAGAAGACTGATGTGGAGAAGTTCAGTAACCACATGCACTGAAGATATAATAACAAAAGGTATGCCTTGGCCTGATGAAAAGATAACTTGGATTTGTCATCCCTGCAAATGACATTTTCAAAAATAATGGTCCCTATCTACAGTATGCCGAAAGAATAGTCTTCATTGGGATACCGTCCTTAACAGCTGCTTATCTATAACACTTAAGAGCAGCAACTGATAAGCCAACATTACGAGTTTGGAAAAATAGTAACATTGCCCAGATAACAACAGCAGGCAGATATTGCCAACTGAGTGAAGGTGCGTCATAATGTTAACACAGTTGTAAATACATGACCATGTTTATTCAAGGACAGTGGTTTAGTCCACTTAAAATTAAAGAAGAGACAAAAGGACCAGGGTCATGTGTATTATGACTAAATCGCAAATGATAATATGAAACATGCCCTTGAATTTTAAAATAACACAGCTCACTTTACCAAAATATTCATATTGAAATAACAAGAAGTTGAGACATACAACCTGAAAAAACAACAACCAGTGCACAGTTCCTAATGGTGACATCAAGTTTCGGTACAATCATATTGACATCCATGATCAAGTACATGGACATCAGATGCACACAATGTTAGTGTCAATGTACACTAATCAAAACAGTATACACAAATATTCCCCATGGCACCAGAATGAGTTTTTGACTTTAACTTTAAACTTCATTAATTGACTATTTGGTCATTAAATAATAAAAAATTACAATAAAGGAGAAACAAACAGATACATTCTTCATTAAATACATTCATGATTAAGGCAGGGTGAATAGATGAGTTCATCTTAAATGAATAGATGAGTTGATATTAAATCAAAATGAACACACATCTTTAATAATACAAAAAATATAATTTTACCGGTATCCCATAAATCTCTTGGCCTCCTGTTAAAATTAGTTATGAAACTAGACAGTAATCATTACCTAAGGACATTCAAATATATCATACCATGAATAATAATATAAAATAGGCATTATGTCCAAAATTTTAGCTAACTCATTCAAAATCCAACATAGAGATCTCTTTGCATTTAAACAGGACATAGCAAAGTTAGAGCCTGGGTACCTATACCCCTTACAATGTTTTGTTGCCTGTAATCCCTATACTTTTTGAGGAGACAAAGAAAGGTCCACAAGTCTTTTTTAAATGGTCAGTCATATGACCCATTTGGATTTTATTGTACTGATATGTCAATCATCTGAAGTATTTTACTCCTTATTTTTGCAATTTTCAGGAGGAATATAGCAAGTTTCTTTAAAATATCCATACTTTCTGCATTGAAATGTAAGCCCAGTATATATTTTGATGGTACATATAATGTTTCAAATATCATTCTTAAAAATGTATTTCTAATTTGAGTATACCAATTGCAGCACAATACAACATGCAGTACATCCTCAGTTTCCTGTAAGCCACAAACAGCTTAATCTGGTTCAAGGTCAGTTGGCATTCATCTGTATCCCCCTTCCCAGGGTCGTGCCTGAAAATAGGCAGGATTTGTCTAGTGCACTTACCTGGTCAACAAAAACTAAATTAATAAATAAATTACAGTTTGCAGTTAAAACAACTTCTATCCTATGCCTGTGATGTATAACATTACTAGAAAACGCCTCAAATCTAAATAAAGTTAGAGCATCTCTGTATTTTGGATTCTGAATTGCCTTTAAAGAGCTCCTGACACAGTTGAGACAACTTTGAAAAAAAAAAGTAACACTCAGGCATAAATGTAGCTTATGGCCCGGATATTCAAACTGTGCCAGGCTGTGGCACAAGCCTGGGTGCAGCTCAACTTTGTTGCGCCGGGGTGTGGCCTGGACAATATTCAACAGAGCTGCGCTATGGCCACCCCCACTGTGCATGGTGCAGTGGCACTGCACCAGTGCAAGTAGCCAGAGTGGAGCATGGAGATGCGCTAGTGCAAGTGCCATTGCACCATGCACAGCACCTGCGATATTCAAAAGGGGACATGCAAATGGGGCCATAATTTATGCAAGGTGCACAGGAGGCCATTTGCCTCTCATTACAACCCCATTTGCATACCATTAGCATGCAGGTGTGCTGATCCCCGAGGACTTGCGCCTGGCGCCCTTCCAGGCAGCAGCCGTCAGGGACCGATGCCCCCTGCAGCCCAATCATGGGCATTCGTGTAAATCCTCCATATCCCTGATGGTCCAGTGGACCACACTCAGCCCGATAGTGGGCATTTGTCATGAAGATTAAGCCCCCCGTCCTATATCCTTGGTGGTCCAGTGGACCTCTATGTGCCCGATCGTGGGCTTTTGTCCTGAAGAGTAAGCCCCCCGTCCTATATCCCTGGTGGTCCAGTGGACCACACTCAGTCCAATCGTGGGCATCAGTAATAGAACCCCCCCAAGTCCAGTATCCCTGGTGGATCCCTGGAATTCATTCACATATCTGGACTGAGTAGTACGGTATGGGCTGCATGCCCATTGGCTCATGCTGTGAACCAATGGGCGTGCAGCCCTACTGAGCTGTCAGTTGGTGGGCAGCGGGGCAGTAGACGGGTGGGATGCTGCCACCTGCTGGCTGACGGGGAGTGGGGCAGTGGGGCTCAGTGGGTGGGTGGGAGGGGTACACTAGACCACCAGGGTAGTAGGGGTATTTGATGAGTTACAGATGCCCGCAATCAGGCAGCGATCGGTCCACTGGACCACCAGGGATATTGGACTTGGGGGGTTCTATTACTGATGCCCACGATTGGACTGAGTGCGGTCCACTGGACCACCAGGGATATAGGATGGGGGGCTTACTCTTCAGGATAAATGCCCGCGATCGGGCACATAGAGGTCCACTGGACCACCAGGGATATTAGACAGGGGGGATTTCACTACAGGGATGCCCGTGATGGGGCATGGGGGTGCCGCCAGGTGCGGCAGGAACTCGGGTGGCCACCCACACTTGGCAGCTGCTGTGTTGCGCCCTGCAATGCGGCAGCTCACCTGTGGGTGGCATCACTTGTTCCTTTTTTTTTGAGCTTAACTTTGTGCAGGCGCAGGTAGGGGTTGCACATGCATGACTCTGCACATCCCAGGCTGAATATCGGGCTGTGCAGGTTATGCATGGGCACACCCCCCCACCTGTGCCTGCAGACATTACTGATGCGCTCTGGCACATCGGGATTTTTGAGGCGCACTTTTCTCTTTTGAATATCGCGCCGGGGCGCATCAGTGGGTTGTGCATGGAGCAACACTGTTGCACCATGCGCAACCCTTTTGAATATCTGGGCTTATATTTGTATTGTATTCAGCAATTCTCACCCTTATTTCCTTATCACTAAGGATATTTGCATGAATATAATATCTCTGCTCTTTTAACTCTGGCTGCCTGTCTGCACCTGACATCATAATTCTGTATAAGACATCACAATATGTTGCTGTGGAGATAATTATGATGTTATAAGCAGGGGTTTGTGATGCCATGTGTAGAGAAGTAGCCAGAGTAGATATAGTCCAGAGATAGGTATTTTGTTTTCATGCAGCTGTTTTCAATAATAAAGAAAATGGTGAGTTATTTACTGACAATATATGAAGTAATAAAGAAAAGGGGATGGAGCAGAATATAAATCTTACTTTTTTCAGTGTTTTCCTAATGATGTCAGGAGCTCTTTTAATAAATTTCAATGAATGTCCCTTGTTGTTGTTCACTAACCATTTGGAAACTTCAAGTTTTGTGACTTGCACAAAATCCTCATCTTTAGCTGTTTGTTGAATTAGTTTATTAATGTATTTTGCATAGACTTGATTGATCCTTATTCTTTGCTCTGTTAGGATTTTGAGATATGTAAGTCCAATAGCTTATAGATATTAGTTCACAAAGGTTTACAGGAGCATAGAGACGGTTTGCCCATAATTGCTTCAATATGTTAATTTATTTATTTTTTATTTAGTTGTTTTAACCAGGTATAGCACACTAAGCTGAAAGCTTTTTTACAGGAGCGAACTGGGAGCACAAGGAGGTTAAGTGACTTGCTCAGGGTCACACAGTATACAAGTGGAAGCTGTGGGATTCAAACCCAGGTCTGGTCTGCTGGATGTCACCAAATTTGCAGCTCAGAGCCTTAGACCACTGTGCTATACTGCCTCCTTAATAGTATGGTAGTGTGCCACCCATGACAAAGCATTTATCAAGTCTATTCTTGAAATTGTTCTTACTAGTGCAGTTAATCACATATGATTGTAAACTATTCCAAGGATTCACCACACATACAGAGTAAAAATATTTTCTATTATTTGTTTGGAATCTGGTTGGCCTCAGTTGTAGATAATGGCCTTGGGTATTAGCCTCTTTATTTTTAAAGGACAGCTTCAGTTGATCAAATAAATAAGGGTTTTTAACAATGTCATTGATTAATAACAGGTCACCCCTGAGTCTCCTGTGTTGTAAGTTATATAAATTCAAGTGCTGTAACCTATTTGAGTATGGTGTGTTGTGTAATCCTGTCAGAAGTTTGACTGCCCTCCTCTGGACTATTTCCAGCCTGGTTATATCAGTAAACTTATATGGATACCATAACTGGCATCCATACTCCAAAATGGGTCAAATGTAAGCATGGTATAGTGACATAATGACATCTTCTTTCTGACCAACAAAATTATTTGAATCTTTATTTATTTATTGAAATCTAGGATTAAACACCTTTGAACTAGGAGTTTGTTTACAAAGGTTCCACGTCAGTGGGAAGGATAGACAATACTTACAGAGGTTTGTACAAGTAGTAATACAATATGACGACAAAAGAAGTAGCACATTTCAACACATTGGGATTGAGTACACAATAGGTGAATCTAGGAGAGGAAATTTGTGCAAGGTAGCTAGCAGAAGGAGAATGGAGGCAGGCAAACAAAACAAGAGGATACAGGCAGATAAGAGTTTAGAGGGAAGGGGAGTTAAGAGGTTATGGGTGAGGACATGGGTGAGGTGGAGAGAAGGGGCAGTCATCAACACTGTGTAAGTGAAAGGGTGGGAGGCAGCAGGGGGGGATGAGGCAGCCATAGGCCTTGACACTTTACAGAGTCATCTCCATTATCTTATTAACTCTGACTATCACTGCAGAGCATTGGTCTTTTGAGGTTAGGGACCTGTTTACTATAATACCAAGGTCCTTTTCATGTTCTATAGGTGATAAAAGTGCACTGCACAACATATACGTATGTGGATCTGTCTTTCTTACCAAGTAAATCACATTACACTTTAAGATATTAAAATTCATGCTTCATCTGTATGTCCACATATACATTTTATCAAGGTCCTCTTGAATACTTTTGATTCTAGCAGAAGTCTCACTGGGAACACATAATTTGGTATCATCTCATACCTTGTCATCAAATTTGATATTATTGCCTAGATCTGACATAAGGATTTGAAAGATTATGGTGCCTAAAATGGATCCCTGAGGTACTCTACTATTTAACCTCCCTATTCTGGAAAGATGGCCATGTATGGAGACTTTCTATGTATGATCTGCTAACCAGTTTTTTGACCCACCAAATTAATAATGTGTTAGTGTCCATATTCTAAATCTTCTGTTTAATTGCCCAGTGTGGCACTGCATCAGAAGACTTACTAAAATCAAACAAAGAAAATAATGTGCAGCCATATTTATGTAGGTGATAAGAAAAAGTTAACCATAGTAATCTTGTTTTTTAAGGGAGTCTTTCTCTATTCTGACTTATGCAGTTAGCCTTTCCAGTTGAACTGCCCCAGAGAGGAAAGAGTTAAAGCCTATATGTTAATAGTGGAACGTCCAATAGGCTCGGGCTTGGTTTTCAAACCACTGTCCTCGGTACATTCTACGTAACTGCCAGATACTTACAAGCAACTGTAATGACAATAATAACTAAGCTATGCTAAATAACAATCTTCTAACATTGCCATAATGACTATAGAAACCATAAATAGGGCATATATAAAGATTCATGTCACAGATACCTAAGAATGACTACCCCAGTGGCCCAGTATCATTAGAAAAAACAGCAGGAGTACAGTGCTCCCCCCCCCGGTTCTAGTAGGAGAGGCAAGGTGGTTGGTCAGATTGGTCAGAAAAGTAAGATTCCCTTGCAAGAAACAAGATTACTACGGTAAGTAATTTTTTCTTCAAACCCCAGGAAGTCTTACTATATTCTGATTTATGCAGACTACCAAGCAGTATCTCTTGGAGGTGGACACAGAACCTACTTGGGAAACAGGCTCTGCAAAACTGCTGTGCCAAACATGGCATCACTTCTGGCCTAAGTGGCCAGGAAGTAGCACTTGGTGAATGTATGAACAGTTTCCCAGGTAGCTGCTTTACAGATTTCAAACAAAGGGTCCTCCCTAGCAGCTGCTATGGAAGCAGCTGTCCCCCTAGTGGAGTGAGCCCTTAAGCCCACTGGAGGCTCTTTACCCAGTTTGCCATAGCAGAACTGAATGCAGGCCACAATCCATCTTGCAATGGTCCTTTTTGTGGCTAGCTTGCCCTTTCCCACTTCTCCATAGGTGAAGAACAGCTGGGTACACTCATTCCTATGGCCTTTTTTCTGTTCAAGATAGTAGCTGATTGCCCTCTTCACCTCTAGGCTATGCAGCCTGCATTCTCCTGAACTAGTGGTCAGTAAAGAAAACAGGACATATAATGGACTGGTTCAAGTGGAAGTACAAGACCATTTTAAGTAAGAATTCCCTATTTTTTTTGAGAACAACCTTATCCCCGTAGAGAGCAATGTAGTTAGGCTCCACGGACAATACCTGTAGCTCACTGATCCTTCTTGCTTAAGTGATAGCTACCAAAAAGACAGTTTTCCATGTCAGATACTTAAGTTCTGCTGAAGACATGGGTTCAAAAGGGGGCTGCATCAACAGTGCTATGCAGATGTTCAGGTCCCAAGAAGAAGTATGTTCCCTATGAGGAAGGTGCAAGTGGAGCAACCACTTAAAGAATATCTTTAAAACACCATTAGAAGCCAGGGAAGGACCTTTTCTGCTGAGAGGTAGGCATAAACAGCTGACAGATGTACATTGAGGGTAGAAGGCAGGAGATCTAGAGAATGAAGATGGGCCCAATAGTCCAGCAGGACTGCCAAGCCAGCCGCCTGTGGATCTGTGCCCATTTGGAAATAACAGATAAAGAACCTTTTCCAATTTGAAGTGTAAGTCTTCCTAGTGGAAGACTTTCTAAAGACCCGTAGGATGTCCAGCACCCCTTTAGAGAGATGCAATCCTACATGCTCTATGTCCTCAAGAGCCAGGCATTGAGTCTGAAGGACTTGAGGTTGGAGTACAGGATCCTCCCCTGGTAGGACGTAAGGAAGTTGTGCCTCCTGGGGAGGCAAATTGGACTGGTTGTCAACAGGGTCAGCAACATTGAGTACCAAGGCTGTCTGGCTCAGTCTGGAGCTGTCAGGATCATTGTAGTTGCTTGACATATGAGTTTGATTAGAACTCTGATGATCAGAGGGAATGTAGGGAAGGCATACAGAAACTTGCCTGTTCAGTCCAGAAGCAGTGCATCCAGAGGCAATGAGCCTAGTGCTGGTGGCCTGCAACAGAACTGGGGTAGTTGATAATTGTTTGGTGCTGCAAAGAGGTCTATCTCTGGTGTGCCCCATCTCCTGAACACTGCTAGCAGTAGTTGTCTGTTCAGAGCTCATTTATGATGGCTCTGGTTGATACTGCTGAGTGCAGCTGCCAAGACATTATTCTTCAATGGCTGAACTGCTGTCGGGGAGACCTTGAGGGAGTATGCTAAACTCCAGATCCTCATGGCCTCTGTGCACAGTGCAGAGGACCTTGTTCATCCATTTGTTTATGTAGTACATGGTATTGATTTTGTCTGTCCTGACCTGCACCACTTTCCCCTGCACCATTGTAGCAAATGACTGAAGTGGTACAAGCACTGCCCTGAGCTCTAGCAGGTTTATGTGTAGGAGAGATTCCTGCTTGGACTATGTCCCATGTCCAGTGTGATCCCCTAGATGGGCTCCCCAACCTAGGAGAGAGGCATCTGTGGTCAGCACCACAGGAGGAGACTATTGCAGGAATATCCCCACTCTGAGGTTGTCCCTGTCCTGCCACCACTGCAGGGCTTGCATCAAGGTGAATGTCACTGGCACCATCTTGGACAGGGATTCCCCTCCCTGTGACCAGAAGGACCTGAGGTGAAACTGCATGCCCCTCATTTGAAACCTGGCCCCAGGACCACTGCTGTAACTGCAGCCATGTGGCCCAAGAGGTGGAGAAAATACCTTGCTGGTTGAGGGACATGCAGGTGAAAAGAGCCTGCCAACTGAACCAGGCTGTCCACCTTTGCTGGTGGTAGAATAGCCTTTGCCTGAACTATGACCAGCTCTGCCTATGTAATCCAGGAGCTCAACTGATTCCAAAACTGATTTCTTGAGATTTACCAGGAACCCTAGGGACTGCAGAGTGTCCTGTGTAATGGCTAGGGCTTCCTCTACCTACTGAGGGGAGTGACCTACAACTAGCCAGTCATCCAGGTAGGGAAACACAACAATTCCTTGCCTTCTCAGATGTGCCATGACCACTGCCATAGACTTTGTGAAGGCTCTTGGAGCTGAGGTCAGGCCAAAGGGCAGAGCCCTGAATTGGTAATCACCTGATGGCATCTTGAACCTGAGATATTTTTGGTGAGATTGTCTGATAAGGATGTGAAAGTAAGCATCCTTGAGGTCAAAGGATGCCAGCCCATCCCCTTGTCTTAGAGTGGGAAGGATCATAGCCAGAGTGACCATTTCGAACTTTGGTTTTGTGAGATGCTTGTAGAGGCATTGTAGATCCAGAATGGGCCACAGCTACCCATTTTTCTTCAAAGTTAGAACATCCCTTGAATACGACCCCTTTCCCTGTGAGGGAATGGAACAGTTTCCATTGCCTTGTCTTGTCTTGCAGTAAAGTAGACACTTCTGCTTCCAGCAGAGCTGTTTCTGAATTGGTAGCAGGTTTGAATGACCTTACTCTTGCCTCTGCCTCCCCTACTCTGTTGTTTATTTGGAGTGGCAGCCTTCTTCTTGGCTGTAGCACTCTTATAAGCCACCCTGTACTCATCCATTTTTTTTTCATGTAGGCCTCTGTCTGCTCTCAAAATAGTGAATTCTGCACTAGGGGAAAGTCCAGGGCCTATGTCTGGGTGGCTTGAGATGGGTTTGTGCACTGAAGCCAGGCAAGCCTTTTTAGTGAGACAGTAGTGGCCATAACTCAAGAGGCATTGTCACTGCCATCCACAGTCACACGGAATTAGTACTTGGATGCCTCTATATCATTTTTAACAGCCTCCTCAAAGTCTGTTGCCAGCTGGGGAGTCATCTCCTTAGCCAATTCCTGAACAGTCCTAGAGTGACTTCTGGTATCTGGACACATAGACCATGTAAGGTGCTTGCTAAAGCCCAGGGAAGCACCCAGGTACTCCTATTTTGTCATTGAATCAACCTTCCTGGAATCCTACTCAGGAAGATGAGAGGCTATAGAGATGCCTGATTTTTCACAAGCTGCAGCCTGAACCACTCTCTCGTGGCAGCAATGGATAAACAAAAAAATCAGTGCCATTACCAGCCAGCAAATATTTCCTGTCCATCTTTCAGTTTACAGGGTGTATGGATGTTGGCGTCTGCAAGATTTTCATAGTTTGCCCCTTAAGGGACTTATGTATAGGGATCATAAGTCTCTTAGCAGCAGACACATCCTTCATCTCAACATAGTCTGGTCCTTCCTCCTTCTCAGAAGCCTCCTGGGCAGGCAGCTCCAGGGCTTCTGCCACCTTCTTCATGAAGGCTTAATGAGAGGAAGGATCCCCAGAGTGTTGAGGGGAGACTTAAATTCCTGGTGATTAGGAGAGACTTCAGATTCCATCGGTCCATTAAAGTCCTCCTCTTCTTCTTCATCACCATCCCACTCCTGTTCATAAAATGCCTCAGGGTCATATGAACTGGTAAACATTTAAAAATGTAGCACTTATCCACAGCTGGCAGTCAGGCCTAGATAAGAAGTAGTATTCATTTTGGTTAATGGCTGGGTTAGCAACCAATGGAAAAAACAAGTGAAAAAATTTTTTTAAACCAAAACTAGACCGATCCGGAAACAAGATTTTAAACAGAAAACTCTTAAACTTTACCTCAAATATATAAATAAATAAAAATCTTCGGTTTTCTTCCGGTTACAAAAAACTATCAGAAACTGAAAAACTTACCACAGTGAAGTAAGCCTAACTTAGTCTAACCTGTAACTGAAGGACAGAGGTTTGACAATAAAATAAATTAAACAGTAGTTTGAAAAAATGTCAAACTTTTCCTTCAATGGAAGGAAGCTGAGGAGAAATCTCCAAGGTGATTTCACAGGCAGGTAGAGTAAAGAATTTAGCAGTTACATAGAATGTACTGAGGACAGTGGTTTGAAAACCAAGCTTGAGTCTATTGAATGTTCCACTATTGGCATGTAGGCTTTAACTCTTTCCTCTCCAGGGCAGTTCAACTGGAACCACTAGCTACATAAGTCAGAATACAGTAAGACTTCCTGGAGTTTGAACTAATCTTCTCAAAGAAGCACAACAGGATGGTAACACATGACCTAATGGTCATAAACCCATGCTGCATCAAATCTGCCTTGGAGTTACTTTTCAGTTGTTCTAAGAAATGATCCTTTACAACTGACTCTAATATTTCACATATTATGGGCCAGATATTCAAAACTTTGCCCAGGGGCTAAATTAGCACTGCCCGGTGGGCAAACTTAGCCCGGAGCACAAAGCAAGTTATATTCAAAAGAAAATAGCCCAGTGCTAATCCTGCTTAATATAGCAGCCTAAAGAAGCCGGGCAAACTGGTCTGGAAGTGCAGGGCAAAAATAACCCAGAAATACGACAACACTGAATATAGCAACAGGGAAGTGCAAACTGCAACTGCAGCTCATTAGACTCTGTAGCAAGCCAGTGTTGCAGGTGGAGAACACTGTGTGTGATTGCACAGAGATGTCTCACATCTACTGCAAACACACTTCTCAACATCCTGCCTCATAAATTAGGGACAAAACTTAAAAAAAATCAGGGCCAAAGGTTTAAAATCAGGGACGCACCTTATAAACTGGTGATATCCACCCAGGAAGCTGGTAGAATAAGTGATGTAGTGTACAATGCATTCTCTAAGGAAGAACAAGTTTGTAACATTATTGTCTAACATTATGTTATGCTTACAACCCCCACTGTTTGGTCATGGAAACACAATTTGTAGGAGGGACAGAGTAAAAGTCTGATGTAAAATCAGGGATGCCCCTGAAAATCAGGGACGGTTGAGAGGTACGACTGCAAACAACATTGAAAGCCACACACTGCAGAACTGTGCTTAGTGTGTTATGCTGAAGTGAGGTTTGCCCAGGGCTAACCTGAATGCACAGTGCTAACACATTAGCCCAGTGCAAACTGGTTAGCAAAGGGCAAACGGGAGCTATATTCAATGCTCCCATGCAAATGAGCCTACTTAGGTAATCCGTGGGAAAACAAGTACATTTGCATCTCATTAAGTGCTGTTTAGCATACATTACCATGCAGTTTGCCCAGTGTTACTGCATGGAGCACAAAGCTCACCCTTTTGGTCGAAATGGAAGTACAGGCTGGATGCTGCAGGCCAAGACATGCCCACAGCATCCCCTGTTGGTCAGAGTGGAAGTACAAGCTGGAAGCAGCAAGAACTGTGTGCTGGCAGGCACAGTCAGTGCATACAACACACCCATGCAGCTGTGCAAGCAGGACCTGTATATATATATATATATATATATATGTATGTGTATACATATTATATACACACACACACACACACACACACACACACATATATATATATATATATATATATATATATATACACACACATACATATACAGATCGATAGCTAAATAGACACACTGTCCATGGCCATAAATGCCCTGGATGATGCCTCCCCCAACAACATAGATACCTCACTGCAGTATTGGGTGAAACACAGTGGGGGGACGCAATGCATGGGACAGGCATAAGGCAAACCTGGTGGGGGCAGGAGGCCATAGGCTGTATGGCTATGGCTGTAGGGTCACTAGGATATGCAGCATATCCAGTAGATAGGGAACAGAGCAGACTGGCTGGGCCAGGCAGTCCTTTTCTGCTATCATGGCCCCTGTTCCAGTGTGTGCCTGTTATACCCTGGTAGGCTAGTGTCTCCTCCCAGCATGATCCCGAACCCCCGGTAGCCCCAAAACACACTGAAACCCCTCATGTGCCAGTGGTACCCCAACCCCCAAGCACTGCTCCCGACCCCCACTGAACATTAAATAAAAGTATTTTCCCTGGTAGTCTAGTGGTTCCCCCCCTCCCCATACCACTCAACCGCTCAGCAACAAAAATCATAGCACTGGCCTTCAGAAATCATAGCAAAGGGTCAGAATGTGGAGCACTCTCTTATTTTAAACAATATTATGTTTACAGATAGTGGACCCCATATAATAGGTGATAAGAAATGTTTCAATTGGTTTACTTCAATGATTTAATAGTTTGTATGTCCAGAAATAGCTCTAACATTATGAGGAACATTGGTAAACTTGTGAGGAGCAAGGGTAAAATTAACTGTGAAAATCATAGCGCTGTGCAGAATTCATAGCATTTGAGAGATATGGTTCCCCAACCCCCAAGCATGGCTCCCAACCCCACTGCACATTAAGCAGACATATTTTCCCTGGTAGTCTAGTGGTCCCCCAACCCCCAAGCATGGCTCCCGACCCCCATTGAAAATAAAATAAAAGATGTTTTCCCGGTAGTCTAGTGGTCCCCCAACCCCTCAGCACAGCTCCAGACCCCCGTTGAACATAGAATAAAATATATTTTCCCTGGTAGTCTAGTGGTCCCCCAACCCCCAAGCACGGCTCCCGATCCCTGTTGAACATAAAATAAAGAATGTTCCCTCTTTCAGGACCCGTATCTCGGAAACGGTGTGAGATACGGACTTTTCGTCACAAAATTGCTTAGCCCCCTAAATGGAGGCTAAGCATAAAACTAGTCAGGAAAGTCATAATTCATACAAAATTTCAGTTTTTTTCTACATCATACGGTTCCTGACATACAAGCAATTTAGTATTCCAAGTCATAATTTTCTGCTCCGAAGTCAGTTATAATGCATACATTCTTTGTTTTCAATGTGTTTTTTCAATGTAGTTTTTGGGGAAAAGAAGGGTATGCTTTTTCGTTACTGCGCCAGTTAGCGTTTCAGTTGCGCTTCTGTTACTGTTCGCATCAACGTTCCCATTTACGCCACTGTGTGCGTTACAGTTTGCGTTTTCATTTACACTTGCATTTCCATTTTGTTTCACATTATTGTTGCTGTTACCATTACCATTTGCATTTGCAATTTCGTTACCATGCCCATGTGCATTACGGTTTGCATTGTCATACGCACTTGCGTGTCTGTTTCTGTTGGCTTTATTGTTGCTGTTACTGTAACAATTTGCATTTACAATTGTGGTTCCAAAAGTGTGTGCATTACAGTGCATTTTTGGATGTGTTTGCATTTCTGTATACTTTGGTGTTATTGTTGCTGTTACTGTTATCATTTGCATTTACAATTGCAGTACCATGAATGTGTGTGTTACCAGTTGTGTTCTGTATGCACTTCTGTTTGATGCCTCCGTTTACATAACTGTTCGATTTGGTGTCACTTTGTGCTTGCATTTCTATTACTCTTTGTGTTACCATTTACATTTGCAACACCATGTGCGTAACCCTTTGTGCTTGCATTTCCGCTAATTTACTACATTATAGTCATAAAAATCACGTGGTTCGGGCCCCGTGACCACCAACTTGCGCAACTTTCTGCTTTTCTATTCTTTCTTTAAAGTATGGATATTCTATGGAAAATTTGTTAATGCATCAGTTAGGGTTCTCCTACAGTGACAAGAGTGAGGAAATTCAGCATTAGGGTTCCCACCCTTTGCACCCCACCCCACCCTGCCCCACCAACAGGCATCAGGGTGTGCGTCAGGTCGCCGGTCCTAACTCTCACCCTATTCTCCTATACTGCACCACCTCAGCTTGTTTACACATGGGATGGGGTGAGAGTTAGGACCGATGACTCCAACGCACACCTTCCATACCTGTTGGTGGGAACAGGGTGGGGTTGGGGTACAAGGAGTGGGAACCCTAAAGTCAAATGTCCTTACTTTTGTCGCTGTAGAAGAACCATAACTGATGCATTAACAACATTTTTTGCATAGAATGTATATATATATATATATAGGTACCAATATGCTACTCAAGAGACAAAGTGTGACAATCAGGTTCCAAAATTTATTTGGGCCAATTGTCATAACCATATCATATTTACATTGGGTGCATGCAGTAGTATTTCAGTCCCCAACATAAAGATAGTTTGTAGTTCAGAGGTGCTAAAAAATTGGATTAAAAGTTCCCACAAGGGCAACGTAATGTGAGTAACATTGTGTCCTTGACAGCAAATTTGTCATATTATCAAACATATATTTTTTGATATTACTATGTCTATGGTATCTATTTAGGTAGCATAATATCTAACTTTTCAGTTTTTTGTCATAAACTTAACTTGTTGGTAATTATGCCACAATATGTTTACTGATCACAGTGTGCCCAAATCTGAACATGTTTAAGTTTGGCTACCACATTCATGTCCTTGATTTTCTAGCCCATTGTTTTTTTGCACAACTATATTACCCTCATAGGAAAAGGCAGAAATCACTTAATTTTCAGAACGTGAATTATACTTTATTTACAAGGGTTTTTTCCACAGGATGTCACGTGAGTAACTCAGACTACACAGGACGTCACACGAGTAACACAGACACAACACAAGAAGTCACATGAGTAACATGAACACCAGAACACTAGTATCAGTGTCATACCAAGTGTCTCACTAAGTCATACCAAAAGTTATTGCTAATGTTCAACCAAAAAAAATGATTGTCATACTATGGATATTTGGTATAACATTTTTTGAACATTTTGAAGATTGTACTGTAGTCACAACATTATATTAATTTAAGATATTCACAAATGTTTTATGTTACAGTGTAGTATGGATTGAATCTCACCTGGTCTGTCTATCACATATACCAGCTGGTCCCAAGCCTACAATAAGAGAGAGGGAAACCAACTATATCTTTATGAGATGAATGGGGATGTTTGGGATTAATGCATGCCCTTGCTGCTTGTGATATTCAAGGCTGAAGGTAAAACACTGAAAGTGTATTAGTGACTTATAACATGGGGTAGATAAAGGCAGGTGAGTGGTAAACAACCATCAGGTGACCATTGCTTACTCCACAATATATGACAGATAGTGGTGAACCATCCCTCTGAGAGATCAGCCTGTGTTTCTGTTCTGATCTTGTTATAGTGCAAAATTGCAGTCTGTGGAGCAGCCATTACTATCCCTGCTTAGTGAGTGAGAGCCAAGGCCTGCCATGTAGTCCCAGGCAGTGCAGCAACAGTAGCTGTGGTGTTCAAAGTTTGTAGTCTTGCTTCTTACCCAAGCTTGTTCCCAGAGTGAAGTGTGTGGTCCCCATGGTCATTTTTCTGTTGCACAGCCAGACAGGTAAATCCCATAGTTGTGGCATAAAGTCAGATGGAACAGTGTGAAGAGAGGGAGACCCCCCCAATGATGTCATGATCTGAAAGTGAGCTTTATGCTGGTGGACAGAGAAACAGAGCTCCAGAAAGACCTGCAAGCTCTGAGTCTCAATAGTTGCCATTTCTTAATTGGCAGAATACAGTCTGGTAGACTGTGTGACTGCACTGCTGGGGAAAATGTTTGCTTGCTTGCCATGCATTAATGTAACCACAGACAGAGAGACAGAGCAGCTAAGCCAGTGGAGGTACAGATACCGTGTCTGTACCACAAGAGGCAACTCCATATTTTGCACTTCAGAGCTACTGTGCAGTCTCAGAAGGCGTATCATGCACAACAAATGTCAGAGAAAGCATAGCAACACTTTTCTTCTGACATCTGTATGTGCATGACAGCCATTTTGTTGGGGACTATTTTTTTAGGTAGCAGAATACAGTAATTTGCTTGTCTTTTATAAAAGGAGAAAAAACATGTATATTGCTTTCTCCTTGTTTTGTAGTGCACCCTCTGTTATAAGTGTAATAGCCCACTCCAGGGTGTGCGGTTATAGGGGATTAAGCAACACACTGGGTGTTGTGAGGACACTCAGCCAGCAGCCTCATGCTTCACAATGTACTCGGGGTATTGATTAATCCCTAATAACAGCACACTCTGGAGTGGGTTACTTTCTACTAATAGAACTACACCCTTTTGTGGGTTGCTTCAATCTTAAAATGGTTTTAAGAAATGAAAATGAAATTAAAAACTGACTTCAGGGGCCAGATCTTCAAAAGCTTGCCCATGTGCAAAGCCTAGTTTTTCTGCACAAACCCAGATTTGCACAGATGTCCATATTCCAAAGCCCTGTTATGGGCAAACAAGGTTTGTGTCCAGGAGATTTTCTGAGGTTGGCACAATACAAATGGAAAGTCATGGACCTGAAATCTGGTGAAGTCCTGTAATCACAGAGTGCAAGGTAATTTGCATGGTCCCCTTGTATGGTGCAGATATACACAATTATCCCTGTTACTAATGATGCTATCCCACAGATCACAGCCACAACTGAAGACACAGCCCCTTCCTGTTGTCAAATGGACCCCTCCATGGTACCGTCACTCACTGTGTCCACAGCATGGTCCTGCAGGTGCATATGGCAACCAGTGCATTTTGGGAGAGGGTGCACTTTTAGATTTCTTCAGCTGTTGTAGTTAATGTCAGTAATTGTTTGATATGCCATGCTAGCCCCTCAGCCTATCATGCAGCACATGGCACACCAAACAATTACTGTGATTCACTGCAACAGCAAAGTAAACCTAAAAGTGCACAAAAAAAATGGAATGAAAAAGAAAATACAGAACAAAGTGTAACACTTTAACAGTCACTGACAGCAATCATCCCAGTAAGGAAAAAACAGTATTTTTCTTCACTTGTACTGCCATGGAAGCCATTTAAGGCACACCATGTAGCACATAGCCCAGTTACTGAGATACACTGCAACAACAGCCAAATGAGCCTAAAGCTGCACAAAAACAATGAACAGGGTTGATGTTTTTGGTGACTGCAACCCGGTTACCATCAATTACAGTCATTTTACATTCATTTTTGGTGTTTGCGCCCTTTTAGGCTCATTTTACTGTTGCAGTGAATCTCAGTAATTGTTTAATGTGCCATGCTAGACTCTTGGTCTAACATGCAGCACATGGCACACTTAATGATCACAAAACATATTGCTGAAATGTAAATGGTTCTGTGCTGGCGTTTAGGTGCTCAGTGTTGAGTCGGTGGGTGCAATATGTTTTTTAAAAAAGTTGCCATCTTATAGACTCCTGTGGATCTGAGAAATTTGTGGATTACCCAACGCTTGGTTTACTGCTGCTATTTGCTTTTCTGCTGTTAAATGGCTTCAATGCACTTGCATATAAAATAAATAAGTACTGTGAGTATGTTTGGAGTGCTGACCATTTTTCTGTTCTACAGAAGTGTTTTTACAAAAATAAATATGATATTAACCAGGATTTCTTTTTAAGTTTAGTAGATAAGCAGGTAGTTTAAAAGTAGTTCTGGTGTTATGATGTCTCCCACACAATATAAGCCCCTAAAGAGATCAGGTCTACACAAACTAAAGCACCTGCAGAGACCAGGTCCTATTCATTTACTCCCCAATACAACATATATTTTATTTCTCATTGCAGAACTCTCCAAACTGTAGATATGGTGTTCTGATGCCTAATACAAAATGAGCCCCAGCACTAACCAGGTCCAATTGATATACTCCCCAAAACTGCGGGTTTTTGCCCAGTACAGAACAAACTATTTAGCAGTAGTAACATTAAAGGTGCCCCTGATAGAGAATAGGATCACACAAAATGCCCCCCCCCACAGGGACCAGGCCACACAGTATAATCCCCATGTAGAGACTTGGTCTATAGAATAGATAAATATGTATAACCATTTAATCTAGGAAACCTGCAGTTGTTCAACTTTAAAATGCTTTATAATCAACTCTCTCTGCCCCTACCCCACCCTTCATACCCCGAGCTCAGCATCTTGGGACCATGAGGCAAGGTCCAACTACATGTCTCTGTGTTTCTCAAAAAGCAAATGTGTACCTTTACAATCTGCAGACATCTGACACACTGGGGAACAAAAGAGCAGCTGAGATGCAGAGAGAATAGCCCACTGTAGTGCCCGTAACTTGCATAACTCCAAACTTCAGGAGGACAACATGTCTTGTCCAGAATGTAGGTGGCAGTACAAAGCATACAGACCCACCAGGTCCACAGCTTTAAAGAGCCATGGGGTGATGACTGAAGGTGTCAGCATGCATTTCTGGTTCTGAACATTTTGGGCCGGTGGAGGAACCAATAGTAACGTGGGTAACAAAAGGACACAAAAATAACACACCATGGGAAAAGGGAATTTTCTAAATAAATGAGTTATAACAAACTGCAAGGTTTTGGCAGCATGTCAGTAACAAAAAGAAGGTCACCAGGCACAATAATGCTTTTGGACCACAGTTCATGCAAATTAAAGGCACAGTCTGCTTAGGATGAGGTACTAGATGGACACTACATGTAATGAACGTTACAGCTATATAAAATGATTAAATAAAAGGCAAAAACTTTTATTCTGTACAGGGAGTTCTTGGGGGAGGCTTAAATGAAGTAATTAGATAACACGTTAACAACAGTTGGGTTTCTAAGGCACAATAAAGGGCTGTATTTAAATACTTAAATTGGGAATGGAAGCAATGTCACAAATGGAACCCTATTTGAAGAGAATCGATGTTTGTGATAAAACTGAAAAGACACAGTGGAACCAAACTGGGACATGTTATGTTTACTATCTCTCCTAATGTGGGACTACAAATTAGGTGTGTCATGTGAACCTTTTAACAATTCAGCAAAAAGTTACAGGGTGTCAATGTGCAGTAGGTATGAGTCTCTCAAATACTGTATTCATGCCTATATATATGTTATAGGGATGCGGTCACGCCCCTATAGTTAGGGTTGAATAGGCACTTCAATGTTAAACTCAAAATTATGCACTTTAATAACTTTCGCAACTGTTGAATGGATTTACATGAAATTTGGTATGTACCTTCCTGTGGCATAGATCTCTGGCTGTGGCAAGTTTTGTTATGGTCAGATGTGCAGTCTCACAGTTATAGAGAGGTGAAAAAACATGTTTTTACCCATTGACTTTGCTGGGATGTTTCTTTGAACTTGCCTACAGCCCAGAGGGTTTGGCTGTCTGGCATGAAATGTGCAGGGTAGAAAGGGACTAACCCACAGATATGCCTTTTGCTAGTCTGATGTAAAAAGAAAAGTAATTTTTAAGTTATTGCAATTTAAAAATTTGAAAAAATCATTTCTGAGCATACTCAGTAGGCACTTCAAGATAGCTGGTTGATACAAAACAGGAATCCTGCATTGTATGAGAACATTCCTCTTTTGTATGGCAGCCATCATGTTTTCAGTTTTGCCCAAGCAATTGTTTTTGAAACCTCCCAAAATGATATTATTGGGAAGAACCAACACATATAGTTGCTTATTGGGACCCCCTTTAGTGCATTCTGCACTTTACAGGATGAAATATGACCATAAAATGTGTTTATGTAATCATTTAAATCCTACTTCGTGTCCGCGTAATATGACCTAGGATCCTAGTTTGTATGCATGAGGTATGACCTAGGATCCTAGGTCATGAGCCTAAAATAGGATTAATGATTAAAAAAACACTTTTGCCTATATGTGGTGCCCAATCCCCATGTAAGCACTAGAGGCCCCCCTCCACCAGTATGTGAGCCTGGGGAGTAATGCTCCAACACCAGGATGCCCACTCCCAGTGTCAGATGATGCCCTTCCCCCCTCCAAAGCTGTAGTTTACAATTGCCAACACGGGGTGCCCAATCTCCATGTTGGCATGTATGCACCCCCCCACACTAACATGGCACGCTGGGAGCATACCTCAGTGTGCCCAAATACCAATTACTGGTATACAAAACAATACCTGTAAATAAATAATACTGTCCCCCAATGTCTTTAATTTTTTTTAACCTGCAAAAAAGAAAATGGTCCCTCATTGTCTGAAGAGTCCCACCTCCCCCATCCTCACCCTCCACAGAGCAACCCCCTCACTACACCCTCTTACCAATACTTACCTTCAGAAGTCAAGAACAGTGATCTTCTCAGGACTGGAACATGTCTGCACTCTTCAAAGCCAAACAGCAAACTGAAGAATCAAAGGTAAGCCGTACAATGACACTCAATGGTGGGGGTTCAACTTATGTTGATATCTTGGCCATGTTTTGAGATTTTTGCAACTAATTTTCAACCTGGGGTTTTGAGGACTCCACCTCATGAATAAGGTCACTGTCATCTCATTATTCAGTCCTGAAAGGTGATTTTGTGGTCACAGCATGGAATCACTGTTTGGGACCAGCTAATGAAATGACAGTACCAGTGTTCATGAGGGGAGGTCCCAAAAAGCCCATGTTGAAAATTTGGTGCACAAGATCCAAAAAATGACTGTGTTGCAAGCGTGTGTTGCACAGTTTCTTTGCACGCTCATAACGTCACCAATTTTTGGTATTTTTACTCCAGATTTTCAACATTGCTCTTTTGCCACTCCTTTTCATGAACAGTAGAGCTGTCATTTCTCACATCCCACCTGAAATGTGTTTTTGCACATGTGGCGCAGAATGACATGGTAGCTGTATGAAATCAACTTTCAGGGTAGATTAACAAAATCACAGTACCAGTGTTCATGAGGGGATTTCCCAAAAAGTCCATGTGTAAAATTTGATAAAAAGATTCCCATAAATGACCACGTTACGATCATGCATTGTGAATTTTCTACAAGCACTCGTAACTTCACCAAATCTTTCATATTTGCACTCCTAATTTTCAACATTACCCTATTTCACACCTCCTCTTGAATAGTATACAGCTGTCATTTTTCACATCCTGCCCAAAACATGATTTCACACCTGTGGTGCAGAGTAGCACGTTTGCTGTGTGAACTCAACTTTTGGGACAGATTAACAAAATGACAGTGACATTGTTCATAAGGTGGGGTCCCCAAAATGCCATGTTAAAAACTGGGTGAAAAATATCCTGAAAATGCCCAAGTCATGTGCGTCCATGGAATTGTGGACCCGCAGCACCTATCAGGCCCATATTTTGAAAATGATTCAAGATATAGATTTTTCATTCTCTGGAGCTTAGCCCACACTTAGCACCCATGGAGGTTTCAAAGTCATGATTGCAACTGCAGTGGAATTTTTCCCATAGTTGCTATGGTTACTTGAATATTGTCAAATTAGTGTTACAAGGCTTACTGACACTGTTCACGAATATGGGGCTGCTGTATGTCCATACTGATGTGTAAATGGGAGCACAGGGCCCAGAAGGTCCTTACTCCCACTTATGCATATCATTATGCAACAATGGGTAACATGAGGGGAGCACAGGGCCTGGGGTGCCTGCACTCCCACAACCACATATCAGTTACATTACACTTTCTCAAAAAGAAGGGAAATTCATTGCAAAAAACCTATGTTAATGCATCAGTTATTTGTTTGTTTGTAAAATTTTATTTTTATACAGGAAATACATTTGTTGGGACATCAGTCCCGTTTTCAACAAAGTCCTGTTTTGTAAATAACAAACAGTACAAAAATACAAGACATTACATCACAATCACTCAACAAAATATTACTTAAAACAGGTACATGTTAATTGTAGATATTCTCATAATTTGCTTTTAAAAGTGAATGAATTTTTAATTACCTTCAATCTTGGGGGCAATTTATTCCAATAGAAAGCAACTGTATTCCGGAGTATTTCATTTCCATATTTATTCTGAGATCTAGTCATAGGGATTTCTTTACCAAAAGATCTTGTATGCATAGTTAATAACCTTTCATCTTTAAATATAATATGATCAAACAAACAATGTCTAGGTTCACCTTTTAATATTTGGTAACACTGTTTGTACCAAATATAAACCCTTCTCTGTTTCGGGTCTAACCAATTTAATTTTTTATATAGATCACAATGATGCACCCCATGCCTGCTTCTTGTTATAAATTTACTCATTTTATAATAAGCCTGGTTTATTTTATTTAACACTGTGGTGTTAGAATGCATATATAATATAGACTCATATTCTAAAACTGGAATTAATAATTGCCCAACCACTTTCTCCCTTACTTTCTTAGTTAAACTTCCTGCTACCCTTCTTAATACCCCTAATTTTTGAGTTACCTTTCTTACCTGTATACTAACATGTTCTGAATACTTTAAACCACAGTCAATCTGTCCCCCCAGATATCTATAAGTATCAACCGCTGTAATCTGTGTATTCCCAGCTAATTTAATTTGGAGTTCAAGTTTCCCTCTATTTTTAAGTCCACCAAAATACCATACTTTGTGTTTTTTTTAATTCAACAACAAACCACAGTTATTTAACCGAATCTGTAATAAATTTATATCCTGTTGAAGTTTATAGGTTAAATGTTCCATACTGTCAGCAGATGCAACAATTACAGTGTCATCTGCATACATTCTAGTTATGGTTGAATTAAACCATAAAAAGCTGGGAAATTCAACGTTAGGGTTACCAACCCTACCACCCCACCCACACCCTCCACACACCAGCAGGCACTGGGGTGCGAATTAGTCATTCAGCCTCTCACCCCATTCTCCTATACTGTATCACCTCATCTTGCTTACACAAGGAATGGGGTGAGAGTTAGGGCTGATGACCCTGTTGGTGTGTGGAGGGTGGGGGGTAGGGATGGGATGATAGGGTTGGTAACCATAGCATTGAATTTCCCAACTTTTTTATGGTTTAATAAAAACCCTAACCAATGAATTAACATAGTTTTTACAATGAATATATATACATAGCCATGGCAAAAAACTCAGTTTAATGCATCAGTTAGGGTTGTTCCACAGTGACAAAAGTGAGGAAATTCTGTGTTAGGATTGCCACCCCTTGCACCCCACACTGACCCCGTCCCCACCAGCAGGCATCAGGGTGTGTGTGTTGGGGTCATCGGCCCTAACTATCACCCCATTCCATGTGTTCCTGATGCCTGATGCCTGTTGGTGGGGTGGGGTGGGAGTGGGGGTGCAAAGCGCAACCAACACCATTCCTCGCCTTTGTCGCTAATAGAACAACCCTATTCGATAAACTTGTTTTTGGCATGCATCTTCTTTTTGAGATTGTGCACTATAAATAATGAATGGCGCGTGGTGGTGGGAGCATGGGGCCCACCCCGTGCTCCCACCATGCTTCCCATTTGTGCATAATAACCCTAACAGTAATGGCAACTGTGACACCAAAGGAAACAGTAACACAAATGGAAATGCAAACACAAGTGAAAACGCCGATGCAAATCGTAACACACACATGGTGAGGCAAACAGAAATGCTTACGAAAACAGTAACGCAAATGCAAATGGTAACAGCATCGCAAACGGTAATGGTAACAGTAATGAGAACAGTAGCAGTAACTGAAATGCACATGCAAATGGTAACACAAACGGTAACAAAAATGCAAACACTAACGGTAATGCAAAAGCAAGTGGAAATGGTAACGGCAATGGTGGAAAGGAAACAGTAACACAAACGGTAATGCAAATGCAAGTTCAAAAGCAAATGGTAATGGAAATGCAAGTGCAAATGTGAAACCAAACCCAGATGGTAATGCAAACAGCAACGAAAATGCAAACAGTAACAGTAACACAAACAGAAACGCAAACACAAGTGCAAATACAAATGCAAACTGTAATGCACACAGTGATGCAAATGGAAATAATAATGCAAACGGTAACAGTAATGGAAACACAAGCACAAACGTAAATGTAAACACAAATGTTAATGCAAATGGTAATGGAAATGCAAATGGTAACGGTAACACAAACACAAATGCAAATGGTAACGGCAACGGCGACAAACAAGGAAACAGTAACGTAAGTGACAATGGAAATGCAAGCGCCAATGCAAATGCTAACAGTAACAGAAATGCAAACGGAAATGGTTATGCAAATGGTAACAAAAATGCAAATGGTAACGGTAACACAAATGCAAACACAAACAGTAACGCAGATGGTGACGCAAATGGAAATGCTGATGAAAATGGTAACAGAAATGCAAATGGTAATGCAAACACAAACGGTAACACCAATGGTGATGCAAAAAGAACAGTAATGCAAACTGTAATGCAAATGCAAGTGCAAAAACAAACACAAATGGTAACACACCCAGAGATGCAAATGGAAACACTAATGCAAACAGTAATGGAAATGCAAGTGGAAACATAAACACAAATGCTAATGGTAACCGTAATGCAAATGCACACACTTTGTGTTCGAAAGAGGTGCATCCAGAAGCACAGTGAATACAAAGAATGTGGGCATAATAGTGGCCTTTGGACAGGAAAATGAGCACTTGGAACACTAAATTGCTTATATCTCAGAAACTGTACGACATAGAAAAAAAATTAAATCTCATATTATTTACAATTTTCCAGGCTAGTTTTGCACTTGGCCCCCCCAGTTGGGGACTAAGGATGTTGCGACAAAAAGTCTGTATCTTGAACCATTTTTGAGATACGGGACCCGAAAAGCACAGCGGATGCCGTAATGTTACCCTATGGGAAAAATTGTCAACTTCAGAGTGCCATAACTTTGCAGCTCTGTTATATTTTGGCACCAAACCACCAAAAGGCACATCTGTGTAACCTGGCTTTCTACCCTGCAAATTTCAGCCCCAAAGACCAAACTGTTGTTTTGCAGCAGGGTGGCACAGATTTCCTATTGATTTGGGCACAGTGCCACAAATTAGTTTTGTAAATCACAACACTTTCACAAAAAATCATGAAAGTACTTTGCAACACCACTTTTTACAAAAATGTAAAAAACATATTTCTAGGGTGTTTTACTCCCCCCCCCCCAAAAAAAAAAAAAGACATGGCTAGCATCCTCAGGGCTTGACTAGGTGAATACAACAAGAATTGTGTCCCTAGAGGGTCACAAATTGAAATGCCAAGCATTTTTCTGACTACCACCTGAAAAATACATGGATGAATCACAAAAGTAAAAGGGTCATATGCAATAGTAAAAACTGCATTTGCAACACTTTCGCATAGTTTGTTAACCTTTTCCATAGACTATAATGACTATAATGGGTCTCAGTGTTGTTTAATAACTTTTGAACCATTTATTTTTTTTTTCATGAAATTTTGAAAGGCTGCATGTTCATTGAAGTTTTTGGACCGATCACGCAAACCATGCGGGCTGTAGGTGCGAGCAAAGAAACCCACAAAAACCCATAATTTATGCTTTTTTTTGGCACTTTGTAGCTCCACAACCATACATTCGACAATAATGAACTTAGGCAGGTCCAGAGATCTAGGGTACCAAACCATGCATTCAAAATGTCAGGCAAATCCATCATATGGTGGCAAAGTTATTAAGGTGCACAATTTCAGATGTAACCTTAAATGGGGTACTCAATCCTAACTATAGTGGCACTACCGTGCAACTATAATATATACATATGAGGGTTGGAGTAGGAATACATCCTTGTTGCACTCACATATTGGTTTTAATCTTTTTAGTTAGCTAGTCTCCACAGATGGTATATCTAATTTTAATCCATGTGTTGTAATAAAGTTGTCTTATCAGAATCAATAAAGTCTCGTCAATCACAAGTTCCCTTAGCTTATCCTGTAGATAAGTTCTTATGATGAAATCAAATGCTGCAGATAAAGCTGCAAAAGCAGCAAAGACTTTCTGTTTTTAAATTATACAGTATTTTTTATTAAATGTGACAGTAGAAAAATTAGAGTTGTGGCTCATAGTTCTTTTCTAAATCTTGATTGCAGAAGGGAGAATATTTTAGTTTTTCAATCCAATTCAAAAGATTGTTTAAAATAATGTTGCATATATTTTAGCCATATTAACTAATAGGCTTATTGGCCTATAATTTACGGGGTAACCCTATACCCATTTTTGAAAACAGGGAGTATGTAGCTGCCTTTCCATGTATCTGGTGAAAATGCATACATAATTGATTTGTTATAAAAATCCATTAGAAGTTCTGACCACCTCACTACCACATGTTTGTAGAAATTGATCTGTATTTCAACTGGACCTGGAGATTTATTGCTCTTAAGTGTTACTATTGCATCCTCAACTTCTAGTTGAGTAATCCAAATAAATGGTTCTTCTAATTCATCATTTACTCATCGATTGAGATACAGTGTGTAAGAGAAAACACTTCTGTAATAATCTCATAATTTATCTGGGGCAATATAGGAGCTTATTTGATTTTTCTATTGATTGGTTCCCATGGAAACCCATTTCCAAATTTGTTTACTGTCCTTGTTTTCTATTACAGTGATAATTTCCCCCCATAGTTCTTTCTGATGGACAGTCTTCTGTGTTTATATAAAATGCCTTATACTGTTTTCTCTGCCTATTTAATTTAAGAATATTTGCTCTAGTTTTGGTACAACATACACACTTTGCCATTTTTTTTCTCCATGTTACTTGTCTTATTGAACCAGCACTCATACTGGACAATACTTGTTCCCCATCTTTTTTTATAGAATTCTTTCACTGAGTTATAGAAGTTCAGCATACATGAATATAGGGCTTCTGGTTCAATTTCCTCTTTCCCTAAACTATTTATTTCTTGTCTACAATTATTTATCAAACATAAGAACATCCGAACATATGAAATTTCCTAGCAGATTAAGGCCTAGTGGTCTATCATGTCTGCTCAAATGTACTGCTAGAACTGCTTATTCTGCAGCTGCCCCTCCCACCCTTCCCCTCCCTTGACCCTCCCCCTTCCCTGTCCCAGCCCCTTTTGCAGCAGTCCACTGTTCTACTAGATATCACTTCTGGCAGTAACACATTCCACCCAGTTACCACCCTCTCTGTAAAAAAGTGTCTCCCCATCTGCCTCCTGAACCATCCTCCCTCCAGTCTCATATCATTGCCCTTGGTGTCCCTCCCCATCCTCACTTTGAACCGCCCCTCCATACTTGTCTTGTTTATTCCTTTTATGTACTTGAAGATTTCAATCATATCCCCCATCCCTCCTGTCCTCCAGTGAGTACATGTTCAACTCCTTTAGCCTCTTCTCATATGGTAAGTCCCCTAGCCCCTTGATCATCTTTGTTTGCCCTGCACTGCACCCACTCCAGTAACTTAATGTCCCTCTTCAGATATGGGCACCAGTACTGCACGCAATACTCCAGGTGTGTTCTAACTAATGATCTGTACAGTGACAGAATCATTTCCCCCCTCCTCAAGGATATACCCTTGCAATGCAATCCAACAATTTGTTAGCCTTTGCAGCTGCCTTCCTATATTGTGCTGAGTTGTTCTTTGACCCCATAATGAGCACCCCCAGATCCCTCTCCTTGTCTGTGTTGGCTAACTGCACTCCCCCCAGCTGGTAACTCCTTCTTGTGTTTTTGCCCCAAAATGAAACACCTTGCAGTTTTTGGCATTGAAACCCAGTTGCCAGGTGTCCAACCAGGTTTCCAGCTTTACCAGATCATCCTTCAACCCCTGTCATCCCCCTAGGTCATCCACCACTGCTCCCATCTTGGTGTCATCAGCAAACAGACTGTTCTTGCTCTTGAAGCCCAATGATATGTCTGCAATGAATATCTCAAACAACACTGGTCCCAACACTGAGCCCTGAAGAACACTGTTCATCACTACTCTTGGAGAAGAGAGCTCCCCACCCACCACCACCCTCTGTTGCCTTCCCTGAAGTCAGTCCCCTACCCATCTCACTAGCTTTGCACCCGCCCTGTGGCTTCTAACTTATTTCCCAGCCTCCCATATGGCACCAAGTCAAATGACTTACTGAAGTCCAAGTAAAGGACATCCATTGCATGGCCCCCATCCAATTGCATAGTTACTCAGTCATAGAACTCCACCAGGTCAGTTTGGCAGGATCTGCCACTTATGAAGCCATGCTGTCTGCTGTTCTGTAGTCCTTGGGCCTCCTGGAGGGCCACCAGCCTCCCTGATGGATAGTCTCCATCAGTTTAGCCATGATGGATGTGAGGCTCACCTGTCTGTAGTTCCCTGGCTCATCCTTGGGGCCACTTTTATGGAGGGGCACCACATGAGCCATCCTTCAATGCTGAGGTACACACCCTAAGTGTAGACAGGCATTAAATAGGTCTGTCAAAGGTCCCACCAGGACCTCTGCCAGCTCCTTCAGTACACTGGGGTGAATGCCATCTGGGCCTGGTGCCTTGTCCATCCACAGTGCCCTCAAACCCTCCAGAACCCTGCCCTCTCTGTTTTACCATTCTGTCATCCCCTCCTCTTCTGTTTCTGCCCTCCCTCCCCCTTGGGTGTCACCCCCTTCTCCTTAGTAAATACCAAGCAGATGTAATTGTTTAGTTCTTCTGCCTTATCACTCCCCACTTCCACCCAACCTCCCTCCTTTCTAATCCTCACTATATGGTCCTTACAGTTCCTTTTCTCCCTGATGTACCTGAAGAAGTCATTCTCCCCCTTTTTAATGCCCTGCACTAGCCTGAGCTCTGTAGATGCCTTGCTTGCCCTTACTGCCCTTGTCACCTCCTGCAATTCCTTCTGGTACTCCTCCTTGTCCTCCCCTCTGTGTTTTTTGTACCTCCTAAAGACAGCTTTTTTCCTCCTTACCTTTTCCATGACCTCCTTGCTACCCAGTTAGGTTTCATTGCCCTAGCTTTCTTGTTCTTGGCCTTGCTGCAGGTTCTGGTTGCCTCCACTATCCCCAGCTTTATGAGCTCCAACCACTGGTTAGTGTCCATACTAGGTTGAATTCTGGCCAGGTACCCTTTTACCACTTTCCCTATCCTGCTGAAGTTGGCTCTTCTGAAGTCCAGCACCCTTGTGCTGGATTCAATTCCTTCCTTACCCATATCCAACATAAACCATCCTGAGTGCCTACCAGGTCATAATGTTGTACACTTAATAGGATCCGACATTATAGCTAACCTGACACAGCGCTGTCCATGACAGCAAATGGTGCAATACCGTGTATACTGCTGTATGTGGTATTGCACCATTCACACACTCCCAGGCAGAGGATAAGACCTCTGCTGGGAGTGATTTCTGCCGAGCAACTGCTGTGGCTCACTGGATTGAGCCACAGCAGCAGGAACCCAGGTGCTGCATCTGTGACTGGGTTTGATTTACGGTCCCTGACATTTTATTTTTTTAGACAATTTGTGCACTCCCCAACTTGGACTCCCCCACAGAGTGTAGGATCTTTAGTGGGGGGGTCTGGGGGCATAGCCCCCCATAACGAGGGAGATGGGGGCATAGCCCACCACAGAAAAAAGAGATATGCTGCATGACAATACTGCACTGTATTGGCAGCATGATTTTGCCATGCATCATAATGTCTTGCAACATTATAACCCCGTGCCTACTGAGTAGTGGTCACTCCTCACCAGCAGTTCTTCCACCCCAAGTTCCCTCACAAACTCCCCATTTGCCAGCATGAGTTCAAGGGTATTCCCTAACCTGGTTGGTTCACTGACCATTTGCATCATGAAGCTGTCCTGGAAGGCATCCAGCAGTACCTGCTCCCTTCTATTCCTGGTTGTTGGGGTACTCCAGTCCAGTCCTGGCATGTTGAAGTCCTCCACAATCACCACACTACCCTTCTCACAGGTCCTCCTGATCTGTCCTGCTAGTTCGCTGTCTAACTCCTCTGTCTGAGAGGGTGACCTGTAAATCACTTGCATCCTGGGAATGCTATTCTTGGAATCCTGGATTTAAATCCATAGTGATGCCATGCTATCCTCCTCCCTTTCCTCCTGTACACACTTCAGTCTTTCCCTCACATATAGTGCCACCCCTCTCCTTTCCCAATCATTTATCCCTATGAAATATCCTTTGTATTTTTCTCTCAGGTATTCTAACCCAGTACATTTTTCATTATATGCTATCTCTAGTGGTTGACACATGCAGCTTGACACAGATCAGGAGACATGACACAAATATTGCACTTTCAAGATAAAGATGCAGACGTGTGGAATTTCCATGCTTATTCCCTTATAGATGTGGTGGGTATGGAAGTGAACATCATGAAAAAGTAAGCATTCATGAACATTTTAATGTTTGTTTGTTCAATGTGTGGTACATAGCTCAGTGCTTGTCATACATAAGAGCTGGATAAGCTATGGTTGATGCTTAGATATGTTTGAGCTGGATGAGATATGGTAGATGTTAGAAACTCGATCTTTTGCCTTTCTCTATATCCCAGCTTTGGTGAGATGCTAGGTAAGTTTAGGATTGAAAGCCCAGTGCAAGGTGAGATATGAGTGCTGGAGAAGGAGGAGGAGGAGGCAAGGGAGGATGGAGGGTGAGTCTGACTCACTCGAACCAGAGGGAGCAGAAGCTGGATGCTTATGAAGAGGATGAAGGAGGAGCTATTTCCCCCCATCAAACTTCCGGCAAAGCCTTCCAAATGAATGAGATAGGTCGGTCTCAACAGACATTGAATATTTATTTTATGCTTTGAATGTGTTGAAATGTGACATTGCGTCAAGTGCAAAAATGGCTACAACAAAGGCATTTAACAGAACCACTGCTACCGCAGATGTGACAGTGGGTGATTTTCTTTGTGAACCAGATATCATACAAAATTCTTTAGACATGTTTTAGTGGATGAAGACAATAAAGGGATCTCCAGCATACAGGAAAGATTGTAGAAATGACTTAATCAGTTTTCTAAAACATTATGGCAAACCAACATGGTTTGTAACATTAAATGCAACCAACATCAAGTGGGAAGAGTGATTAAAGATCCTGATGCAATGCAATGGTTGGAGTGGTGATACCACAACCATACAGCAACTAGAGTATGTAGAAAAATGCAACTTACTCTTCTGATTCTAATGTAGCTCGTTAATTTAAAAAATGTCTGAAAGAGTTTCTAAGAAATGTGCTGTGTGTTAGCACTAAATTTGAGGGTGAATTAGGAATTGTCAAACATTACTTTCACTGAGTAGACTTCTTACAGTGTAGATCACCACGTATCAATATGCTACAGTGGTGTAAAGAAGCTTTGCAGATTAATGTGTCTGATGCAACAACATATTTTGATGTTATTAGATACAGTGACAGACATAGGACTTGTTGCACACACCATGCATACACAGATGTGAAAATCCTAGTACATGTATAAAAAGATGTTTATTCAGCTGCATGTCAGAAAACAAAACCAGTGCTGCCCAATGATAACTGTAGATTTGATTTTCAAAAATTTCTTCATGCACAAGTTTCATTTCCAAAAACATTCAGGATGGTGGTAAATGCAGCACAAGCAGAAGAGAAAACATGTCCATAGTATCAAAGTGCATTGAACTTTAATCCATGTAATCCAGCAATGCCCAAAGACTAGAGGGCAAATATGGATCTGCAATAAGTTGTTGAAATAAATTATGCTATAATAAATGACAACAAATATTTTATAAAAGATCAAAAGAAGATGAGCGGACATTTTGGATTCATACTTCATTAAAAAGAATTATGTGCATACACTGAGGAACTGTGGAAATGTGTTCCTAAACAAATGAGAAAGGTCAGCTCAAGAAGGAAAATATGTACTCTGTAAATTACCGCTTCATTTTTTGAGGACAAAAGTCATTTTTGTCTCTTCCTCACTGCCAGAAGACAGAATGATGTCTGCAAGAAACAGAACAGAGATGCAGTCACTCAGAAGATGAAACACATGTCTTCCCCCCCCCAAAAAAAAATAAAAGAAACCATAATGAGGCAGAAATTGCAAGAGATGAACAATTACGTCACACAGACTTTTTAGGTTTAATTATGTCTCTCCCTCAGGTATACATACCATATAACTAAACAACAGAGTCATTGTTAAATGTTAGAAATCCAAAGCAGCTGTTTAGACATATTGGGGCCTATGTAGAACCTGGCATGGATATGTGTGAAAGGTGGATACCTGGCCCATGCTGCCTTGCACCCACAGACAGGTCCACACCAGTCAGCATTCACCATTGCCTGCCACCCACCTGCACCCCCTTGGCATGCAGCAACACAGGTGAGGAACACGGCTGCATGTTGAGCATTCATTCAGATGCCTGTCCTAGTTCTCAGAGTAGATCACCTGCTGCACTCATGCAGGGGGTCCTGGGATGGCATGTAACCCAACAGGGATTAAACACCAGGGGTTGCCTGACTGGACACCACCAGCCCTCCCAGGCAGCACTATGGGCAGGTGCAGATGTGTGCAGGCAGATCCCCTTGCTGATGTGCTCCACTGTTAACCATTGGGGGGCATGTAAATACTTCTGGCAGGGTCCTCCCTTGAACAGCATTACTCAGTGTGGCATGGCATGCAAGTGCCACTGTGCATACACATGGCTCAGGCACCTCCCTGGCATGACCCCATACTTCCCCAGGTGTGGCACCATGCAGATGTCTGGGGGATCCATCATGCAAGGTGCTACTGTGCCTGTGGAGAATGCCACCAGGGGTGCATAGATCACTGCTACATGGCACTCAGGCATAGGAATGCCTACATGCTGCCCTTATGTGGTGAGTAGGCATTTGTGCATAGGGCCCATTGTGTCAGCAGGCAAACTGACAAACACAAGAAAATATTTTATGGTGCAATATTGTATTCCCCATGATGAAAACATCCAATGTTGTAGAATGCAGACATTGGAGTGACATGCAAACAAAAAACTTTGGAAAAATATGTTGAAATGTGTAGCAACATCAGAAATATTGGATGGATGTAGGCAGATTACATGTTCACCAGCAGTGGTCTGCAAATGTAAAGAAATTTAGCAAGGAAATATATTGCAAATACTGTGTTTATTGGTCATGGGCAGTGATAGAACAAGAAAATCCATTGTGGTTACCCTCATTCTTAACACAATTCATTGTATTTTGCCTGAAACACTCAAGCATGTTGTGACAGTAGTAGCAGCACCAACAGGGAACAGATGCATTTGTCATAAGTGGAGTTACCATTCATTAATTGCTACAGATTCCTGTCAGTACAGAAACATATGTAAACAGGAAGAGTCTGCCATGTGAAAAGCTCAGTGAACTGCATAAAGTTCTATCCCATGTCAAGTATGTTGTCATTGACAAAATTTCTCTGGTTTCCAACAATATGTTACAAGCCATTCATGAAATACTGCAAGTCATACAGTATGTATGCCTGAAGATTCCACATCATTTTTTGGCAATAGGCACATGTCAATATTTGGAGACATATTCCAAATTCAACTAGTGGTGGCTTGCACCATACACTCAGAAACATTACATTTAGAGAGACACATTAAGTGCGGTCTTTTCTACCTCATAGAACTAAGCATCTCCATGTGTCAAAGAGAAGACACTTCATTTGCAAACCTTCAGAACTGAGCAAGAGTTGCAGATTTTACAGTTGGTGACATTGACCTCATCATTACCAGAGTTGTTGGTGAGGAAAAAGTACAGACAGACTGAATGTAAATGTAAAAATAAATGCTAGTCACTGTAAACGTATGCTGCAAAATATGGACACAGTTTTATATGACATAAGTGCTGAGGATTCAAGTATTGTACAACATCACATGAAACTTCAAAAGCAGTGGGTTTATCTTCATTATAACAGTTGCAGATGGTGCATGTGTCATGTTGAGAATGAACATAAGTCTTGAAAATGGAACTGAGAATGGTGCACTTGGACACCTACAACAAATTGTTTTCAAAACACTGCCCATAAACAACACAGTCAGTGTTTCACGGTTACAACACATATTGGTTAAATTTGATTATAACAATTTTATTTTTCTAATTCAACCAGTGAAATGTAATTTTATGCATCTTGGGAAAACTGGTTTCAGAAAACAGGTACCACTGTCTGTGGGATATGGGTTCACTGTGCATAACTTACAAGGTAGGACACCACCAAAGGCAATGTTTGACATTGGTAGTAATGGATGTACACCTACAGTAATGGTCTATGTAGCACTGAGTAGCTGTAAGACATTACATGGTCCATATTTATGTAGAGAACTTTCTCAATGTCATTTGAAATGCAATACTGAAGCTGCCAATTAAATGCTTAGACAAAGAACTTTATCATCGGAAAAATATTTAATAGTAATGAATCTGATGACTTTACATATTATTTTAAGCAGTGTAAGAATGAAAGTCAGAAAAGGTATATTGGATTTCTTTTTATATTTAGGTGAGAATACACTCTCCAAACTGAGCAGCGTATATCTTGTAATGTAGTTGTGATAATGACTGTTTATTTTTTGTGCCAATATTCTAAATAAAACAGTGATATTTTATTCATATAAATATAGTGCCATGTAAATATGGTACCTTTTTCTCATGTATATATTTTATTGTTTTGTGTTGATTCTACTATTTCATCCTTTAAAGTATGCTTGCCCATGTTTTGTTTTGATCGTATTGTTTCTGTTTAATGAACTTATTTTGTTGACATGAAGTGTTTCATGAACGAATTAATGTAAACACAATGCCAAGGAGAAGTAGGATTATCTAAGATAGTATGTCTATGTAGAGTGATGGGGGTCAAAAGATACTAGTGTTTGTTCAATAAAGAATAAAGAAACTTATTTCTAGTTTACAGATTACATTAACAGCACCCTTCTCTGACACAAAAAATTATACTGACTATTTGAACAATTCATTAGTCAGCAATGTATTCACATTTTGATTTTAAGTTCTTACTTTGTTAACTTTTTATTTGTCTGACATTTAGATAGTACTGTGTTTCTATGGTACTAAGGGAGGAATAAAGCATTAGAGTGAGAAACTTTCTGGAGGGCCCCATATTTATATTCATTTGCATCGTTCAAATGTTTTTATAGTCATTCTGCTCATGGGGGTGCAAAACCTCTATTGTGCATCTCACTCAGCCTTAGGGGGAAAAAAACTGCAAGGGGCGATTTTCTTTATTACAGGTCCTGATTTGACCCCGGAGAATGGACACCTCAATGTCAGACATATTTGTTGGCACCAGGGATGAGTACCCTATTGTCTGCATAGCTATAGTGGTGGGATGCACTATTTCCTAACAGTGGGGTTGGGCATAGTAGTACCAGATCAAAACTATTGGGGATCTCAACAACAGGGTTGGGCACATCGCTGTTGGGTATTAATGGGGCAGGGCTACATTAATACTCAAAGAGGGATTGGGCACCCATCCACCAGTGCCTGACTGGAATTTGAAGATATATTGGCAGAGGGATTGGGCACCCATCCACCAATGCCTGACTGGAATTTGAGAATATATGGGGTTGAAGGCTGAGTTTGAACTTACAACAGCTCTTAATTTTGGACCACACTGCTTATCGATATGATGCCTTCCATTTTAGTGGTCAGGAGGATGTATTTTACATGCTGCTTACATAGTGCTATTTGTCTATGTAAGGTTAGTAATTGCTTACTTATTAGATACTAATTGTTTATTTGTAATACATCTGAGAAGCATACACTAACTGGTAAAGAGTAAACCTTTGAAATTCTACAAACACATATGCTATCCACAACAAACTGCACCCCAAGTTTGGTGCGTTGTACAGAAATCGTGGCTGCATCTCCCTAGTGGCCCATTATGAATCTGTTCAGAAATTGATTCTGCCAATTTTCAACTATGGCGACATAGTCTATAGTGCAGCCCCCTCAATCAATGCTAGCCAGGCTGGATACCCTCTATCACTCATTCTGTCATTTTACTCTTGACTATCTGCCCCACACCCATCACTGTGACCTATATCCCTCTCTCTCCTTCCATTCCCTTGATACCAGATGACTTGCCCATTGCTTCTACTTTGTAGGGAAATACTGGCTGGGCTCTCTCTCCTCCTACCTCACCTCTATTTTCTCCTGCCCCCCCAAACCTAAGTCCTCTGAAACACTGTTTTCAATTCCCTTGCTCTCCTTCCTAGGTCTACCACTGCTGGCCTGGCTGCCTTCTCCTATCATTTCCCTAAACTCTGGAACTCCATTCCCTTACCCATCCAGACTGCTACATCCCTTCAATCTCTATCCTCTCTTCTTCTCAACTTCATCTCCCCTTTCTACAATTTCACCTGACACCCCCAAAATGGCTCCTGACCGGTGTCCATCCCACCAGTTCCTCTTCTTAACACATGGTCTCCCCTTGTCCTTCTTCTACTCGTATGCTCTCAGCACAGCCTACCACTTTTCCTCCTTCCCTCTTCTATAGCTTGACAGACCCTCTCTTATTTCCCCCTCCTCCCTTCATCCAGCACCTCTTGCAACATCTTAGGGTTTCCTCCCCCATCTTTTGCACTCCTTTCTGCACTCAGCTTCTCGACACATTCCCCTCAGTTTTTTCCTTCCTCTCCTATTAACAATGTGCATGCACTCCCTCTATTTTTCCCCATTCCACCATCCTTCCCTTCTAGTACCCCTCACAACCTTGTGGTGCCCATTTCCCCTTTCATTTTCACACTCTGCTGTGTCTCCGGTTAATCACCCTCTACTGTGTCCCTACTACCCTCTTTTTCATCTCACCTTCCTCCTCTACAGTACAACCTGCAAACTTCTACTACAGCATCCCTACCCTACCATTCGATAGCAATGCCGTGGTGCACTTTACTTTATCTTATACCATTTTCTTTTATTTGCATCCTATTGCTGTTGTATGAAGTAACTGAAAACATATTTGTATTTGTATTTTGCCTGTCACAAACTGACTTCTATAACTGTGATCTGGTTGTACCTACTGCATTTGTACTTTGCATATTTTTCCTTATTCTCTCTCCCTCCTCCCCTCCCCTCAGGACACATCTGGAAAAGAGCAGCTGCCCAGATCAGTGTACCTTTCCTGGTGAAACATTTTCAAATAAATAACTAACTAACTAAATAAATGAATAAATAAAATGCAGAAGCATAGGGTGGTGCATTTGGACAGGGTGAGGCGCAGAAAGATGGCACACTGACTGTCTTATAATACCTGGGTCAGGTGGGGGGATACTGGATGTGGGATTGAAATGTCAGTGCTGATTCAGAAAAAAATAGTTGAGTCGAGTGAGAGGGTGATACTGGTAGTGATACTGAGCACTCACCACTGATTTTGTTCTAATGATATCTGCATTTGAACAATAGCATTGTGTTTTAGTGAATTATTGTACACTGTTTTCATTTTCTATGAATCACTAATGCATACTGATTTTATTAAAATACAGATATCCTTAGAACATTGATTATGCTACTGGGCATGGTAAAAAATCACAATGTTATTAACCTGCATTAAAAAATTATATAAGTTAAAAACTTATACATCTCGAAAGTGTGTAGCATTAAAATAGTGGGGTGCACTAGGGCAGTGATGCTTCTCCAACAGCTTAGGCAGTCAAAACAGATAGTAGATAGCACTCAACCCCTGCTTGTGGATTTCAGAAAAAGGCTGCTCACACAAAAGTCATTCTAGGTAAGTACTTTAATTGCCTAGTCCTGATTTGCATTGTCTGTTGTCTATACAGAGGAATTAAAAGCTCTTAGAATGAATTTTGTGTGAGCAGTCTTTTTCTGAAGTCCACAAGCCAGGGGTGAGTGCTCTCTACTATCTGTTTGGATTCAGAAGTATGTACTATGGGACAAACTCTATCAAACATGAACAATTCGATTTTGAAAAGTAAACTTTTCATTTTTTTTTTTTTTAGTTATAGGTGAAAAAAAAGCCTCACAATTTTGGTGCATTTATTTATTTTTATATCATAGTAACATTGCCCCTGCTGAACTGACTGGGGCAACATTTACAGGATCTAGTGATCCTGTCAGCAGTTCTCAACCTGCCAAACGTTAGGTTAATCAGTTGAATGGAGGCCTAATTATTAAGGTACAAAAACTGGGGATTAACATAGAAAAGCTTACTTAACCTTAATATTCCTGTACAGGCATTACTGCGCCTGTATAACATATCAGTCAGAAGTTGATGACAGCCCCATATCCTGTTTAAATTAGCATGAAATCAAAGAAGAAGGAACTGTGGAGGGGTTTCAGAATTACCTGCAGGGCAGCCATTGGGCACTCTTCTGCTATAGGCAAACATTCTGTTTAGACTTGCCTGCAATGAAAAAGAGGATTTATGCCACTAATGCCTGCTGTGAAGAATATAAAAGGAGCATTCATTCTGAAGGTGATTCAGATTGCATGCCTTGTAATGGCTTAATGCCATTTCCTGAAAGACAAAAGAGTGTCTACTCCTCACTCTGATCAGCATGACAAAGACTGGACTCCTCCTCCTCTAAGGAACTGGCTTTTGCCTCATTCAGATGGCGAGAGTGTATATTAGTGCCATGTTGATCATTGTGGCTATTCTTGCTGAAACACTGTTGAGCATTCAGATAGTATGACCCTGGAGCACTATAGATGCTCCCAGAGAAGTTCCAGCATTTCAAGGAGGGTACTGGTGGGAAGGGGGGAAGTTGAGTTGGGGAAACACGGACAGAAAAATCAAAGATTGGACTTCTGACCCAAGTTCAACTGAAGGTTGTTTCTGGTAAAACATGGTCTCAGAGTCGAGCCATGACACTGGGCACGCACTTATATATATATATATATATATTTGCATATGTGCATGCCCAGTGTCATGGCTCAACTCTGAGACCATATTTTCTGCAGTATTTAGTCCTCAGTTTAAAAAAAGAACCACTTACCCGAGTTCAGCTCTATTTACAGTACCAAAAAACAACATTTAGCTGAGCTTGGGTGGGAAACATTATTATGACTGCAGCCAAACAACCACAAGTGCAGGCTGGAAAAAGCCTGTCACAATGTTGTGGGTGGTACAGGCTGTTTAGACAGCTGAGATAAATGGCACAAAATGCCCGCACCACTACACGATTCAAAGAAAAGAGGGATTATAGTCACAACAAAACACAACCCATAAACACCAAAACTGTGGTGTTCAGACGTGCGCAGCAGCAATTATCTTGCTGGTGTGCACCAAAAATAATGCAGCAGAATCATTTGTGTGAATGCGGTTTGTATGTAGCTGGACTGGGACTTGAAGAAACCCCAGAGAGATGGCAATTGGGTGAAGTCCATTCCAGTAGGTAGATAATAAAAAATACAAGTCATTGCTTACCTTGTTATTGCCTACTCAAATGAATTAACAGTTGGTAGCATGCAACAAAATATTGTTTGCACAAATTATGCCTTGTTGCCTTTTGACTCTGAAACAATTAGAATACAGACACACAAAATTGAATTTTTTTGTGTTTGAACCTTATGCAAATCCATCTAATGCTAATAAATGGGTGCACATGAGTTTGTGATAGGAAAACAAATCAAACTTTAACATGAAACACCACCATAAACAAGAGTTTCTGTTAGTGGCATAATGCAAATTATGGTACTAATGCCTGACACAAACAGGATGTTGCATTTGAAAAAGCAATGCAAAGTACTGTACAAATACACTCATTTCGGTTGTCAGCACTGAAAAAAAAGTGAATAAGCAGGTGATAGGTGAAAAAATGGAATAAGCCTCCAAAACATTTGAAATGAATGAAAAAGGAACTAGATATACAGTACTACAATTCCCAAGATTGCTAGTACCCAAATGTGTACCTTAATCTTAGTGAAAACAATCAATTTCTAAGTATGAGTTGATGTTAAATTTGTGTTCAGTAAGTGTGCCAAAATGCAATACTTTCCCATTTGATTTGTTCCAGTCAAATTTGTGTGCTACTGTGGGACACTTCAACCTTTGTCCAATTAATTAACAAAAATCACTCAAGTCCATCCTAGGTGGCCAAGGCTAGTTCCATGTTCACCCTTCCCCCACCCAGTCCCTTCCCACCTTCCTCCTCCCACAAATGTATTTTATTATTTTAAAAAGTAGTCTTCACCTGTCACTGTGCCAGATGTCAACTGAGTCATTTAAAAAGAAAAACAGATTGGAGAAATGGGGAGGTGGAAAGAGGGAGGGATTGATTGGGGTGGGTGAAAGGCATTATGGAGGGGTGCTACCTGCCCTTAGTTGTATTCTGCTAGACCCCCACACCAAGTGTTTGAAGTGGTTTCTGCTGAAATGGTACTAATAAAAAGAATGTAGAACCAAAAATTAACTCCAAAATCTACTTTACTGATGTGACTACACCACTAATAAAAATGAATTCCAATGTTTTATCAGGTAAATCAGTTTCCTCAAGGAAATTAGTGGTGATCTAAAATCAATACATACATATCCAAATTAATAGCTAACAAACTGTCTATGAATAGTTAGTAAACTAATCTAAATTTCTTAACATAAATTTACCATAAGTGCAAGTGTGCTCTTTATTCAATGTAATTCTACTTTTATAAACTTCTGTTCTGTCAGTACATCCTGTATCAAGCACAATAAAATGAGATAACACTTCAGCAGATAGAAGAAAATAAACTTCATATAACAAGATCCTTCTATTTCAAGTGAACAAAGTTACTTCCTGTGTGTTGTAAAAATAAATGTTCAGGGTATTGTTGATTTTTGTTTTTAGTATCCCACTAAAAATGATGTATATAAAAATCAACATATACTTCTAATCAATGAGTTTTATATGATGTTCATTATATACACAATATATATGCCATGTAATAAATTTGATGAAGTGTCAAATCAGAACTAAAGACAGAGGACCCCAATCAAAGCCTAACTGAATCTGCCAATTTACAACTTCACACACCCTCAGAAAGTACACAGGGTTTATGACATTTCACTCCCACCATTTTCACTCCCGTCATTTCACTCCCATGCTAATTCACTCCTAGTCATTTCACTCCCACTAATTTCCAATCAGTAGAGTATAAAGGTTTTGTAGCTGTACCCAGCATTCATTGCTGTTACTTATTCACATGCTGTGTGCTTTACTTGCTGTCTGTTGTCTCTGTGCTCCATTTCATCCATTATGGTCTTCCATTTCATTCAATCTGTTCACAATTGGAGAAAACTTGTGGATGAGGGGAACTACATTTATACACTGCAGAAGAGGGGTCATGAGGGAAAAGCCATATGGCAGTGTGAATAGGCTGTGAGAAAGCCAAAGGGGTGTAACTCCCGTGTGCACACCAAAAGTGAAGAGGACCCCACAATTACCCATCGATTCTCTGAGCATGCACATGCCCCAGATTCTAGTGCTGTTGAAAAGGCAGAGGCTTTAAATGAGGCAAAGCAAAAAGCTTCCTTATCTCAGGACACAACAGCACAAATATTGATTCACACCAAGGCAACGTTTTATTAGTCACACAGGGGAAACTAACTGATAGAAATATCAAAAGAACAATATAGCATATTAGGGTGCATGGTGCCCCTCCAAATCCAAAGGATCCTAATGAGCTAGTGATCCCTGAGTCATTTAAAATGTACAGTATAGATGGAGGAGAAACAGAAACAAATTTTCTTTTGCTTGACAGTGGACCTGGCCTGGAGCTTACTTTAATCTTTGGCACTCAAAAGAACTTAACTTTTCTAGAACGTGCAACAAATTGGTACACTGACGGTACATTTAGTGTATCCTCCGTTGTTTGAACAGATGTATGTGATACACGGTGAACAATTTGAAAATGTACAGTCAGCAGTTTATGCATTGCTACCTGGAAAAAGTAGAGTTACATATGATAGAATGCTAACAGCACTTAAAACTCCAAATCCCAATCTGTCAGATGAGGTTGTTATTAGAGATGCAGCGAATTATTAATCCACCCATGAAGTGTACGCGAAGTGGGCACTTTGCGTCCGTGGAGCACAACACGAAGTGGGTCATACAAAGTGCTCACTTCGCTTTATTATTACCACTTCGTGTTCTCATTATGCCTCAACATGAAGTAAGGCTAAGTGAGAAGAAAATAGGCACATCACATGGCCTGCAGTACTATAAGTCACATGCTTTAGCCAGGCAGGAAGGAAGTGAGTCAGAGAAGCAGTTTCACTTTCTCCTTTTCATTTGTACAGAGAGAAAGCAAAATTGTGTGAGGAGAGGAGTTTGCTTGGCTCTCGTTTCTTGTTACTGCCAGAACAATCAAACAGCTTTTTTAAAAGCTATTTTATTTAGTGTTTGTATTTTCTTAGTGTTTTTTTGGTTAGTGAATTTTTTTTTATAAGTTTTGTTTTTGTTGTGTATGTGTGTTTGTGTCCACTGTCTGTGTGTGTGTGTGTGTGTGTGTGTGGGTGTCGTCCCGTGGGCCCAGGAGGATGGAGGGTCACGTTGGAGTTGGAGAAGGCGAGTCTCTGGCCCGTGGGTGCATTTGGAGGGGAGAAGTGCGGACCTGTGGGGGCCGGGGCGGTCGTGTGATGTTGGACCGCTCCAGACTCCTGGCCAGTGTTGCTTCCAACGCAGAAGCAACAGGAGTAGCAACAGCAGCAGCACCAATGCCACTGGTGGCTATTGCACATCCACCTTCTCCACCACCACCATTAGCAGCAGCTGTTAGCGCTCCAGCAGCACTCCCTCCACTACCTCCACAGCCACATGAGGTCACCCCAGCAATTGTGGGTGGTGGTGGTACTCGTGCTCGACAAGTGCATACTGTGTCTGGTCCCCCCTGCAGCTCCCCAGTGTGGAAGTTTTTTAATTGTGTGGTGGGAGACAGCACAGTGGTGGAGTGCAATGTGTGTGGTGTGCTGGTGTGCCATGGGCCCCCTGGGACACATTTGGGGACCGCTGGTCAATGCACCCACATGCTGAATCACCACAGGGCAGAGTGACAGGCTGCCATGGAAGGGGTCAGGCGTCCGCCTGCTGGCCCTTCTGTGGCAGTGGCCGAGGGTGCTGCTGGGGTGGGAGATGTGTCTCACAGCAGTCACCACCACAGCAGGAGGAGGAGGGCTACATCAGCTGCTCCACCACCACCACCACCGCCACCACAGCCACCAGCATGACTCTGTCCACCAACAGCCCCACTACCTGGATTACCCACTGCAGTGGACCCCGGCACAGTCCCTGTAAGCCAGTCTGACCTCTTCCTGGTGTGGGCAGCACTGGAGGAAAACAACAAGCGTTTCAGTGCTTTGAAGCAGCATGTTACCAGAGTGGAAGCACAGCAGCAGCAAATACTTTCAGTGCTGCACCTGCTGCTGGACCACCATGGCATCCCAGGCCATAGTAAGTCCAGGTATTGTTTTCGCCCCCTTACCCATCCCCACCCCTGACCTCACCCCACTACAGTGTTGTACTTTTGTTGTGTGTTTTTTGTTTATTATGATTAAATCATACACATTTTCCCTTCCAGGGGACTCTTTCTTGGATACGGTACACTGGTCAGAATTAGAACTTGATGCAACAATGCTAATACTACCTCCACACCACTAACACCAGTAACACTAACACCACCGGCTGGGAAAACCTCATCTCCTCCAACTATGATTGAAGCTACTGACTGGGCTGTAAAAAACATTGCAGGAGAAATACCTTTCCTCACATCAGCAATGCACTTCTCTGTCCGAGTACTACAACCATGCCCACAGACCCTCTTACTGCCAACATTGCCATGGCCAGAAAGAGCTTTACTGGCACATCTCTTTGCAGGCATTTTGGGAGATCAACCACAACAATTATTACCAAATTCATATTTTGATATGTTCACTTTCTGACTGGAGGGATGCTGGCTGGATGTGAAGCAAAATAAAGAACTGTGTCTTCAGCAACAGATAAGAGACTACTGTGACACTGTCATGGAATTAAAACAACTTCAGTATCCAGTGATGCTGATGGGGTCACAAACTCACAAAAACAATCCAGTCTGGTAAAAAAAAAACTTTTGAACATGGGGATGGGGGCCAGGGGGGAGCACAGAATACAGACAGCACTGATTTTTATGGCACTGCAATACAAACAGCAAAACTAACAACAGAGAACACGATCACAGTACAAAATCAGGCAGCTGCAGTGGATAGTAGCAGGTTCACACTGCTGCACTTAGTTGCACTTACACTAGTCTGTGTCACAAATTTTAAAAGGTGTATTATATTTGATGCACGTAACACTGCACATACAACACAGAACAGTTTGTGTACAATGCTGAACGTGGAATGTGACGCAAATGCAAAAGTTCAGTGTACTGCCACATAATGTAAATTTCTAATTTAAATAACCTGACCTTATGAAATGCTGCACCACATTCACACAACAAACAGCAAGAAAATTTCTACTACTACTGACAATTTTACTATGTGTACAGTAGCAGAGTCAGTTATATAACAAAAATATAACCAAAAAACAAAGAAATCACTAGTTCTCCAACTTAAGTCTACCTACACACAGGTACGCCCTTCCCCCACACAGCACACTTTCACTGTCTTTCACCACACACACACTCAATATTGTAAATTAACATTCAAAATCCACTCAGACTCCTACAGACAGCTATCAGAGCACACTGTCTCCTACTCCTTCCTACTCATACTACCCCGAACTGAGGCTGTGCAGATCAATATAGAGCCCATGTGACCTGAACTCCCATGAATCACTGTAAAATCCACCTTTGGAGCTCAAAAACAAGGCGAAGTGAGGCAAAGTGAACTACCACCAAGGTACTTCACCTTAAAAATTGAAAGAGTAGTGACCAGGGGAGGCGGAGTAATGAGAAGTCATTGTTTCTAATACACTTCATGTTCCTCATTATAACGCGAAGTACTCTGCTTCGTTGTGGAGCACTCCGTGAATCTGCCTGTGCTCCACAAAACACTTCGCGGGGTGGATTGAGCCCACTTCTCCCATCATTAGTTGTTATGACAGATTTTGAACAGGCCACTATCAATGCCTTCAAAAATGTTTTTCCACAAACCAGGCAAGCTGGATGTTTCTTCCATTTCAGTCAATGCATGTACCATAAAATTCAGACTGAGGGATTAGCAGTAAAATACTCCCAAGACCCAGAGTTCACCCTCAAGTGCAAATACCTTCCTGCTCTTGCCTTTTGTCCACCAAAGGAGATAATTACCAAATTCAAAGAAATTATTGATGAGGCACTTGGAATCTTCCCACCTGAACTGGATCAATTAATAGACTACTTTGAGGATGTATGGATTGGGAGAAGAAATAGGAGAGGAAATGGGGGTAGAGCATAACAGTATGCAATTACATTGTGGAATCATCATGAAACAGTACTAACTCACAGAGCAAAATCTAAAAATGTGCCAGTCCGGTGGCACTGAGGTTTGAGGCACTGGATGCCACACCTCGCACCACGCTGAAGACCCGGGTTCAGTAGCGGACTCGGGGTGCCAGGGGTCGGTCAGGGGGAGAAAGACTGGAGCATCCGACGACAGCTCGCCTTCTCTGGTGGGAGGGATTGGGTTCATCCCAGCGCGTGCTGACCCCTGGTGGAGGCTGGGGGCATGCCAGTATGTCGAGACTTCAGAAGCTGGATTGGCCAAAGGCAGAGGTCTGTGGACATTGGCGTTCATGCCTGACATCAAGGGTATATAGCTTCCACACACAGAAAGAGGGAAAAAAGCCTCAGCGGAGCTGGGAAGATTGAGCGCCGACCATGTCCTGATGTGCCACCAAGCCACCCACTGCCTCGAGACCTGACGCGATTGCAAGATTTGGGGGTTTGGCCCCCTTCCCACCCTGTCTGGGGGGAAAACTGAGACAGGATGGAGGAATCCAGGTAGTGAGGTGAGCTGGTGGCAGGGAGGAGGTTCACTGGCATCTCCTGATGCGACGGCTCCACTTGGTAGTGGGGGGGGGAAATTGAAATTCCTCCTCCTCCTCCAAAAAACACCTAACAATGTTGTAGAAGCCTTCCTGAGGACAAAATCACAAAAGCACCTATGTGAACCTTTGAAGAACTACTCAGTTGAGAAAATAAGTAAGCCGTACATGTGTCCAGAAAATAAAATGTCTGTGCTGGAGCTTCTGAAGCTGCATGCTGGAGCGAGTGTCGCTGCTGACACGTAAATGGAGGTAAAGGAATTTAAATTTTGTTGCTAGAAACAACATAATCAGAGGGGGCGTCCCCACAGTTGTGAGGACACAGAAAAACAAGATGGGAATGCTGCTTTTTGGTCTTAAATCCTGCTTTTGGTAATGCTTAAATAATCATAATAATAATAACCCAGAGCTACTGCTGTATTAATTTAAAATGAGGGTTGGAGGGAGCATAATGATTGAGAACTTTTCTGCTGCTGAATGATCCGGAGTTTCTCTGTGTAATTTAAACTGAAAGCACTCGGTGAGAGTAATGATTGTTGTCTGCTGTAATTTAAACTGAATGCTGCTAAATGATCAGGAGCTAAACCTGCAATTTAAACTGAAAGCTCTCGGTAAGTGTAATGATTGTTGGTCAGGGAGCTGAAATCAGGCAGCTGTAATTTAAACTGAAAGCTAAGGACTGTTGGTTGGGGATCATAATGTTAGGGAGCGATTTTGTCAGGGAGGTTACTTGTCTGGGAGCAAACTGTCGGTAGCGAGAATGGCAGGAGTGAAATGATGGGAGTGTAATGTCATGCTCCCAAGTACACAGTGTTGGGGGGGGACTAATCTGAGAAAAAAAAGTATCCAGCTTACCTCAGAAACAAGGTTAGAAAGGCAGACCACAAGAATCAAAGATACTGTAAGTGTGTACTCATCTGACACTCATAACTTGTTTTGGGAGAACATCCAGCAATCCAATGGACACAGGGCTATTGAAGCAGGAGACAATACACATAAAATAGACATGCATGCTTTAAATGTATGTAAAAGAAAACAAAGTTACACAGCAAAACAAATAGAATCATCAGCTCAGAGTTGCCAAATGGGACAAAAGTTGTGACTCAAAATGCAAGTGGAAGAGCCACTAAGCTTACAAGTGCCTGGGTGAGTTATGCAGTAAAGTTTATAGAGCTAAAATCAAACTAAAATCTTATCATTCTTTCTCACAACATGTAAATGGATGCATGTCATAAGCCCCTGTTGCCATGTTGCAAAATAAGTGCTAATGTCATGGTTAGCCTTCAGTGTTTATGGCATGTTTTTATCTCAAGGAATGCTGCAGCATACTTACCAGGTGCTGACCACTGTTGAAACTTCAGTTTGAATACATTTAAGTTTAATTGCTTGACTCAGATTGCCAATCTGACCCCCACCCTGACCTCCCAATCAGCACCCACAATCCCCCTCATACACACACATACACACACACACACACACACACACACAGACTCACTCACTCACTCACCAGAACATGTCCCATGATGTATAGCCACTCTCCAATCAAAAACATATCTTGTGCTGGAACCAGTGACTGCATTATGAGAACATAAGGTAACTATGGGTTAATGTACTTGTACTTCAATGGGGCTTTGAACTTTTCTTAATAACTTTGTCATTCTTGAATGTTTTTACAACAAATGTTCAGCATGGCCTTTTTGGGACCACACCTTATGAACAAGGGTAGTGAAATTATGGAAATCCATCCCAAAAGTGATTTTGAAAGACTGTGGGGAACTTAACGCATGCATGAGATAGACACAGGGGCATATTAAGTAGAGGAAAGGAGGAGGGAGTGACATCTATGACAAACTAGGGTCAGTGGCAATGGAATAGGCAGGGACAAGGGGCAGACTGGATGGGCCTAAAAGTCCTTTTCTGTTGACAAAATCTATGTTTCAAGGTCACTGCATGAAATCATCTTTTGGGTGGGATTTGAAAACTTTCTCTGCCCTTCTCATCAGGTGGGGGTCATAAGAAGGCTGTATTGAGAATCTGAGGTACAAATATTTAAAAACAACAAAGTCAGAAGTGCGCATTGAAATTTTGCAACACATGCTCATAACATTGGTCATTTTCACTATTTTGACCCCAAATTTCTGGTTCAAAACTGTATCCCCTTGACAAGTCAAATCCTACCTCTCCAAGGTCCTGGGAAAAACTAAATTTTGTGGTGACTTGCTGGACCTGAAGCTCCTTCGACTTACCTCAATGTTGTCCTATCCCCTTTCACCAAACTTCTTAATTTTCCCTCGACTAAGTCAGTTCCCTACGCAATGGAAGTTGGCGGTGGTTACACCAATCCTAAAGAGTGGAGACAGAACCTCCCATAATAACTATCACCCGATTTCCAACCTCCCTCCATCTCCAAAGCCCTTGAGAGGATAGTTTATGATCAACTCTCAGACTACCTCTCAAAATATAGCCTTCTCTGTCAATAGCAACATGGGTTCAGGAAGGGCCACAGTACTACCACTGCCCTCCTGGTATGCTCCGATTTTATATATAAAACCCTCAACCCTGGCCATTTACTTGGGTATGTGTACATAGACCTAACAAAGGCCTTTGACATGGTCAATCACACACTTCTAATTGAATCCCTTCTGTCTCTGGGCCTCTCACAAGATGCCACCTCATGGTTTGCCAAATACCTCACAGGGAGATCCCGGCAGGTAAAAATCAGTGACACTTTCTCCTTCATTCTTCCAGTTCATTCAGGGGTTCCCCAGTGATCAATTCTAGGCCCACAGTCTTTTCCTAAATACCCTCTCCTTGCCTGCTCTGGACAAATGTTACTGTACGCAGATGACGTCGTAATCTTCAATAGCCACCCTCACCCCAGCCCACTGCCAAACGATCTTCAAAGGTTCTTTTCAGAATCTGAATATTGGTTCTCCTGGCATAAACTTATTTTAAACTACAGGAAAGCTAAAGTGATGATGTTTGCAGCCCAAAAAACAAAAACAAAAGCTCCCCACTAACCATCCTCAACTGTCAGCAAGAACCCCCTGAACAAGTGCTTAACTTCAAATATCTCGGCATCACTCTTGACTCTATCCTTTCCTTCCATGAGCATATTGACCTGGTCAGTAAGGTGGTTAACACCAAGCTTGGCCTTCTCTATAAGCATAGATCATGCATGCCAGTTGATGCTCTACATCTGGTGGTAACCAGCTTTGTCCTGTCAATAGTAGATTATGGCATTGTTATTTATGGGTCAGCAGGAGACACTGCACTAAGCAAAATAAAGGTCACCTTGTACAAAGCCTGCTGACTTGTGGTTGGCTGTGACCATTACATATATACCTGCAACCTGTACAAATGAGTTAAATGGCTAAACTTCAATGGTGGGCTTTGTTATCAGACTTGCCTGTTAGTCAATAAGATAGCCACTGGTCTCTCTCATCCAACTGATCAGCATCTTCTAACCCCTGCCCATACTACCTGGGCAACTAGAAGCTCCTCTAAATCTACCTTCCTTGTACCATTTTGTAGGACCTCCTTGGGGCAGAGGGCTTTCATGTACAGGGCCCCACACTGGCTGAATGATCTGCTGCTGAGGTTTCAGCTGTAAATAAATGAGGCCCTTTCAAATTTAAACTCCGGCAATATCTCCACTTCTCTAGCTGTTGCTACTGCCTCTAGCTTGTCCTTTATGGTAGCATCTCCAGGCCTTTAGTTGCCTTGACTGATACTGTCCTGCCCCTTTATTTCCCCTACCTATCCTGCCCCTCCTCCACCTAGCCACACTTATGACAATGTTACAATAACATCTTTACTACTTCCTACGACAATGTTAAGGCAATGTTTTTACTACTTCCTACGGCAATGTCTTTACTGACTGCACATAGTACTATCTCTCCTCCACCCACTCTCCTTACTCTCTTCCCATCCTGTCTCCCATCCCCCACCTTCTGCCACCACCTCCCCCTGCTCTTTGCCCTCCAGAACCTCTGCCCTTACTGGATTCACTCTCTTGATTGCAACCAACTTTGCCTGCATGCAACCGCATTGCTTCTTTGTATATTATATGCTTATCTGCATTGTATCCTGCATTTCCAACTTGTATATTACATGTTCTTTGTATTGTATCCTGAATTTTGTTGCCATTGTTTATTGTTGTATATTGCTGTGAACTACATGACATGGAGACTTTGTAAAGGAGTCTCTGACTCAAAGGTTGTAATTCCGAAACTTTAATAAATAAATAAATAAAAAACAATATAGTCATTTTTTCACACCACATCATGATCATGACAGCTGTCAGTTTTCAAATCCTGGAGGAAATGTGTTTTTGCACCTGGGCCACAAAATGATGTTTAAGTTGTGATTTGAAAATTTCCACCAGCCAGGTTCATGAGGTGGGTCCTAAGAAGGTCTGTTGAAAATCTTGGGTCAAAATATTAAAAAGAACAAAACTATGAAGTTACCTGGACATTTTTCTATGCCTGTTCATAACTTTGGTAATTTTAGATGTCTGCCACTGCACAGAAGTGCAGAGTCAGTATGATCCTACACTTCTGTAGGTGTATGGCGTTTTCCCTTGGCGAAGGACCCAGACAGTCCTGTGTGTGTCAGAATCTCTTCACACAAGTTTCAAAGGACCAGCATGAATGAAGATACAAGTCCACTATCTCAAAAAGAAAGGAAATGCTTTGCAAAATTTGAGTTAATGCACCACTTAGGGATCAACTTAATGCAACTAAAGTAGCTCAGCTAGTGGTCAAACAGGAGTTCAGCATGTTTGCAGTGCATTTGCATCACCAGGTAAGGAAAAAGGTCCAGCTCCCAATACGATGCACAGGGGAAACGCCAGACCTCACCCAACAACTAACACACAGAAATCTGGCCAATGGAAAATCATGTACACATATGCTCGCAGTCTGGGAAACAAGATCCCAGACTTGCAAGCAACAATGACAGAGGCTAAACTGGACATAGTAGCAATTAGCGAGACATGGTTTATTAGTAACAACACTTAGAGACTTCAGTACCTGGTTATGTACTGTTTAGAAGAGACTGAGGTGCAAAAGGGGTGGGGGAGTGGCCCAGTATGTCAATGAAAATTTCAAAGCTACAAACCAGAATACACATAAGGAGCCAGAAGAACTGTGGGTCACCCTGGAAACAGGAAATGGGACAGCCATAAGAACTGGGGTTGTCTACAGGCCCCAGACCAGGGGAGGACATAGACACATTACTGTTAGAAGATATACAAAACATAACAGCTAAAGGGGAGGTTCTGATAATGGGAGATTTCAACATGCCAGATACAGATTGGTCAATACCAGCAGGAACATCTGCCAGAACTAGACAAATGGTGGATTCCCTGCAGGGGGAGGGCCTCAAATAACTGGTACAACAACCCACAAGAGACAGAGCTATCCTAGATATAGTACTAACAGGGAAAGGATCACAGATCTCCAGGTAGAAGGTCACCTGGGGGCCAGTGACCATCACATTGTATGGTTCAATTTGGCCACTACAACTAAATCATCCCATTCCAAGGCAAAAATATGGAACTTCAGAGTAGCTGACTTTGATAAGATGGCCAACAGAGTTAAGCTAGCCCTGGCAAAAAGAAATACAGGTGAGGGGGTACAGGCAAAGTGGGAAAGCATTAAGGATGCAATACTTGAAGCAACATCCTATTGTGTTAGAGAGAAAAGGAAGTGCAAAAGAAGAAGGAAACCACTTTGGTTCTTAAAAACAGTAGCAGAAAAGGTCAGAGCCAAAAGGCTGGCCTTCAGGAAATATAAGGGAACACAGCTGGATGAAGATAGGGAGGCATACCAAACTTCGCTAAGGAAAGCAGGGAAGGCAGTAAGGCAGGCAAAGGCCCAAACCAAGGAAACACTAGCACAAACAGTAAAAGAAGGTGGCAAGACTTTCTATAGATACATTAGTGAAAGGAGACAGTCCAGAGGGGTTATTGCTAAGATCAAAGGAGATAAGGGGGCAAGTGAGAAGGGGGAACCATATAAAAGCATCTATCCTAAATAGATACTTCTGATCAGTATTTACTAAAGAGAAGGTAGGGCAGTGCCCACAGCTCAGCACCATGGACACAGGGGGGTGGGAGGTGAGCATTAGTCCCTTCACAAAAGAAAGGGTCCTACAAAAGCTCGATAAGCTCAGGGTGGACAAGGCAATGGGACCTGATGGCATATATCCCAGGGTACTAAAGGAGATAAGGGTGGAACTAGAAGAGTCATTAACTGAACTGTTTAGTGAGTCTCTGAGCACAGAGGAGGTCCCAGAAGACTGGTGAAGGGCTCATGTGATCCCGCTCCACAAGAGTGGTAGCAGGGAGGAGGCAAGGAACTACAGACCAGTCAGTCTTACCTCAGTAGTGGGCAAGATTATGGAGGCAGTCCTTAAGGAAAGGATAGTGCAACACCTGGAATCTATAGAAGCACAGGATCCAAGACAGCATGGGTTTACAAAAGGAAGGTCCTGTCAAACTAATCTCATAGATTTCTTTGACTGGGTAACCAGAGTGGTGGATCAAGGGGGAGCAGTTGATGTCGCCTACCTTGACTTCAGCAAAGCTTTTGATACTGTTCCACATAGAAGATTGATTAATAAACTGGGTAGGCTCAGGGTGGGTCAGAAGTTGGTCAAACGGGTGGTAAACTGGTTGATGGGCAGAAAACAGAGAGTGGTGGTAAATGGTATACAGTCAGAAGAGATACAAGTCACAAGTGGGGTACCTCAGGGATCAGTCTTGGGGCTAGTCCTCTTCAATATCTTTATCAGTGACATTGCAGATGGACTGGAGGGTAAGGTTTGTCTGTTTGCAGATGACACCAAGATCTGCAACAGAGTAGATAATCCAGATCGGGTGGGCAGAATGAGAAGAGATCAGGATAAACTAGGAAAATGGTTGGAAGAGTGGCAACTGGGGTTTATTGCAAAGAAGTGCAAGATCAGGCACATAGGGAAGAGAAACCCTGAAGCCACCTATAGGTTGGGAGGGGAGTTGCTGGCAGTCACAAGGGAAGAAAGAGACTTGGGCATCATCATCACCGATGACCTGAAATCATCCAAGCAGACCACTAAAGCAGTAGGTAAGGCTAGGGGGATTTTAAGGTGTATTAGTAGGGGTATCACAAGTCAGAAGAGGGAGGTAATAATCCGTCTTTACAAAACACTGGTTAGGCCCCATCTGGAGCACTGCATGCAGTATTGGAGGCCACACCTTCACAAGGACATTAACCAAACTGAGGCAGTCCAGAGAAGGGCAATCAAAATGGTGCAGGGACTGCATCAGAAAACATATGAGGACAGATTAACAGAGCTCAATATGTATACCCTAGAGCAAAGGAGGGAGAGAGGTGACATGATCAAAACATTCAAACACCTTAAGGGCATTAACAAGATGAAAGTGTCTAACATGTTTCAATATAAGAAAAATAGCAGGATAAAAGGACAAAGCATGAGATTAGAGGGAGGCCGATTACGGAGTAACATGAGGAAGTTCTTTTTTACTGAAAGGGTGGTGGATGCATGGAACGACCTGCCTCAGGAAGTGGTGGATATGAATACAGTGCAGGGCTTCAAACAGGCATGGAATAGGCATAAGGGAGCAATACAGATGGGTATGAATAGATAGGCCATTGACAGAGCAAAGGCCGATGGCACATTTCTAAGGCAGAAAACAAAATGGGCAGACTGGATGGGCCTTGCGGTCCTTATCTGCCATCAGCTTCTATGTTTCTATGTAGGGAAATGTGGTGTTAGGATTTGTCAACCCTAATTCTCTGCCACCGTGCAACAAAAGGAAACAAAAATTGGGTTTTCAGTCTCCTGAGTCTTTGTAAATCAGTAGTGGGATCAGTGGTGGGTTCTTCCAAGGGATTGTCAACCCTGATGCTCAAACCCTCCTCTGAACAATCAAGGTCAGATGTGATCTCTTTTCTTTATGTGTGGGCACTGCATGAAGAAACTACTACAGATTTTGTTGACAAAATGTGGTGAGACATACTTCTGTACCTTTGAAGACTATATCAGTATGAGGCACTGACTTGGAACTGCACCTTGTGCTTCTGACAGGCTACAGGCTGGGGGGCTTAAGCATTAGAGTTGACAATCAGAAGGAAGATCTAACCACTGATACACCAAGACTCCTGAGTCCAAAAGCCCAACTCTGTTTTCTTTTTGTTGCCTGGGTGGTGGAGGTGGGAAGTTAGGGTTGGAAACCCTAATGCCACATTTTCCTACTTTTGTTGCATTAAGCTGAACCCTAACTGGTGCATTAATGCAGTTTTTTGAAAAGTACAGTGCAAGTAAAATTACACTGTCCCATTGCTAAGATGGTTTAGCATTGTTTTTTTGGTTTTTTTACAGTTAGTGCACTGGCAACTCACACTGCATTGCTTTTCAATGTTTAACCAATTAAAGTGGAATGTTTCTAAAATATTTTTGCAACTCATTTGGAATGCATCTGCAGTCCAGCCACAGTAAAATGCAAAACTTTGTGCAAAACTTTGTGCTGGATCCAGCAACAGTTATGCAACTCAGTCATAAATGCTAAAACAACTCACTGGAGGAATAATTTAATGTGACTTGTACTGCATATAAATACATGGCTGGGTCCACGTCTCCATGGAAAAAGCCATAATATAGTTCTCCATATATGATGTTAGCGATTTAGCATATTGTATCAAGTTAGTTAATTACAGTGCATGAATGTGTTATTATCACCTTAATAACACATTAAAACCTAGTTAATTGCAGTGCATTAATGTGTTATTAGCACCTTAATAACACACTAAAACCTAACAAGCAGTGTGTGTGTTAGTGTGTGTGTGTGTGTGTGTGTGTGTGTGTGTGTGTGTGTGTATTTATATATATAAAATGCAACAAACTATATTAATGCACTAGTTAGGTTTGTTATCATGCCTTTCAAAGTATGGAAATGTGGTGTTAAGGTTCCCAACCCTAACACCTCCCCCTATCCTCCCTCACCCAACCATACCACCCCATCCCACTCCTTCACCATCCACACACCAACAGGTGTTGGCATGTTCCTTGGGACCTTTTGCCCTAATGCTCATCCCATTCTCCTTAACTGTGTCCATCTCAGCTGATTTACTTATGGAATTGGGTGAGCGTTAGTGCCAATGACCCCAAGGCACACATTGATGCCTGTTGCTTGGGAGCATTTTGTCACCACAGCTATTATATAAAACAAACTGACAACCCCACAGAGTCATGCCATGGACCAGTGGGGTTTCTGCATTGTCCGTCTGTAGTGGCTCCTAAAGGAACCCAATGTTTACTTTCTTTTTATACCCAATGTGTACAGGAGGAACAGGGAGGGAAGAAGAGGAGGAGGAGTAGCTCTGTATGTAAGGGAAGGGATAAAATATTGTTTAATATTGTGGTATTGGATCTAATTGCTGATTATACCTTAAAGCCAGATATACTAAGCAGCTAATATAAAGCAGACTTGTTTAATATTGTGGTTTTGGATCTAATTGTGCTTGTAACTGAAGGTATTAGGATAGCTGGGTCCTAGTGTGACCTCATTTTGGAATAGCCCTGTTTGCTTAGAGTGGAGCACCTTTGTGTAAGTCACAACATTTTCTCCCACTGCATAGTAATGAGAGGCTTTGTTTTCTCCACTACATAGGCAGCCCCCCAAGCTCACTGCCAACCGCAGCAGGCACTCGGGACAAACAAGCAACACAAGCAGCTCACCTGAGGAGCTGAGGAAGCCGATTTTCCAGCCTGATTACTTTCGAGGTAAAGAGAGCCTCTTCTCTTTGTCTGGACGCCTGCAGGGGGGCGCTAGCCTGACAGCGCATCGCGCCGTCTGCCCCACCCACCTCAACCACCCACCCACCCAGGGGCGGCTGTCAATTTAAGGATCCACCCCCGTGACATCACATCCGGTGACATCACATCCTGTTGCCCAGAACCTCTCTCCCCATTTTCCCATTTGCAGGTTATACCTGCTGGCCACTAAAGGGACCTATGCTCCCTCGCTACTTCCTACTCCTACCTGTACAGTACTCCTTCCCTTGGATCTTGCTTACCACAATGTATTAGCCCTGCCTCATGCTCTGCCTGTGCCTGTCCCCACTAGCAGTGCACTTGCCCACTTACCCATCTGCTACTCTTCACTGTGCCCTGGCACCCCTCCCTCCCCTTGCTCCTGAACCTGCTCTCTTGCCTCTTGGGACCTCTGTGTGTCTCAGTCCTCCCTGCCCTCCCCCTAGCTTCCTCCTCACTTCAGGCACATCTGAGTGTCTTCTTATTCTTGCCTTCCCTTCCTGTACCACCCTGCCCACCCCCTGCTCCCTTAACGTCCCCTCCCCCCTCTCATGTCAATCGTAGGAAAACCTCTCACCATCTCTCAGCCAGGGTGTTAGTCATGCTACTACTCCTGTCAGGGAACATTCATCCAAACCCTGGCCCGGTTCCCAGGAGCTCCCCGACTAGCATCACAGGCCTATGCATGGTCTCCATGAATATCTGTAGCCTTCTAAAAAAGTTTGACTCATTACAATGCCTGGTCACATCAATTAACCCTGCTGTCATTGCTCTGGTTGAGACTTGGCTGTCGAAATCCTCCCCTGACTCCCTGGTCTCCCTTCCTGGTTTCACCCTCTTCTGGTCCGACCATGTTGGGAGACGGGGTGGCGGCTGCGCTATTTATGTCAAGGAATCTCTCCCCGTACTAGCCCTGCCTACTCCAATCCTTGACTCCAGGGCCCAGGCGCTTATGCTGAAACTAACCCCTGACCCTTTAAAGGGACCCCTTTATCTGACTACTGCATACATGCCTCCAGGGACCAAAGCATGAGCCATTGCCTCTCTTACAGAATACCTTTCCTCACTACCTCCTTCCGCTGATCAAATTCTGGTGGGTGACTTAAATGTCAACTGGCTCAGCCCCTCCTCCTCCTCTACCCATGACTCCTTTTCTGCAATAGACCTAACACAACTAGTTACCCAACCTACCAGGACTAACCCCAAGAGAGGCTCCAGTACCCTGCTTGATGTGGTACTCACCAACCGCCCTAATCGGATCCCCAATGTACAAGTCCTCCCAGACTCTCTCAGTGATCACTCCCCTATTCTAGTCCACTGGTCATCCTCAGTCCCCAAACCCATAGCACAGTCCACATGCTGATGGTGTCTAATACCTGGTGGTCTGACAAAATTTAAGGAACTTCTGTCCCAAATTGATTGGTCTCCTATACAGGCAACTCCTGACATTGACACAGCTCTCTCCTTCTTTACCCGAACTTTTAATAATGCCTGTGATATCTTTGCCCCAATGTAGACCCGCTGTTCTAAAAGGCAGAATGCCCCCTGGGTAACCCCAGCTTTGATCCACCAACTCATACATAGGGACAACCTATGACATCGTGCCATTGAGACTGGCGGCCCAGTGACAGGCAGTTATATGCTGCCACCCGAAACAAGTGCAATCAGGCCATCAGAAAGGCCAAGTCTGAGCACTATCGGTCCTCACTCACAGCCTCATGGGGAACCCCAGAACCTTCTGGGATAACATTAAACAGTTAAATGGGAGTGCACACTCCTCCCCACCCACCCAGATCAACATTAATGGCGTGATCTCTTCAGACTCAGCCCTCATAGCCAACCACCTCAACACCTCATTCACTGACATTAGCCCTATCCTCCTACAAATTTTTTGACCTCCTCCCCAGCACCTGCCGTAAATCTTTCTCACCCTTATTTTCTCCTCTGCCATGTTTCTGCCCAAGAACTTAGGCCGCACCTTGTCACTGCCCTCAAGAGTAATAGTACGGGCAGTGACACCCTGGATCCGTGTATCCTATGGCTGGTCTTAGACACAGTCCTTACCCTGATCACGTGCCTCATCAACCACTCTCTTTGCCTGGGGAAGGTTCCAACTGCCTGGACAGTCGCCACTGTCACCCCTATCTTTAAAGGTGGTGATAGGACTGTGGCTGGAAACCATCGGCCAATCTCCATCTCTCTCCTCTCTCCAAGGCCTTGGAAAAGTGGTAGCCTCTCAAATCTCTGACTACCTCTCCACCTACAATGTCCTATGTCCTGAGCAACATGGCTTCCGAGTGGCCACAGTACCAACACAGCCTCCTAGAGTTCTCCAACTTTCTCCCTCCTCCTTAGACACTGGTTCTCTGGCTGGTGCAGTCTTCATTGACCTCTCTAAAGCTTTTGACACTGTCTCCACCCCTCCTTCTTGATGCCCTTAGTCTCTCTGGTTTTGCTGCTGGGCCTATCTCCTGGTGCACCAGTTATCTGTCTGACCGCTCACAGCATGTAAAATTTAATGGGACCTACTCAGACATCTGTCCCATCTTTTCTGGGGTTCCCCAGGGCTCCATTCTGGGCCCCTTACTATTCTCCCTTTACCTTAACACCCTTTCACTCTCTTGCTCGGGGAACATTCTACTGTACGCTGATGATGCAGTCATCTTTGCCTCAAGTAGTAACCCTATTGCCCTCCAGGACTCGCTGCAGAAGTCCTTCGCTGAAGCTGAGGGCTGGTTCAAGGAACATAGATTGGTGATAAATCTTAAAAAAACAAAAACCATGTTCTTCACTCATCCTCAAAACAAGTTCTGCAACTTCAAACTTCTCATTCACTCTGGATCCTCTTTCCCACTCGAACAAGTTTGCTCCTATAAATACCTAGGGATCCATTTTGACCCCTCTCTCTCCTTCCATGGACACATCGCTTCCCTAGCCACTGCCACTAATATCCGATTGGGCATCTTACATCGGTATAAACACTGCCTCCCCCTGGAGGCTCTTCGACTCGCAGTCACCTCCTCTATAATGTCCCTAGTGGACTATGGACTGCCGGTGTATGGTGCTGCTGATCAGACCGCACTCCATAAAATTCACACTACTCTGAATAAGGCCTACAGGTTAATTACTGGGGCACCTAGGCTAACACACACCTGTCTACTGTACGCTAAAGCGCTGGTACTTGATCTTGACGAGTGCATCAAATATCTGACCTGTACCCTTACAAAAAAGACCCTCCTTGGGCTATCCCCACCTGGATTGACCACCACCATCCGCCGCTCTGTCCCACTAGTTCATACTCGGACCTCTGGGAAAACCTCTCTTGTTATCCCTAGAGCTAGGACCTCTCACAGCCAAAAAGCCTTCAGCTTTAGGGCCCCTCCTGGTTCAACACACTGCCCCCCTCCATCTCAGAAGCTCCAACTATATCGTGCTTCAAAACATCCTTCTGGAACCACCTTGTTAACACCAGGCTGTAATTACCACTAGTCAAGCCGTACTCAATACTAATGACAAAGCTTACTACTAAGCTGCTAAGGACAACATAACTCTGGTATTGTTTACATCAATCCTACCTGTACCAGCTTGTTTGTATCTATGTCTTAAGTTACTGTTATACTGTGTTATACTGTGTATTTTCGTTTGTCTTACTGTGACAAGGTACCTTTGTAAATGAGCCTATGGCTCAAAGGTTTTCCAAACTGCTGTCTAAATAAATAAAATAAATAAATAAAAAGCAACAGAATTAAAGGGTAAACAGGAAGGGGAGGAGAGGAGGCACTGTGGGTCACCCTGGAGACTGGAAATGGCTCCACAATCAGCACAGGGGTTGTATACAGACCCCTGTCTCAGGGGGAGGAAATGGACAAGGAAATGATAGAAGGCATCCTTGCGATGGCAGAGAAAGGGGAGATATTGCTGATGGGGGACCTGAATATGCCAGATGTTGACTGGAGCACCTTTACTGCAGCCACATCCAAGAGCAGGGCCATTCTCGATGCCCTACAGGGGGCATACCTCAGACAGCTAGTTTTGGAACCCACTCAGTAGAGAGCAATCTTAGACCCGGTACTCTGAAATGGGGATGGAGAGAGGATCTCTGATCTTGAAGTGGGTAGCCATCTGGGAACAAGCGACCACCAAATAGTGTGGTTCATGATAAACTTAGCTGTAGAGTCAAGCCACACAAAAGTGAAGGTATTGGACTTCAGGGGAGCTGTTTTGACAAAATGGAAGCGTGCCTCAGAAAAGCACCAGCAAACAGGCAAGAAGGTGGGGTGGGGCAACAATGGGGAAACATCAAAGCCGCCATCACAGAGGCAACAAGTCTTTGTGTGAAGCAAATAAACAAATCAAAATGAAAGAAAAAAACACTATAGTTTTCAAAATAAGTGGCATGGAAGGTAAGGGAAAAAAAGATAGCATTCAGAAAGAATAAGGAAACACAGAAAGAGCAGGACAGAGAACTTTACCAGTTAAAGCAGAAGGAAGCGGGTAAGGCAGTCAGAATAGCAAAGGCCCAAACTGAGGAAAAGATAGCCAACTCAGTTAAGAAGGGGGATAAAATCTTTTATAGGTACATTAGGGAGCAAAGAAAGACTAAGGCAGGGATACTGAGGCTAAATAAAGAGGAAGGTGGTTGGGCAGACAGCGACAGTGTAAAAGCAGGGATACTGAATGAATACTTCTGCTCAGTATTCACAATGGAAAAGCAGGGGGAAATACCTAATCCAGTCAATAGAAGCACTCTGGATAGGGGGGTTAATATTAGTCCTTTCACAGAAGAAAGGGTTCTGAAAGAACTCTTAAAACTGAAGGTGTATAAAGCAATGGTGCCTGACGGGATTCACCCCAGAATTTTAAAAGAAGTAAGGGAAGAACTAGTAACACCACTGACTACCCTTTTTAATAAATCACGGGAGGATGGGGTGGTACCTGAGGACTGGAGGAGGGCACATGTGATTCCACTTCACAAAAGTGGGAGCAAGACAGAGGCAGGAAACTACAGATCTGTCAGTTTGACCTCAGTGGTAGGGAAAATGATGGAATCACTTCTGATGGAAAGAATTGTTTAGTACCTAGAGGCCAGTGGGGCACAGGACCCAAGGCAGCATGGATTCAAAATGGGAAGGTCATGTTAGACAAATCTAATTGATTTATTTAACCGGGTGACCAAAGCAGTAGACCAGGGAGGGGCTGTGGACATGGCCTACCTAGACTTTAGCAAGGCATTTGACACAGTCCCGCACAAAAGATTAATAAACAAATTAGCCAGCCTGGGAGTGGGTCTTAGGGTGGTAGCCTGGGTAAAACACTGGTTGGACAACAGGACACAGCAGGTTATAGTAAATGGAGTCCACAGTGAAGAAAGGAGGGTTACTAGTGGGCTACCACAGGGTTCAGTACTGGGGCCGGTCCTTTTTAATGTCTTTATAAGTGACATTGCAGAGGGACTGAAAGGGAAGGTATGTCTCTTTGCAGATGACACAAAGATCTGCAACAGGGTTGATAAACAAGGTGGGGTGGAAACGATGAAAAGGGACTTGGCAAGGTTGGAGGAATGGTCAAATGTATGGCAGCTTAGATTCAATGCAAAGTGCAAAGTAATGCACCTAGGAAACAAAATCCCAGGTGAAGAGTACACAATGGGGGGTGAGATACTGACAACAACAAAAATGGAAAGGGACCTGCGGGTAGTCATATCAGAGGACCTAAATGTGGGCCAGCAATGTGAGAAGGCAGTAAGGAGAGCTGGGGGGATACTGGGATGCATAGGGAGAGGCATCACCAGTAGAAAACAGGAAGTTGTTGGCCCTCTGTATAGACATTTGGTAAGACAACATCTGGAGTACTGTGTACAGTTCTGGAGACCCCATCTCCACAAAGACATAGACAAGGTGGAGGCTGTCCAGAGGAGGACAACCAAAATGATGCAGGGTCTGCAACAGAAGACATATGAAGAAAGACTTAAGGAACTAAAGATGTATAGCCTCGAGGAAAGGAGGGAGAGGGGGGACATGATAGAAACTTTCAAATACCTCAAGGGAATCAACAAAGTCCAAGAGGGTAGCATCTTTCAGAAAAAGAGATGTGCAAAAACAAGGGGGCACAATTTGAAGGTAGACTAGGGACAGCTCAGAGGTAATGTGAGGAAGTATTTCTTCACAAAGAGGGTTGTGGATACATGGACCAGCCTTCCTGAGGAGGTCATAGAGTCAAAAACAGTCGGGGAATTCAAGAATGCATGGGACAGACATAAGGCAATTCTAGTGGGGGGTAGGAGGAAGTGGGCTGTTGGTTAACGAGGATCTGCAGCTTATCCGTTAGGTAGGGAAATGGGCAGACTAGGTGGGTCAAGCGATCCTTATCTGATGTCAAATTCTATGTTTCTATGTTTCAGTAAATACTTTTGTTAAAACAGAAAAAAGAAGTTACAGCCAACTGGGCATGTCAGAGAACTGTGCAGTGCTGAAGAGCAGGGATGACACAGAGAATGGCAAGGTCAGGGCTAGTGCATGTCTGGAGTGAAGGAAACCTGGCACATGTTCACCGTTATAACCTGCGGGTTATAGCAGTGAATTATAACCCGGGATTCCTATGGGAGAAAATGCTCCCTAGTTATTAGATGCGTATATGTATGTAGGTGTAGAATCACAAACCTGCAGGGCCCTGCACTTCCATGTGTCAAACAGCAGTGACTAAATTGTCAGCATAGCCATATTATTACCCCACCTCATTTACCCCGGTATAGAGAAATTGTGAAACTTGATTATGTGCAACTGTAATGCCATTCTATGGCAGAGGTGTGAAAATATATTTCAGGCAGGATGTGGAAAATGAGTTGACATCTGTATTGTTTATGAGGTGGCTATGTTGAAAATGTTGTGGCAAAATATTGAAAAGTAGCAAAGTTATGACCATGCGTAGAATAAATTCAAGGTATGCAGGTAACTCTGGCATTATTTAGGAATTTTTTCATCAAATTTCCAACATTGCCTTTTTGGAAACCTGCCTCAAGAACTCTGCCACTGTCATTTCATTCATCGGTCCCGAAACATGATGTCACACAGCTATCTCACCATTGTGCGCCACAGGTGCAAAAGCACATTTCAGGCAGAGTGTCAGAAATGACAGCCATGCTGTCATGAGGTGGTGTTAAAAAATGTATATGTTGAAAATTTGGAGTGAAAATATTAAAAATTGGCAATGTTACATGCATGGGAAGGAAAATGTCAATGAGTGTGTGTAACTCATGCATTTTTTCACATTTTCAGCATGGGCTTTTTGGGTCCCCACCTCATGAACAGTGGAACTGTCATTTCATTATTCAGTCCAGAAAGGTGATTCAATACAGTGACCACAAAATCACCTTTCAGGACTGAGTAACGAAATGACAGTGCCATTGTTCATGAGATGGGCTTCCAAAAAGCACATCTTGAAAATTTGGTGAAAAAAATATGGAAAATGGCCAAGATATCAACATAAATTCAAAATGCCATTAACAGCCATTATATGGCACTTACCTTAATTCTTCAGTTCGTGGTTTGGCTTTGAAGAGTGCAGACATGTCCCAGTCCACAGAAGAGGGCAGAAGATGATCTCCAGTGGTAAGTATAGGGCAAGGGGTGTATCTGGGGTGCTGGGTGGTCAGTGGTATGGTCAGGATGGGGGAGGTGGTTGGGTGAAATGACGAGGGACCATTTTCTTTTTTCCAGGATTAAAAAAAATGTTCGGGGGACAGTTTTCTTTTTTTACAGGATGATAGAGTTTATTTTGGGACACTGAGAGTGGGCTTCCCAGTGTCCTGTAGTGCTGGGGGGCTGTTCTTAATGCCAACACAGGGACTGATCACCCTGATGTCGGCTCTGAAGGTGTTTAGATGGGCTGGGGGGGCATCCGACATTGGGAGTGGGCATCCTGGTGTTGAAGAACAGTTGAAAAACTGAATTACTTTGGTACACTGGGGGTTTGCTCCACAGTGTGCCACAACACGGAGGGAAATAAATGCTGACATGGGGATTGGGCACCCTGATGTGGGCAAAGAATAATTATAATGGGCTTGCTGTCATTGTGAAAAACAGGTATTTTTGGGGGGAAGAATCATACTTCAATGTACAATGTCACCACAGAGCATTGCGGACACCAGTTGTAGGAATCCTACTTCGATTTAGGATTTTACCTCGCTGCATGGCACTCAGTATGCGAGGATGGAACAACAGGAAATACAACAGAATGATACACAACAAGTTTCTGTTAATATGTTGTACTACCACAGTTTGCTGCAGTCCTCGCATGCTAATGGTGATGCACCTAGGTAAAATCCAACATTGAAGTAGGATTCCTGCAAATGGTCTCTGCTATGCTCTGAGGTTAAATCCTACATTGAAGTATGATTCTTCTCCTCAGAACAAAACTTCAAATCATGATTCTATTTCATGCCTGACATCTATTTTCTTCCCATAGAAAATAATGGGAAATTCAGCATAACATTACAAGAAATTTATATTTTTGCACCACACCTTCAAAAGGCACATCTGTGAGGCCAAGGCTTTGTAGCCTAAAATTTCAGCCCATTAGCTGAAGCCGTTTGGGAGATATACTGTAGGTAAGCAAAAAAAAAACAGCCCAAAATGGCAAAACTGTCTGTTTTTCAATGCTCCGTATTTTAAAACTAAACAAGCAATTCCATCAAAATTTGACACATACAGTGACCTATCCCAGTGCTTCTACTTTCCAAATTTTAGGCAAATCACATGAACCATCACAAAGTTATAAACAGGGACACTGGTTTACCGTGCTTGAGAAAGGGCAAATTCCATTTTGCACATTGTAAAAAACAGTATTGCCACCGATGTCTGCCAAGTCAAAATACGTTTTTACCAGTGTTTTGTTTTGTGCACTTTATTTAACAATTTGTATCTGTGTTAACATGCATTTTACCAATTTTGACCTCCACTGTTGTACAGCCATCCATCCTTGTACCAATTAAAAGTTATTGTAGGTACAAGATGTGATGGCAGCAGCAGCACTATGGCCCCGTCCCTCAAGTTCAATTGTAACAACAGCAATGTGGCCCCTATCTCTCAGGCGTGAGAAGGCAGCAGTAGTACTATGGCCCCCCCCCGCCGGTGTGACAGAAGCAACAGCACTGCACTCCCCCCATCCCGCAGGTATGACAGCTGCATTACTACATACCCCACCTCTCAAGTGTGACGGCAGGCAGTGCAGCACTGCAGCCCTCACCCCTCAGGTGTCATGGCAGGTGGTGCAGCACTGAAGCCCCCACCCCCCAAGTGTGACAGCAGGCAGTGCAGCACTGCAGCCCCCACCCCTCAGGTGTGACAGCAGCATCTGCATCACTGCAGCCCCCACCCCTCAGGTGTGACAACTGCAGCACTGAAGCCCCCACCCCTCAGGTGTGATGGGAGCAGCTGCAGCACTGCAGCCCCCCATGGCCTCAGGTGTGATGGCCACAGAGGCATCACAACAGTATTTGTGCAATGCTATGTCCCAAAGCTTGTCTGTTAGAGCTCAGACATGAATTAAGCCAAACCACCAGACGCTAAGGTGGACTCTGTCGGTTCATTCCCTAACATTTAAGCTGCCTGAATTGGTTTATTTGTAAACAAAGTGCATCCAATTTAAAAATTCACAAGTGACTAATGAAGATGCTAATGGAGAGATACAAGAATAAACCAATTGGAATAGCACCCACAGTACATTGGCCACTTTCTGACTTGGTCTTCATGAAAATGGAGCCCTCTTAGTTTTCATGTTGGAGCTCAAAGATGTTGAAGGAGTTCTACCGACAGAGGAGAAGCCACGACCACTGTACAGATTGGGGCTTCATCTCTCCTATCCCCTCAGCAGTCAACATAAATAAAATTAATCTTTGTGCCTGATCACTAATACAAACTGGTACATCCTCCGGTGCGCCTGGCATTTTATGGCTCTATTGAACATGATCAGGGACACTGGTTTACAGCATATGCGGTGATGTGGATGGAAAAGCGGAATTCTGATTGGTCAACGGAAAACAGCACCATAACGGAAACTGCCTTTGTTCTCTGGAGCTCCGTGAACACTACGCTATAAATTGCGTGGTAGTGGTTGGAGTTCCTGTTTATGTTGTTGCTTCCCATTGTTGCTTGACCCATTTTTGCTCCTGACTCGTTCCTGCTCAGAATTTGAAATGTTGCTGACTGGTTGCTCAGAAGGACCCACTGAAACCCGGACAGTGATCACCACACATCCTTTTTAAAAAAAACAAAGTGAGTCTGTTTTTGTGTTGGTAATGGTATGTTGCTACAGTTAGTATCAGGAAGGAAGGGTTACGGTAATTTTTTTAAATTTCATTCTGTATGAGTCTGATTTGCTCGTATACCCTCTCCTCTAACTGAATAAACACCTAATCTGCTGTTTTTTTTTTTTGCCCGATCTATCTGTAAAGTAAACACTGACAGGTACGGTGAGGCCTGAATGTTCAATCTGCTCTATGACCAGAAATATAAATGTTTGGATATATTTTCTGAACTGCTCCATACAGTCCCCAAGCTGCTTATGTATACAGTTTTTTTTAAAAAAAGAAAGTGCATTGTGTCCGATGTGCTCAAATGTGTGCCCTAAAACAGTCCTGAAGCTCGGGGGGGAGGGGGGTGCAGAACTTGCGACCTCAAAACCCAAACTGAATAGAGTAAACACTTTATCTGCTCCCTTTTTTGTCTTAGTTCCCCAATATGTAAACTCTGATGTGCTAAAATGTGTGTCTTTGGCTAATGCTGTAGTTCTGAAGCTCCGTGGGGGAGGGAGTGGAGACCGGGAGAAGGACCAAGGCTGACTAAACAATTTATCTGCATGCTCTTGGCTATTTCTTTTTTTATCCTTTTTTTGCTTGCCCGATATGATTAAGTTTGATGTGATGCAATGTGTGCCCTTAATGAGAAAAACTAAAGTCCATTGTGGAGTGTTTGCATTTAAGCTGCCTAAATGTGTGTCCTTACTGCTCCATATAATCCCAAAGTTTGGTGGTGGACTGAACACTAGATCTCTAGAGCTCTTGGGTGTTATGTTTTTTGTATGGTTACCATATCTGAGAAAGTCCTTGTTTGCAGTCTGAGCTGGACAAATGTGTGCCCTTTACATTTGGGGTTGTGAGAGAGCTTGTGCTGGTGGGTTGCTGTGGGAAGAGTGGCCGTGCTGGTGGGTTGGTATGTGGAGCATGGCCATGCTGGTGGGTTGGCATGGGGAGCGTGGCTGTGCTGGTGGGGTGGGGAGACATGACTGTGCTGGGGGGGTGGGGAGCATGGCCATGCTGGTGGGGTGGGGTGTGGAGGGGCCATGCTGGTGGGTTAGTGTTGGGAGTGTGGTGATGCTGGTGGGGTGGGGTTGGGAGCATGACTGGCCGGGGTGGGGGCATGGCCATGCAGGTGGGTTAGTGTGGAAAGTGGCCGTGCTGGTGTGGTGTGGTGGGGAGCATGATAACACTGGGGGGGGTGGGGAGCATGACCGTGCTGGTGGGTTGGCATGTGGAGTGGCTGTGCAGGTGGGTTGCCATGGGGAGAGTGGCCATGCTGGTGGTTTGGCATTGGGAAAGTGGCTGTGCAGGTGGGTTGGTGTGGGGAGAGTGGCCGTGCAGGTGGGGTGGCATGGGGAGAGTGGCTGTGTTGGTGTGGTGGGGAGTGTGACCATGCCGGGGGATGGGGAGCATGGCTGTGCTGGTGGGTTGGTGTATGGAAAGTGGCCGTGCTGGTGGGTTGGCGTGGGGAAAGTGGCCGTGTAGGTGGGGTGGTATGGGGAGAGTAGCTGTCCTGGTTGGGTTGGGAGAGGTGCAGTGCTGGTGGCGTGAGTAAGAGGGGCTGTGCTGGTGGGGTGGGGTGTGGGGAGTGGTTGACAATGGGTGACCGTGGCACCACTGTTACATGACCACACCCATCAGTTGGGAACCGGATCTCGTAACTGGAGTGACAGGGAGTTAAATGCACTGTGACTCACTCCAGTAAGGTTCAGCCAGCAACAGTGACCTCACCATACTCCAGCACTCAGCACTCAAGTAAGTACAATGCATTTATCAGTCACCTCATTTAATCAATTCTTTTGTGAATAAAAAATATTTTCTTTCCAGTTTTGTCTAATGAAGTCTGGAAATGCAGTTTGCATATTACACTGCTAGGCATATAATTGGTGACAGAAATATGTTGGTGAAGCTTGCAAATTAGGGGCAGACTGGGGGGAGTGGGTGGTTGCTGTTTACCCCACCCGGAAGTAACATCTGAAACTGCTGCTGTACTGTACATAGCTAGCCACTTGGTATTAGGTTCTAGCATATTGGGGGGAGGGCTTTTCCTCCTGCACTCCCATTCCAGTAGGCTAAGGTATCTCACTTGGGGGGATATCCCCCCATTTACCCCTCCTCATTTCCAGTCAGTTGGCTTGATAACATCACTACTACTACTACTCTGAAAGAACGATGCAGAAAAAAGTATGACATAGGTTCTAGCATAGTTTCATATTTCTAAACTGATATGGAGGGGCACTGTGTCACCATGGACACCATGTGGATACTGCATCATGACAGAGTCTCCGAATTTACTTCCTGGTGGGGTAAATGGCAACCAGGCACAAGTTTAATATATTTTCAGTAAAGGTTGCAATATTTGGGGGGAAGCCTAAACAAAATGTCACGGCTACCGCATCTGCCATTGACTTCCATCAAGGGCTGCTAAGGAACAGAGCAAACCATGGATCCCTCCCTAGGAAGGGAGAGCAGTCCTCCAGATGCTCGATCCCTTCCCTCCCTTCCCCTGCTGACCCCCGATGACCTGAGCTGTGACATCCAGTGCCTCAAACCATAGCACCACTGGGCCACCCCTCCATACCATTTTGCTTGAATACATTTGATTTGTGCATTAATAATTCCAAAATATGCAAACTTTAAAAAAAATATTTCTTTAACTTGTCCACTCCTCCCATTTTGTTTAGGCTTCCCTCCCAAATATTGCAACCTTTACTAAAAATATATTAAACTTGTGCCTGGTTGCCATTTACCCCACCAGGAAGTAAATTCTGAGAATCTTGTCATGATGCAGTATCCACATGGTGTCCAAGGTGACACAGTGCCCCTCCATATTAGTTTAGAAATATGAAACTATGCTAGAACCTATGTCATACTTTTTTCTGCATCGTTCTTTCAGAGTAGTAGTAGTAGTAATGTTCTCAAGTCAACTGATTGGAAATGGGAAGGGGTAAATGGGGGGTATCCTCCCCGAGTGAGATATCTTAGCCTACTGGAATGGGAGTGCAGGAGGAAAAGCACCCCCCCAATGAATGGGGGTAATCCCCACAAATGAGATACCTTAGCCTACTGGGATGGGAGCGGAGGACAAAAAGCCCTCCCCCCAATATGCTAGAAACTAATACCAAGTGGCTAGCCCTGTACAGTACAGCTGCAGTTTCAGATGTTACTTCCAGGTGGGGTAAACTGCAACCACTCACTCCCTCCAGTCTGTTCCTAATTTTCAAGCTTCAACAACATATTTCTGTCACCAGTTATATGCCTAGCAGTGCAATAAGCAAACTGCATTTCCAGACTTCATTAGATAAAACTGAAAAGAAAATATTTTTTATTTACAAAAGAATTGATTAAATGAGGTGCCAGATAAATGCATTGTACTTACTTGTGTGCTGAGTGCTGGAGCATGATGAGGTCACTGGTGCTTGCTGAACCTTAATGGAGTGAGTCACAGTGCATTTAACTCCCCTTCATTCCAGTTATGAGATCCAGTTCCCGACTAATTGGTGTGGTCATGTAACAGTGGTGCCACGGTCACCCATTGTCAACCACTCCCCACCCCACCAGCACAGCCCCTCTTACTCACCCCACCAGCACAGCACAGCACCTCTCCCCACCCAACCAGCACAGCTACTCTCCCCATGCTACCCCACCTACATGGCCACTCTCCCCACGCAAACTCACCAGCACAGCCACTTTCCATTCACCAACCCACCAGCACAGCTACGCTCCCCAACCACAGGCATGGTCACACTCCCCACCACACCAACACAGCCACTCTCCCCATGCCACCCCACCTGCACGGCCACTCTCCCCACACCAACTCACCTTCACAGCCACTTTCCCCACGCCAACCCACCAGCACGGCCCCACTCCCCCCACCACCCCACCTGCACGGTCTCTCTCCCATTACCAACCCGCCTGCATGGCCACTCTCCCCACGCCACCCCACCTGCATGGCCTCTCTCCCCACGCCACCTCACCTGGATGCCCACTCTCCCCATGCCACCTCACCTGCACAGCCACTCTCCCCACGCCACCCCACCTACACGGTCATGCTCCCTACCTCCCAGCATGGTCACACTCCCCACCACACCACACCAGCAAGACCACTCTCCCCATGCCACTTCACCTGCACAGCCACTCTGTCCATGCCAACCCACCTGCATGGCCACTCTCCCCATGACAGCCCACCTGCACAGCCACTCTCCCCATGCCTACCCTTCTGCATAGCCACTCTCCCCATGCCAACCCACCTGCACGGCCACTCTCCCCACGTCACCCCACCTGCATGGCCATGCTCCCCACTCCCCAGCATGGTCATGCTCCCACCCCCAGTGTGATCATGCTCCCCACCGCACCACACCAGCATAGCCACTTTCCCCATGTCACCCCACCTGCATGGCCACTCTATCCATGCCATCCCGCCTGCACGGCCACTCTCCCCACACCAATCCTCCTGCATGGCCATTCTCCCCACCCCCCAGCACGGTCATGCTCCCAACCCCACCCCACCAGCATCGCCACACTCCCAACACCAACCCACCAGCATGGCCCCTCTCCACACCCAACCCTACCAGCATGGCCATAGAAACATAGAAACATAGAATTCAACGGCAGATAAGGACTGCTTGGCACACCTAGTCTGCCCATTTTCCTACCTAACAGATAAGCTGCAGATCCTAGTTAACCAACAGCTTTCTTATTCTTATCCCCCACTAGGACTGCCTTATGTCTGTCCCATGCATTCTTGAATTCCCCCACTGTTCTTGACTCCAAGACCTCCTCAGGGAGGCTGTTCAATGCATCCACAACCCTCTCTGTGAAAAAATACTTCCTCACATTACCTCTGAGCCGTCCCCCCTCTATCTTCAAATTGTGCCCCCTTGTTCTTGCATATCTCTTTTCTGAAAAATGCCACCCTCTTGGACTTTGTTGATTCCATTGAGGTACTTGAAAGTTTCTATCACGTCCCCTCTCTCCCTCCTGTCCTCAAGGGTATACATATTAAGCTCCTTTAGTCTTTCTTCATATGTCTTCTGGTGCAGATTCTGCTCCATTTTGATTGTCCTCCTCTGGACAGCCTCCACTCTGTCTATGTCTTTGCGGAGGTGGGGTCTCCAGAACTGCACACAGTACTCCAGATGGGGTCTCACCAACTGTCTGTATAGAGGGATAACAACTTCCTGTTTTCTACTACTGATGCCTTTCCCTATGCATCCCAGTATCCCCCCAGCCTTCCTTACCGCCTTCTCACATTGCTTGCCCACCGTTAGGTCATCTGATATAATTACCCCCAGGTCCCTTTCCATTTTTACTGTTGTCAGTATCTCACCCCCCATTGTGTACTCTTCCTCTGGGTTTTTGTTTTCCAGGTGCATTACCTTGAACTTTTTTGCATTGAATCTGAGCTGCCATGCATTTGACCATTTCTCCAACCTTGCCAAGTCCCTTCTCATGCCTTCCACTCCATCTGGTGTATCAACCCTGTTGCAGATCCTTGTGTCGTCTGCAAAGAGACATACTTTTCCTTCCAGTTCCTCTGCTATGTCACTTATAAAGACATTAAAAAGGACCTGTCCCAGTACTGAACCCTGCGGTACCCCACTACTAACCCTCCTTTCTTCACTGTGGACTCCATTTACTACTACCCTTTGAGTCCTGTTGTCTAGCCAATTTTTTATCCAGGCTACCACCGTGGGACCCACTCCAAGGCTGGCTAACTTGTGTATTAATCTTTTGTGTGGGACTGTATCAAATGCCTTGATAAAATCTAGGTAAGCCATGTCCACAGCCCCTCCCTGGTCTACTACTTTGGTCACCCAGTCAAAGAAATCTATTAGATCTGTCTGACACGACCTTCCCATCATGAGTCCATGCTGCCTTGGGTCCTGTGCCCCACTGGCCTCTAGGTACTCAACAATTCTTTCCTTCAGAAGTGATTCCATCATTTTTCCTACCATTGAGGTCAAACTAACTGGTCTGTAGTTTCCTGCCTCTGTCCTGCTCCCACTTTTATGAAAAGGAATCACATCTGCCCTCCTCCAGTCCTCAGTTACCACCGTATCCTCCCATGATTTGTTAAAGAGAGTAGTAAGCAGTGTCAATTGTTCTACCCTTAGTTCTTTTAGAATTCTTGGGTGAATCCCAACAGGCCCTATTGCTTTGTCCACCTTCAATTTTATTAGTTCTTTCAGAACCCTTTCTTCTGTAAACGGACTGGTATCGACCGCCATCTTCAGAGTGTTTCTCTTTTTTGGTTTGGGTACCTCCCCCTCCTCTTCCTTTGTGAATACTGAGCAGAAATATTCGTTCAGTATCCCTGCTTTTTCACTGTCACCCTCTACCCACATTTCCTCCCCTTTATTAAGCCTCAGTACCCCTCCTTTGGTCTTTCTCCGCTCCCTATTGTACCTATAAAAGGTCTTATCCCCCTTCTTAACAAAGTTGGCTATCCTTTCCTCAGTTTGGGCCTTTGCTATTCTGTCTGCCTTCCCAGCCTCTTTCTGCTTTAACTGATAAAGTTCTCTGTCCTGCTCCTTCTGTGTTTCCTTATATTTCCTGAATGCTATCCTTTTCTCCTTAACCTTCCCTGCCATCTCTTCTGAGAACCATAGCATTTTTTTTTCCTTTGTTATGTTTTGTTGATTTGCTTTACACAAAGGCTTGTTGCCTCTGTGATGGCTGTTTTGATTACTCCTCATTGTTCTTCCACCCCTCCTTCTTGCCTGTTTGCTAGTTCTTTTCTGAGGCACTCTCTCATTTTCCCAAAGTCAGCCCTCCTGAAGTCCAATACTCTTGCTTTTGTATGGCTTGATTGTATGGCTGTGTTTATCGTCAACCACACTGTTTGGTGGTCGCTTGTTCCCAGATGGCAATGCTCCCCACCCCCAGCACAATCACGGTCCCACTGCACCAGCACGGCCATGCTCCCCATACCAACCCACCAGCATGGCCATGCTCCACATACCAACCCACCAGCACGGCCACTCTTCCCACACCAACCCACCAGCATGAACTCTCTCACAATCCCAAACATAAAGGGCACATATTTGTTCAACTCAGACTGCAAACAAGGACTTTCTCAGATATGGCAACCATACAAAAAACAAAACACCCAAGAGCTCTAGAGATCCAGCATTCAGTCCACCACCAAACTTCGGGACTATATGGAGCAGTAAGGATACACATCTGAGCAGCTTAAATGCAAACACTCCACAATGGACTTTAGTCTTTCTCACTAAGGGCACACATTGTATCACATCAAACTTAATCATATCAGGCAAGTAAAAAAAGGAAAAAAAAATAGCCAAGAGCATGCAGATAAATTGTTTAGTCAGCCTTGGTGTTTCTCCCAGTCTCTACTCCCTCCGCCACAGAGCTTCAGAACTACAGCATTAACCAAGGACACACATTTCAGCACATCAGAGTTTATATATTGGGGAACTAAGACAAAAAAGGAGCAGATAAAGTGTTTACTCTATTCAGCTTGGGTTTTGCAGTCGCAAGTTCTGAACCCCCCGAGCTTCGGTACTGTTTTAGGGCACACATTTGAGCACATCGGACACAACGCACATTCTTTTTTTTAAAAAAACTGTATACATAAGCAGCTTGGGGACTGTATGGAGCAGTTCAGAAAATATATCCAAACATTTATATTTCTGGTCATAGAGCAGATCGAACATTCAGGCCTCACCGTACCTGGCAGAGTTTACTTTACAGATAGATCGGGCAATAAAAAAAAAACCCAAAACAGCAGATTAGGTGTTTATTCAGTCAGAGGAGAGGGTATACAAGCAAATCAGACTCATACAGAATGAAATTTAAAAAAATTATTGTAACTCTTCTGGCAGTTTAAACCCTTCCTTCCTGAAACTAACTGCAGCAACATACCATTACCAACACAAAAGCAGACTCACTTTGTTTGTTTTTTTAAATGGATGTGTGGTGATCACTGTCTGGGTTTCAGTGGGTCCTTCTGAGCAACGGGTCAGCAACATTTTAAATTCTGAGCAGGAACGAGTCAGGAGCAAAAATGGGTCAAGCAACAGTGGGAAGCAACAACTTAAACAGGAACTCCAACCACTACCATGCAATTTATAGCGTAGTGTTCACAGAGCTCCAGAGAACAAAGGCAGTTTCCATTTTGGCACTGTTTTCCATTGACCAATCAGAATTCTGTTTTTCTGTCCGCATCACCACATATGCGGTAAACCAGTGTTACTGGTTATAAACATCCAAAAATCGCCCTTTAACATTAAACACCCTTATCAACCCTAACTATACTGGTGCTACCACACCAGTATAATTATAGTGTCAAAATTGCCCCATTAAAGTTGGGGTTGAGTAGTACCCCAATTTTTCCACTTATATAACTCAGCATCCATTCATGGGATTTGCATAAAAGTTTGCAGGTGTAGCCCAAGGAGTTTTGATATGCCAAGTTTCATTCCAGTCGGATGTGCAGATTCTGAGATCCAGATAGAGCAAAATGTGTACAAATTGGGGGGGGGGATTGCTGTTTATTTGTTGGCCCCTAGCACCCGATGGTTTGGAATTTTGTTCCAAAATTTTCTCGGTAGAAAGGGACTGGCCCAGAGTAGTGCATGCTGCTGGTTTGGTAATAAATACTACTACTTTCCAGAGTTATAAGGATTTGAAATGTTAATTCTGAGCATGCTCAGTAGGCACTTTAGGATAGCTGTTTCAAACAAAAAATGAATTTGGCCATGTGATAAAGGATCCTTTTTTGTATGGGGCCAATCCTTTTTTGTGAGGAAAAAATCCTTTTTTGTATGGACACCATTTTCTTTTTACTGTTTCAACTTACAAACATTTGAAGTACATAAAAATAATGTCTTAATAAAAACACCTGAACCTAGCTAAGTGGGACCCGTTTAGATAGATTCCGGTGTTTTTAAGTTGACAGAAATATGTTTTCTGGGCATCCAAAATCCACAGTGTCTGGTTGGATTGCAAGTTTAAAAGTTATACCTGGGAAGACCATCTCAAGGATCAGGGATGGGATACCTGACCAATCACTGTCTGCGTGTAAACACTGAGAACAAGCTTTACATACCTCTTTGTTTCAGATTGAAGTCAATGCTGGATGATGGCCAAGACAACATGCTCCATTAGCAAAGGTCTCTTTATTCAAAATAAAGTATTACATTTATGGTACAGAACCCTGGCCCAGATACTGGCTTTAGGAGTCTTGCGGACTGATCATTATGGGCCTTGCCATACAACAGAAGAGTTGGCTCACATGTTATGGTCCTGCCAGATCTGGTACCTTTCTGGTCAAAGATACACAAGCACTGCCATGAGGCATTAGGGGCCACTCTCCCCTTTTCACTGTCTCTGTTTTTGCTAGGACTCCCTCCACCTAACCTACTTCCTCATATCCTTCCCTCTTATGGCTGCTGCGGTCAGAGTGTAGCTGAAAAGAACAGTTACATACTTCCCAAAACAGTAAATCTTCAAGTGAATCTCTTCCATTAGGCCACATCTTTGGAACCACAGCCATCAGGCACTAGGACCATACAGAAACTTCCAGGGGCCACCCATGATGACATCATGCATCAGTGTCTACATAAACATGAGTGGCCCCATCAGTCCTCCATTCCCTGCCAGAGATTAGGCTTGGAGGATCACCACCCATGGGGAACCAAGAGATCATACTAGCACCAAATAGACAACACAATATATAAGGCTGGATATACAGTAACAGCCATGGATTAGGATCAAGCACAATATCTGATGCAACCCTCCCTGAAGCAGAAGGGGGATGAAGGGAGGAAGTCATGGCCTAATGAAAGAGATTCTCTTGAAGATTTACTGTTATGGTAAGTACAAAACTGTTCTATCTTTTTTGAGGATACCTTCCATTAGGCCACACCTATGGAATGAGTCCTAAGCAGTCCCAAAAGCCACTGTGAGGTTGGTACAGTCTGGTACATTCAAGACAGGAGGCCTTGAAGTACAGCAAGCCCAAAGCCAGCATATCTACAAGAGATGATGTCCATACTGTAATGTTTAGTGAAGGTGAAGACAGTGCTCCGTATTCCCCTTGTGGAATGACAACTAACCACACCAGGAAGTTCCTTACCATACTTCCTATAACAGCTCTTAATACAATGTGCCAACCATTTGGACAGGCATTGTTTAGACATGGGGACACCATTTTTCCCCAGTGGCAAATGGAAAAAAAAGCTGAGAGGACTTTCTGGAGTCCTTGGTGCAATTCACATAATATCTCAGTAGTCTATGTACATCTAAAGTATGGAGCAATGCTGCACCCTGATTTGCATGCTTGAGTTAACAAACAGGAAGGTGTACTGCTTGATTCAGTGTAAATTCAGATACCACCTTCAATAGAAACTTAGGATATGTATGCAAAGAAGCTCTATGTTTGTGAAAACTCAAATAACAAGGCTCACACATTAGAGCCCGCGGCATTGAAATCCTTCTAGCTGAAATTATTGCAACTAAAAATTGTCATTTTCCATGACAGAAAACATAGGCCACAATTTGTGGCCAGCTCAAAAGGAGCCAACATCAGTTTCTCAAGCACAAAATTCAAGTCCTAGGGAGAGACTGGACTACAAATAGGAGGTTTTATATGTAGACTACCTCTCAAGAAAGTGAGGGACACCTCCAGCTGTGCAACTCAACATTCTTCAATAAGAGAATGGAAAGCTGATATAGTGGCCAAATCTGCACCTTAAGGGAGGAATACTGTAGGCCAGAATGTGTCAGGGACAGTAAGTACTCCAGCACTGTGTTTATAGGACATAGGAATGGGTCAAAATTCCTGGAAGCAACCCACAAAGTAAACCACTTCCACTTCAAGGAATAATTATGTCTTTTTGAATGCAGATGAGCCACAGCCAGAACATCAGCAACTTTAGGGGAGACTCCAAAACATGCTATGGCTATGTTTTAGGAGCCATGCATGCAGATGTATGGACTTCAGGTCCAGATGGACCAGAAACCTCTTGTCCTGAGACAACAGACCCTGGCACAATGGTAGAGGTATTGGATGCTCCACTGCCAATTGTTGTAGGAGTAGTAACCATATCTGATGAGGCCAGAATGGGGTGATGAGGATGAGGGTAGCACCTTTCATCCACAGTTTGAGGAGGACTGTCTGTATTAGAGGAAGGGGAGGAAATGCATAAAGGAATTTCCCTGTTCAAGAAAGGGACAGTGGACAATGCATCTTGCTAGAAAAGTTCAGGACCTGGAATGTGTGACAAGGAACTTGGCAGTTTTGCATTGTGAGGAGATCCAAAAGTTCCAGCTCTGGATGACCCCCATCTTGTGAACATGTCATCTACCATGGATCTCAGCAGTTTCCATTCATGAATCTGGCACTGTGACCTGCTTAGTCTGTCTGCTATGACATTTTGGTTACCTGGGAGATACACAAAAGACACTTGAAGGCCGTGGGACAAACTCCAGTACCACACTCTCATTGCTTCCCTACATAGGGGATAGGAATGGGTGCCCCCTTGTTTGTCAATGTAAGGCACATTGGAATTGTCCATCTAGATTAACTGAGGACCTGAAGATAAATGCTCCTGAAATGCCTGGGGGTTGTATAGGACAGCCAGCATTTTCAGAATATTTATGTGTAATTTGGTCTCCAGGCAATCACCGTTATCAAGAAGTCAAGAGTGTTGAAACATCACCGGGGACTTACCTTTTAAATGTTTAATGTGGTGAGCTGTGCCCCCCGCACCCCCTACTAAAGGACTCTCAACTCCAGGGGGGTTCATGTCGGGTGTGGTGAAAACAGTAAAAAAATAAAAGGTTCAGGCTGGGAGCAAAAAAAACGCACCAGTGCCTGGACCCAAACCCAGCACCCTGCTGACCAGCACCAGCAACCCACCCACCACACAGTGGGGTCAGCTTGGCAACCCACCACGGCACATCCCTTCCCATCCCTCGCTGTTCATGATCGCCCCCCTCGTGCATACGTATAGTGACATCCCCTCACTATATTCATTGATCCCCCCATCTGGCCACCCTACCCTATCATAGCCCTCAAGGAATGTGCTGGGGAGCGGGTCGCTGCTATTGTCAGTGCCCTTTCTCCAGTGCCCTCATCACAGTATACCTACTGTAACCTTTGTGTCTGTTAGGGACACAGATGTGCACCCCATCCAGAACCTGAGGCATCCATAGCGAGAATCTGTACAGGAGTTGAAACAAGGAATGAAAACCCTGTAAGAGACTGCTCTGATCCACCCATCATAGTAGCACCCTATGCAACAGTGACATGACAAGGACCCTTTGATCCAGTTCATCCATGAGCTGATCCTACTAGATCCTTGTTGTCCACTTAAGGAACTGCATGTGTAAGCATGCCAGTGGCACCATCACAGTGGCCACAAAAAAGAGGCCCAGAAAACGTAACATGGCTCATGCAGGAACATAGTGACTTCTGTATATCAGCTGTGTTTGGGCAATCAAACTTTCTGCCCTGTCCTGCTGTAGAAGAGCATATCCCTTCTCTGTAGCCAAGAGTGCACTTATGTACTGTAGTCTTTGGCAGGAAGTCAGGACCGACTTGGGCACATTCACTGTAACTCCTATGTCAACAAACAACTGTTTTGTTCTAAACAGGATATGTAGTAAAGCCTCCCTGAAGTTGGCATTCAGAAGCCAGTCATCCAGATAGTGGAACACATACAGGCCTTACCTGTGAAGGGCTGCTTCCACTACTGCCAAGCATTTGGTAAAGACCAGTGACACAAGAGGACAAACAAATGGGCACTACTTTGAATTGATAGTTGTTTTTTTTTCCACAGAATATGTAGATACTACCTGTAGGGTTTTCTGACCTTGATATAAAGGTACATATCCTCCATGTCTAAGGAGCACACTCGGTCCCCTTTTTGCAGAAGGGGAATCAGAGCTTGCAGGGATACCATGCAACATGTCTTGTATTCTATGTATAAGTTAAGATCCCTGAGATATTGTACAAGATGTAGATCCACCATCGATTTTGAGACCAGGAAATATCTGGAATATAGCCCTTTGATTCCCTGGGCTGGACAAACTGGTTCTATTTTTGGAATGATGACTGCACTTCTTCATTCATAAGGGAAATCTGGCCCAGAGGAACACAAGAAGGAGACAGAGAGTGGTCTGGAGGGGTTGCTAACAGCTCTAAAGAATGTCCCATTGTAATTACCTCCAGTACCCATTCATCTGTGGTCATTTCCCACCACTGTTTAAGGTGCAGGGAGATTCTGCCTCTGACAACCACTCCTGGAGGTAACAGTGAACGTGGGGGTATAGTCTGAAAAAAGTCAAGTGGAACCAGTAGGGGTGGAGCCACTGGCACTGATTGCTTTGGATGCCTTTGAATGGTGCCTGTAGTGAGGGGTCCTGGCAAAATTCCATGTCGCCTACCTCTGCCTTGTTGATGGTGGGCACAACTGCCTCTTTCAATGGACAGACAAAAAGAGCCCTCCCCTAGTCACCAGATAGATTGGAATAAATCAACTTAATAGATCCGGGGGGCATTTTTGATGTCTGAAGACTCCTAAGCATCATAGCAAAACAGTTATATCCCCTAAGTGGGGCATTCAGAAATGCCTGCTACACATCATTAGCAAAACCTGCAACTCTAAGCCAAGAACAGCACTGAATAGAAATGCATGAAGTAGGAGCTCAGGCAGAAGCACCAGAAACATCTTAAGCAGACCGTAGCAAATGTTTGCCAAACTCAGACCCAGAGGTTAAAGTTTTAATTAAATCATTCTTGGCAGAACCCTCAGGCAAATCCTGGGCTTAGTAGCTTCTACAGGTTGTTCTGGTGTTTGATCATATGAGCCTGGTAGTTTGCAGTCCTAAAGGCCCGAGGATGCAGAAGCATAAGTGTGCTTGCTCATCATATCAAACCTCCTAAATTCCCTGTCAGCAGGAAACGTACTCTGGTGCTTATGTGCCCTGGACCTATCAATAGCAGTCATCATAACTACTTAGTAAGTTAATGTCTGGCTGGGTATCATAATAGGCTTAACAGATGGAGCTGGATACTGCTTGTCTGACTTTCTGGACACTGCAGGCAGTGAGTCTGGTCTGTGCCATGCTGCAAAGGCAGCATCCTCTAATTCAGGATAAAAAAAGAGGAAATATAATGAAGGTTGAACAAGGAACCTCCAAAGAGTCAATTAAATTATTTCTAGTGGAATCTTCTTCTGCTTTCACAGCAAAGCCCATGGCAGTTTACATTCACTACATCATGACTTGACAAGTGGGATCCTCAGGAGAAGACCTCGGGGTATACACCTCCAAGTCCTCACTGCAGAATGAGAATGTTGAATTAGAACGATGTGCCACATACTGTTTTTCTCATAATTGTCCTCTAAATCCAGGAGACAGTATTGCATAGTGGTTAAGGGGACTGAGATGCAAATCTAAAGTCCTGGGTTTGAATCCCATCAGCCCCACTTATGAAGTGTGTGACCCTGAGCAACCACCTAACTTCCTTGTGCTCCCAGGTCACACCTAGAAACAAGCTCTGGCTTGGCGTACCTTCCTGGTTAAACAATTTCCCCTTTCCCTTTCCTTTTCTCTAAATCCTCCTCTAATACCATGAGATTAGGATTATATTCCACCTCATCATTGACCTCCCTGTCAATGATGGCAGTCGTTGAAGTCGCTAAAGATAATAGCGGTGCCTGAGAAGTAGGAATTTGCTGTATGCTGGAAGTAGTCATCAATGGGAGATGAGTGCCTGTTGGCCTCATCAATGGAATAATAGATTGCATAGGTACACCAGGCAGGATGCATTGTATTATCTCTGAAAATGGCAGCAGCACAGCCTGAAAGTTGACAACACTCTCGCCAAGGGCCATAACTACTTGTATCAATGACAGGCATGGGCCCGATGATGATGATGGTGTCATACCATCAATAGTAAGTATGGCAGTGCCTATGCCAGACCCTGACCTTGGTGTTTCAACAATGGTCAGTGTGGGGTGGGGGCTGTTGTCAATGCCACCAGAGTGGGTGATGACACTGAAGAATTACCTTGTTTCAACGATGACTGGGATCTCACCAGGAAAGTAGATTTCTCCTTGTCTCTTCAATTGTGCTTGTGTCCTAATAATGAAAAAGGCGATGACAATGACTGTTCCCTGTCTCTGTCCTTTGACTGCAGTGGTTGTGTCTTGGGTAACATGAAGGGCAACAGCGATTTTGGGCTTTGGTCCTTCTCTAAGGCTGCTAAGTCTTTTTGGAAAAGGACATTTTTCAGAGCTTTCTTACTGTATCACCTTGTTGCTTGGTTGAAACCTTTGCAGATCTCATAAGTCCTCATGTTGTGAGACAGGCCCAAACAACACAAACACAAACTGTGTTTACCTTCTTTATAAATGTTGTTGATGCACTTACAGTATCGAAGTAATGTGGCTGCAGATTTTGGCAGCATGCAGAGATGATGAAAAACACTGTGGTAAAACAAAAAAAGTAGTAAATGATAACAGCTAGTTGAAAGCATTTCCTTAGCAGGTCTGATGACAGCAACAGTCGACTGTGGGTGAAAAAATGAGGAGTGATGAGGCCTCCTATGTTTATGTAGACAATGATGTCTGACATTGTCATGGTTGGCCCCCAGCTAACAAAAGTTTCTGTGTGGTCCTAGAACCTGACAGATGTAGTTCCAAAGGTGTGGCCAAATGGAAGAGATATCCTTGAAGAAGATCATCCTATTCTTCACTACTGGAGAACACAAGCAATCCCTATTCTCTCAGAATGGTGCAGGATAATCAATCAGCTGGCTATATTAGCCAGGATGTTAGCAATAGTTAGTGCTTCTCTATCTGTCTTTTATAAAGTATGGGGAAGACATGTTGACTTCCACTTACATCAGGTAGATCCTTAAATTATTGATATAAGATAGGAAGGACTCATTATATCCCTACTTAGTCTCTTACCAAGTGGGTCCTCCTTTGACCACACCAGGGAGCTGGCTGTCCTCCTGAGATCCCTTCCTCCAACACAGTTGGGGTTCCACCTGGGTGCTGTGTGCCAGTTTCCTGTTCTATTCTAGGGAGTTCCCCCATTCCCTGATACATTCCATTGTAGTTCTCAGGTACTTGAATTATTATCTGTGGCTGGACCCTTGCCAAATGTATTGTTGATAATATCCATTTTCCTTCCTGTGTTTTCTTTTCTGTTTTCTTGATGTCAGCAGTGTTTTTTGACAAATTGCTCCATAAAAACATTAACTGCAAAAATCTTCTGCTTATATACACATACAATCCTTAAATTATATAATGAAGTACTACAGGGGGTGGGATTGGAGTGTGCCTTGTGGGTTGTTTTAATTGTTGGATGATATTGGTTCCCTTTTCATTAAAGTTAATGATACATGAAAATGATGCCAATTAAAATTGCAACGTGGAATGTCAGAGGTGTCAGAGATATTTCCAAAAGATATCAGGTTCTCAAAAACTGTGTCCTACTAAATTTTGAAATTCTCTTGATGCAGGAAACCCACCTCATAGCCTCGGAGGTCAATGGGCTACATCGACAGGGTTTCTCTCAATATTTTGTGTCCTGTGGGTCATCTTCTAGTAGAGGGGTGGCTGTACTGATGAAAAGACACATTTCATTTGTGGCAGAAGAATGCTTAACGGATCAGGAGGGGAGATTTATCCTGGTTAAGGGTATACTCAATAACGTCAGGGTGGTGTTGGGAGCAATTTTTGGCACCGTAGGAGGGGATCCAGACTTTCTCATGCAGTTGGCTGATAAACTGAGTGGATTTCTGCCCTCCTCGATAATTCTAGGGGGTGACTGGAACATTGCTCTGTCGCAAGATCTAGATAAAACCTATAGGCCATTAAAACCCCTTTCTCCTTCACAACTTGCTCTAAGGGACTTTATGGATACATTGGGGTTATGTGATCCATGGCATTTATTTAATCTCTCTAGTCGGCCTTTTTTCCTTTATTTCTCAAGTTCACAGGTCTTGGTCCAGAATTGACTTTATTTTAGTCAGCAATACTCTTCTGCCTGGTATCCACCAGACAGGAATAGAGCCAATTGTCATATCTGATCATTCCATGGCTTGGATTTCAATTACTCCCGATCTGCATGTTCAAAGAGATACCTCATGGAAATTAAATATACAATTCTTAAAAGAGGAGCGCATTATTTCTCATATTAGATCACTAATCTCTCTCTTTATTGAGTCCAATATGGGCTCTATAAGCAGGGAGGACTTGTTCTGGTGTTCTTTCAAATGTTTCCTTAGAGGAGAATTTATTAAGCTTGCCTCCAAAAGGAAAAAACAGAGAGAGGCTAGAGTTATTTTGTTGTCGAATCAAATTAAGATGTCGGAAAACAGGCTATCCTCCTCTGCTTCCCAATCTGATTTAGAAGCTACACTGAAGCTCAGGTATGAATATGCGGATTTATTAAGGGATAGGGCAGAGTATGCCATCTTTAAAACCAAAGCTCGTTATTTTGATCAAGGGGAGAAACCAGGTAGATTGCTAGCTCTTCGATTGCGGGAAGCAGAAAGCTCAAGATTGATCCCCTCATTGTGTTCCCCAGATGGCACTATTATGACTTCTCCCCAGGACATCTCTCAGGTTTTTGAATCCTTATATAGGAATCTATATAATAAGGTTCCTTCTCAGCCCTCCTATTCTTGCATTGAACAATTTCTGGATGGCCTTAAACTCCCTTCCCTGTAGGCCCACCAGCGCGCGATCCTAGCCTCTCCTATCACTCTGGCCAAAGTGGATGCAGCGATTAAAGGGTTAGCATTGGACAAATCCCCTGGTCCTGATGGTTTTCCCTCCAATTTTTATAAAGTTTTTAGTAAGGAGATTGCTCCCCTTCTCTTGAAATTATTTTGATTATATGCTCACTTCAGACCTTTTGGATTCTACTTTACTGGAAGCCATGATTGTCTTGATTTTGAAACCAGATAAACCCAAGAAAGATCCCGCCAGTTACCGTCTGATTTCATTATTAAATTATATTAAAATTTTAGCTAAAATCCTATCTCTCAGAATCAAACAGGTTTGGTCCAACCTGCTGAGTCCCGAACAGGTGGGGTTTGTTCAAGGTAGATCCTCGGCTGATCACTTATGAACCCTCTCACATATTTTTCAGGTCACTCAGGACTCCCAGATTCCCATAGCTTTAATCTCACTGGATGCAGAAAAAGCTTTTGACAGAGTAAACTGGGATTTTCTTTGGGCTACCTTGAGGAGAATGGGTTTCCCGGATATCTTTATTCAATGGATTTGGACAGTATACAAGTCTCCTACTGCCAGAATTTATTCTAATGGGGGTTTCTCTTCTCGATTCCCCCTATTCACCGGAACTCGGCAAGGTTGCCCCTTATCTCCATTCTTGTTTAACCTATACTTGGAACCCCTGCCAATTAGCATCAAGAGCTCACCACAGGTCACAGGTTGTCTAGTTCACCAGCAGTTGTTGACTCTTTCAGTTCATGCTGATAATATTCTTTCACATTTGACTAATCCGGAATTCTCTCTAACACATGCACTACAAATTATTGATCGGTTTGGTCAAGTATCCAGTTATAAGCTTAATCTATCCAAATCCGTTATATTCCCATTAAATGCTCTCATGCTTCATGCCAATTTCATTCATTTTGGTATGAAATGGTCTCCTTCATCTCTCAAATATTTAGGCATACATCTTACCAGAGACCCTGATGATTTCAGGAAACTGAATCTGGATGCTTTACTGTTGAGGATACAGCAGGACCTTCAAAGATGGGTCAACCTCCCATTGTCTTTATGGGGCCATATCAGTATCATCAAGATGAATGTTCTGCCCCGTATTTTTTATCCCCTTAATTTACTGAACATCTGGCTCCCAGAATCCTATTTTCAGCAGCTTCACTCTTCTCTCTCGAAATTCATCTGGCTAGGTAAACATCCTAGAAGAGCCTTCTTAAAACTTAATTTACCTAAAGAGAAAGGTGGATTACGCCTCCCCAATTTCATGCTATATTATTGGGTGAGTCATTTGTCTACAATGATGAGATGGTTTGAGGCCAGTCCAGATACTTATCTTCCCATTTGGCTTCAACTGGAGAGAAAGCTTTTGGATATGCACAAGCTTTACTCACCTAGAATTTTTTACTATTTTATCTATGCATTACCTTCTCTTTTACTAAATTCGGTGGTAGGGGTCTCCATAAAGGTTCTGACTCAGTGCTTGAACTTCTTTGGTATTTCAACCAAAAAAGATACGGCACAACCTCTCATCCCTAACCCTAACATTAAAATAGGAGGCTTCCCGCTTTCTCCAGACTGGCTTCCTCAACTTCGGGATACTCTGGTGGAAAATTTGTTTCCTCAGGACTCTCTTCTTTCTTCAACTGATATAATAGCTAAATTGAATATTTCTCAGAAATATATATTTAAGGTTTTTCAGTTGAGACATCTTTTGGTCTCTGTTTTTGCACCACATTCATGTTGTCTCGAGTTAAGCCCTTTTTAGACCAGATACAGGACTTCGCATACAGACCCCATGGAATTTCTAAGATTTATTCCTTCCTACTGGGCATTAAATTTCCCAATGCTCTTATTGGCTCGAAAATCTGGGCTCCATTTCTGCCAGATTCCCCCTTGATTTGGGGTCAGGTTTGGGAGGACTTGCATAGATATCTCACTCAAGATAGGCACAGGCTTATACAGTATCATATTTAAATAATCTGTACTACACTCCGGTTAAATTAGCCAAATTAGTCTGATTACCCTCGACTAATTGTATACGGTGTGGCGCAGCTGATGGGAACCTGATACACATTCTATGGCATTGTGACAAGGTGGCTCCATTATGGAACACAATTCAAACCAATCTGGACCCCCTTCTGGGGCTGGGAGAGCTGTTTACTATTGAAATATGCATCTTAGGGAGGTTGTCTAATATTTGGGTCCGGGAGCATAAGTATCATATGGCTTTAATTTCTATAGCAGTCAAAAGGCTGGTTCTCAAGCACTGGATGGACCAATTGGTAATATCATATGCTGAATGGGTGAAAGAAATGTCTCTTTGCTTTAATACTGAAAGGTTAATTGCTAGCTCCCGAAATTGTGTAGCCTCCTTCAACCAGAAATGGGGTAAACTATATGCTTTATATCTGAATTAAGGCTTAGGTATTGTGTGCCTCTGTCTGTTTTGCTATGTATCGCTCTATGCTGATGCTTTTCATTGGTGATGTTGTTTCATTTTGATATTTCCTTGTCATGTTATTTTCATTTTATAAGGCACACTCCAGGGGGGGGGAGGTGGGCTAGTGGGGGCTGGATATTTTAGTAGGTTATCTTTTCTTAGAATTTGACTCTGTGTAAGTCTGATCCCATGTTACCAATTATTGGATTCTGGATGTCAGTGTAATCCTGTTCATCCTTATTCTTGTTACATCTTGTGTGTTTGATATAATTTAATAAAGATGTAGAATTTCAAAAAAAAAAAATGAAGTACTACAGTAGATGACTTTTAATGTCTGGTGTTTCTTTGCTTTCCATAAAAATCCACTCCTATCCTTACCTGATAACCAGGAAAATCTCTACTATTTAACCTTCTACAGATAAAACAGAAGCCCAGTTCCATCTGAGGACTTCTGTTGTGTGATTTTGGGGGTGAACATTCTGCCAGTAAAAGTGAGCGAATATTTAGATTTTTGTATTTTATACATAGTAAACAGTCCCTTATTTGAATGTGGGAATGATAAAGAAGAAAAAAGGGACCAGATATTCAAAACTTTGGCCCGGAGCTAAATTAGCACTGCCCAGTGGGCGAACTTAACCTGGGTCACAAAGTAAGCCATATTCAAAAGAAATAGCCTGGGGCAAACAGCTTCTGAATATAGCATGGGAATGAGGCCGGGCAAACTGGGTTGGGAGTGCAGGGCAAACTTAGCCCTGGAATAAGACAGCTCTGAATATGGCAACCAGGAAGTGCAAACCACAACAGCAAAACAGTGCAGAGCGATATGAAGGTAGGTAGAGGTGAACTACGTGGCCGAAGTGTGTGCCAGCAAATGCGTGGACCCAGTACAGCTGCAGGCAGCAGCGTATGTGAAAGTAAAGTGTTCAAAACTGTAAACTATTCCCCGAACTGTTTGCACAGCGCTAACATGTTTGCACGGGTTTAGCACAGGGCTAAACTGTCAGCCCGGTGCAAACACGTTTGCCGGTGCTAAACTTTGCTATATTTAAAAGTGACATGCAAATTAGCCTACTTACGTAGTCTGTGGGCAAACATCCAGATTAGCATCTCATTATGCCCTGATTTGCATGCTGTTTGCACTGGGCTAATGGTTTAGCCCTGCGCTAAACCCGCGCAAATGTGTTAGCGCTGCACAAACAGCATGGGGAATATTATACAGTTTTGAACACTACTTCCACATGTGCTGCTGCCTGCAGCTGTACTGGGCAACACAGCATAGGCATAGATGGTGGTGGTGCTGCATGCAACTGTCACACTGTAGGTCATGCTACAGTGCACAGCAGACACTACAGTAGCAAGGGGGCCAGTACTGCATGGACACAGCAATGCCTATGGTGTATAGGGCAGTGATGATGACTGCACTATACACAGTGAGAGACCCAACCTGCAGATGTTTACTGACAGTGGACATTACAGTTACACTGTTGTGTGACCCACACATGCTGCACTTCTGGCATGGGATGCTCACGGTGACATATACATGCCCAGCTTTGTGTGCTGTGGCAGTTGTACAGCTGTGCAGTATGCGGCCGGGGGGGTACATATTATCAGAAAGGCACACTGGTGTTGGGGTATGCCGAGTACTGGCCCATGTACACTGCATGATGTGTCCCAGCCTTGTGGCCACACCTGGTCTGTGGCACAGCCTGGCCACCCATACACTCTCCCCTCAACATCCTCCGTGCCCACAGTGCTGCATGTGTGTGCTGGCATCTGTTGGTGTCCACAGAAGTGTGGTTCACAGTGTGTGCTGTATGGCCACACTGCCATGCTGTCCACTGGCGGTAAGGTCACCACTTACTGCCTGGCATGGCTGGGACTGGTAGCAGCTGATGGCATCATTGTGATGCTATCAGTTAGCAGCATGCTTCCTCTATGTTTGGCTTTGTCTATGTGTCATATTTATTTGTTAGGGTCACGCAAAACCCATGCAAAACCCACGCAAACACCGTGCAAAGCCATAGTGTCGCGCAAAGCTGATTGCCCAGGGTTAAGACAAGCTTTTCCTGGGCGGTAATGTGCACCGCGCTAAGTGTCGCGCTAAGTCGTGCAAAACCACTTTGTGCTGCGCTAATTGCTGAATATAGCATTGCGCCTGTATTCATGTCAGTTTGCCCCTTACATACATTATGATTTTGCCCGGCGCTAATGCAGTTTGCCCGCGTTATTTGGCCTTTTGAATATAGCAGACCTGCGCTAATCCCGCGCTAAACCTGTGCAAACGGTTTTTGCCAGGCGAAAGTTTTGAATATCTGGCCCTATGTGGAGAAAGAGAGAGAATAATATAAAGAAGAAGGAGGAAAAGCGAGGTAACAGGTAAACGATGGTGGGCTGGGGAAATAGAGCTTTAAGGGCTTAATTAAAAAAAAATATATATTTTGCTTTGCATTAAATTCAAATCTGAGATTGTATGCCAGTGCTAGAATGTGCTGGGACTATACTGTTGGGGTGGATGAACATTTTTTTTTAAATTATCAATGTTTAACATTATTTTATAATTGTGCTTTTTTCACCACCACCACCCCCCCCCCCCAAAAAAAAAAAAAAATATATGGACCCATTTCACAACTACAGAAAGACACTCCAGGGTGTACTTTGTGGTAGGATAATGATACTTCTTGGGTGGTGTGCTGCTATCCCACACAATGCCCACTCTGGAGTATATTTTTGTTTAACTAACCAAGTTGTCAGAATACATGCTGAACAATGGAATAAATGGAATTCACTGTTTCAGCAGGCTACTTAGTACAGAGAAACTGCTGCTGTTGATCGCTTGATTAGCACTGAAGAAAATAAACATTTTAGCACCCATACAGCGATAAATCAGACAACAGGCGGAATAGAAATCCAAAGTTTATAAAAATGCAGACATGCACAAATACAAATAGTGGCTTAGAAAAGTACTAACGTTTCACCTGGCACACTGCCAGGCTTCATCAGAGTAAAAAATCAGCCCACAAGTGCTTCAGTAAATACATAACATGATTAAACATGTGACCCAAACTCACCTATCCATATTATGTGCCCTTTAAATGGGTTATTATAGATTGTTTAAAATTGTAGCGTAGTATATCTATTAATATGTAACTGTGGGGCATACTATGTTGGATGCACTATATGTAAATTTAAGGTAAGGATAGGAGAACATGTGAGGGCAGTAGAAAGGGGAGATACTACCTATGCTATTGTTGTCCGATTTATTGCTGTATGGGTGCTAAAGTGTTTATTCTCTTCATTCATGTTTCAATTATAGCACCATACTAGTCCTGGTGCTCCTCTATTTTTCCTTTTTTTCTTGATTAGCACTGTAGTGGATGATTGTGCAATGTAGTACAGTGCTTGTGAAGCAAAACTGGATGAGGTTATTGAGTACTGTCAGCAGTTCATTACTTTTAGGAGACTGTTGCCAGAACTGAGGTGACACAGGTAGTCTGTAAACTGTGCTGAATTCTACATGTGTCACCTTTTACACTCTCATTGGTGGCACATGAACCCTCTTGAAAACTGTTCCACCCCCTAGAGGGGCTACAGGATTGCAGATGCCTTGACTAAAGCTACCTTAGATGAGATGCACAGAAGGAGAGATGTGAATCACCAGAGGAGAAGGGGTTGATGGTGGAAGCAAAGAGAAAAGCATCTGAAGGATTCTCGGGCCATGTACACTTATGTAGCACTCAGTGGGGAGGCTTGGAGAGTGTCACTCACCATGCCACTGAACCCTTCGCACAGCCCTACAATTTACTGATTTAGTGGGATACAAAATATGGAGAAACTGCTACTGTTCATTGTGTGATTAGTGCTGTAACGTATGCGTGTGTAATATAGTATAGTGCTTGTGCAACAAAATTGGTTGAGACTACTGAGTACTGTTTGTAACTCAGTACCTAGGAATTAGGTAGTCTGTAGGATATACTAAATATGGGTGGCCTTTCAAGGTCTTTGTTCTTAAGTAATTGAAACCCTTTCCAGAGGTACCAGTGAGACAGTAGCCTTCTTGAGGAGAGCTTCACCCATAGAGGTGCTACAGGAGGGTGGGTCTGTTGGCTAAAGTACGTTAAGGAGGACTCCAAAAATGTCATACAGTAACTGTGGGTAAAAAAAGAATTGTGACAGCTTCATTTTCCACTAGAGAGGGGGAGATGGGAAAGCCTCACAGAGTTGAACAACCATTGACAAACAATAGAGCAACGATCCAAGACCTATCCTGTCTAGTGGAATGAAAATAACTAACAGAAAAACAACTAATAATCATCAATTTGAAGAAGAGGAAAAAACTTTGTAGAGGAAAACTCTGAGAATCTATAGCTTTAGATCATCATCACTCCAGGCTTTACATGATGTTATTAAAACTCCAAGCTAGTAGTTTGTCCTACAACATGCCACTGCAAGCTATGGGGAAAGTAATCTTTTTCTGTCTTGAGGCTTCCACAACCACAAAGGTGCTATGGACTTGGGCCTGAAACCAAAGTGGCATGGAGTGAAGAGACTTCACTCTCCTGGAGAGAATGTGGGATGAACCTATGTGCCAAAGGAATGTTGGGGTTATGGAAAAAAAAAGGTAAATAAAAAGCTTTGAAACATCTGCTTTAGTCCAGGTAGCCTACATTTTCTCCTTAGAATAGGCTCACAGATACAAGAAGAAACTATGTGCCCTTAAGGAACTTGGCTCATTGCAGCACAAGGCCATGGAGAGCAAAGGTATGCTAAGCCCCTGAAGTGCAATTGGGGCACAGCTTGCTTTTGTTTATCTTTTTTAATCTTTCTGAGTAGTTGCCATCACCCAGACAACCCAGCACTGTCAGGCTGACCTCCAACAGGATATATCCAACGGTTTCTTCCCCCAGGGCCCTCCCTTGTTTTGCTGGTAGGTTTCCTTAAGCTTCACCATCAAAATGGATCCAGTTTGGCTACTGAGCTGGGCTACTAGGGTGTGGGGCATGTAGGTGTTAAGCAACATCCTGCTGGCTGTGAGTTTCTTGTATTTTTCCTGAGGGCATAGCATGCAATATCATCATGATGCAAATTAAGTAGCCCCATGCAACATGTTTCAGACAACTGCTTCACCTCTCTGCACTCCATGGGCCAGTTACACAAAGCTTGCTTGTAGTAAGCCTAAATATATGGTCATTGGACTTAAAAGTGGTCTTATCTAAGTCTCTGAGGTAAGATTGTTGCAGGAACAACAAACTGTCTTGACTTACATAAAAAAGTCTTAGCCTGGTGTTGCCTAGCAACATAGACTAAACTTTAAACTGGACTTACTGTACCATGCTGAAGGACAAAAAAACAAAGGTGGCTACCAAATGCAGGAACAGAGTGGTATATTGTTACAGTCATAAGTGTATTAAACAGCACTATAGAAGAAACTGTTACCGTACAGCATTTTACTAGTGATAAAAGTTTTAAACATTTTATAATTATTGCCTATTTTGATCTGTGAACTCATATGTTGTTTCCTCTTGTGATGTTGTTTTCAGTACAGGGGCTGACCAGGGATCACCTCCAGGATCTTGCCCAGATGCAGCTGCTTGCATTGCCACTTTTTTTATGGGCCCTCTCCCACTTTGCCCCCTTCCTTCATACTCAGTCCTCCATACTCTCTCTCCCCATACTCAGCCCCCTTATATTTAGTCCTCTCCCCCTCATTCTCAGTCGCACCCTCCCCCCACTCAGCCCCCCATTTCATACTTAGATATCCCCACCCACCACTCATACTCTTCTTGTTGCTCCCCTTAGGGACTGCTCACACTGTTGTTGCCTCTGCATCCTGTAAGTCTTATGTAAGGAAGCCCAGTTGGGCACTTGAAACAGCCACAATGCAGCTTTAATTGGCAGCACACAACTCCTGACCTTCACCAAAAGACCCCATGGGGCTATTTCATTAGAAGCCATGGTGTGGCTCAGCTGTCTGGAGTTTTCCACAACCTTCAAGTCCCAACATCAGGAGCTTTTTTAGCATCTGCAAGTGGAGCTGACTAAATGGTAGCTTGACACAACTTCTCCTGCTTCCAAGCCCCTCAGGGCAATTATGTTTACTGCCGGTGTGGTGGATTAGGTATGAGGAAGAAGGCAGTCTTTTTCTAGCCTCTTCCACTTCCTGATGAATGTTTGTTTCCCCATCTCCTGGCCGCATGTTGCAGGCTTCAGCCTGAGCTCCGTAAGGACTGAGAATAGCAGCGGTGCCTGCTACTTTAACTTGCTTTACTAAGTGCTGGCACATAGACATCACCCCCTCCCCCCACTTATCCTTTTACTCACATAATCACAGGGTTGGCAGCAGGATGCAGTAGAAGAGCCAGTTCAGCAGCAAGGCAGATAAAAAGTAAGAAATGTAACATGTTAGAATGAAAACTAAATTATTTATTTAGGTAGCTTGCTTAATCAGGACATCTATGTACAGCAGTATTAAGGCAGGGGAGCTGATGGTTCCAATTTAAGGGGACACCTACTGCAGAACTTTTTGTTTTCCACCATTTTGTGGCCAGCACAGGCAGGCTGTTATCCATTCCTTGCCTCCCCCGTCTTTCACTCACCTTCCCCAAACCTACTGAACCCAAAGTCCCCCATGATTTGCCTGTGGTGCAGCCAGGAAGGGAAGGGCTCTCCTCCCCCCACCCTGTGACTCAGTTCCAGACGACTGGATGAGGCCGATGTGATCTCTCGGCACAAGAACAGCAGCAAAAAGGAGGCTAGCAGTTACAAGCCAGTCATTCTCAGATCAATGATGGGGAAAATATTGGAGACACTGCTGTAGGAGAGCCTGATGGAGTACCAGGAGATCAATGGACTGCATGATCCCCACAGCACGGTTTCACACATAGGAAGTCATGTCAAACAACTCTCATAGATTTCTTTCACTGGTTGACTAGAGATTTGAATCGGGTGAAGGGAGCGGATTTGACAAATCTGGACTTCACTAATGTCTTAGCAACTGTGCCAAACAAGAGGCTAATAAACTGGTGTGTTGGGAAGAAGATGATAAGCTAGGTATCAAACTGGTTAAAGGATAGAAGACAGAGGGACGTAGTAAATGGAAGCCACTCAGAGGATGGGAGGTGACCAGCAGGGTGCACTGGGATCAGTACTGGGTTCTGTCCTCTTCAATATCTTCATAAGTGACATTGCTGAAGAATTGGAGGGGAAGGTGTGTGTCTTTGTGGATGACACAAAAATCTGCAACAAGGTGGACACTCAGGAAGGGGTAAAAGAATGAAAAGTGATCTGGGGGAACAAGATGGGTGGTCTAGGGGATGTCACCTGGGTTTCAATGCAAAAGGTGTAAAGTTGTGCACCTCAGGTAAGGAAACCCTTGGGTGGTATATAAGATGAGGGGAGGTACTTACAGTTACCAAGCATGAGGGGATCCTTGGGGTGATCATATGTGATGATCTCAAGGTTGTGGGGAGGGCAGTTGATGAAGCTAGTGAGCTACTCAGATACATGAAGGAAGATTTCTAGCAGGAGAAGGGCGGTGGTGTTGCCACTGTATCTCTCACTTGTGAGACCCCACCTAGAGTATATGCAGTTCTGGAGGCCTCACCACTGCAAGGACATTGACAGAAAAGAAATCCAGAGGAGAGCTGCCAAAATGGTGCAGGAGGTTGCATGAGAAACCATATGAAGACAGGCTGCAGAAACTCAGCACGTACTCCCTGGAAGGCAGGAGAGTTTGAGGGGACATGATTGAGACCTCTAAGTACCTTGTGAGAGTGAACAAGGTGCAGAAGGAGAATCTCTTTCACAGGAGGAGAAGCACTAGATCACAGGGGCATATGATGAAGCTTGAGGAGGAATTGAAGAGGGAATTGAGGAAATACTTTTTCTCAGAAAGGGTGGTGGATACCTGGTACAACATGTCAAAGAAGGCGGTGGTGGGGGTGAAGACGCAGGTAGGCTTCAAGTATGTGTGGGATAGACACATGGGAATAGGTAGAGGAAAGGGAGAAGGGTGGGTACCTGAGACCAAATAGGATCTGTGGAGTAGTAGTAGTCCAGAAAATAGGGCAGACTAGATGGACCTAATGGTCCTTTTTCTGCCCAGAAATGCTATGGTTCTAGAAGACTTGGAGGAGATGACTGGGACCCTTTTAAAAGACTAGTTCATATTCTACTCATCCTTACAATGAAATGTATACAAAATACATCATGCTCTCAGCAGCAGTACACTTTGGAAATGTGGAATAACCTAGTTTTGAAAGTTTCACCTACGGAGAGAATTAAGGCCCAAAAATTTGAAAGGCAGCGCATCCCCTCTATATCCTCCCTGCCTTTGTAGAAGGCCATGCCGACATGTATGGGGTGCTGAAAAAGGTACAGTGGCATCCCCCATGATGAAACCCACTTTTAAACCACTCTGCAGTATGCTGCAGCAGACCTACTGAATAAAGCAATGTAATTTCAATGGCAAATAGTCCCCTTTGACAAGGAGGAAACTGTGGCATTCACTTCATCCTAGCAGTGTCACATTTTCCTGAATGACAACAGGGACTAATTGCCATCGAAATGACATTGCTTTATCCAGTAGGTCTACTGCAGAGTTCTGCAGAGTGCTGCAAAATGCTGCAGAATTGGGTTTCATCCTGGGGGATGCCACTGTACATTGGTCCTAAACAAAGAAATACACCACACACACTGAGACAACATGAAATCATTTTTATTATTCAGGCATGACAAACATTGTAATGAATGATATTTTTTGATTGTATGTTTCCAGTTGGACCAGTTGGCTCTTTTAATGTCCAATCACTGAGATTTAATAAGCATTATAATAAAACGTGTAGTGCCCAGCTTTATATGGACAGTATCACTTCCCCTCTCCAACTATGAAAGAACATTCCCAATGCACCACAGCAGCCTCAATGCACTACTATAGCCCTTATTGTACTAGCTTGTTTGCCTTAGGGAGTCAGGGATGATGACTCCCAGATCCTTCTCCGCAGCTGTAGTGGCCAACCAACCCACCCTACTATTCAGTACTCCATATGTGGGATTCTTTTCCCTAAGTGCATCACCTTGCACTCCTTGACATTTAAACTCAACTGTTTTGCATTCATTACAATGTTTTTAGACTGTAAAATATTTTGGCCACACTAGTGGTGTGGTGACTAAGACACTAGTGTCTCACCAATTGCCACTCCAGCCCCAGATGCAGCATTATCTGTGGGTGGCATAGCTGGAAAATCTGGATCATGAGGGGAAGGAGGACAAAATGGCCTGGAGACAGCTAGAGGAAATGGAGCTGGAGGACTACTCACTGTGGGGGGGGACACACACTGCAGGAATGTGTGTTCAGTCCAGGTCTGAGGGCTGAAAGGGACAAGATAGGCTGGATGCTCAAAAATATATTTACCAGGCATACACTAAGCACTTCTGCTGTCTATACCAACATCAGACGCAGGCAGAGGTTGTCAAGTCTTGCCCTCATAACAGAGGCTTTTAGGGGCCTCTGAGGGGAATACTGTGTTTGTCCACCAGGGTCTCCTGCAATGGGGGAAAAGAGAGGTTTGAGTAAGATCAAAGACTTGTATGGCGGACTTCACGACCCTTAGGGATAAATTTGGCATTCCAAGGACAACAAGCTTTATATACCTTTGTGTGAGAGGCCTGCTGAGGGAATGGGGGTGGTGGAGGTAAGGAACCACACCAGATCTATGCCACAGGGTCATAATGTCACAAGACATTATGCTACATGGCAAAATCATGCTGCCAATGCAGCACAATTTCTGCCATGTGGCATATCTCTTTTTTTTGCCGGGGGCTGTACCATCAGCAACTCCCATTACAGGGGGCTGTGCCCCCAACCCCCCAATAAAGATTCTCAACTCTGAGGGGGGGGGGTTAACTTGGGGAGTGCATAAACTGTTCAAAAAAAATAAAAGTTTCTGGGACCAGGAATCAAACCCGCTCCCAGATGCAGCACCTGGGTTCCTCAATGCAGTGGCTCAGTCAATTGAGCCATGGCAGATGCTCAGTGGAACCCCATACCAGCAGAGGTCTTATCCTTTCCTGGGATGTTTTGAGTGGTGCAATACTGCATACAGCAGTATTCACGGTATTGCACCACTCACTGTAAGCTACAGCACTGTTGGGGTTTAGCCATAATGTCATATGCTATTAAGTGTCTGACATTATAACCCAGTAGACAGATAGCGTCACCAGTGGAGAACATATTAGTGGCAGCCAAGCTGTGAACCAAGCCTCTGGTATCATATTACAAGCTAATAAGTGGAGCTATGCTCTTCAAACCTAAGGACTACAGGGCAGCATGTGGGGAAGAGACAGGCAGAGAAATAACCCTGGACATTTGGAAAAAGGCTATTAACCACACTGTAGTTGGTGGAGAGGAGGTGGGGGGATGCACCTGCATGGTGACTTCTGAAGAATAGAGTAAACCTAAGAAGGCACCTCACCAGTATTGACAGCCTGTTAGACAAGATGAGAGCTGTACAGAAAAAGTGTGTTTGAGGGGAATCCCTACCCTCTCTGAATTTTTACAGCAAAGCCTGAAATACTTATCTCTCACAAAACCCTTAGCCTAATAGTAGGTATCTTTACCTCAATCTGTACACTGGAAAAACACACCTCCATTACACAGGGAATCTACTTTTTCAAACATATGAGAGAATTCACCTATTCTTGAGTTAACATCATAGAATAAAGATGACATCAGTTCTGTTTTCTCAGGTATGCAGCTTAGCCAAAGGTCCCAGCAATACATCGCCCATTTATGCATCTTTAGCTAATGTATTTGTTAATCAGATACTACATAATACCTTAATCAGTGACTCATTGAATTTTAACATTTACAGGGTGTGATTCAGGATAGTTTTGACATTCAGTTTCAAGCACATATATTTTTAATGTACAAAATTCATAATGGTTTTTACAGTAAAGTAAATGTTCCTGTAATTAACTATGGCAACATAAGCCTACTAATAAGAAACAGGCCTGGTGCATAGGAGGCTTAAATGAAAGTCTCTAAATAAGACCATTAGAATGTAAGACAGTTTTTATACAACAGACTTAAACTTTTTTAGGCCTGCCTTTCTTTTGTAAGACCAAAACATGTCTTAAACATGCACATAACTCTTTTGTGCAACTGGCCACAGGGCTTCTAAAGAGCTGTTCCCATAGCCTTTTTTAAGGGTCAGGTATTTGCCAGGCTCCACAAACCCTCCTTTCTGGAGGAAGAGTGCAAACCTTTGCACTCCTTCCCTGCCTGACATTCTGACTCACTGAGTTTGCTGGGCTGGCTCATGTGCCTGATTGTTGGTTGGGCATGTGCCCAAATTATCACTTGAGCTTATAAATGATTATCATTGGGGCATGTGCACAATTGTCTTTGGTTCATATTCCAGATTGAGGAGACATTTTCCAGACAGTCATAGATAATGTAGGAATTGGAATTATGGTCGTTTGTAGGTACATTTTAAAGTTATGCACCTAGAAGAGGACTAGACAACTGCCTGGGCAGTCTAGTGGGTATGAATTATAAGAGGCAGATCAATGTCCCAAATCCCCTGGAATGAAGCATGGCCATAGTGATTCCTGGAGCAGAGACAAGGCAAGAGCCCATCTGCAAGAATGGCTAAGCAGGGTGGAGGCATATACAGAGCCCTCAATGGCAACTTTTAACAGCCCAGCAGGGAGGAGACCCCATCCCAGCAGACCTACACAGTAAAAACAGGAGAAGGGGGACACTAAATTAAGTCATGTATTGCAAGTTTGTAGACATCTGAGTGTGAGAAGGAAGAGGTAGACAATTGTTGGTAGGTCACTGGAAACATAGAGAGCCTATATATAAAGACTAGAGGGGTCATCACATAACCACTTGGCTCATTAGCATATTATCCACATAGACATGGTGTAGGCTACTTGTATATTGCGGCATGAAAACCCCAGTATTCTAAGTGATGCATCCTCTAGTCTTTTTATATAGGATCTCTACATTTTGGACCCTAGCACCAAACATCTGCAAACAAGATAATAAACTATAATATATATATGGACAGTGAAAACTTGTGCCTTTGCTCCCTTGCCCTAAATTATCAGTTTTGCAATAATGGTGGTTAGATTCAGCAGCCACCAATACATTGCAAATGAGATGGACCATGTAAAAGTATAAACTGCCTATAATTCACTCAGCTAACACAGAAGGTGAAATTGATAACTGTAGTGTGTCAGAAGAATCGTTGTCTGAAAGTGAAGGGATGCCCCACCAGGAACACAGAAGAATGTCTGAGCAGAGCAAGTGTACACAGGTAATGAAGAGTGTTTTGAATCTAGGAGGAGAAGAAAGGTATATCACTGGAGGAAGCAATTCCCATAAGAACTGAATGCCATGGAAGTAAAGGTTGAAACTGGACTTGTCTACTGTGAGAAGTGCAGTGAGGAGAAGCACTGTTTGGCGATGCCGAGAGGAGAGTAGTGTCTGACAGCAGAGGAGAGGGGTCTAAAGGCTACAGTCTGTGTCACTGAACAGGATCTTTAGGCCAAGTGGGAGTAGCAGGAATGTAGGAGCTAGGGAGAAAATTCTAATATAGGAGATGGGAAGGAGCACAGAACCCCCAAAAGGGGAGACAAGAACAATGCTGATGGCCACAGCAACTCCCCAAAAATCAACTGAAGTAAAACAAGCAACCCATGGACAGTTGGGGCATACACTCTTACATAATGCTCAGTGGAGTGGGTGGTAAGTGTTATCCAATGCCCCACTGAACCCCAAGTATAGCTGTACAATTCTTTTAACAAAGGCAGGGATTTCATAATAAACTAGTTAAGTAAGACTGTAAATTAATTTAATTTATGAAACAAAATGTCAGCATTAGTAAAATGTAGTATGGATGCCAACATTAGTAAAATGTAATATGAATATCAACATTTTACTTTGTGAAATAATGCCTTTTGGTTTGGAACAACAACAAACTTAAGATTTGTAACAAACTTCCTTCTCCAAAATACTTCACAAACAATGACTTCAAGGGCTGTAACTCACACTCACTGGGTTTTGGTCTAAATTATATTGGAGCAAATACCAAACCAGTCAGGGCTTTACATCAATGGGTTTCATAAGAAACAATTACTATATTACCTGAGGAACTAAATTATCATTCAGAAATGTGGCTTGCTCTTAGTTGTTGCACAACATATTACATCTTGCATTTTATGGTAAAAGAAATGCTGCAAGTTCATAAAAACAAATCAGACTGATGCAGGATGGCAGCAAAAGACAAATATGAGATGCTGAGAAAGCAAAGCATTATTTGAGATGACACTGATGTGCTGCTGGGAGACATACACTCCAGCTATTTTTGGCAAAGATCCAAATACGGTCCTCCTCCCATGGAAGATTTTCCTGCTTCACTGAAATTTCAGATCAGATAAATGCAGTGCACACAGTCAACAGGACAGAACTGTTTGGGAACTAAAAAAAAGACTTAGGGCATATCAAAGGTCAAAAACAACTTATAATAGTAATGCTTCTTACAAAAGCATGTTCTAAGTGACAATACATTACAGTCTGTGTAATAATGTACAGAGTATGTCATAATCATTCCCACTCAATCACAATGTCTGAAATCTAACATTGACTATCAAACTCAACCTGTATATTATTGAATTTAAAACATTTCTATCTACATTAAGCTTGAGCAGGGCTTTGTTAGCTTCTTCAAGGAAAGTGTTGCACCCAGTATATGAAAAGACAAAAAAACAACCATGACATATAAATTATAACCTTTGTTTAACCAGATGATGCTGCTGGACATAACTTGGAAAACATAATTATTGGCCTGCCCTCCACATCCAAGTGTTCAAGGAGATACACTTGGAGAGAGCAACATGTATGATGTCATCATGCTAGCTGTGTAACACAGTAATCAGCAGGAAATGAAATGTAACATGCACCAAGATCGCTATTGGCATGGTATCGCAATGGGCTGTACAAATGTATAGCTGCCACCCCAAACTAATACAGAGATCATTAATGGCTGATTTCATTATCTATACCTGCTGAGGACTTGTTACTCAACCATGTTGAGACAGGATTACTAGGCATGGTATGCTCAGTGAAAAGTGGATACACAATGGCCTGACTCAAAATATACACTTGATCTCAAAGTATGACAGGGCAACACCATAACTCACGAGTAGCAAAGCCATGAGTGAGTTATGAAAGTCTTGTTCCCTCACCAGTGGAGATAATTTGTGTATTTTGAGTCAAGTTATTGTGTATTTTGATTTATACAACACTGACTTAACAGAAATAATGTTTTAAATCAACTTCAGTTTTGCACAGACCTATTATGATGTCATCAGCATTGTGTTAGCTGCTTTCTGATTATTTATTATTATTAGCTGTTATTTGCTAACTAAGTAAGCGCACTGATCCTGGGGACCATTTTCAGGCATGCCCTGGACCATGAAGATGGCACACAGTTGCGCACAGATGTGACAACAATTTCAGTACAGTGTAGTTTGGGTATGACAACAAGAATTTCAATACAGTGTAGGACAGTAGAGAGTGCACAAACAAACTACTAAGTAAAGCATGACACAAAAACTACACATAAGCTAATAACGACTCAATATAGTGCATACCAAAGGAAAGGGTACACTAGAACATTAGGCAATTGCCAACATGTTGGCAACTGCAGGAATAATTAAATGAGATACCAACAGAAATACAATGCAGTAGATACAATAACAGGGCACTGGAAATGGAACAGGTAGGCCAAGCAGTACTGAACAAGATTGAGTGGTGAGTGGACATATCTCAGAGTGACCAGGAACCAATGATATTAACAAAATTGAGGTGATGGATAGGCAGATGGGCATAATAGTAGATATTTGTCTTGACTAGCACCCTGAAGAGCAGTTACCGGTAACAGCTGCCATTAGGGATGCTTTGTAGTGGGTTTTTAATATGAGGTGTGAGTCAAAAGACTGTAGCGGGGTGGGTTGACAGTTCTATAGTTTTGAGGCAGCTCAGGAGAAGGCTTTCTTGTCCAGGCAGGTGGTGACTTGGGGGTGTCTAACAGGAGGTACCACAAATTCTGACGGTTATGCGGGCAGGTCTTAGGTCTTAGCAATGAGTGGAGAGGAAATGCTACTCCATCTCTGATGGCCTTATCAGTAATGCAACCTAGGAGGCAGTCGTGGCGGGCTTGAGTGGGGGGAGCCAGCCAAGGGCCTGGTAGATGGAACATGGAGGGTGAAGTAGGGTGCCTGTAAGGTGAATCTACAGATATTATTGTAAGTTGCATTCAGAGTAGATAAGCCATTGGTAGAAGTGTACGAGTAGATAGGGGAGAAGTGGTCTAAAAATGGAAGGAGGTTTCATTGGGCAATACCAAGCCTGGCTTCAGGGGTAAGGTAAGTTTTCAGCAGATATCCAACAGCAAGTTTATGCTTGATACATTGAATAGTAATTCCTATATGATCTGAGAAGGTTAGAGCAGGGTGAAGCATGACGCCGAGGTACTTGAAAGTGGTTACCTTGTCCAGGGGGGCCGTGAGGGGATAGTATGCAGAGGGAAGTTGTGGTGCAAGCTAGTCTCGTTAGCCTAGGGCTTGACCCAAAGAGCATAGTAAGGATTAGGAAGGAGGGAGGTTGGGTGGAAGCAGGGTGCGATAAGACAGAAGCTCTAAATGAGTACTTCTGCTCAGTATTTACTAAAGAGAAGAGGGGGGTGACACCCAAGGTGGGAGAAATGGCAGAAACGGGGGGAAGGGGTGACAGATGGGGAAATCATGGAGGGCAGAGTTCGAGAGGGTTTGAAGCCACTGAGGGTGGACAAGCGCCAGGCCCAGATGGCATCCTCCCCAGGGTACTGAAGGAGTTGGTAGAGGTCCTTGCAGGACCTTTGGCAGACCTATTTAATGTCTCACTACATTCGGGGTGTGTACCTCAGGACTGGAGGATGGCTCATGTGGTGCCACTCCACAAGAGTGGCCCCAAGGATGAACCGGGAAACTACAGACCAGTGAGCCTCACATCCATCATGGGTAAGCTAATGGAGACTATCCTGAAGGAGAGGCTGGTGGCCCTCCTAGAGGTCAAAGGACTACAGGACAGCAGACAGCATGGCTTCATATGTGACAGATCCTGCCAAACCAACCTGGTGGAGTTCTATGACTGGGTAACTAGGCAACTGGACAGGGGCCATGCAGTGGATGTCCTGTATCTGGACTTCAGTAAGGCATTTGACTCTGTGCCGCATGGAAGGCTGGGAAGGAAGTTAGTAGGCATAGGAGTGGGTGCAAAGCTGGTGAGATGGGTAGGAAACTGGCTTCAGGGAAGGCAACAGAGGTTGGTGGTGGTTGGGGAGCTCTCACACCCAATGGCAGTGACGAGCGGTGTTCCACAGGGCTCGGTGTTGGGACCAGTGTTGTTTGGGATATTCATTGCAGACATATCATGGGACATCAAGAGCAAGATCAGTCTGTTTGCTGATGATACCAAGGTAGCGCGGTGGTGGATGACCTAGGGGATGGCAAGGTTGCAGGATGATCTGGCAAAACTTGAAACTGGTCAGACACCTGGCAACTGGGGTTTAATGCCAAAAGTGCAAGGTGCTGCATTTTGGGATGAAGAACCCAGGAGGAGTTACCAGCTGGGGGAGTGCAGCTAGCCCAGACAGAGGAGGAGAAGGATCTGGGTGGCCTCATTACAGGGTCAATGAACAACTCGGCACAATGTAGGAAGGCAGCTGCAAAGGCCAACAAAATGCTGGGTTGTATTGCAAGGGGTATATCCTCGAGGAGGGAGGAGGTGATTCTGCCACTGTATAGGTCATTAGTTAGACCACACCTGGAGTACAGCGTGCAGTACTGGCGCCCATATCTGAAGAGGGACATTAAGTTACTGGAGGGGGTGCAGCGCAGGGTGACAAAGATGATCAAGGGGCTGGGGGACTTTTAATACAAGAGGAGGTTGAAGGAGTTGAACATGTACTCACTGGAGGAGAGGAGGGAAAGGGGAGACATGATTGAAACCTTTAAATACATGAAAGGAATAAACAAGACTGGTAGAGAGGGGCTGTTCAAAATAAGGAAGGGGAGGACCACTAGGGGCCATGATATGAGACTGGAGGGAGGAAGGTTCAGGAGGGAGATGAGGAGACACTTTTTTACAGAGAGGGTGGTGGCTGGGTGGAATGCGTTACCTGCAGAAGTGGTATCCAGTAGAACAGTGGACTGCTTCAAAAGGGGATGGGACAGGACAAGGGGGAGGGTTAATGAAGGGGAAGGGTGGAAGGAAGGGGCAGCTGCAGAATAAGGGGTGCTAGCTGCACATTCAAGCAGATTTGATAGACCTCTAGGCCTTTATCTGCTGGCAAATTTCATATGTTCATATGTTCGTATAGGCTTCTTTATTTTTTTTATGTTAACCAGCATCCTGTTGTCTAGGAACCAGGCACAGGCAGCACTCTAACTGGCTGTAAGTGCAGATGAGAGGTTATCCAAGGACTTGTCACTATGAAATAACACAAGGTCATCCACATACATGAGGGAATTGCAGGCAAGCCTGTCTGTAGGGAAGGAGTTAATAAAAAGTGAAAAAAAGATGGATCCTAAGATAGAACCATGGGAGATCACTGTAGACACAGCTGTAGTGGAGGAAGTAGCGCCTCCAATGCTAATTGATTGGTAGCGACCAGAAAGGTAGTCCTGGAACCAAGCAGCAGCATCTGGGGTGCAGCCAAGGCATGTGAGCTTACCTAGCAGGCTGTTGTGGTCCACCAAGTCGAAGCCTTTTTCAGGTCTATAAATACAGTACCTGTGAAATTGCCTTCATCCATATTCCTGAAAATGTGGTCAGTAAAGAGGGCAATGATGGAGGAGGTGCTTTGGCTCTTCCTAAAGCCATGCTATGGGGGGCTGAGGAGGTTAAACTTAACAACAAGGTCTGTTATCTGGAGGTGGACAATTATTTCGAGGAGTTTGCTAAGGTGAGGTAGAATGGATATGGGGTGGTACTTGTTCATGGACTGGGGATCACCAGATTTGAAGATGGGGACAACCCTGGCTTGTTCCCACACTGGGGGAACAATGGATGTAGGGAAGTAGAGGTTAAGGACCATTGTCAGGGCACTGGCAATGAGATGGGCAACAGTTTTCAAGAAGTGGGGGGAAAGACCATTACAGCCAGCACTGCCCCGATTGGGAAGACTCCTCACTAGTCTGAGGGTATCTTGTGGGGAGATGGCTTTGAGGTGGAAAGGTGGCACCTTGGAGTCAGCAGGGGGTCTAGGGAAGGTTGGTACCCTGGGTCATGCAGGGACAGTTTGGCAAGGTGGGCAAACAGATCAGTAAATTTGTTATTGAGGGTGTTGGCCACATCTGTTGCATTGGTTATGGGGCCTGCTGGGGAGTTAAAGTGTTACACAGCCTGTCTAGAACCAGGGAAACCATGGAGTTTATAGCTTACCAGAAACACCTGGGGTTCCATAGCTGTGGTACTGGAGTTTCCAACGGTACTCAGGCTTGCATGATTTAATTTCTCTTTTTCGCCAGTTGCACAGGTACCTATATTCATTCCTGAGCAAGGGAGATGGGGAAGCTTTTAGGGCAGCCCATTTGGCATCTCTTTCCTTCATTGATGGGAAAAGTGTCTTGGACTGTGGTTCTGATGGAGGATGGAGGCACTATCCAGAGCACCTTTACCTGAGGATTATATCCAAGAGGGTTCCTCCTGAGTGTGGGATATTCTTTTGCTTGGGATGGTTTGCTCAAGGTGGAAATACTGGGAGTTTATAGAAACTGGCACGGAATCCGTTCAGTGGGCTACAAGCCATGGTGCCCACCTGAAGCTGAGGACTAGGACGCCAAATGCCTAAAGATGTACCTGAATGGATTGCAGATGTGGCCAGCATCAATTCAGATTTGAAAAAAAAAAACTGTAATAGTGGTGTTTAAACATTCAGATTTTTACTTATACCTTCAAAAGGACTTTACATGTCAAGGAGGTTAAATGAACCCTGCCTTGAAATGAACTTTCTAGACTGTATCATCCTTCCTGCAGGCTAAATGAAAATGAATTGAAGTGTAAATTAAATGCATCCTTGATTTAAACTCAGTCCCACCACTCTGGATCTTCCATTTGTGTTGTTATGCACTGCTTGGATTAACGTTTGCCTTTTTTGTCCTGTTCTATTTGGCCTGGTCATGTATGGCAAGTGAAATCACCCAATGATCCAGAGTTCAAGTAAGTGCCCTGGTGAAAGTAGTTTGATGTAAACCTGCCTTCCCTGTAAACAAGTGAGTAGCTTTTCCCTTGAATGGGGAAAGGGCTGCTGTTGCTTCTTACTTTACAGGCAGTTGATGCAAGGATGCAAGGAACAGATTCTGTAAGAAACAGCAGGCACTCTCTGTTTTAGCTGGGCAATGTTTGCAAAAAGCAATCTTTTTCATGGTCCAATTGTTTTTTTTATTTTCAGTGGTTCATGCTACAGAAGTAAAAGATCTGAAGGGCTGTGTCTGTATCTTCTGGTGTGTGTTTGTGTTGAGTGTGAGTGTGAGTGTGTGTGTGCGTGTTCGTGCGTGCGCGCGCGCGCGCGTGTGTGTGTGTCTATCCTCTAACTCCTTTGCAGTGTTCTTGTGTTTGCCTGTAGGATTCATATCCAGTGATCAATATGTCTGGCCTATGAACACAGAAGTCTTGAGAAACACTGTTCAACTAACTCAATTTCCTATCAGATAAAATTAAAGTCTGCAGTTACTATATATGTGTGATCTAGCAATTGCTCATTCACCGAAGAGTAATAAAAGAAAAAAATATTCTTATATATTAAGAAACATTTTAAATTCATTTTAACTTATTAAGTAAAGATTTTTATGTATGGATGGATTCCTTTACAGTGTCTTGTAATGAAATATAATGTGAGCCAAACCCCTTACCCAAGCAGACTGCTATATTAACAATAAGATAGCAGTTCTTAACAAAGTTAAACAATACAGGCCAGCCCACTGGTGCAGTGGTAATGACAACTTGCAACACTGACAATCTGGGTTTGGTAGTGAACTATGGCCATTGGAAGGCTGGGCTAGGGTGTGTGGAGAAGGATGAGCATCCCAAGGACTGCTCTTCTTCTCTGAGGTGAAAAAGATACTGGCATCTGATCTGGTAGACACTCACTGGCCTTTGATAATGGCTAGAGGTGAGTGGGACCAGTACTGAGGCACTGAATTGGTGAGACAGCAGACAACTGCACATCAGGGGTTGGCACATCCCCGATGTGTGCTAACATCATTGCACAACCGCTTCCAGTAGGGGCTGGTAACAAAGAAGAAAAACCTCCTTCTCGTGTGCAGTATGAAACTGAGGATGCAACCATGACCCTCTCCTGAACAACACCCAGCCAGCTTGTCAAGGTTCTCCATTGGATCTCAGTCTCTCCCCTGCCCCCACCCCTCACCGGGAGCTCCACCATTGAGGGGTAAGCCACAGGCTTCCTTGTGCCTCTCCAGTCCCTTCCTGGCTTAAACACTGCAGCAGGAGCAGCATCACTTAATGGCAACTCCTGCCAACCTCCAATCCCAGCTGGGAGTGCTGTAATCAGCTGTGGGTGTGTCTCTTCCATGGCCTCCTCTTTGCTCCAACCCCTTAGGGCATAACAAACTTTGCCTCTGGAGTGGCAGTTTGGGAAGGTGGGGGGAGGTGCTTCCACTATTGCCTCCTTCACCTTCTGCTGGCTCCTTTGTCTCTCTCTCTCTCTCTCTCTCTCTCACTCCCCCACCTGTTTGGAGTAGGCCACAGCCTGTGCTAGGTGAGGGCTGGGAGTTACAAGTGCCTGCAGGCACTTTCACTGTAGCAACATCATGCTAAATGGCTGGCTGCAGCTGCAGCCCCAGCTTGTCCTCCTCCTATTACTATAACACCCAACACAACACAAGAGCTCAGGGAGACCCCACTAGACCACAGGGAAGGATACTAGGTTTAGTCAAAAGGGAACTGGCCACAGTCACAGGGTACTGGCCTGCTATACCACCAGGGCTACCATTTTACTTAGTGCCCCCCATGGCGTTCACTGCACAGAAGACCAGCAATGTCATTCTTGTATTTACCCACAGGTCTGCTAGCCCAAGAGCCTCCACTAGCCCACCTGGGCTACTGTACCAATTACAATACTGGCCACTCAGCCACCCATAAAAGATCACAGGGGATTTTGGCTGAGCCCTCAATCCAAAACACACTTCCTTTCCTCTTTGCTTGTGCTCCATTTCTGTTTTTTTTCTCCAGCTAACCTATTTTCTTTTATAACATGGGTTTGCTGAGCAGCATCATCATTTGGTCAGAAAGCACCACTGATCATTATGTGTGGTTCATAGCTCAGTGCTTATGTAACATATAGTGGAATGATGTAGATGATTGTTGGATACAGAGGCCAGCATAATGATGTGCTTAGGTACTTGGATGCTTGAATTGAGTCATCTGATAATATTTGATGGTTTTGGCCTTTCTCTGTATCCCACCTGTAGGAAGGAGGCTTGGATTACAATTATGGAGCCCTCGGTGGGATAAGAGTGCCACAGAAGGGGGAGGTGTCGGGGAGGATGGTGGGTGAATGCGACTCGCTCTAAGCAGAACGGGAGACAGCTGCTTGTTTAAATAGGCTGTGGGGGAGGTGCTCTTCCCCCACATAATTACAGGCAAGCCTAACAATTATGTGTGGTTCATAGCTCAGTGCTTATGTAACATATAGTGGAATGATGTAGGTGATTGTTGGATACAGAAGCCAGCATAATGATGTGCTTAGGTACTTGGATGCTTGAATTGAGTCGTCTGATAATATTTGATGGTTTTGGCCTTTCTCTGTATCCCACCTGTAGGAAGGAGGCTTGGATTAGAATTATGGAGCCCCAAAAAGAATAATATCAATGATTGTTCAGTAACTGAATGCTGAAGAAGTTGTGCATAACACCTTAATGATAAGAATAGATGATCACCTCCTCCAACTCTGGAGAGTCTGACCAGTAGCACACAGGAGAGGAAAAACCCCCTTGGGGAAACCTCTGAGGACCCATGGCTACTGACCTGCCCGTCCTTCTGGGCATACTAAAGGAGAGAGATCCTAATTAAACTAAATTAATCAGCTAAATCTGAATTCAAATTAGTAGAATTCGATCCAGATGAATGGAGCTTAAGAAAGTTGAATTGTAAATGTCCAGTGAAATAATTTCCTTCCAATAAAGTCCGAGTCCGAGAATCCATGTATAATTCGGAATGATGGAGTGTAGATATACTGAAGAACCATTTTCCGTACTTCAGTTGATAGAGGGCATAATCCAAGGATTTGAATGATGGTTTGATGAAGTTGATGACTGATAAATTCAGTACAAGAGACCGGAAGATAATTGCATCCAGCTTGATGTCTACGAGGCAGGATGAATTAGAAGTAGTACGATTTCCAAGATTCTAATAGGGCTTGTATAGTACAAAAAATGAGAAGAGGCTTGAGGCAGGCTATTGAGTGATGAATACAGTTCTGATAAGAAATATAATCGTTTAGGAATTGATATGAAGCAATGGCTGTAGGGTTGAGCTGGAATGTCATGCTATATATGATAATTGAAGACTCTGGTGTGATTTATGAAGCATCCAAGTAGTAGAATGAGGTAAGCCCAAAGGAATGAAGTCAGTCGAACTGAATCCAAAGCGATATATAGGAGGAACAGGATTGCACCAATGAGGCAAGGGAGAAGGAACAGGACGTGGTAACCAGCCGGGGAAGAAAACATAGCTAAGAGACAGCTGGCAGGATAGGAGAGAGAGAGGCGGCTGAGTACAGCATGGAATGCTCCACTAGACCCAGGAATGTGCACTGGCAGAAAGCAAGTGATGTAGGCCTTTGATGATGCACAGGAAGCCATCAGCTGGACTGTACAAATTCACATTGAAAGATGGAGATGGAGACATGCCAACTGTATGAGAGGAACAACATGAAGAACTGAGGGCAGGCAAATTCGAGGCATGAAGTGGATGAGACCCGAAAGGTCTGAGAAGGAGATAACTGAAGAAGCGGAGTCCAATGAAGTAGCAGTGCCACAGGTCTGAAGTTGGTAGAGCACAAGCAGGAGAATGAAAGTCCACAGGAGACGCCAACCAAGTCCTGGAAAGAAGCAGCTGTAAGTCCATGACTGAAGTGACAGGGCAAAACATCCATGATAGAAACCGGAAGTTGAAGGAGCACTGAGCAATCCAAAGTGGTTAAGCAGGAGGACCATCCACTGAGTTGGAGAAGTAGGAGTCACCAAGCACGGAGGAAAGCAAAGGCAAGATGGTAACAAATGTCCCAAAGGTGAAGCATCAGGGAGTGCAGGGCTGAGGCCGCAGTAGCAAGTACGCAGCAGCAAAATGGAATTCCAGGACCTGAGCTGGGTGAGGCCGAAGGAGAACAGAAGTAGATGAACCTCCCAGCCCAAAGGGCAAAGGCAGGTCAGAGAAGCAAGCAAGTAGGTAGGTATACCTCCCAGCCCGATGGGCGAAGGCAGGCGAGAGAAGCAAGTGAACAGTAGGAAATCCTCCCAGCCTGATGGGCGAAAGCAGGTCACAGAAGCAGAGGCATACAAGGTAATTCTCCTAGTTCTAAGGAGAAGGCAAGGTGTAGGAACAAGCGAGTAGTAGGGAAACCTCCCAGCCCGATGAGCGAAGGCAGGTTGCAGAAGCAGGAATCAGTAGGCAAGATTCCCAGCTTGATGGGCAAGGCAGGTAGCAGAGCAAATGTACATAATCCAATGGAAACATTGAACTGTAAGTAATGCAGAGGGTCTTTGTCCGACATGGAGCGGTCGCAGCAAATATGGAAAGAGAGGTATACTGATACCAGGTCAGGAGGAGAGCAGTAGAATGCAATGCAGTGTAGACAGGAGGACCCCAATTCCTGAAGGGTGAATTGCAATAGGAAGCATGCTGCACAATGGAGACATAGGAGCAGGGAAGCAGAGCCAGCATCCAAAGAAGAGGTGAGGAATGGTGACATACCAAAGCAAAATCCAGAGTGAGGATCTCCAGGAAAGTCAGCTGCGGCAGGAGGGAGACATAGCTTGTCATAGGGCAGCTGCAGATAAGTAGGGAGAGCAAGCCCCATGTGGCCAGCAGGGGCAGGGGGCACAGCAGCAGTACTCAGTAAGTATAGGATTGGTAATTAAACAAGCAGTAGCACAAGGAAACAGGAGCTAGCATACAGGCATAGCTAGCAGCTGCATGCAGTAAAGTCCATCATGGAAGCCAAGTCCACGAAGCTGCCCAGGACGAGCGACCAACTGGTAGGTCCAATCTGCAGGCAAGGGTTAAGGTAAAGCAGAATGAACTGAGGAAGGGTGTCCCGCAGGAGCATACAGGCTGTACAAGGGAGCGATGAAGCAATAACACAGCAGGTGCCTTGGAAGCCAAACGTGCGGCTAAGTGGCAGGAAAGCAGAAGGGAAGCACGTCCGAGAGGCAGCTGCTGAATGAGAGCCCAGAACTGAAGAAGCGGTGGTTATGCATGTCCGAAATTATTTGAGAGTTCTTCCACTCATAAGCAGTCCATAAATTCATGGTACCACTCATTGATTGTTGGTGGTTTACTGTTGATCCCTAAAGGTAGGAAGCAGTTGTGGAGAGCGAGGTAGCGCAGGTGGTGCAAGTGCAGGAGCTGGCATCCGGGCAGCAGCAAAGGAAAAACCCCAAACCACAGGAGGCGAAGAAGAAGCAGCAATGGACTAGATGTGGAACTGGGCTGCCAGAAGGGAGATGCCAGAAGACAAAACAAGAGAATGTGGAGGCAGGTAGAGCAAACAGCAATGTAAAACGGAGCCAAATATAACAGCCACAGGGAAGGAAACAAACGGGGGGGGGGTGAGAGGAGAGTAGGAAAGGCAGCAGAAAGGAGCAGGGAAACAGACTAACAGGAGGAGAAGTGAAAACCAAAATGGAACAGGGAAAGAACAAATTGGGGAGGGGAGAGACAGGAAAAGCAAACGATAGGACGGACGGGAGAACAACTCACAGGCAGCCATGGACCAGCACTACCGAACAGTGAATGTGACTCACTCTAAGCAGAGCGGGAGACAGCTACTTGTTTAAACAGGCTGTGGGGAGGAGCTCTTCCCCCACATAATTACAAGCAAGCCTAACAATTGATCAAATGCCTGTACCAGCACAGTTAGGGTGATGCTTCCCAGAGCAGAATCCCTAAGCCCAGCTGAACTCGTTATCTAGGCAGCAAGTGTGAATTGAATGGCAGTCATTTGCAATCATCCCTAAGCAGTGCAGAGGGGAAAAGTGAACTGATGCAGTGTAATGGTTGCAAGGTATTGCTGTGCATCTGTTTGCATGTAATCCATGGTCAGGGCAGTGTACCTGAACAGCAGTAGTGCTCTGTTTGGGAAAGTGCAAAATAGGATTGGCAGTGGAAGTGAGTGAGTTGGAGACCCAGAGCTCAGTTGAGGATTCAAATATACCCCCTGCGTCCTCTTATTACTTCCAGCAAGTGTGCAAGTGCAAACTCTTCATGCACTGGTTTTGTGCCTTCCACAGCATGAACTGTAGCCCTAATGAGCAGCACTGTGTGTCCATCTTCCTCTATGTAAGTCAGATACAGTGTATTTTTGTTTGTCTGTGTCTCAGTTGGTCTTTCCAGTACGGCTGGCTCCCTGTTTCCATAACCAAGGAGTTAGTGGTTCTTTTTAGGCATTTCCAGTAGAGAGAGAGATACCCGAGAGAGAGAGAGAGAGAGAGAGAGAGATGGGCAGTAAGAGCCTGTGAGAGAGAGAGAGAGAGAGAGAACAAGAGTGCCTCAATTACTTTCAGTGCCGCATGCTTTCTTTTCTCACTATCTCTTTGTCTGTGAGACTACTGTGTGCACTGTGTAACTAAAGGTTTAATTTACACATGGCAACAGGTGTGCAGAATAAAATCAATTCGATACATATAGGTGGCAGCATGCAATAAATGCACATTCCATGCCAGTTTGGACAACCCCCCAGAGCACACAGCGGTGCCGCAGTGGGCAGCATCACTGAGCACCCACACTGGGAGTCTTGAAACACAGTGTGAGAGCAGCAGGGTGTGTTTGTAGTAGTCGTTTCCATGATATTTCCTGCCAACTACTCCCAAGACACACAGACCATGGTGTGAGCTCACCCAGTGACAGGGACATGAAGACTGTCTCTCTAAAGTTATAGTCTAGGAGCAGCAGACATCCAACCACAGCAACTGGTTATGCAGCCATGGTATGTGTAAGCTACAAGTTCTGTTTGGCATATCCCCATCCCCTCCCCCCAAAGGCCAGCAGCATTATGGCACATAGTCGGAGTAATCACACAGGTCTGTGTCACTCACACTCAGCAGCTGTTTGTGGCTGGTAATGTGAAGTTGGGGCAGACACAGCTCACTGCGAGAACAGAGGGGCACAGAGAGCGAGCAGGAGACAAAATTGTGCCGCTCTGCAAGCATACTGTGACAGAGCACATCACAGCTGTATCTGTCACAGTTGTGTCAGTAGAGCAGGCATCCGGTGTTGTTTTTTTTTTGGAGGGATTACTTTGGGTGGTGGGAAGATATATTCCCTTTTTGTATGTTTAGACACGTTTAAAACATGTTTTTGTAGCACATTTCATATCTTTCTGTGCATCCATGTTCTAAGTGCAATAACCCATGACAGGGTGTGGGTTTATAGGCATTTAATGCATACCTGGGGTGCTGTGAGGATACTCGGCCTGCGGGAACATGCCTCACAATGCACCCCAGGTGTGCATTAAAATGCCTGTAAACCCACACCCTGTCATGGGTTATTGCTGACTTATTTTACAGTTCTGACAAGACACAGACTACTTCCCCCATCAGATAAGTGTACTTCTATGCCTAACCTGTCAATTCCACCATATTTACCCCTCAAGAGCCCTGACACAGCCCTCAAAAGAGTAAAAACCCTTCTGAATAAAGAAAGTAGGCTTGTCCTGGGAGCTGACCACTTGTCTCATACCTGTGACCTATATAAAGCAACTGGATGGTTGCCCCTTCACAGCAGAACCCAATACCAGGCCTGCCTCCTGGCAAAGAAAGCCATGCTCAGGCTGGCACCTGAATCCACATCTAGTCTTTTCAAATTAAATCAGCTGGCTGTCAGTACTCGAAATGCTGCTAAGGGAGAGTTGTTGATTCCCTTTAAGCATACTTCAATAGCCCAGAGATGTCTTTCCTATAGAGGGCCCAAGTGGATGAATGATCTCCCCCCTAACCTTATTGATTATAGGAAGGTCAGCAATTTCCAAGCTGGTCTCAAAGCACTACTAGCTCTCGAATGTGTATGTGAATGCCCTAATACAACCAAACTCCTTTTCTAACAACTTAAGAGGACCGTGAATGCTCTAACTCTAGCACCTGGACTGTCTCTAGCATTCCCTTACACCACCATTGTAATCAGTGACCTTACTTATCCCCCCTTCTGCCCACCCCTTTGGTCCCATCTCTTATTTCTTCTCCACCTCCCCATATCATTGTCCCCACCCTACCCACCCCCACTTGCACTACTTTCTCCACCTTTCATTGCCTAACCCTTGACCACCCTACTCCTCTCTCTCTCCCATCCCCTATCACTCACTCTTAACCCTCCACCCCATGACAAAGCCCCCCAGGTTGCCACCAATTATATTTTTAAAATCTCAGGTTCTGGTGGCCTTGCCAAACCCAAGCACTTTTCCATGGAATTCTCCTGCTGACCTATGTAGACTTTAACTTAACTGTCTATATATGTTGTACTGACAGGGAAATTACTATGTAAATTTCTTGACAATCTGCAACCAAAATGTAACTTGAAAATTAAGTGCAATATTTTATTTTTTTGTTTCTCTCTTGTATACTATAACATTGAATTCATGTTTATCCTTTGCACTCTTATGGATTTCTGTATATTTACTGTTGTTACTGTTTATTCTGTCTGTACCATCTATGACTTGGAGCCTTTGTAAATGAGCCTTTGGCTCAAAGATGTTTATCCCAAACTGAAATAAATAAAAAGAGCTGTAGTATCCTTTGTGACTCCCCTTTCTTTTATTTTTTTTTTCAGGTGTGGCAGACAACATCCCTTTGAAACTCCTACATCTGGCTCCCTAACGGTCAGTTAAGACCCTCTACTTAATCTATATTGGGTGGATTGACTGCAACAGTGTGCCCATGCCCATTACAATGTAGGTGAGGGAAGTCTAGCATGTGGGGCCCATGGGTGGTCCAGGTGGGGAATGAGGGGTGCATAACTGGGAAAGCCTGGTTGGGGGGTTTCTTTGGTGATTCAGATGGGTAAATTGGCTCTGGGGAGGTCCTATGGGTGGTCTGTGGGGAGCTGAGTATGGTGGATATTGAATCCTGGTTCTGGGTTCAAGGAATGGTCTTGTTGGGAGTAGAGGGTGCAGGTAGTAGTCCAAGTGAGAGATGAAGGTGCATGTGGGTGTCTGAGCCCTGTTTGAGGGTCCTAAGGATGGTATGAGTTGGAGAAGTGTGTACAGGTGGGTTTTAGACCAAAGGTCCATGGTCCTAGGGGTGTTCAGGAGGGAGAGGGGAGGGGATGAGTGTGGGACCCTTATATATGAGTCCTATGGCTGGTCTGAATGTAAAATAAGGCAAGAGGTGTGTGCTGGACACCCATCCATGGGTCTCTTGTCTGGTCTTGGGTGAAAGCAGAGGGCAGAGATGAGTTTTGGATGCCTGTCTGGGGGCTCAAAGTCTGGACAGCATTGGAGATGAGTGTGGAAGTTGGTGTCAAATACTAATCTAGGGCTTGCAGAGCTATCCTGGTGGGCAGAACGAAGGACATGCCAGGCTGGGATTCCAGAGCTGGTCTGAGTGGGGGCACAGGAGGGACTAACATGGGAGAGGCCAGCATAGTGGTCTCAAGGTTGGTCGAGGTGCAGGGACATATGGGACATAGCTCTCACCCAAGTGAAATACTAAATTTAGTATTAAAGCAGTCATTAATTTGTCTTTGAAGACAAATTTTAGTAATTTTTAATCATCTTTAATCATCATTACAAAAATACCCCAAAAAAATACAACCTGTAAGAATACTAAATTCTAAGAAGTATTCAGAAGACTACTTGTTTAAGAGTAAATTATTACTAAATGAGGCTCAGAAATAGACCTGCAATGCTCTTCAAAGTACATTTTTTTTAATACTACTGAATCATAAATGAAGATTACAGTCATCTGAGTTGTTCAAGGATTTGAAGCCAAACAAGGCTGGATACATTACCATGCATTTCAGTTCTACTGATCAAGGAGGCAGATAAAACAACCAACAACACCAATGAATTTTAGAGAAAGTAAGCAATCATAATGTGTTATTTTACCTAGAAATAATATGATGCAAAAAAAAAAAAGTTGATGGTGTCCCTTTAAAAGTCTACAGAACTACATTTTCCAGACGTCTACTCAATCAGTGAACTAAATTTTCCAGAACCACTTTCTTTTCCTGCCCAGAATGACTAACTGTTTATCTCCATTTTGAAGGTGCATCAAGCTGGTGTTGCCATCAGGTAAGTGCTTATGTTTAAATAGAGAAGTGCATAATTTTAACTCCATGAAATGTTAAATAAAGTAAGGGAATGATTATTCAGGTTTTACTGTTTCCTAATGCATTTTTAATTGTGAATAATTTTGTTATGAAGAAATGTTCTCTGCTCTGAACTCATGTGGCTAAAAATCTTTGAAAAGCTTTTAAAATACAGTTTTTTTTTTCAATCAAATCACTACTTAAAGTGTCTAGTGTGCATTGTATCTCTAGATCACATATTATTTGTGGTGTTTTTAGACTTGGTCACTTTTAAAGTTGTAATTTCTTTGGGAGTGGGGCAGGGGAGTTACCTAGCAGCAAGAAGATTGTATGAATGATCAAATTCAGAATGCATTTTCTGTGTGCATATCCATTCAGTAGCCTATTTGTCTATATTTACAGAGAAAATTCTTTATAGTTTGTTTTTATCTGAGAAAATGTGACCTGCAGATGGATTAAGAAAGATGTATTTACTGCATACATTTGCGTGTTTCCATGTGTGTGGGGGAGCTAAGTTTTTTGCATTTGATTGTATTTGATTAAAACATTTGCATGTGTTAATCCATTATATTAAATAGTAATGATGGGATCTGTGTGCTTGTTTTCTGATACTAAAGCTGCTGACTGTTGTTTATGAAAATATTATATACTTCTGGAGGAATTTATATTTGCTTGGATCCTGTTTGTTCATAAACTGATTCAAGGTGGGTTGGGAAAGCTGTGCTTTTGCATCTGACATTCTATTTCAATAAACCTTTAGCATGTGTAAATCCATTACATTAAATTAAATAGTAATGCAGGAATCAGTGTACTTTTCTTTGTTTCTTTGCTGAAGACTGCTGATTATGAAAATCTCTTTTTTACGTATTTATTGAAGTATTTCTTGAGTAATTTTCCTGTTTTTGAAAAGCATGCCTTTAACTGATTCTTTAAATCCATGTAGCTGTTTATTTTAAAGGCACCCATGCATTTATATTTTGTATGTTAGTGTCTCACATTTTATTTGTACTACATTGAGAAGTATGGGGTCTATGGTTACAGAAGGGTGATCTGGGGAGAGGGTCTAGTTGCAGGGAGGGTGGTCTGGGGGAGGTTCTTCTTCAGAGGGAGGGAAGGAGGGTGGGTCCAGTTCCTGAAAGGGTGGTTATCTGGGTGTCTAGCTTCAGGGAGAGTGCTCAACTTAGGGGTGGGAGCTGGTCTTTTGGTGGGAATGAACACAGGAGTCTAGCTGCAGGTAGGGTTGTCTGCTGGGAGGGGTTGGTCCAGGGCATGAAAGTGTGAGCCAGCTGCAGGGAGGGTGGCTGGTGAGGGGGCCTAGTTTGGGGATGAAAGCAAGGTCCAGATGCAGGGTGGGTGGTCAGATGGTGAGGCTGGTACAGGGCTTGTGGTGGGTCCAGCTGTAGGTAGAGTGGTTGGCTGGGGGAATGCTGGTCCAGGGGCTTGGGGGGAAAGCTGCAGAGATGTGGGCTCTTGGAGGGGAGGCTTGGGGGTTGTGCCAGCTACATGGAGGTTGTATGGCAGGGGTTGAAATTAAGTTTTGCAACCACTAGCCAGCAAAGCCAGTGACTGGGGAAATCTAGTAGCCCCACAGACTTTTCCACTGTTCTAGCTGTTTTACTTATTGAAATGTTATCTTCTCCAGTACAACCTCGCTGGGCTAGTTAGAAGAAATTCTTACTAGCCTGATACAAAATCTACCAGCATTTGGCTAGTGCACCAGTACCAGTTTTGATCCCTGTATGGCATGTAGCTGGAGGCTGATCCAGATGCAGGGTGGGTGGGTGGTTGGCTGGGGAAGAAGCTGGTCTGAAGGCTATGTGGTGCCTAGTTCTAGTGAGGCTGATCATTATGGGAGAGGCTGGAGGCAGAAGGGTTGTCCAGCTGCAAGGAGGATAGTCTGGTGCCTGAAAAAGTGATCTAACAGACAGAAGGGTGGTTGGCTGTTGAATGGTGGGGGAGTGGCTGATCTGAGCACTGGATGGTGGAGGTGGTGAACGGATCAGAATTGTTATGATATATAACCAGAATTGTTAGGATATATAATGGGGAACCTTGACTTTTCAGGATGAACTATTGACTATTAACAGTCATAACTGTCAAATAGTAGTTCATCCATTAGGGTAAATATTTTATCTCTCTAGCCCTCAACTGGTAAGGCTAGTACTGCTGGCTCCGTGCTGTGCCATGTGTACTCCCCTCATCACAGCGTCATGTCTACTGCTACCACCTCGCTGTTCCACACACACTTCTGCCACTGCACTGCGCCATGTTCACTGCCATCACAGTACATTTCCACATGCACTGACAACTCTATATCATAGGCACTGCAGTGTAGCATGCAATACCACGTGTATTGCCACTACCTCACTGTTACACTACTGCCACTGCACCATTGCTGTGTCCTCGCTTATTGGTCCTGGGCTGGAGTCTGGGGCATCTGTGGCATCAATTATTTTCACCCGCCCATCCTGGAAGGCTCAAGTATTAATACATGTGCTGTAGGTCAGGTAGTATTCATGGGCAGCAGAATTAAGGCCTATTATGTTAAAATTATTGAATCAAAAAGAAAGCCTACACTTTCAGGCTACAGCCAGGCTATTCCCCTGACCAGTTCACAATGACACCCAGTTTCAACCCAGTTTTAAAGCTGGGAGGTAATGTGTCATTCCCAGTATCATATCCTAAGCCAGTGACCATGGTGGGATTTGAACTAGGGATCACCAGGCTTGTGCATGTAATATCTGTGTTCTCCCTGCAGCCCTTGCACTTCTCTGGAACTCTGCCTATACTCTTGATTTTCTTTTTTCTTATAATAATCCCCTTTTCCTCCCTTGATTTCTACAGGTCTCAGAGTACATTGAACCTGGTCTGACAGGACACAGACTACCTACATATCACATAAGTATTGTTTATGTTTAACCTTCCCTGTTGGTCCCATTTTGTTCTTGAAGCACTAGGGATCCTTTGTGACCCCATGGATATTCTTTTTTTACAAGTACGATTGGACATCACTCCAAGACACCCATCCCACGCTCACCAAGAGATCTATTATCTATGCTAGTTAGGCAAGCTGTAATGATGCAGCCTCAGTTGTGCCTTGCCTGTCTCCTCCACCCATTGCATTGCCTATGCCCATGACCCACATATCATGTTAATGCATTTGCAGTGAAACATCAGGAATCAAAATGCCAGAACCAGCAGGAATGAAACAAGCAGAGCAGATACCCAACCCATTAGCCCCAACAGTTCGAATCATGTCTGCTAGTCAATTTCCTGGCCAGTAACCCCAACCCCTCTCCCCCGCTCAGCTGCACATAGTCTAGACCAGCATTCCAGCTACTGAAACTTGGGAACTATGCACATAGTTGGATCACCATTTGTAAATAAGTTGGGTTACAAAGCAATGCTCCTCTCTCTTCCTTGTAATATAGAGCAGCCTCCATTACAATGATTAAAATGAGCTGCCTGATATGCCGCCCTTTCCTCCCACTACATGGTTCACTGGAAACATCTAGCTTTACCACTAATGCAGCTTCTCATTTATTTGTAATGTCTCAAGGCTGTCGTTATTCATTGCCAAGCCACCCCCCAACACTTCAATTGCTGCCTGTCTGCCATAAGAGCCAGTGATTGCTGGTCACCCTCTTGAATGTGTTTCATTTGAAAGGATCTTATTCCTTGTGGACATTGGAGACATGGTCTGCACTACATTTTAAGCTGAACTAAATCATCCACAAGACCGGAGAAAAACAAGCTGTGAAGGGACCCAGATGGGGTATATTTGAGCTGGTGTGAAACCGGGCGTGCATTAGAGCTGACCCCCACCCCCCCCCATGTATGCAGGCTCCACACAGAGGCATCTTTTACTGGCTCATGCAATATTAGCCACCATAACAGACTATGTTTACATAGGCCCACTTCCCTTTTTCTCTCTTTCCTTATCTTAATGTTCTTCACGGACCACTGTTTTCTGCACCTACAACTGGCCATTTCTACATATCTCTCTTCCTTATCTCTTGCTTTCAAAGTAAATAGGAAGTGTCTGTTCTCCACAGGCTTTAGGCCCTTGTAAAATATGTAGGGTGAAACTTAGGAAAAATACAGTAAGGCACTTTGCAGCCCGTAGTTTAAAATCATCCCTTTACCTCAGGGGTCAAAAAAGTGTGGTGTTGGTTGATTTGTCTGAAGCGTTTGATCTTGTTAATCTCAACCTGTTGATTGAAAAACTCGCAGCCATTATTTCTCTACTGCCTCCACAGCTTGGGTCTCTAACTACCTCTCTGGCTGAACCCAAATGGTTTGCCTTGGTGATGTCTCCCCCCCTTCTGCCTGCCATGGTGGGTGTTACCAAGGTTCTGTCCTTGGCCTCTCCTCTTCATTAACTCTCTCCCATCAGAGGGCCCCATCAGCAATTCACTTCTCTACGCAGATGATCTAATACTGTTGCTGAGTAACTCTTCCCTGCCTCTCTAACTCCCTTAGTGATTTTTACTGCAAAGCCCACTGCTGGTTTTCCAACAACAAGCTTCTCATCAATGTTTCCAAAACCAAAACTCTCTGCCCTTGCTCACTCTGGCTTCACTCTCTGTCCTTTTCCCTGATGGGTCACCACTCAAAACTGTTACTGCCTTCAGATATCTGGGAGATGATCCTTGACCCATCACTTACTTACACCGAACACATAGCCTCACTAATAAAGTGCATAAATCAGAAGATTGGGTTTTGCTATTGGCTCATTGATCACCTCACTCCTGCTGCCCACCTAACTGTGGCCCGTGGCAACCTACTCCCCCTCCTAGACTATGGGCGCCCAATCTACTCCCTTACTACAGCTGCCAACCTAACACAGCTTAACTCTACCTATAATGTAATATGTTTCTTTGCCCTCTGTGCCCCTCTTGCTACTCACCACTGTACACACTATCAGTCCCTTAACTGGCCCCCTTTTGAAGCCCAGTGCCCCTACCTCCTGGCCCAGACAGTCAGAGATGCCCTCTATAATCCCTCCTTCTCACCACTACACACTCTGATCCAACCCAGAATCTTCAGGCAGAATTTGGGTCAGTCATCCCACCTCCAACTTGAATGCCCCCACTTTTCCACCAATATGGGCCAAAGAGTCTTCTTGGCATCTGACCCCTCTCTTTGGAATGACCTTCCCTCATCCCTATGTTCACCTGACCCCGTGCTCAACCTAAATGTTCTGAAAAGAGCTCATTTCTGTCCTCCTCAGCCTGCATCTGTCCTTTGGCATCTACTCCTGTTGTTTCCTCCTTTGCCACCCCACCTCCTCCCCCCTTTAGAGCCCCCACCTACTGCCCTAAGTACCCCCTCAAACCTCCTCACCTGACTAGCAGTTGTTTACCCACTGTACATGTACCTACTCCCCCTTGGTCTCCGCCTCACCTCTGGTTGATATAAGACTTAGTTTTTATTGCCTGTGTAATCTTCAGTTGCCTTTTAAGTATGTTAAATTTCATTCCAATGTATACTAATTTGGTGTTGTCCACTGTATTCCTCCCACTACTGTATGATCAGCCTACTTGTATTATGTATGTTATGAACCCCATTTATTTATGACGTTTGTTCAGACTGTTATATTGAATTATCTGCACTGTATGTTGTTTGCCAGTATCTGGCCCGGGTCAGGCCTGAAAAAGGTCATCGGATCAGTGCCCCAACCTGGTTAACAAATGAATGAATGAATCAAAAATTAAAAATGCAACTGGCTCACTAGTCAAACACAGGCAGATTTTGTATATGGCTAGTAAGATTTTCCTTAACTAGCCCTGCAGATTTGTACTGGAGAAGGTGCCATTTCAAGTAGAACAGCAGCTGGGCCAGTGGAAAAGTCTGTGGGGCTAGTGGATTTTCCTAGTCACTAGCCCTAGCATTTTTCTGCTCCTGATTTGGAGCTTTAAATAGCTGCTAGTGTGGCTGTCTCTCTGGCTGCCTTTTGCCACCTCCCAAGTCCTCAAAATTGTCTCCAGAGTGGGGTTCAGGAAGGTGGAGGGAGGCGCTCCAACCATAGCCTCCTCCACATCCCACTCTACCATGACCTCCTCCACCTCCCACTAAGCTTATGTCTCCCCCTCTCCCACCTGCATGGAGCAGGCAACAGCCTGAGCTCCGTATGAGCCAGGAGTAATGAGTGTCTGTAGGCACTTTCACTTTTGCACAGTCATGATATAGGTATGGCTGCTGCACCAGTAGCTCAGGCTTGTTTTCCTCCATTTCTCTCCTCCCTGCTCTCAACCACAAAATCAAGGCCAAGGAGTCCCCTAGACCTCAGGGAGGGATTCTTATTTTGTTTAACATCATTGGCCACTGGCCTCCAGGGAACTAGCCCACCTGCGCTACTAGTTCTAAGAAGCAGGCCTCCTAGGGCATCCTTAGCCCACAGGACCACCAGTGATAACTTTATTTTTTAAGAAGCAATATAGTGCTGTGGTTTAGGGCACTAAGCTGCAAACCTGGAGACCTGTGTTTAAATACCACAGCCCCCACTTACACACTGTGTAACCCTGAGCAGTCACTTAATTTCCTTCTTCTCCCAGGTTGCACCTAAAATCAAGCTTCGGCTTAGTGTGCCTTTTCTGGTTAAACAATTTCCCCTTTCCCTACTTCATTAAAACTGGGACATCACCCAAAAGAGGCTCCCCTAGCCCACCTGAGCTACCATTCTAAAATAATGTCCACCTGACCATCCAGAGTTCTAAGGGGTTTTAGCTGAGCCCTTCCCCAAACAGCACTCTCTCTAATCTTTGCTAGCTTTATTATTTTATTTCCTTTCTAGTCTATTTTTCTACTTTGACCTTGCTGTAACCTTTAACATATTTATGTTTATGTCTTTTTATATCCTGCTCCTAATTACTATGTATTGGTTAAATTTGTAATATGGTGAAGTGTATAATCTTTTCTTTAAATCAAAATGTTACCCTTGTCTTAATTCTGTATCCATTGTATTGTATTGTATCTCTCCCGGGTCGTACCTGAAAATAGGCATATGTCTGCCTAGTATACCCCACCCGGTCAACAAAAGCTAAATAAATACATTCTAAATTTCCATCTTTCCTTACTTCTATGCTGTCCTATGTCTCTTGTATCTCATGTTTCTCTGTTTCTGCTCTTGCCATTGTATTTTCTCAATGTTAACATAATTTTCTTTATTTTACTAGTCTGACAGGACACACTCCTTCCTTCCCCATCAGATAAGTATCATTCTATGCCTAACATTTCCTTTCTACTCTATTTACCCTCTATGAATTGTGAATCCTTTGTGACTCCTTTTCCTGTATTTTATTATACAGGTCCCATGGACATCATCCATTACAAACTCCTGTATCTTGCTCCCTAGCACTCAGGTAAGAGACTCTCGACTTATACCTATACTTGGTGGGTTAAATGTAAGTGTGTGACCATGTCCTTTACAGTACTGCAGAATGCACTGTGGGCCTTCCAACTGGGCAAAGTACTCCAGGTGTGAGCACAGCTCAGTGAGATGGCTGGATGGGCTGAGTCTGGGAGGAAGGTGCTGCAGCAAGCAGCGCTAGCTTCAGAACTAGGCAAAGTACTCCAGGTGTGAGCTCAGCTCAGTGACCCAGCTGGATGTGCTGAGTCTAGTTGGAAGTTGCTGTGGCATGCAGTTAGGGCCTCAGCCTTTATTTATTTAGTTAGTTTTTGTTTATAGGGAGAGAACTAGGCAATTCTACCTACTTTCAGCATCATCCCAGGGGAAGGGGGGTATGGATTGAGACCAACCGAAATTGAAGCAGATTAAACTATTGGTGTTTTTTTTTTGTTTGTTTTTTGTTTAGTGAATGGGGGAAATTTGGCCAGGACACAGGGAAACTTCCCTAACTCTTTTTTTTTTTCTGAGAAGTGCAATGGGATATTTAATGGCCAACTGAACAATCACCAGAACAGCAGGTGGGACCTTGGTTTAATGTCTCCTCTAAAAGATAGATGTATAGTTTCTAGTCCTCTAGCTGAGTGGTAGACTCCTGGTTATAGGAGATTCAGGGATGGAACATCAAATCTTGAGCCCCTGAATCTGGAACTCCTTTTTCCTACCCATCTACCTCTTCACTTTCATCTCTATTCTCTTTCCTTCACAATTGTATCTCCCCTTCCTGCAGCTGTTCCTGTTCCACTTCTCAGCACCATGGTTCTTCCACTCTTTCCCCACCTCCTTTTCTCCTCTAGCTATCCTAAATGTCCCCTCTGCTTTTCCCCTACCCACTTCCCTAACCTTCAAACTCTATCCCCCTTCTACTCCCCCTAGCCCCTCTGCTGTCACCTCTACCACCTCTCCTGAACCTTGCAACACACAAAGCAACCTTCTTGTGCTACTCCCTCTCCTTCCTCTCACTCTAGTGCTGTTTCTCCTACAATAGAAGCACCCTCTGGTATATTACCTCCTACCTTTTCTTCATCTCTCTTCCTTTTTCTCAAATGTAAACCCACTTTCAGCCCTCCATCTCTCCCTTCCAGTTTAATGAAAGTACTTTTCCTTATAATGTTCTGCATCCACTTTTGCAATCTGATTAGCATCTACCATATGGAGCAGGGGATTGTGCATACCAGTGTACCATGGTAAATTAAGGAGCCCTGCACTATGGACATGTGTTGTCCAGTAGCTACAGCCCTTTACACATCAGGAAGGCTGGCAGTTGCAAGATAGGGACACCAGTGTGCCACTTGGGCCTCCATCCACTTATTATTTTTTTCCTTTTTAATACATTATGATGGTGACTTGGAGATTAAAATGAGCCACTGATTGACTAAGAAGGCCTATGTTAGTTAATCAGTGGCCCTTATTAATTTGCAAGTTGCCATCGCAATGTATTAAAAAGTGAGGAATAAATCAGTCTCTTCTCATTCATTTCAGTCGAGCTCACCCCCGCATTCTCCCTTGCCTCACATCACTATGTGCATGAGTGGCAGGGAGGAGATAGCATAATCAGACAATGGAAGAGATCAACCTTGTCAGACCAAACTACAATCCTTTACCACTTAAAAAAGGCTGAAAATAAAATATAAAAAATTACACAGAGAGACTGTCGCAGACCTAAGGTACCATATCCCAAAGTGGTACATTAGGTCATAAAGTGTAAAATCACTTACAAAACCTAAAAAAAAAAACAAGAATCTAAAGACAAAATATTGCATTGGCAGACAGTGCCATTTATGGCAAAAGGCAGAATCAGGGACTACTTTACATTTTCTGCTGTACTAGATAAAGATGTAAAGTATTTTCTTCTCTTACTGTTGGTAACTTTTTTCACAGGGTACAAGAGCAAACAGACACTTTGAAGTGTGGGTTATTTAAGTGATAACTTTCGTGCAGTAGGAGTATATGAAGCAATAACCGGCTTCTGTGGATAATTAAATGCCAAGGCAAAGCTGAGGCATTTAATCTGCCATAGAAGACGGTTATTGAGAGTATACTCCTACTACATGAATTTTATTACTATTATACCACTAGAAGATACATAGATTTTTTTTATGCAACTCCTAGTGAAACATGAGAGCTGTTGCATGCTGAAATCAGGCTTTGAAAAGTAAAGCTGTGACTTTGGGCATGCGTATTCATGCCGGTGGTAGTACATGTGCACAGAGTCATGGCTTGCATTTGAAAACCTGTTTTCTTGTAACTCTGCTGTTGTTGCTGACCTGTTCTGTCCTGAATGCTGAAAGTTCTCTCCCTCTCTGTTTTTCTGTATTTCCCCCATGCTCTGTGCACTTCAGAAAAAAAGAATCATTGCCGGGCCAGTGGTGCTGAGGGTGGAGGTGCTGGACACCACACCTCATGCCATGCCGGCGACTTGAATTTGAGAATGGTCTTGGGGGTCAGCAGGGGTGGGGCAGGGAAGGGGTTTAGTATAGCATGCTGTTGCCTGACACCCAGTGGTGGCTGGGTGTCAGCACAGGCATGCTGCCAGAATGGGGAGGGCCCATGTTCAGGGCATAAGGCTGCTTCCATGGAGGAGGAGCCCAGCTACTCCACCCATTTCACAATTGTGGGCCTGGGAGAAAGACATCAAAAAATGGAGCTGGCAGGCTCCATGGTGGCCCATCTGCCTTCACACCAGGACCGGAGAGATGAATCTCTCTGAGGGAAGGGCCAGAGCTGCCTGCCAGCTCTGCAAAAAGAAAATAATAATAAAAAAAGAAACAACATCATATCTCGCTGCTCATCCATCTTGGTCTTCCCAGTTGATCTGCTTATGGGAATGACAAATAGATGATGATAAACTGACTGTGGGCATGATAAGAGGGCATTAACCAACTGTGGCATAGCTAGAGGGTCAATAACCAACTCTGGGTGTGGTTAGAGGGCCATTAACCAACTGTGGGAGGGGTTTACTTGAATAACCGACTCTGGGTCTTTGTAAGTGTAGTTTGTAAGAGAATAACTGAGGGCTATTCTGCATTGTGATTGGCTGAAAACAGATGCCTGTGGTATATGCCTGATAAGAACAGTTCCAGGTGATTAAGGCTCTTATTGCAAGCACATCATGCCTCATATCACACATGAGGTGAGGTTTAAGAGGGATGTGAGGAACTACTGTTTTACATATAGGGGGGGTGGAGCCATTGAACAGTCTGTCAGCTGACATGATGAAAACCATTAGTGGTTCCAAGCACAGGGACTGATTGAAGATTACAGTGGCTGCTGGGGCACCAAAACCAGGGAGGAGGAATGGGAGTGCTAGGACCCTTGAAGAAACAGTATGTGCCAGGGCTAATAGGGAATTTAGCAAACTAGATGACCATTGGTCTTTTTCTGCCATCATTGTCTATGTTTGCATGTTTTGAACTTATTTTGTTTTTGTCCTTTATTGCAAAAGCAGGCACAATGACTGGAGAATTAATCTGGAACATAACCTGAGCAGAACAAAATATCATTGCTTCTTTTTAGCAAAAGGTATGCACATTTTAAAGTCCTGTTCTTGCAGTGATGGCATACGTAAGAATAAATGTACAGCTCTGCATGACACTAAAATAATAGGTTAAGCGATATATTATTTTACATTTTCTCTTTATTATGAACTTTTTATCGGGTAGTCTTCTAAATGATAATAACGTCTATGCAGATGTAGGGTCTGGAGACTGAGCATTCTTCTCTCAAAGCTGTATTCAGTTCAGTTGTTATAAAAAGTTGTATCTTTTGGTACTTCACTTCTTGACACTCAGCTATGTCATGCCTTTTAGCAGATCGAGGTCTGATGTGATGGATACCACCCTTGAAGATAATGTTTGTAACATCCTTCAAGCACCCTCAAGAAGGTATGAAATCCTGGGATCTAGTTGTAGCAGGAACTTGCCAGTCACTGGTTTTGGTTTTGGAGTGAGCACTGCAATACCTACATTTGTTTCTTATTTTGGCTGGCTGCTAATTTTGAAAGCGAACCACCATGGACTGACCGCAGGACAGTTGCTTTTTACTTAACTCTGGGCACAAGAGGTGGGCAGCAATATTTAATTCTGTAAATATTGGCAACTTTTGTTTGCAGAAGAGCAGACACTTTGAGGTGTGGGTTATTGCCTGATAAGAGCACTTTCAGGTGCCAAAGGTACTCGATGCAATCACATTATATCACATGCACATGGGGTGAGCTGTTATGGCAATAACACACATTCATTTATTATTGCTTACACTCTATCGTTATATGCCTATTTATATTGTGGAGCACTGGACTGTAAGTCACAAGATATACTGTTACAGTGTATACTTTGAGATACTATAGTGTGTATTTAATTTATACAAAATAAGTTTATAAGTTAAAATTTAAGATGTCTCATACACAAATTAGACAGGGAGTTACCATTCATGTAACGATCACAGCTCAGTCCTAAGCAGTATTTTTACCCTTAAATATATTAGTTTGTAGTCATTTAACAAGCTATTTATAAGCAGTAAAAGCATACTGCTGCAAAGCAGCCCTTATCCATCACCCAGACTGCTGTAAAATGGCTATCTTAGCCTTCTAAGCTGCATCTCATTTACATTTTTAATGCTATAGGCAGGCTAACTTAAGGCTTCTGACTGTAAGCCACCATGAAGGCCATTTATAATACAAATGACTGTTAACATTGCAGAACTGTATGAATGCTAATTTCATACTAATTTCTTGCTAAAATACTGTTAAAGTGTTAATAGTCAAAATGTTATTTTAAGGTTACGTGAATGTCTCCCATTTTAGTAAGAGGTTGCAACTGGCTGCATTTAGAAAACATTTTCAGTCAGTGCCTAGATCCAGAAGGGTGCTGGGCACTTGTGTGTGCAACTGATTGAATGGGGCAAGGGGGTGGTCACTTGTTGACATGTATTGCTAAGGGATAGTCAGCATTACAAAATGTGCAGCCATGTGTGTGTAATGGGGGTGGGCATTGCTACCTGAAATGAGAGGTAGGCAAAACTGGTTTTGGTTTTGCCAAAACATACCCCTGGTTTTGGTTCTGAATTTGGTTCTCTTTTTAGTATTTTATTTTTTTGAGGATTCAAGCCACTCCCCGTGCCCCTTCTACCTGAAAATACCCCACCCCAGATTCCAGCAAAACCATTCCTGTACCCCTTACACTCAGATCTTCTAAATTCTAGTAAAAAAAAATACTCATACTCTTACCTGTAGAAACCACAGCATCCAACCCAGTAAAAATAACTCAAGACATCTCTAGTTACCTGGCAATACCTTAACCCCTTACCACCCCAGTAAATAAATCTCATTACCCCTTCTGGCTGCTGCCACATTCCAGACCCCCCTTCAAAACTTTTACAATTACTTTAAGAAAAAAAATTCTCCACTGGAAAAAAAAGCCCGTTTTAGTGTACTTAGAGAATAGGTGCAGACATAAAGCTGTGAACCTTATCTGGGAACGCAAGTTTGAATGCCACAACATTCAGCTACTCACCACAACCAAAGGTAAGTAACTTAACCCCCTTGTGTTTCAACTCTCTGTAATCTCTCTGCCATTTATTTATTGATTGGTTCATTGATTGATTAATTGTTTACTGGGAAAAGAAGGCTAAACAATACTGCCTGTTTTCAGCCTTGTCCTAGGGAGGGGTATATGGATGCAATCCAACTAAAATTGAACCAGATTAAGTTGTTAGTAGTATTTTAATGAATGGGAAAAATCTGGCCAGGAAACGGAGGGAAGTAACCTATTTTTTTTTAAAAATGGAGGACCCAGAGGGTGACAGAGGTGCAGCAACCCAAGTGAAGTCTGCTTCCCTCTCCAGCCAGAGTAATGTGGAAGCATGACACATGGCTGCACAACAAATAGTGAAGCCTGATGAGAACCCCATGATAAAGTAATGTGTGACAGCAACTAACATTACCATACAGCAGATATTGGAAGAATTGTAGAAGGAGAAAGTTTACCCCATAGAGCTGATCACAGAGGAAGAGAAGTTTGGCTCAGAGAAACAACATCATTAGCAAGTACCTCTGCAAAGATGTCTGTGGAGCCCAGAACTGTCAGCAGTGGCTGACAACATCAGTTCATCAAATAATTGTTGGCAAGAAAATCAGAGTGTCTGTTGTAACTTGGCAGAAGAAAGACTGACACTACCACACACTAACTCACAGAGTGGAGCTCCTAGGAAGCTCTCAGGAAACCCATCTAGAATATGTCTTTTGATGCAGAAAATTGGATACCGGAGGATATTTCAAAGGAGCCTACATCAACCCACATAAAGATGGCCATAACAGTAGCTTAAATGGTGGAGCAGACCATTAGCCTGGATCCCTTTCTAGAGTTACCTTCATCATTAGAATTCACTAAGGAAGGAATTCACTAAGGAATAGAATATTAATCACTTAAACATCCCCAAGCATGTGCATGAAACCACTACAAAAGACTTGCCTCACAGCCAAGTGATCTCTGAGAACACAACCCCAGTTGAAATACTGTACAGCAGTGGCAAGGAGAAGGGAGAAATTCAGGGGGGAAGGGCAAATGAGAAACCACCTGCAGTACAAGGAGAACAGGGCTTGATAAATACTACAGGGCAAGCTAATAAGGTCAATGACATAGAAACATAGAAACATAGACTTTGACGTCAGATAAGGACCGCTTGGCCCATCTAGTCTGCCCATTTCCCTACCTACAGGATAGGCCGCAGATCCTAGTTAACCAACAGCCTATTTCTTCCTACCCCCCACAAGAATTGCCTTATGTCTGTCCCATGCATTCTTGAATTCTCCCACAGTTTTAGACCCCACAACCTCCTCAGGAAGGCTGTTCCATGCATCCACTACCCTCTCTGTGAAATAATACTTCCTCACATTGCCCCTGAACCGCCCTCCTTCTAGCTTTAAATTGTGTCCCCTTGTTCTTGCACATCTCTTTTTCTGAAAGATGCTACCCTCTTGGACTTTGTTGATTCCACTGAGGTACTTAAAAGTTTCTATCATGTCCCCCCTCTCCCTTCTTTCCTCAAGGGTATACATATTAAGCTCCTTTAGTCTCTCCTCATATGGCTTCTCTTGCAGACCCTGCACCATTTTAGTTGCCCTCCTCTGGACTGCCTCTATCCTGCCTATGTCCTTGCGGAGATGGAGTCTCCAGAACTGGACGCAGTACTCCAGATGGGGTCTCACCAACTGTCTGTACAAAGGGATAACAACTTCCTGTTTTCTGCCTCTCTCTATACATCCCAGTATACCCCCAGCCCTCCCTACTGCCCTCTCACATTGTTTGCTAACCTTAAGGTCATCTGATAAGATTACCCCCAGGTCCCTTCCCTTTTTTGTTGTTGTTACTACCTCCCCACCCATTGTGTATTCTTTCCCTGGGTTCTTGTTTCCCAGGTGCATTATTTTGCCCTTCTTTGCATTGAATCCTAGCTGCCATACTTCTGACCATTCCTCCAACCTTGCCAAGTCCCTTTTCATCCTTTCCACGCCTCCTTGTGTATCAACCCTGTTGCAGATCTTTGTGTCATCTGCAAAAAACATACTTTTCCTTCCAGTCCCTCTGCAATGTCACTGATGAAGACATTAAAAAGGACTGGACCCAATACTGAACCCTGCAGTACCCCACTAGTAAACCCTCTTTCTTTAGAGTGGACTCCATTTACAATTACGTTCTGTGTCCTGTTGTGCAGCCAATGTTTTACCCAGGCTACCACCCTGGGACCCACTCCCAGGCTGGTTAATTTGACTATTAATCTTTTGTGTGGGACTGTGTCAAATGCCTTGCTAAAGTCTAGGTAGGCCATGTCCACAGCCCCTCCCTGGTCTACTACTTTGGTCACCCAGTCAAAGAAATCTATTAGATTTGTCTGACATGACCTTCCCGCTGTGAACCCATGCTGCCTTGGGTCCTGTGCCCCACTGGCCTCTAGGTACTCAACTATTCTTTCCTTCAGAAGGCAGCTCACTCATTGGGTGAAATTAACACAACCTAACATGTTAATCCTAATAATGGGCCAGCCCGGTGGCACTGAGGGTTGAGGCACTAGATGCCATATCTTGTGCCATGCCAGCAATCCAGGTTTGGGAGCAGAATTGGGTTGTTGGGGGTCGGTGGTAGAGGACAGTATCAAGCATCCAGAGGATGTACTTCCTCTCCTGGGGTGGGTTTACAGGGGTTTCTCTGCCTTGCAGCACCTCCCAGTGGAGACCAGGGGCACTACCGGCTGGCCAGGACTTGTAAGGGGAAGGTGATGGCAGACATCTGCGGGAGGTTGTGGGAGCATGCCCTCCATGTTGTGATGTCATTGCACATCTGCACCTTGGGGGAAAAAACTGGGGAAAGCCCTGGCACCTAAGAAAGCAAAGGTGGCACACCCAACCAACACCCATGCTCAGTGCCGGATCCATCCTGCCGGCCTCCGGCTCCCGTCCTCACTCTGGCCATCCACTAGATTTCAGATAGAGTGCCAGAGGAGATGGTGGTCCTGCCTCAAGGGACTCAGATCTGAGGGGTCGGCAAGTCTGGAGTGAGGATACAGGTCCCCCTAGCAGAGGTATGGACAGGGGATCTCGGTGAACAGGAAGAACCTGGCAAAAGTGGCATCCTCACTGGAGAGAGGTCCTATGGAGGCCAGAGAGAAGGAGGCATAAATAAAGTTAAAAAAAGCCTAATAATATAGCACAGCAGCAGGATCCAGATACATAAGTTACAACCCAAACTGTGCAACCTCTGCTTCATGAATATTCACCACACCTAACTCACTCATGACAAATAAATTTGTTGCATTTTTCACCAATCATAGAGCTACAGGGTAGAGAAGGTTCAGAGGAGGGCAACAAAGATGGTACATGGATTGCATCACAAGTCCTATGAGTACAGGTTGAAGGAACTGAACATGTACTCCCTGGAGGAGAGGAGGGAGAGAGGGGATATGATAGAGACATACAAGTATCTTACAGGGAGGAACAGGGTGCAGGAATACACTATTTTTAGTGAAAAGATGTTCCAGGACTAGAGGGCATGGGATGAAGTTGGAGGAGGATGATTCAGAGGAAAAGTGAGGAAGAATTTCTTCACAGAACGAGTGGTGGACAAGTGGAACACCCTGCCAGAGGAAGTGGTGGGGGCTGAAACAATCACGGGATTTAAGAATGCATGGGATAGACATAAAGGAGTTCTGGAGGTCAGGGGCAAGGGGCAACAGACTTCTAGGAAAACGTAAACTGAACTTACAAGCTCAAATGGGCAGACTGGGTGGGCCATAGGCCCTTATCTGCCGACACTGTCTATGTATCTATGTAGCTGCCAAATGGCTCGAGGAGGTAACCTTCAGTATAAAGGTGGTACAAAGGGGGACTTGAAGAAACTCCAGAGGATTTATGGTGCATGAACGTTACTTAAGAATTCTATGAAATTTCACACAACTGAAATCCACATGTTGATAAAAGGCATAAATTGATGTGACATACAGTATGATGTCAATTTCAAAACTGTACAGGCACTGAAAAGATATTGGCAAAAATTTCATGAACTGAAAAATATCACCTTATGGACCCCATTCTTTGAACCCTCCCTTTGAAAACCTGCATTTAAGTACATCACTATGCTATTCAAATCTGGCCTCCTGGCACAGTGGTAGTACTACTGCCTGCAGTACTGATGACTAATTTTCAGGAGTAAACACAGTGTTTCAGAGGGTCAGCCAGGGGAAGTAAGATAAGCATCCCATGGAAACTCTCCTCTTCCCGGGGGAAAGGTTGTGGTTCCACAGCATGTAAGTGACACCAACTGTTGGCTGTGTAAGCATCAGCTGGGGCAACTGTTCAGTGGGGAGGCAATGGTGGACATCTTTAGGTTGGATGCAGCAGTGCACCCAACCTGCGCTGACATCATTGCACATCTGAGTCTCAAGGGAACTAATGGGAGAACCTCTGGGCCAGCAACACCGTGATACCCACAGACCTCCACCTGAGTGACACCTTAGGTGCAAGCCTCAGCTGAAGCCTCTGATTGATCTCAGTCTCTCCTCCCTCCCCCTGGGAGGAAGCCCCACTTCAGGGGACAAGTGGTAGGCCTCCCTGGTCTGGGCAGCCTGAGGGAATGCCGGGTGTGAGATCCGAGTGCTGAGACAGGGTAAATCCCCCTCCCATTGCAGCAGTGAAAGCAGAGATGAAAAAAAAAGAAGAAAACTATGCTCTTCAAAAATAAGGGTTCAGTGTCATGCACATAATATTCTGGTTTAAACAACACAACAAAATGGTAGGTGATCCAGAACCATAATAAGCTCAAATAAATTGGGGGTAGATTGAAATTATGAACTACAGAAACAGGGTTACATACAGCAAGTTGCTTTTATCTGGGTTGTGATCAAAGCAAATTTTTCTATCCTGGGCAAAGAAAGTCTAGCTTCTGTTGTGGATCTTATCAACATTTAAGTAGTGCATGTGATCAGGTACACTGTAGTCTCTATGCTGAAGTGGGCCATCTGAGTTTACATTGCACTAGCCCACTGAGATGTAACCTTTGTGAAAAACCAGACCATGCCCTGGGGTGTTGTCCTTTAACGCCACAGCAGGTCTGATTTCATGGATTAAGATTACATGAGTGTTCAAGTGCAAAAAGGCTGCACAAGAAAAGGCCTTACATCATTATCTTTTTGGAACCATCCCCACCACAAGTACAAGCAACATGTAGTGCATTCAAAAAGGGTTGTACCCCAACATGTCAACATCCATGAGGGACGCAGTTGTGACAGAATCAGAGGCACAATCTCACAGAAAAATCTTTAGGAAATGAAAAATGTCTGGAGGATAAAACTATTACAGGTCTGCCTTAACAAAATCCTGTTTCTGTGGTATCTAAGGCTGTGGATACAGAAGATCAGTTGTCTAAAAGTGACACAGATATGCCACCTCACTGCTTCCATCCCCTGGAACCTTCTGAATGGTGACAAGAAATAGAAAGCCTCATGGAAAACCAAACTCTATAGTCCATGAAACTGATACTATTCAACTGACAAACCAGTCTGCACCATTAAGACAATCAAGTACAGTAAATGGGATAATACAGAAGAAGAAGAGGACTCAGACTCTTTATTGGTTGCTTCTTCTCAGAAGAATCCTTCATCAGATACAGAAGAATGTTTATGTGAGACACAAATACCTGAAACGAGGAAAAGCAGAATTAGTTCTAAAGGATGAAGAGGGAAGAATTCATGTCTCCAGCAGTGACTTTGGTCTCCTCCCCATCTCATTCCTCTGTCAATGTTTGAGACAATGTTTATCCTTAACTGTGTAACACTGCAGATCTTAAGGCAGTGAAAAAGAAACTCGAAACTTTCTCAGTATTATGGCAAACTCCCTATGAAGGCATTTTTTTTCTGCAAAACTCTAGATTACATTCCACAACTGACATTGGATTTGCACAGAAATAATGGGCCTGGGGTTAATCTTATTGGCCCATAAGCGAGGAAAAATGTACAGGAGTGGGAATTTGTATTAAAATGATTAATTTTAAATTGTCCTTGCATAGAATATGCTGATGACCTCCTCAGTCCACCACTGCCCTACTTTTGCTTGCCCTTGTATTGGGGATTTCTCAGTTTTCATTAAACTGGTGGAAGACTTCTAGTGATTCCCTATGCACATCCTTGTGCAGCTACCTAAACTAGCAGGTTTAGTCAGAGTACACATTCCATATAAGGGTAAGATGATGCCAAAGTTGCCTTCAGCAGACCCTCAAACAGAAGGCATCTTTAACTCTAGTGAGGGAAGGGGGCAGAGTTTCCTCTCTTTCCTTTGGTTCTTCAACACTTCAGTGGCATAATGTAGAGCTTTTTTACAAGGGACATGCTAGTGCTGGGCAAAATGTTTAGATTATGACAGGACAGAACTCCAGGGAATTCTATCACTAGTGTAATTCTGACATTTTTTAAGTGAAATGATTTTCATGAATTAATAATTCACCTTTTACATAAACTGTGGATGTTTTTTCTCTAATCAGTGGAAAATTTATTTTGCAGTTTACATGATCTATGAGAAATGACTGTGTGGTTTACATAGAAATATTTTTCAGAATTTTGTGGAATTTAAAAAGAAATTCCAAAATGCATTTTGGAAGTGGAATTGCCATTCTGCACAAATTCCGCTGGCAGAATACTGCATTCCACCCAGGGCCATTTATGTACATATGCTAATTAGGCTGCTGCCTATGGGTGCCAGCCATTTAGGGGCGCCTGCAAAATGAGGCAGCAAAAACAATTTTTTTTTTCCTGGGCTGGTTGCTTGTTTTTTTTTCTTGTGCTGGGCTTGCAATTGACAAGTCAGTAAGTCTTGCAAAACAAAACCAAAAAAGACACAAAAGACCTTCCAGACTCCTGCTGTGAGACCCCCTGCCAGCGTCATTTAAACAATTGGCTCCCACCCTTTCCCCTTTGTCTTGGCAGACACACATGTTTATTGCTCACTCAGGAGTCCTCCTTGCTGTTGTGCTGATGACATGTTGTTTATGTCAGTTGCTCTCCCTCCCCTTAGGCAATGGCTGATGACACTGACATCAATGTACCCTATCTGCTGGCGCTCGCACGTAGGAAACTATCCACCTTTGGCTCCATCTTTCAGCAATGCCCGTAGGCCTTGTAACTTAGAATTTGAATCATGTCCGTGATGGGTGTAGTGTGCATACTGTGCTGTGCATCCTCCTTGATTGGCTGCCATTTTAAGTAAGAGGCACAGCTAGTGAGGAGCGGTGAGTTCAAATGGACCCAGTAGTAGTACAGCAAAGTACTTGGAAGTTGGAGAAGGAGCCACGAGCCAACCTTTAAGCAGGAGGACTACCATCCAGAATTGTGAATCGGAAGATCCGGGAGAGCGAGAAAGAGCCGCTACATCTTCAAGTCCACTGGGTCTGGGAGAGTCACCATGAGTGAGATTGAAGAAGAAGCCCAGCACAGGATTTGGAAGCAAGCCACACGGCTGGCTGGATGCCCATGAATTTATTTGATTGTTGGGTCGGGAGTGGAGCAGGAGCCTGGAGCAGCCACTGCCAGGACAGCTACAGCTGCTTTACTTCAGAGTCCAGCTAACTAGTGTGGACTGAAATCCTCCGTCCTGATCTGACCTGAGTGAGCAAGCATGGAGGAGTTGGACTGGAGAGCAAAGACTGAGAGGGAACTTGCCAGGCAGTGGATGCAGTGCTACCAGCCGAGAGGTCGTGGTCTGTCTGGTAGGGGAGAAGTTGAACCCGAGAGTCAGAAACTTGCACAGTCAGCACCCGACCCACACTTGTTCACTAATTTATGCTAAAGTAAAGAAAATAGAACTGTTTTTATTTCTGAGTGAGCAATGTGTGTGAGGCGAGTCTTAAAGTGTTCCAAATCACTGCTAGCTGGCCCACCATCCCCACATCACAAGACAACTGAAGTCGGACGGTCATCGTGTCGCTTGGATGTCAGAGGCTGGAAAGAGTGTCTTAAATTCCTACTGTCTTGCTGGTTGGCTTCTCTGGATAACTGCTGCCTGCAACATCTGATGGAGTATTTACCTGTCCCTTCCCATTGAATCCTTCAAGGCATATGATCAGGTGCCATTTTTACTTTATTGCACACAACAGTTGTCTGACAGTTTGATGCTTCTTATCTTATTTCTTTTTACTGTCTGTGTAGTAACAAAATAAATGCTGCCCCTGTCTGATCTGCAGTGAACCCATTTAGGTAAAAAACAAAGGGGAAATTATTTTATTTTGACCACTAGCATAGCTTTTAGAAAGTTTACGATGCTACCCCCCCAACCCCATGACCTGCAGAGAATTTGAACTTAAGATTTTTTTTTTTACCTGTAAGTTAAATTAATAACTGCAGCAGCTTCAGAGTTCAGACTGTGTTTACCCACAGGTACTCTTTTTGCATTATCAGACACTAACTGGCACCGCAGTAGCTTTTTATTGTTAAATAATGTTACCACCACCCTTGATAACAAAAATGCTGCCCCCCCCCCGACCTTTGGACCACTTGGATTAAAAAAAAATGTTGTTTAACCACTAGCCTTTCTTTTAAAATGCTACCCACATGACCGGCAGAAGGTTTTTTTTCTCTAACTTCTAAAGAAGTTAAAACAACAGGGGGTTTTGGGCAGCAAATGTATCCTTGCTGCTTGTCTGTTGATATGACACTAACTTTAGTTTTAAAATGCTACCCCTGAATGACTTGCAGTGAACTCAGACCATTTAGGTAAAAGTGACTATTACTGTCCTGTTCAGTGCATTACTCTGAAGGAGAATGCACACTGTTTAGCACACTGTTTGGCCTTTTTCAGATCTAATGCATTAATAAACGAGTGTTTGCTTGTGTGCTGATAGACTGTTTTTCTCACCTCTAAATAAGTGTAAACATTTTATTAAAAGGAATTTTAAAATTTTGACTGTCTGTAAAAATATTTATATTCTGGAAAGGCTGTATCCAAGTTTAGCTTTCAAAAGGGTATGAGTGGGACCTGGCAGGGACTCTGTGGTATGGATGTAACTCAGCAGGACATGGCAGGGAGTTACGTGTGTGTATGTGTAAATCAGCAGAACCTGGCAGTGACTCTGTGCGTAAGTAGCAGGGAGTTACAACTTTTGTGTGAGCATGACTGTGGATGGTTAAAGTTTGTGCTTGCTGCCCAGTAGTGATTCACGCCGGGGGGGGGGTTGGCAGGGTGCATCTCAATTTTGTTTTACTCACTAGTTTAATACCAAGTTACTCATGCCTACCAGCACTATTGTTGGCACTTCAACAATTCTTGCCTAGAAAGAAATCAACATTGTCTTTAAATGGTCTTCTCAGTCCACACTGTCCAGACATATAGGTATCTGAATTTTGCTTGTACTGTCCTCTCTTTCAAAATGAGGAGCACAGTACTCATGCCAAAAAATCGAATCCAGTGTCCTGTGCATGAGTACATGTACTTGTGTGAATGAACCTCCGTGGGACTGGCTACCTTGATGTGGTACAAAGGCTTGTCACAATGCAACATTGTAACTAAAAGTCAGTCTTAGTTTTGACACTTGCTGGTGATAGAATAGCAGTGTATCTGTTTGTATGAATGGACCTCTGTGGGACTGGCTACCTTGATATGGTACAGAAGCTTGTCACAATGCAACATTGTAACTAAAAGCCAGTCTTAGTCAGACACTTGTCACTTGATGATGATAGAATGGCTAACATTGTCTGTGAATGAACCTCTGTGGGACTGGCGACTTTGATGTGGTATAGAGGCTATGTGACTGGATACCTAGATGTGGTACAAATGCTTGTAACTAAAAGCCAGTCCATTAGTCGGCATGTTTGGAGGACATTGGCTCACTGGCTCTTGGTTACTTATGGTAACCTGCTGAAATGCAAGAGCAATGTCCCCATCAGGAAGACAGTTGTCAGATAGAACTATATGCCTGTATTGAGAATAACGCTGCTTTTTAATGAGCTCTAGTAATTAGGGGACTCTGCCCCCCAAACCCCCAATCAATAATTACATTAATTGATATTTCATAATTATTGACGGGGGGGTTGGGGCGGAGCACCCCCATTACAAGAATTACACTAAGAGACTGCTTGTTTAACCTCCCCATAAAACGCAATGAAATATTTACAACTGACAATTTGCTGGAGCACATTCCAATGTGACAGACTGCCAAACAGGCAGAGGAGAATGAGGAAAATGAGGATCTGCAAATATTTGACTGCCTAACTAGTTGCAAGGTTACTTCATGTTTTGTAAAATTCCATGATCTTATTCTTTCTGTGGGGGTGCTCCTCCCCTTACACCCCAGGGTAAAAAATACAACTTCATCTCTGCACCTGGGGGTGTGGGGCAGAATGCCCCCACAGAAAGAATATCACGGAATATCACAACATAAGACCAGAAACTATAAACTAAAAGCATTGCTGTGGATGTACTTCTGATTTGCCAGTAATGTAACAGGGTAAACTGCCAATTGCCAATAAGAGAGAATAGTGGTGTTGGGTGTGCTTGTAAATAAATTTGTTTGGGGGCGGTCTCTTAGCAAGTCAGCAAAGAGGAAGAGTGAGAAATAGATTTAAACTGCCCATCATCTGAGTTTATATTTAAATAGTTTAGTTACTATACTAACACAAACACAAACTCATGTTGTTTCTACTTGCTTTTTACAAAATAATTTTCTTGTTGTGCAGACTGTGCAGTTGTCCTGATCCTTAAGACTAAGACTTCTGTCTTGGCCTGGCCCAGTAGAAAGAATCAAAGAATGTGATGTATGCAAGTACCAAACTTTGTGAAAAAATCTTATTTGTTAATGTTAATAGTGTGTGTGTGTGTGTGTGTGTGTGTGTGTGTGTGTGTGTGGTGGCCTTGAGGTATTTCTGTTCAGCAGTCCTAGGGTGCCTCTTATTCTTTGCTTTAGTCTGTGAGAATTAAGACTCATACAAGGTGAATACATAATTTTTTGTTTCTAAATAAACTCTTAACAGTGAAAACAAATGTGTTCATGGCTGTGTTGTAACCTGTGGTGAGGGTGCGGGCTGGATATTTTTGTTCAGTCATCATCAACATTACAGTGGACTTGTCGATTAGTATTAATAAGCAAAATTAGAGAGCACTGACTTAAAGTTTAATATATTGGCTGCATCTGGACAGCAGTGTTTTTTAATAACTAGGTAGACACTGTCCTATACAGGGATGATGGCATTTTATGCTTTCTTGTGAGCAGCTGAGCAAGGAATGCAAAAATGCAGCTTGTCTCTGGAGCGAGTATTGAGGGTCGACAACCTTTTCACAAACGAGCATTAATAATTTGTTTGTTTGAATGCGTCATAAGTTATGTGCTAAAATGTACTTGTCAGTTGTCAGTGCCTTCAGTTTTTCTTTTGCAAGTCTGGTGTGTCAGCTGGACTGAAGTTTCTTTTGTAGAATGTAGTTAGACTCCCAATAACCTGCACTCAAACTGAGCTTCATCCTTGTCAGCCCCTGTTTCAGTAGTGTGTAATGCCAGTATTTCAGCCACATGTCTGAAATACTGAATAACATGAAAATCTTTTATTTTTTTTTAAACTGTATCTAATGTCATTCCTAAGGAATGCCGGTTCATCTTTGTCCTCACTTTTATTAGAGGAGTCTCTGTGCAGAATAATTTACAGCCATTAGATTTGTTCCCACATTCGTTCTTGAAGTCGCTGTGTAGTCTGGCAATTCTGCTATCAGGAAAGTTTCTCCCACCATCAGAGGGCTTTCTACTGCAGATAGGCATGCAGCACATTAGCCAAGGGTTTCTGCTTCTCTTAGTGCACTACTGCCTGCCTAGCCCATAACACCACATCTATTCCATCATCGTGGATTCCACAACTGATGTTGCACACACTGATCAGCTGGTACTTGTACTAAGATATGTTCTTGAAAATGGATTGCCAATAGAAATATTTCTGTTGTTTATATATCGATGTTTGGTCACACTTCAGCTGCAATTGCAGACATTGTACTTAAGACACTTGAGAAGTTTGGTATCAACATCGCAGACTGCCGAGGGCAGTCATACAATTCTTGAGGTCTCTGTGTAGTCTGTGAGCAGGGCGAGCCCACGCTCCACCTCAGGACTCCTGATCGCTGGCCCGATGGCACTCCATTAGCCAACGGCTGTCTCCTTGAATTCGGACCCAGCTCACAATAAGCTGCTGCCCCTGAGCAGGGAAAGCCCATGCTCCACCTTAGGACTCCAGATCACCAGCCTGATGGTGCTCTGCTAGCTGACAGCTGCCTCCTTGAATTCAGACCCAGCTCACAGTAAGGTATGGCTCCAAAGTCAGCCAACCAGATTCCGGGCTCCTTTTTGAAGAAAACCTCTAATTGGTTCAGTCATCCACTCTATTGCTTGCTGCTGTATTTCTTTTCCCCTGAGCACTTTCTCCTCTACATTTTTTCTAATTAAGCACATGTATGATTTGAAAGTTTATTAAGCCTGTGTATGCTAAAATTTTTACAGTTACTGAACTGCTAAGTGATTTATAGCTCTTTTAAGAACTGATAGAGTGCTCTACTTTACCCCCTGCCACCCTTGGCACTGAAACTGAACTTTTCCTTTGTCCTGCTAATTTTCTTGATCTCTGGCCCTTCTGCCTGCCCCTCTGCTAAAGTTCCTATAAATTCCCGACTTTTGTCTCCCCTTAGCTGCTGCTGCCCCTGAGCAGGGTGAGCCCACACTCCATCTCATGACTCCCGATCGCCGGCCTGATGGTGCTCCGCTAGCCGAAGGCTGCCTCCAGGTTCATTTTTGAAGAAAGCCTCTGATTGGTTCAGTCATCTACTCTGTTGCTTGCTGCTGTATTTCTTTTCCCCTGAGCACTTTCTCCTCTACATTTTTGACCAACCCCCTCCTCCCCCTCCAAGGCCTCCTTTAAATACACCATAGCCATGTCCTCCCTGTTCACTTTGCTATCCTATAGGCCCACGGTCTAGATTAAAAATAAAAAAAATAAAAAGAAGAAGAAGCTCTTCACTTTCTCCCACACAATCACTCTGCTTTATTATGCTATTAACTCTAAACTCTACTCCTCTGTGAGACATGGCACACTATACTGTTGCTTGTTTGATATTAATAATTTCTGTTCCTGACATATGCTACCCCAATAAAACTCAATATTCGAGCACTGTCTTGGAAAACCCTACCTACTCTGTTTTCTACCATTATACTACTCACCACTCTTTATGCCCCCCTCCCTTTACCCACTCTTCACCTTCTTCTTCTTCCTCACTTTCCCATATCCCTTCTCCAAAGTCTCTTAAAGCGTTCCTTCTTCTAGCCTCAAATTGCCATGCAAGCATGTTCCCAATTAATACACAGCTGTCATCCTCAATAACAATTAGCAGTCAGCCAGAAAGGAAAAAAGCTCTCAGGTCACATTTGATCTCCTTAAAGAAATTATTACTCCTTCTCCTTCTTTGCTCAGATAACGTTGAGCTAAACCCCTGGCCCCCTGTCACTGCTCTCCTCCCCTACTGAATTCACAGCTGCACCTGGATTAAAAATAATGATGGTTAACATACTGAGTCTGCCCAAAAAACTAGCCCAGTTACAAGCATGGGCCATCCACACCAAACCTGATCTCATCGTTGTCACTGAGTTCTGGCTTAATAAAAACATTACTGATCAACAAATTAATTTAGTGGGCTACACCCTGAGTAGGGCAGACAGGGAATCTGGGGGGGCGGAGTAGTTGTCTATGCTAAATCTAAGTTCACAATTAGCGATATTCTTACCAAATCTAAACAGAAGGAATACGAGATTGTTTCACTGAAGCTCCATCTTCCTCTGAAAACATCACTATTATTGGTGGCTATAGACCACCTGCTGGTGGAACTGATATCCTTAGCGTCCTCAAATCCCTTATCATTAATGCTAATACAGAAACAATAATCCTTGGGGACTTTAATCTGGATTGGCTGTCAACAAAATCTCTTGGCCTGAAATCCCTTTGCGATGAACTTGGCATTGCCCAATCAATTAGTGAACCCACTAGGATCAATACCTTAAAAATAGCTAATACTTCACTCCTAGGTGTTATACTAACTACTCACCCACATAAAATCTTACAAACAGCGGTCTTCCACAATCATATGGGTAACCATAGTATCGTAGTCTGTACTAGATCACAAGCCAAAGTCCACCTCCCTCCTAAATTCATCACCAAATGGTCATTCCATAAGTTCAATACTGCAAATTGTTTGACTGACCTAAGTAAGGTCAGATGGCAAGACCTCCTCTTTGCAAAGTCAGTAGACAAGGCTGTTAATGTTCTCAATTGCGACATTACTTCACTGGTTAATGGACATGTTCCCATTATCAAGGTTCAGATGTGCAAAAAGTTGCACCCTTGGTTTACTCCGGAACTCAAGAATGCACTGAAAACTCTGATAAACTATGGGCCCAGGCTAGGAGTACCAAGAGCTCCCTAGATTGGCAGGCATTTAGAGCAGCTAGCAGCTAGCAAACATATTCACACAACCAAATCAAACTTCTATGTTTCTACCCTAGACCAGGCAAAGGAACTCTTACAAAATCTGGAGGACCCTCAAGTCAATTGAAGGTTGATCAACTGTCCCCTCCATTCCACTTAAGATCCACAGCAATGGCTCAGTTATAGAAAGTACTCACCAAATACTAGAAGAACTTAATTCCCACGTTGTCACTGCCAGCTTAGTGTTTGACTCTTCTCTGTATGCTACCCAAGTAAAGAATCAAGGCAGTTTGAGTGCATCGCTGTCTACTTCAGCCTGTTCATTTCAGCTGCTCCCCCTTAGCTTTAAAGAAGTTGAAGATTCACTTATTAACCTGGACACCAAAAAAGTGCCGGAGAAGATAGACTAGAACCATTATTCATAAATCTTGGCTACACATAACTTACTGCCCCAATTCTTCGTATATTCAGCCTTTCTATTTCCACCACCACAGTTCTCTCATGTTGGAAATCTGCTCATATTCTCCCCCTATTCAAGTTGGGTAATCCCTGTGATCTCAATAATTATAGGCCCATCTCAATATTGCCATCCTTTCGAAAGCCTTAAAAAAACTGTTCTATGCATAATTGAAAAACCACATTGAAACTCACTTTCTCTTAAACCCCCTTCAGTCCGACTTTCGCCCCAACCACAACACCACTACAGCACTGACCAAGGTTACTAATGGCTGGGATTTTGCAATGGATTCTAAGAAAACAGCAGGAGCAGTATTCTTAGATCTTAGTAAAGCCTTTGACACCGTAGATCACAATTTATTACTGAACAGCCTTACTAAATTAGGCTTTACCCCATCCGCCACCCAGTGGTTCAACAGTTAACTGGAAGGACTCAGAAAGTTAAAGCAAGAGATTTGTTTTTGTCCTCTTTACCTACTGCTAGGGGAGTTCCATAGGGCTCCATCTTAGGCCTCATCCTTTTTTCTTTATATATAAATAATCTTGACCATCAGATTACCAAGTCACACTTGCACTTCTTTGCAGATGACACAGTCCTATACACATCTGGCCCCTCACTGGAAGGAGTTAGGGACACTTTCCAAGCTGACTTTGCACAATTAGAAAATAATCTAATTAATGCAAAGCTGGTCCTAAATGCCAAGAAAACAAAAGCCATGATTCTCTCCCCATGTACTTCCCCCACTGCTATTCCTGTCTTACCTAAAGACTTTATTATTACCTCCCTAGGAGAACAGTTGGAAAGCACCTCAGAGGTCAAATATCTTGGCTTCTGGCTCGATAACAACCTGTCCTTCAATGATCATCTTGATGACCTGTACAAGAGACTAAAAGCCAGGTTTGGCTTTTTCTCCTGTAACAGGTCCTTCTTTCCCATGGAGAGTAGAACCATGCTGGTACAGGCCACATTCCTCTCCCTTCTTGATTACGGTGATATAATCTACAACTCCTCCACACTTGCCAACCTTCATAAGCTAGACATTCTCTACCATCGTGCCCTTCATTTCATCACAAACTCCCTGCCCTGAACCCATCACTGTGATCTATACGCCACAGTTGGCTGGTCCTTGCTGACCATTAGATGGTCACTCCATGCTGGTATCTGGACTCTAAAACTTCTTCTGAATAAACTTTCACAATATCTAACCTCCTTAGTACACATATCTCACAGTACCTGCTCCCTCAGGAAGTCTGATTTTCTCCTCCGCTATGTACCCAGGACCCGTACCTTCTTTGGCAAATGCGCTATCTCATGTTCCCTGCCAACTATTTGGAATCAGTTACAATCCTCACTGAAATTATCCAGTATTGTCCCTGTTAACTTTTTCAAAAGGATAGCTATTAATAAAATAAAAGACACTTGTAGCTGTCATTAAACTTGTCGCCGTTATCGTGGTTTCCATGTAGCTACCACACGGTACCACAGGCTCTCACTCTCTTTATCATTAGTGTTACTTTTCATCATGAAAATTTTGTATCCTGTGGAACTCTTTATGTATGCTATGTATTGTTATGTAATTTTCTTTATGTATTGTATACTTGTCTGTATACCTGTCCCAGGACCTCCTTGTAAAAGAGCTTTCTCAACAGAGATTTCATGCAATAAACTTGAACTGGAAACTTGAACTTGAACAATAATGCAAGCAACATGGCTGGATAGTACAGTGGATTACAAGCCAGAATAAAATCTGAAAACAGTCTTACATTATTTATTCTATGTGTTGGCCACTCACTTCATTTAATTGGCACATGTGCAGCTGAGTCATGTCTTACTGTAGTTTCTCTTTTTGGCTTCTTACAAGTGCTGTACAACTTTTTTGTAGCCTCAAACCATCTGTGGGATGTGATGAAAAATCATTTAAATCAAAAATCCTGTAAAATTCCAAAATGCCTATCAAAGACAAGGTGGTCGGCACATGCAGAAGCTGTTGAAGCCTTAAAGTAAGGGTACAGAGGATTTCAGTCTGCATTGCGAGGATTGGTTGAAGATAAAACTCAACCTCCTAGTACAAGTAATGAAGCCAATGCACTTCTTGGAAACTTTAAACTGCTTGAAACAGCCTATATGATATTAATTTGGAGTGCTGTAATGGAGAGATTTGATGTTACAAACAAGTTGTTGCAAGCAGTAGAAACTGATCTTGGTTCAGTGGTGGAGTTATATAAGTCACTAAAAGAATACATTCAGAGAGTCAGAGATGGCTTTCTTCAGTATGAGGAAGCCGCAAAAAAATTGTCAGGAACCAATGGTTATGTAATAGACTTCAAGCGAAAGAGAACAAGGAAGAGGCAGTTTGATGAGCTGGATGAAGACACTGAGACTCCATTTACTGGACAAACTAAAATGCATTCAGAGGTCAATATCATGCTTGACACTCTTATAGCCAAACTTGACAGATGGAAGGCTGCATACATGTTCCTTCATGCTAGGTTTGGGTTTTTAACTCATCTTAAAGAAATGGATGCCCAAGACATTAAACACCATGCGCACAATCTTGTTCATCTGCACTACAGTGATTTAGATGATTCTTTTGTTAATGAATGCCTACATTTCATGATCTTCATTCCACTACACATTGTCACAAATACACTCCATAGGTCAGGCCCTCTGTTCCAACAGTGGCAACCTCAGAGCTCAATAGTGTGAACAGGTAACAGACAGGGTAACCCTCCTGTCTGCGTTTGGGTCTGAATCACCTTTAGTCTCAAGTTCTGGGGGATTCAAACTGTGAACCTTATGCTAGAGTGCCCAAATGCACAGGCTCAGATAATATTCTCTTCAGGGGGTGCAATATATCTTTCACCTAAAGGTACCTAACCAGGTATCCAAAATGAACCCTTAAAACTCTATAAGAGATCTTAATTATATTCTTACCTTTTCCCAGTTTAGTAACACCATCAAGCCCTTCAAAAAGCTGTCAGACTTAACCATGTATACATCACATGCAAAAAGAACTTGGAAGACACACCCTGGAAGTATCTAAAGGAAATGTGTTTTTTTACTAAATGATGATAAAAATATGAAAAATGTAAACACAGAACAATATATCAAAGATCTCACAATCACATAAAAGAACAAGGGAAAAGTACAAAACAAAAACTCCTGCCACAATACATTTAGACCTTTGCTCTCTAAGGTATTACCGCTGGAAGTGCTTAAGTTAGATCAGAGAACTGTGTCTCTCTAGAGTCCCAGAATTATATAACTCTTCATTTCAGACACAAGTATCAGTTTAAACTGTGTCTCCACACCCCTTCTGTGAGTCATCTAGCTCCTCCTTTTAGAATCAAAAAAGTACAAACATGATGTCCTATCAGGAATTATATTAAATAATGTGACATCAGCAAAAACTAATTTCTCAAATTATGAGTCTTTGATCAACCAGTTCTTTTGAGGTTTACAACCCTGCAGTCCATCACCTAGGTGTGCTATAACCAACAGGAATCAACTAAATGACATCCTGTCCTGTAATAAAATGTATATTTAATTTTCCAACTTCAAAAGCATGAGGTCACAAAAAGGCCATAACATGCCATTCTGAAGGAAGTCAGTTAATTAAATGGTTCCTGGTCAGTTTACATACCCTGTAGCTTCACTGAAACCTGAGGGGGGACACCCATGGACACACAGGCTGTCTTATGTAAGATAATCACACACTATATTTTTGTTTTACAAATATCATACAATAATCATAACCAGCCAGCCAAGCGTCATACCCATTACAACTGGAGCAAAAACAAAGCAAGCAACTTTGATAGATGTTTTTCAGATTATAAGATCAAAAGGCTTGGACTCCACTTTCCCAAATATAGACACCGCTCTACACATAATTCTGTGTACACCAGCAACAAACTGTTCAGGGGAGTGGTTGTTTTCAACTCTGAAAAAAATTAAAATCGAATGAGCTCTACTATGGGTCAAGATCAACTGACTGCTTTCTCAGTAATGTCAATAGAACATGATATTGTTGCAAAGACAGAGTTTGATGACTTCATCAATGAACTTGCATTGAAAAAATCATGACGTAAAGTCTTTTAACGAGCTTTCTTTTTAGTACACAATTCGCTCAGTCAGTATTTCTTGAATGGCAACTTTTTTTGTCTTGCATGCACAGCTGTGTTTTCAGATTACTAAGGAGTGGTGTGCTAACATTTACATTGGGTGCATGAATGGTAGGCTTTCTCAAATGGTGAGGCCTGTATCCCTGGGGAGGCATGAACCAGTTCCAGGGGAGGCTCAAGCAAGTCTGAAAGTACTGCACAGTGCACCCTCTATCTGCCAACTTTGCTGCACAAACATTTTGCCATATAATAGTGGTGTGTTATGTTGCAGTGGTAAAATATGTGAAGATGTGCACAGTATGGCTATAAAAAATGGACAAATGAGAGCTAAGGTAACAATTGACCAATTTGATGGATAGCAGAACTGCCAATTACAAAGGTTATGCAGGAAGGCACTCTACTAGGAGCAAGAACAGGAATGAGCAAAAGGACCCACGAGAAGCTGCTTATGAGCAGGGTATGTGGGGAGACTAAGGCATAGGTGGATTGGAGGTATATTCCAGATGGAGGAGAAACAAAGCAGTGTGACCAATTAAGGTATTGCAACAAGGGGTAACATAGAGGATAATGGCTGGGGATCAGGCGATAACCACACTGTAATCACCTTGAGTGGTTGCTAGCTCGAGGTATACTGTAGTCCTAGCAACCACGAGAGGTGATTTTAGCGTGGTTGTCACCTGATCCCCAGCCATCATCTTTTATAGTGTATGGTCAGAAAAACACTGTTTGCATTCTATGTGTGAGAATTATGGAACTCTGGTGCATTCTTTTTTGTTATGCCACTGTTTAGAAGTTCTGAAGTGTGGTTAACAACTTTTAAAATTCTAAACAGTGCATAACAAAGCTTTATGACTGCTGATTATGGTGGTTAATAGGCACTTACCATACATTATAATAGTTTGAGAATCAGAATAACAGCAAGTGGGCTGTGTAAAATAATTTGCTATTTTTCCAGGTGGAGGCCCACTGTGACATCTAATGATATATGGACATAACATTATTTTTGTGCATAGTTGTATTAATATTGGTGTGCTTTCTTAGTCTGTAATCCAAGGAGCGGAAATCTGCTCCAGTCAGCCTCTGAGATGGCATGTAGAATATTAATATAAAGTATATGGACATCACATGATTTTTGTGCATAGTTTTATTAATCTTGGCATGCTTTCTTAGTCTGTAATCCAAGGAGCAGATATCTGCGCCAGCCAGGCTCAGAGATAGCATGTAGAATATGTAATACAGTATTTTGCTAAGTCTCATGAATAATGTTGCCATCCCCTGAATTAAGGTGTGTGTGTGTGTGTGTGTTGGGGAGGTGCACCTGGCTCACACACTGGGTGCACAGGCCAGTGGGGGTGGCACCTAAAGTTTCAAGCCTATAGACACTATCTATGTAAACACAGCCCTGATTCCACCCAGCCTTTGATCACACATTGAGTTTGTGCATGTCACATGGCCTGCAGCAGCCAATCAGCAAGGCTGAAGATTGGGATATTGTCATGTCACACATCTCTTGGTGTCATTTATACCTCTTAGAAACATAGAAACATAGAAGTTGATGGCAGATAAGGACAGCAAGGCCCATCCAGTTTGTCCATTTCTTTTTCTACCTTATAAATGTGCCATCAGCCTTTCGTCTGTCAGTGGCCTATCTCATCTGTATTGCTCCCTTATGCCTATCCCATGCCTGTTTGAAGCCCTGCACTGTATTCATAGCCACCACTTCCTGAGGTAGACCATTCCATGCATCCACCACCCTTTCTGTGAAAAATAATTTCTTCACATTCCCCCTCAATCAGCCTCCCTCTAATCTCATGCTGTGTCCTCTTGTCCTGCTATTTTTCTTATATTTAAAGATGTTAGACTCTTTCACCTTGTTAATGCCCTTAAGGTGTTTGAATGTTTCGATCATATCACCTCTCTTGCTCCTTTTCTCAAGGGTATACATGTTGAGCTCCGTTAATCTGTCCTCATTTGTCTTCTG